>LR989880.1:1599254-2799254 GCA_905146925.1 Autographa gamma
ATGACGCATTGGCATCGGTCGATACAAACGTCACAGAGACGTTTGCATCGACCTACCTGCAATCATACTTAAAAGAGGTGATGTAATTAAGTTCGTTTGTTCATTCAACAGTGTATAGTTGTTATTATTACTATGTTTAGAAATTTCTAACTGTTCCAACACACACAACCGGAAACTTTTATCACATACATGGAGAATGTTGTACGTATTATTGTCGCTCAAGGAATGGCCGGTATCGATTAAATGTTTTGCAAAATGTGATTTTCTGAATGGCCATTCCTGTAGGCGGCAACATGCTCCTTGTACCTTATTTCGAAGTTACGGCCAGTCTGACCTACATAGACCCCGTTGCAATCATTGCATACTAATTTATAAATACCGGATTTTTTTGAATTTTCTAATTTATCTTTACCGTTACATAGATTACGTAAATTATGATCTGAACGAAAGGCAACGAAAACATTATGTTTTTTTAAGAATATTCGCGATTTTATCGGAAATGGGGCCTATGTAAGACAGACTACCGACATACTTGTTAATTGTTTCGGGGGTACATGCATAAAGTAGTGAGCGAGCCCTGTCATTCTGTTTATTCTGAATTATATTATCAATAACTTGTTTGGAATACCCGTTTGAAATTGCGATTTGATATAATATTTTTAGTTCTTTGACGTAATTATCTGCGGAGAGTGGGACAAACAATAAACGGTGGACATAGCTGCGGAAGGCTGCAAGTTTGTGTTGTAATGGGTGACAGGAAGAAGCGGAATTGTAATGTCGGTGTGAGTGGGTTTACGGTAAATTTGGAAATCGAGTTTATCATTAACTCTAGTGATTGTTAGATCTAAAAAGTTGAGGGATTTGTTGGATTCTAATTCTAATTTGAATTTAATTTTTGGGTGGAAAGTGTTAAGTTTATTGAGAAAAGTGTCTATTTGACGAATAGTACCCGTCCAACAGATAATAACGTCATCTACGTATCTATAATAAAACAGAATGTTGGGCTCGCCCACCACATATTTACATTCAAAGTCGTCCATAAACATTTCCGCCATCAAAGGACTTAGAGGTGATCCCATTGCTAACCCCTCTTTCTGGCGAAAATATTCATTATTGAAACGAAAATAATTTTGTTGCATGCAAATACGTGCAAGGTTAAGAAAGTCGTGCATTTCTCCAGGATGTAACCGTTGTCTCTCCAAATGGTTCCCCAAAATACGTATACATTCTTCAAATGGAATATTAGTGAATAAACTGTCAACATCCAGTGACAATAATTTTGAATTGTGAGGAATGTTGACAGTTTTTATTTTTTCAATTAAATCTAAACTATTTTTTAAACTGTATTTAGGTGAAAAAGAAGACTTAATTTTTAATAAGTTATTGAGATATTTAGCCAAATCGTATGTTGGGGCACCAATGTAAGAGACAACGGGGCGAATTGGGATATTATCTTTATGAGTTTTGGTAAGCCATACAAGAAAGGAGATCGTGGGTTCATAGGGATTTTATATTTTAATAGATCTGGAGAAATGCATGACATGTTATTAATAGCATTTTTTAACTCTACTGTAAATTTTTTGGTGGGGTCGGAACGCAGGCGTTCAAATTCCTCTCCCTGGATAACGTCGTTAATCTTCTGGTGGTAAGCAGTTTTATCCAAAATGATAACAGTATTGCCCTTGTCGGCTTTCGTAACTATTAAATTATTTTGATTAATTTTGTTCCTTAAAGACCGATGTATTTTTAATTCGGAATAATTTTGAGAAAAGAAGGTAGATGAAGCTTTTTTGATCTGAACTGCCACCTGATGTTTAACGGCGTTATCCATTTTACTTCTAACACAAGCCATTTCTGAATCCACCACCAAAGTTTCGAGCGATTTTTGGGATAACCGTGGCCTGATATTATATTTCAGACCTTTCTCTAATAAAGAAATCTCAGAACATGAAAAGTGAATATTTGTATAATTTTTAACGCGGGGATAAAAAGAGTGAATTGTATCTATATCATTATTTTCTCTAAGGTTGATATTACTGTTAGGTTATCCCAAGATAATCGCTCCAACTTCCTACTCTGTGTTATATATTTATCATGCGCTACTTGGGAGGCGAAGTCCCGGGCTTTGTTATCTAAAATGTCAAACTCCACATTGTGAAGCTTGTAACTCAATTCTGAGTACAAAACTTTCAAATGGAGCTTGACATTGTCCCTAACTGAAAACCAATGTCTACATTCTTCATTCAACCATACCTGTTTTGCCTTCACCAAAGCTAAGCTACTTGACCGGCTGTGTGTGTTGGTATGTATATTAATATAATGGGGAAATACTTTTAATTGTTTACACTGTTGATTGAACCAAACGTTTTGAGCTGCTAAGCGATGGAGTTTTGTCAGCTTGATGTAAAGTTTTGCCTGCTCAGCTATACCTGCTGACTTAAGATAAGTTATAGAATCAGGCGTTACTTTGCGGAAATCCATGACATTAAAATTAAATGTTGTGAAAAATATTTAGCTTTAATTCCGCTACAAAAATCCAAGCTTGGCAGCAGGATGCAGTCCCCCCCTCCCTCACCCTCATGCAAATATGCACATGCAGGAAAGCCCACCCTCCCGCCCTCATGCATATGCAAACATACACGAATAGTGAGAACAAAGGAAGGAGCATGCCATGCAACCAAACCAATACTCGACACGTGTTTCGCCCCTCCACGGGGCATCCTCAGGAGATGTTGACTCGACAGCCGCTCGGGAGCGAATGAGCCAGATGGACGGCTCTCGCTCCTTTATATAGCGCAATGATGACGCATTGGCATCGGTCGATGCAAACGTCTTTGTGACGTTTGTATCGACCTACCTGCAATCATACTTAAAAGAGGTGATGTAATTAAGTTCGTTTGTTCATTCAACAGTGTATAGTTGTTATTATTACTATGTTTAGAAATTTCTAACTGTTCCAACACACACAACCGGAAACTTTTATCACATACATGGAGAATGTTGTACGTATTATTGTCGCTCAAGGAATGGCCGGTATCGATTAAATGTTTTGCAAAATGTGATTTTTCTGAATGGCCATTCCTGTAGGCGCAACATGCTCCTTGTACCTTATTTCGAAGTTACGGCCAGTCTGACCTACATAGACCCCGTTGCAATCATTGCATACTAATTTATAAATACCGGATTTTTTTGAATTTTCTAATTTATCTTTACCGTTACATAGATTACGTAAATTATGATCTGAACGAAAGGCAACGAAAACATTATGTTTTTTAAGAATATTCGCGATTTTATCGGAAATGGGGCCTATGTAAGACAGACTACCGACATACTTGTTAATTGTTTCGGGGGTACATGCATAAAGTAGTGAGCGAGCCCTGTCATTCTGTTTATTCTGAATTATATTATCAATAACTTGTTTGGAATACCCGTTTGAAATTGCGATTGATATAATATTTTTAGTTCTTTGACGTAATTATCTGCGGAGAGTGGGACAAACAATAAACGGTGGACATAGCTGCGGAAGGCTGCAAGTTTGTGTTGTAATGGGTGACAGGAAGAAGCGGGAATTGTAATGTCGGTGTGAGTGGGTTTACGGTAAATTTGGAAATCGAGTTTATCATTAACTCTAGTGATTGTTAGATCTAAAAAGTTGAGGGATTTGTTGGATTCTAATTCTAATTTGAATTTAATTTTTGGGTGGAAAGTGTTAAGTTTATTGAGAAAAGTGTCTATTTGACGAATAGTACCCGTCCAACAGATAATAACGTCATCTACGTATCTATAATAAAACAGAATGTTGGGCTCGCCCACCACATATTTACATTCAAAGTCGTCCATAAACATTTCCGCCATCAAAGGACTTAGAGGTGATCCCATTGCTAACCCCTCTTTCTGGCGAAAATATTCATTATTGAAACGAAAATAATTTTGTTGCATGCAAATACGTGCAAGGTTAAGAAAGTCGTGCATTTCTCCAGGATGTAACCGTTGTCTCTCCAATGGTTCCCCAAAATACGTATACATTCTTCAAATGGAATATTAGTGAATAAACTGTCAACATCCAGTGACAATAATTTTGAATTGTGAGGAATGTTGACAGTTTTTATTTTTTCAATTAAATCTAAACTATTTTTTAAACTGTATTTAGGTGAAAAAGAAGACTTAATTTTTAATAAGTTATTGAGATATTTAGCCAAATCGTATGTTGGGGCACCAATGTAAGAGACAACGGGGCGAATTGGGATATTATCTTTATGAGTTTTGGGTAAGCCATACAAGAAAGGAGATCGTGGGTTCATAGGGATTTTATATTTTAATAGATCTGGAGAAATGCATGACATGTTATTAATAGCATTTTTTAACTCTACTGTAAATTTTTTTTTTTTTTTTTTTTTGGTGGGGTCGGAACGCAGGCGTTCAAATTCCTCTCCCTGGATAACGTCGTTAATCTTCTGGTGGTAAGCAGTTTTATCCAAAATGATAACAGTATTGCCCTTGTCGGCTTTCGTAACTATTAAATTATTTTGATTAATTTGTTCCTTAAAGACCGATGTATTTTTAATTCGGAATAATTTTGAGAAAAGAAGGTAGATGAAGCTTTTTTGATCTGAACTGCCACCTGATGTTTAACGGCGTTATCCATTTTACTTCTAACACAAGCCATTTCTGAATCCACCACCAAAGTTTCGAGCGATTTTTGGGATAACCGTGGCCTGATATTATATTTCAGACCTTTCTCTAATAAAGAAATCTCAGAACATGAAAAGTGAATATTTGTATAATTTTTAACGCGGGGATAAAAAGAGTGAATTGTATCTATATCATTATTTTCTCTAAGGTTGATATTACTGTTCCGGTTATCCCAAGATAATCGCTCCAACTTCCTACTCTGTGTTATATATTTATCATGCGCTACTTGGGAGGCGAAGTCCCGGGCTTTGTTATCTAAAATGTCAAACTCCACATTGTGAAGCTTGTAACTCAATTCTGAGTACAAAACTTTCAAATGGAGCTTGACATTGTCCCTAACTGAAAACCAATGTCTACATTCTTCATTCAACCATACCTGTTTTGCCTTCACCAAAGCTAAGCTACTTGACCGGCTGTGTGTGTTGGTATGTATATTAATATAATGGGGAAATACTTTTAATTGTTTACACTGTTGATTGAACCAAACGTTTTGAGCTGCTAAGCGATGGAGTTTTGTCAGCTTGATGTAAAGTTTTGCCTGCTCAGCTATACCTGCTGACTTAAGATAAGTTATAGAATCAGGCGTTACTTTGCGGAAATCCATGACATTAAAATTAAATGTTGTGAAAAATATTTAGCTTTAATTCCGCTACAAAAATCCAAGCTTGGCAGCAGGATGCAGTCCCCCCCTCCCTCACCCTCATGCAAATATGCACATGCAGGAAAGCCCACCCTCCCGCCCTCATGCATATGCAAACATACACGAATAGTGAGAACAAAGGAAGGAGCATGCCATGCAACCAAACCAATACTCGACACGTGTTTCGCCCTCCACGGGGCATCCTCAGGAGATGTTGACTCGACAGCCGCTCGGGAGCGAATGAGCCAGATGGACGGCTCTCGCTCCTTTATATAGCGCAATGATGACGCATTGGCATCGGTCGATACAAACGTCACAGAGACGTTTGCATCGACCTACCTGCAATCATACTTAAAAGAGGTGATGTAATTAAGTTCGTTTGTTCATTCAACAGTGTATAGTTGTTATTATTACTATGTTTAGAAATTTCTAACTGTTCCAACACACACAACCGGAAACTTTTATCACATACATGGAGAATGTTGTACGTATATTGTCGCTCAAGGAATGGCCGGTATCGATTAAATGTTTTGCAAAATGTGATTTTTCTGAATGGCCATTCCTGTAGGCGGCAACATGCTCCTTGTACCTTATTTCGAAGTTACGGCCAGTCTGACCTACATAGACCCCGTTGCAATCATTGCATACTAATTTATAAATACCGGATTTTTTTGAATTTTCTAATTTATCTTTACCGTTACATAGATTACGTAAATTATGATCTGAACGAAAGGCAACGAAAACATTATGTTTTTTAAGAATATTCGCGATTTTATCGGAAATGGGGCCTATGTAAGACAGACTACCGACATACTTGTTAATTGTTTCGGGGGTACATGCATAAAGTAGTGAGCGAGCCTGTCATTCTGTTTATTCTGAATTATATTATCAATAACTTGTTTGGAATACCCGTTTGAAATTGCGATTTGATATAATATTTTTAGTTCTTTGACGTAATTATCTGCGGAGAGTGGGACAAACAATAAACGGTGGACATAGCTGCGGAAGGCTGCAAGTTTGTGTTGTAATGGGTGACAGGAAGAAGCGGGAATTGTAATGTCGGTGTGAGTGGGTTTACGGTAAATTTGGAAATCGAGTTTATCATTAACTCTAGTGATTGTTAGATCTAAAAAGTTGAGGGATTTGTTGGATTCTAATTCTAATTTGAATTTAATTTTTGGGTGGAAAGTGTTAAGTTTATTGAGAAAAGTGTCTATTTGACGAATAGTACCCGTCCAACAGATAATAACGTCATCTACGTATCTATAATAAAACAGAATGTTGGGCTCGCCCACCACATATTTACATTCAAAGTCGTCCATAAACATTTCCGCCATCAAAGGACTTAGAGGTGATCCCATTGCTAACCCCTCTTTCTGGCGAAAATATTCATTATTGAAACGAAAATAATTTTGTTGCATGCAAATACGTGCAAGGTTAAGAAAGTCGTGCATTTCTCCAGGATGTAACCGTTGTCTCTCCAAATGGTTCCCCAAAATACGTATACATTCTTCAAATGGAATATTAGTGAATAAACTGTCAACATCCAGTGACAATAATTTTGAATTGTGAGGAATGTTGACAGTTTTTATTTTTTCAATTAAATCTAAACTATTTTTTAAACTGTATTTAGGTGAAAAAGAAGACTTAATTTTTAATAAGTTATTGAGATATTTAGCCAAATCGTATGTTGGGGCACCAATGTAAGAGACAACGGGGCGAATTGGGATATTATCTTTATGAGTTTTGGGTAAGCCATACAAGAAAGGAGATCGTGGGTTCATAGGGATTTTATATTTTAATAGATCTGGAGAAATGCATGACATGTTATTAATAGCATTTTTTAACTCTACTGTAAATTTTTTGGTGGGGTCGGAACGCAGGCGTTCAAATTCCTCTCCCTGGATAACGTCGTTAATCTTCTGGTGGTAAGCAGTTTTATCCAAAATGATAACAGTATTGCCCTTGTCGGCTTTCGTAACTATTAAATTATTTTGATTAATTTTGTTCCTTAAAGACCGATGTATTTTTAATTCGGAATAATTTTGAGAAAAGAAGGTAGATGAAGCTTTTTTGATCTGAACTGCCACCTGATGTTTAACGGCGTTATCCATTTTACTTCTAACACAAGCCATTTCTGAATCCACCACCAAAGTTTCGAGCGATTTTTGGGATAACCGTGGCCTGATATTATATTTCAGACCTTTCTCTAATAAAGAAATCTCAGAACATGAAAAGTGAATATTTGTATAATTTTTAACGCGGGGATAAAAAGAGTGAATTGTATCTATATCATTATTTTCTCTAAGGTTGATATTACTGTTCCGGTTATCCCAAGATAATCGCTCCAACTTCCTACTCTGTGTTATATATTTATCATGCGCTACTTGGGAGGCGAAGTCCCGGGCTTTGTTATCTAAAATGTCAAACTCCACATTGTGAAGCTTGTAACTCAATTCTGAGTACAAAACTTTCAAATGGAGCTTGACATTGTCCCTAACTGAAAACCAATGTCTACATTCTTCATTCAACCATACCTGTTTTGCCTTCACCAAAGCTAAGCTACTTGACCGGCTGTGTGTGTTGGTATGTATATTAATATAATGGGGAAATACTTTTAATTGTTTACACTGTTGATTGAACCAAACGTTTTGAGCTGCTAAGCGATGGAGTTTTGTCAGCTTGATGTAAAGTTTTGCCTGCTCAGCTATACCTGCTGACTTAAGATAAGTTATAGAATCAGGCGTTACTTTGCGGAAATCCATGACATTAAAATTAAATGTTGTGAAAAATATTTAGCTTTAATTCCGCTACAAAAATCCAAGCTTGGCAGCAGGATGCAGTCCCCCCTCCCTCACCCTCATGCAAATATGCACATGCAGGAAAGCCCACCCTCCCGCCCTCATGCATATGCAAACATACACGAATAGTGAGAACAAAGGAAGGAGCATGCCATGCAACCAAACCAATACTCGACACGTGTTTCGCCCCTCCACGGGGCATCCTCAGGAGATGTTGACTCGACAGCCGCTCGGGAGCGAATGAGCCAGATGGACGGCTCTCGCTCCTTTATATAGCGCAATGATGACGCATTGGCATCGGTCGATACAAACGTCACAGAGACGTTTGCATCGACCTACCTGCAATCATACTTAAAAGAGGTGATGTAATTAAGTTCGTTTGTTCATTCAACAGTGTATAGTTGTTATTATTACTATGTTTAGAAATTTCTAACTGTTCCAACACACACAACCGGAAACTTTTATCACATACATGGAGAATGTTGTACGTATTATTGTCGCTCAAGGAATGGCCGGTATCGATTAAATGTTTTGCAAAATGTGATTTTTCTGAATGGCCATTCCTGTAGGCGGCAACATGCTCCTTGTACCTTATTTCGAAGTTACGGCCAGTCTGACCTACATAGACCCCGTTGCAATCATTGCATACTAATTTATAAATACCGGATTTTTTTGAATTTTCTAATTTATCTTTACCGTTACATAGATTACGTAAATTATGATCTGAACGAAAGGCAACGAAAACATTATGTTTTTTAAGAATATTCGCGATTTTATCGGAAATGGGGCCTATGTAAGACAGACTACCGACATACTTGTTAATTGTTTCGGGGGTACATGCATAAAGTAGTGAGCGAGCCCTGTCATTCTGTTTATTCTGAATTATATTATCAATAACTTGTTTGGAATACCCGTTTGAAATTGCGATTTGATATAATATTTTTAGTTCTTTGACGTAATTATCTGCGGAGAGTGGGACAAACAATAAACGGTGGACATAGCTGCGGAAGGCTGCAAGTTTGTGTTGTAATGGGTGACAGGAAGAAGCGGGAATTGTAATGTCGGTGTGAGTGGGTTTACGGTAAATTTGGAAATCGAGTTTATCATTAACTCTAGTGATTGTTAGATCTAAAAAGTTGAGGGATTTGTTGGATTCTAATTCTAATTTGAATTTAATTTTTGGGTGGAAAGTGTTAAGTTTATTGAGAAAAGTGTCTATTTGACGAATAGTACCCGTCCAACAGATAATAACGTCATCTACGTATCTATAATAAAAGATACGTAGATGACGTTACCTTCGAAATAAGGTACAAGGAGCATGTTGCCGCCTACAGGAATGGCCATTCAGAAAAATCACATTTTGCAAAACATTTAATCGATACCGGCCATTCCTTGAGCGACAATAATACGTACAACATTCTCCATGTATGTGATAAAAGTTTCCGGTTGTGTGTGTTGGAACAGTTAGAAATTTCTAAACATAGTAATAATAACAACTATACACTGTTGAATGAACAAACGAACTTAATTACATCACCTCTTTTAAGTATGATTGCAGGTAGGTCGATGCAAACGTCTCTGTGACGTTTGTATCGACCGATGCCAATGCGTCATCATTGCGCTATATAAAGGAGCGAGAGCCGTCCATCTGGCTCATTCGCTCCCGAGCGGCTGTCGAGTCAACATCTCCTGAGGATGCCCCGTGGAGGGGCGAAACACGTGTCGAGTATTGGTTTGGTTGCATGGCATGCTCCTTCCTTTGTTCTCACTATTCGTGTATGTTTGCATATGCATGAGGGCGGGAGGGTGGGCTTTCCTGCATGTGCATATTTGCATGAGGGTGAGGGAGGGGGGACTGCATCCTGCTGCCAAGCTTGGATTTTTGTAGCGGAATTAAAGCTAAATATTTTTCACAACATTTAATTTTAATGTCATGGATTTCCGCAAAGTAACGCCTGATTCTATAACTTATCTTAAGTCAGCAGGTATAGCTGAGCAGGCAAAACTTTACATCAAGCTGACAAAACTCCATCGCTTAGCAGCTCAAAACGTTTGGTTCAATCAACAGTGTAAACAATTAAAAGTATTTCCCCATTATATTAATATACATACCAACACACACAGCCGGTCAAGTAGCTTAGCTTTGGTGAAGGCAAAACAGGTATGGTTGAATGAAGAATGTAGACATTGGTTTTCAGTTAGGGACAATGTCAAGCTCCATTTGAAAGTTTTGTACTCAGAATTGAGTTACAAGCTTCACAATGTGGAGTTTGACATTTTAGATAACAAAGCCCGGGACTTCGCCTCCCAAGTAGCGCATGATAAATATATAACACAGAGTAGGAAGTTGGAGCGATTATCTTGGGATAACCGGAACAGTAATATCAACCTTAGAGAAAATAATGATATAGATACAATTCACTCTTTTTATCCCCGCGTTAAAAATTATACAAATATTCACTTTTCATGTTCTGAGATTTCTTTATTAGAGAAAGGTCTGAAATATAATATCAGGCCACGGTTATCCCAAAAATCGCTCGAAACTTTGGTGGTGGATTCAGAAATGGCTTGTGTTAGAAGTAAAATGGATAACGCCGTTAAACATCAGGTGGCAGTTCAGATCAAAAAAGCTTCATCTACCTTCTTTTCTCAAAATTATTCCGAATTAAAAATACATCGGTCTTTAAGGAACAAAATTAATCAAAATAATTTAATAGTTACGAAAGCCGACAAGGGCAATACTGTTATCATTTTGGATAAAACTGCTTACCACCAGAAGATTAACGACGTTATCCAGGGAGAGGAATTTGAACGCCTGCGTTCCGACCCCACCAAAAAATTTACAGTAGAGTTAAAAAATGCTATTAATAACATGTCATGCATTTCTCCAGATCTATTAAAATATAAAATCCCTATGAACCCACGATCTCCTTTCTTGTATGGCTTACCCAAAACTCATAAAGATAATATCCCAATTCGCCCCGTTGTCTCTTACATTGGTGCCCCAACATACGATTTGGCTAAATATCTCAATAACTTATTAAAAATTAAGTCTTCTTTTTCACCTAAATACAGTTTAAAAAATAGTTTAGATTTAATTGAAAAAATAAAAACTGTCAACATTCCTCACAATTCAAAATTATTGTCACTGGATGTTGACAGTTTATTCACTAATATTCCATTTGAAGAATGTATACGTATTTTGGGGAACCATTTGGAGAGACAACGGTTACATCCTGGAGAAATGCACGACTTTCTTAACCTTGCACGTATTTGCATGCAACAAAATTATTTTCGTTTCAATAATGAATATTTTCGCCAGAAAGAGGGGTTAGCAATGGGATCACCTCTAAGTCCTTTGATGGCGGAAATGTTTATGGACGACTTTGAATGTAAATATGTGGTGGGCGAGCCCAACATTCTGTTTTATTATAGATACGTAGATGACGTTATTATCTGTTGGACGGGTACTATTCGTCAAATAGACACTTTTCTCAATAAACTTAACACTTTCCACCCAAAAATTAAATTCAAATTAGAATTAGAATCCAACAAATCCCTCAACTTTTTAGATCTAACAATCACTAGAGTTAATGATAAACTCGATTTCCAAATTTACCGTAAACCCACTCACACCGACATTACAATTCCCGCTTCTTCCTGTCACCCATTACAACACAAACTTGCAGCCTTCCGCAGCTATGTCCACCGTTTATTGTTTGTCCCACTCTCCGCAGATAATTACGTCAAAGAACTAAAAATATTATATCAAATCGCAATTTCAAACGGGTATTCCAAACAAGTTATTGATAATATAATTCAGAATAAACAGAATGACAGGGCTCGCTCACTACTTTATGCATGTACCCCCGAAACAATTAACAAGTATGTCGGTAGTCTGTCTTACATAGGCCCCATTTCCGATAAAATCGCGAATATTCTTAAAAAACATAATGTTTTCGTTGCCTTTCGTTCAGATCATAATTTACGTAATCTATGTAACGGTAAAGATAAATTAGAAAATTCAAAAAAATCCGGTATTTATAAATTAGTATGCAATGATTGCAACGGGGTCTATGTAGGTCAGACTGGCCGTAACTTCGAAATAAGGTACAAGGAGCATGTTGCCGCCTACAGGAATGGCCATTCAGAAAAATCACATTTTGCAAAACATTTAATCGATACCGGCCATTCCTTGAGCGACAATAATACGTACAACATTCTCCATGTATGTGATAAAAGTTTCCGGTTGTGTGTGTTGGAACAGTTAGAAATTTCTAAACATAGTAATAATAACAACTATACACTGTTGAATGAACAAACGAACTTAATTACATCACCTCTTTTAAGTATGATTGCAGGTAGGTCGATGCAAACGTCTCTGTGACGTTTGTATCGACCGATGCCAATGCGTCATCATTGCGCTATATAAAGGAGCGAGAGCCGTCCATCTGGCTCATTCGCTCCCGAGCGGCTGTCGAGTCAACATCTCCTGAGGATGCCCCGTGGAGGGGCGAAACACGTGTCGAGTATTGGTTTGGTTGCATGGCATGCTCCTTCCTTTGTTCTCACTATTCGTGTATGTTTGCATATGCATGAGGGCGGGAGGGTGGGCTTTCCTGCATGTGCATATTTGCATGAGGGTGAGGGAGGGGGGACTGCATCCTGCTGCCAAGCTTGGATTTTTGTAGCGGAATTAAAGCTAAATATTTTTCACAACATTTAATTTTAATGTCATGGATTTCCGCAAAGTAACGCCTGATTCTATAACTTATCTTAAGTCAGCAGGTATAGCTGAGCAGGCAAAACTTTACATCAAGCTGACAAAACTCCATCGCTTAGCAGCTCAAAACGTTTGGTTCAATCAACAGTGTAAACAATTAAAAGTATTTCCCCATTATATTAATATACATACCAACACACACAGCCGGTCAAGTAGCTTAGCTTTGGTGAAGGCAAAACAGGTATGGTTGAATGAAGAATGTAGACATTGGTTTTCAGTTAGGGACAATGTCAAGCTCCATTTGAAAGTTTTGTACTCAGAATTGAGTTACAAGCTTCACAATGTGGAGTTTGACATTTTAGATAACAAAGCCCGGGACTTCGCCTCCCAAGTAGCGCATGATAAATATATAACACAGAGTAGGAAGTTGGAGCGATTATCTTGGGATAACCGGAACAGTAATATCAACCTTAGAGAAAATAATGATATAGATACAATTCACTCTTTTTATCCCCGCGTTAAAAATTATACAAATATTCACTTTTCATGTTCTGAGATTTCTTTATTAGAGAAAGGTCTGAAATATAATATCAGGCCACGGTTATCCCAAAAATCGCTCGAAACTTTGGTGGTGGATTCAGAAATGGCTTGTGTTAGAAGTAAAATGGATAACGCCGTTAAACATCAGGTGGCAGTTCAGATCAAAAAAGCTTCATCTACCTTCTTTTCTCAAAATTATTCCGAATTAAAAATACATCGGTCTTTAAGGAACAAAATTAATCAAAATAATTTAATAGTTACGAAAGCCGACAAGGGCAATACTGTTATCATTTTGGATAAAACTGCTTACCACCAGAAGATTAACGACGTTATCCAGGGAGAGGAATTTGAACGCCTGCGTTCCGACCCCACCAAAAAATTTACAGTAGAGTTAAAAAATGCTATTAATAACATGTCATGCATTTCTCCAGATCTATTAAAATATAAAATCCCTATGAACCCACGATCTCCTTTCTTGTATGGCTTACCCAAAACTCATAAAGATAATATCCCAATTCGCCCCGTTGTCTCTTACATTGGTGCCCCAACATACGATTTGGCTAAATATCTCAATAACTTATTAAAAATTAAGTCTTCTTTTTCACCTAAATACAGTTTAAAAAATAGTTTAGATTTAATTGAAAAAATAAAAACTGTCAACATTCCTCACAATTCAAAATTATTGTCACTGGATGTTGACAGTTTATTCACTAATATTCCATTTGAAGAATGTATACGTATTTTGGGGAACCATTTGGAGAGACAACGGTTACATCCTGGAGAAATGCACGACTTTCTTAACCTTGCACGTATTTGCATGCAACAAAATTATTTTCGTTTCAATAATGAATATTTTCGCCAGAAAGAGGGGTTAGCAATGGGATCACCTCTAAGTCCTTTGATGGCGGAAATGTTTATGGACGACTTTGAATGTAAATATGTGGTGGGCGAGCCCAACATTCTGTTTTATTATAGATACGTAGATGACGTTATTATCTGTTGGACGGGTACTATTCGTCAAATAGACACTTTTCTCAATAAACTTAACACTTTCCACCCAAAAATTAAATTCAAATTAGAATTAGAATCCAACAAATCCCTCAACTTTTTAGATCTAACAATCACTAGAGTTAATGATAAACTCGATTTCCAAATTTACCGTAAACCCACTCACACCGACATTACAATTCCCGCTTCTTCCTGTCACCCATTACAACACAAACTTGCAGCCTTCCGCAGCTATGTCCACCGTTTATTGTTTGTCCCACTCTCCGCAGATAATTACGTCAAAGAACTAAAAATATTATATCAAATCGCAATTTCAAACGGGTATTCCAAACAAGTTATTGATAATATAATTCAGAATAAACAGAATGACAGGGCTCGCTCACTACTTTATGCATGTACCCCCGAAACAATTAACAAGTATGTCGGTAGTCTGTCTTACATAGGCCCCATTTCCGATAAAATCGCGAATATTCTTAAAAAACATAATGTTTTCGTTGCCTTTCGTTCAGATCATAATTTACGTAATCTATGTAACGGTAAAGATAAATTAGAAAATTCAAAAAAATCCGGTATTTATAAATTAGTATGCAATGATTGCAACGGGGTCTATGTAGGTCAGACTGGCCGTAACTTCGAAATAAGGTACAAGGAGCATGTTGCCGCCTACAGGAATGGCCATTCAGAAAAATCACATTTTGCAAAACATTTAATCGATACCGGCCATTCCTTGAGCGACAATAATACGTACAACATTCTCCATGTATGTGATAAAAGTTTCCGGTTGTGTGTGTTGGAACAGTTAGAAATTTCTAAACATAGTAATAATAACAACTATACACTGTTGAATGAACAAACGAACTTAATTACATCACCTCTTTTAAGTATGATTGCAGGTAGGTCGATGCAAACGTCTCTGTGACGTTTGTATCGACCGATGCCAATGCGTCATCATTGCGCTATATAAAGGAGCGAGAGCCGTCCATCTGGCTCATTCGCTCCCGAGCGGCTGTCGAGTCAACATCTCCTGAGGATGCCCCGTGGAGGGGCGAAACACGTGTCGAGTATTGGTTTGGTTGCATGGCATGCTCCTTCCTTTGTTCTCACTATTCGTGTATGTTTGCATATGCATGAGGGCGGGAGGGTGGGCTTTCCTGCATGTGCATATTTGCATGAGGGTGAGGGAGGGGGGACTGCATCCTGCTGCCAAGCTTGGATTTTTGTAGCGGAATTAAAGCTAAATATTTTTCACAACATTTAATTTTAATGTCATGGATTTCCGCAAAGTAACGCCTGATTCTATAACTTATCTTAAGTCAGCAGGTATAGCTGAGCAGGCAAAACTTTACATCAAGCTGACAAAACTCCATCGCTTAGCAGCTCAAAACGTTTGGTTCAATCAACAGTGTAAACAATTAAAAGTATTTCCCCATTATATTAATATACATACCAACACACACAGCCGGTCAAGTAGCTTAGCTTTGGTGAAGGCAAAACAGGTATGGTTGAATGAAGAATGTAGACATTGGTTTTCAGTTAGGGACAATGTCAAGCTCCATTTGAAAGTTTTGTACTCAGAATTGAGTTACAAGCTTCACAATGTGGAGTTTGACATTTTAGATAACAAAGCCCGGGACTTCGCCTCCCAAGTAGCGCATGATAAATATATAACACAGAGTAGGAAGTTGGAGCGATTATCTTGGGATAACCGGAACAGTAATATCAACCTTAGAGAAAATAATGATATAGATACAATTCACTCTTTTTATCCCCGCGTTAAAAATTATACAAATATTCACTTTTCATGTTCTGAGATTTCTTTATTAGAGAAAGGTCTGAAATATAATATCAGGCCACGGTTATCCCAAAAATCGCTCGAAACTTTGGTGGTGGATTCAGAAATGGCTTGTGTTAGAAGTAAAATGGATAACGCCGTTAAACATCAGGTGGCAGTTCAGATCAAAAAAGCTTCATCTACCTTCTTTTCTCAAAATTATTCCGAATTAAAAATACATCGGTCTTTAAGGAACAAAATTAATCAAAATAATTTAATAGTTACGAAAGCCGACAAGGGCAATACTGTTATCATTTTGGATAAAACTGCTTACCACCAGAAGATTAACGACGTTATCCAGGGAGAGGAATTTGAACGCCTGCGTTCCGACCCCACCAAAAAATTTACAGTAGAGTTAAAAAATGCTATTAATAACATGTCATGCATTTCTCCAGATCTATTAAAATATAAAATCCCTATGAACCCACGATCTCCTTTCTTGTATGGCTTACCCAAAACTCATAAAGATAATATCCCAATTCGCCCCGTTGTCTCTTACATTGGTGCCCCAACATACGATTTGGCTAAATATCTCAATAACTTATTAAAAATTAAGTCTTCTTTTTCACCTAAATACAGTTTAAAAAATAGTTTAGATTTAATTGAAAAAATAAAAACTGTCAACATTCCTCACAATTCAAAATTATTGTCACTGGATGTTGACAGTTTATTCACTAATATTCCATTTGAAGAATGTATACGTATTTTGGGGAACCATTTGGAGAGACAACGGTTACATCCTGGAGAAATGCACGACTTTCTTAACCTTGCACGTATTTGCATGCAACAAAATTATTTTCGTTTCAATAATGAATATTTTCGCCAGAAAGAGGGGTTAGCAATGGGATCACCTCTAAGTCCTTTGATGGCGGAAATGTTTATGGACGACTTTGAATGTAAATATGTGGTGGGCGAGCCCAACATTCTGTTTTATTATAGATACGTAGATGACGTTATTATCTGTTGGACGGGTACTATTCGTCAAATAGACACTTTTCTCAATAAACTTAACACTTTCCACCCAAAAATTAAATTCAAATTAGAATTAGAATCCAACAAATCCCTCAACTTTTTAGATCTAACAATCACTAGAGTTAATGATAAACTCGATTTCCAAATTTACCGTAAACCCACTCACACCGACATTACAATTCCCGCTTCTTCCTGTCACCCATTACAACACAAACTTGCAGCCTTCCGCAGCTATGTCCACCGTTTATTGTTTGTCCCACTCTCCGCAGATAATTACGTCAAAGAACTAAAAATATTATATCAAATCGCAATTTCAAACGGGTATTCCAAACAAGTTATTGATAATATAATTCAGAATAAACAGAATGACAGGGCTCGCTCACTACTTTATGCATGTACCCCCGAAACAATTAACAAGTATGTCGGTAGTCTGTCTTACATAGGCCCCATTTCCGATAAAATCGCGAATATTCTTAAAAAACATAATGTTTTCGTTGCCTTTCGTTCAGATCATAATTTACGTAATCTATGTAACGGTAAAGATAAATTAGAAAATTCAAAAAAATCCGGTATTTATAAATTAGTATGCAATGATTGCAACGGGGTCTATGTAGGTCAGACTGGCCGTAACTTCGAAATAAGGTACAAGGAGCATGTTGCCGCCTACAGGAATGGCCATTCAGAAAAATCACATTTTGCAAAACATTTAATCGATACCGGCCATTCCTTGAGCGACAATAATACGTACAACATTCTCCATGTATGTGATAAAAGTTTCCGGTTGTGTGTGTTGGAACAGTTAGAAATTTCTAAACATAGTAATAATAACAACTATACACTGTTGAATGAACAAACGAACTTAATTACATCACCTCTTTTAAGTATGATTGCAGGTAGGTCGATGCAAACGTCTCTGTGACGTTTGTATCGACCGATGCCAATGCGTCATCATTGCGCTATATAAAGGAGCGAGAGCCGTCCATCTGGCTCATTCGCTCCCGAGCGGCTGTCGAGTCAACATCTCCTGAGGATGCCCCGTGGAGGGGCGAAACACGTGTCGAGTATTGGTTTGGTTGCATGGCATGCTCCTTCCTTTGTTCTCACTATTCGTGTATGTTTGCATATGCATGAGGGCGGGAGGGTGGGCTTTCCTGCATGTGCATATTTGCATGAGGGTGAGGGAGGGGGGACTGCATCCTGCTGCCAAGCTTGGATTTTTGTAGCGGAATTAAAGCTAAATATTTTTCACAACATTTAATTTTAATGTCATGGATTTCCGCAAAGTAACGCCTGATTCTATAACTTAAGGAGTTTGTTGTTAATGCTCCACTGAAAAACAGAGTCGATATCTTAGGCTTGGCAGGTAATATATTGGCAACTTGTTTTTTTTGTTCCCAGCACCATTAACTTAGACTTAAGGGGGTTGAGCAGCAGACAGTTCTCCTCCGACCATGTCACTACCCGCTGCAAATCCTCATTTATCCTTTGAACTGCAGCTACCACATCATCCCCCTTGAAGGATGTGTACATCTGGATATCATCCGCATACATGTGATATCTGCAGTTCATGAAGGATTTAGCTACATCAGCGCTGTAGAGGATGTAGAGCAAAGGGCCCAAAATCGGTACTCCCCTAGACACTGGGAGTGGAAGGGACGAGATGCTAGAACCATCCTCTTTGTGGATTTGCACGAACTGGGACCTATCCGTCAGATAGCTATTAAATCAATCCACCGCAGCTCCATCAAAACCATAGTAAGCTAGCTTGGACAGCAGTAGGTTGGTATTAGTAGTATCAAAAGCCCGTGAAAAATCCAGCAAGACCAGGATTGACCTCTCCCCCCGGTCACGTGCCTCCAGAATGTTACCCAGGACCCAGAACCCGGCCGAACTAAATCTGCAAGAATTGAAGTAGTTGTTCAGCCTCATATTGTCGCTACAGTTTCCCGGGACATCCAAGAAGGCCGCATTGATACTATCTGGATCGTCAAAATGACTAGGCAGCCGCTTATGGGTAGTTCTCGCGTTTCGTGCAAATAAATAGAATTTACAAGAAAAATACAGAATTAGTTTTTTTCAGTGCCAGAGCAAAGCTACTTGAAAAATAAACTAGCTATATGCGTATCACTGAATTATTCGCAAAATTGTCTAAGATATGAGCATTTTTAATTTTTTCGTACTTATGGAAATGAGATAAGAAATTTGGTAATGATATTATTAATAATGGTAATGAGAAAATGCTAATGGTAATGAGAAAGTAAATAAAAAAAAGGTATTTAAATTCGTGTTTTATTTTTATAAAAAATGAATACTTAAAATAGTTGCAAATAAGGTCCAGTATCACCTTTTTCAAGGAATGTATCTAATTACTAATCACCCTGTATATAATTAAACTCCACATAATTAATTAATCAGTCTCAAAAGTAAATGGCAGTCTCACTTAGACTTACTTATTAAACATAAAAAGTAATAGGAACGATAATCACAGTTTTTAATGATTATCATCAGAGCAGCTTTGAGCTCAGAATATGTTATCATTAGATGAATCACTACAATTATAATTTATATTCTCCTTTGATTGTATTACTATATCGCGTTTATCTTCATTTGCATCCGTTTGTAGTGACATAGTACATGTCACAGTACCATGGAGCCAATTACCGCATACCACCTTTACCACCGAACCAGTTACCAGTTACCAATTACCTTTACCATCAAAACCAGTACCTTACAACATGTTTGACGTCTCCAAGAAACAGTGAAGCAACCATCTTGATAAAGACGAGTTTTTTGACGTCTCCAAGAAACAGTAAGCAACCGTCTTGATAAAGACGAGTTTATGACGTCCACATAGAAACACACAAAGCGTTATCACAGCGCCGCACAGGCTAGCCGTTCGCTTCGAAAGAAGCGGTTGTTTGTGGCGCAAGCAAAGCAATCAAGCAAGCAAGCGACCGCGTCTTCAGCACATGCTTCGGGACCACGTGGACACAACACAGCGAGACACACATTCCACAGAGCGACAGGATCTTCACTCGACGGCGGCGCGCGGCGAAAAAGGGCACGCGCGGCGCGAGACCCGTATTTATACCCGCGCGGCGGATAGTACCGGTGCACGCCAGCGCCCCGCGCCCCGCGCGTGGCATGCGCTAGGGCGCGCTGCTATTGGTGGATTTGTGTTTAGGAATAATTGTAAATTGTATATAAGTAGGGCTTTTAGATCAATAAATTATTACGGTTCGAGCAGTCTAAGAGTTTTATTGAGAATACCTACAAAGAGTAGAAACCCTCAAAATTGGTGACCCCGAGAAAACGAACCGAAGCCGAAGCCTGCAAGCTGCAAAATAAGAATACTTCCAGAATATCGAAAGGAACCGTCAGAATGTCGAGAGAAAACGAAGATTTCAGCGATGCGCAGGGCATCACAACGATAAAGAGCGACGTGGCAGCAATATCGATCCCTGCACGACTACCACCATTTTGGCGCCAAAATCCACGCCTGTGGTTCGCGCAGTTTGAAGCCGCTGTCGCCGCCAGCAAGTTAGGTGAAGACCAAAAATTCAACCTCGTCGTTCCACTGCTCGGCAACAGCGATCTAGACCAGATCGGAGACATCATCCTAAATCCACCGAGCACCGGCAAATACAGCGCACTTAAAGACAGGCTCATCGCGACATACCAAGAGTCAGACCACCGGCAGTTGCAGAAGCTACTCAGCGGCCTAGAACTCGGCGATCACAAGCCAAGCCAGCTGCTGCGTAAGATGCGAGACCTTAGCGGCAAACTATTATCAGATGAAGCGCTGAAGATTATGTGGCTCAACCAGCTGCCCGCACAAATTCGCGCCGTGATCTCCATCAACACCGAGTCACCGCTGGAGGTATTAGCCGCGATGGCAGACAAAATGATGGAGCATTTTGAACCCGCTACAGTCGCCGCAGTCTCCACAGTAAACTCACCGTCAACAAATCCAGCAAATAACGAGACCCAGATAAACGCGATTACCGCACTGCAAATAAATCTACTTACGAAGCAAATAGAGAAATTATCACTAGAAGTCGCCGAGCTCCGAAATAATCAACACTCGTCGTATCGCCGTTCCCGCCAAAACTCCGCATATCGTAGCCGCTCACGCTCACAGTCAAGACAGCGTAATGATAACGCCCGCAAGCCCGGCGATCCCGACTGGATGTGCCGTTATCACTACCGATTCGGGAGCGGGGCACGAAAATGTGAATCGCCGTGTTCCTTCAATAAGCGGGAAAACTAGAACGTACATCGATAGTGGCGGGCGTCGATGTAAACCAAACAAGCCGCCGCCTATGTGTGATCGACACTAAGAACAAAGAAAAATTTCTTGTCGACACGGGAGCCGACATATCGGTATTAGCCGCTCGAAACCAAAAATATGCAACGCCGGCGGAGAATGTAGGCTACAAACTTTTCGCGGCAAACGGAACAGAGATTCGTACCTACGGAGAGCGCACACTCGAGCTCAACCTAGGCCTACGAAGAAGTTTCAAATGGACTTTCGTCGTCGCCAACGTGAAGACTTCATTACTGGGTGCCGACTTTCTAGTACATCATAAACTGTTAGTCGACTTGCACCGTAGAAAACTTATCGACCGCGTGACCGAGCTAAGTGTAAACGCCGTGAAGATAAACTCCAACGAAGAATCAATTTACATTATTAACCGCGACCACACTTATCACGACCTGCTGAAGAAATATCCAGATGTACTTCGACCGATGACTCTAAAAACTCCAGCCAAGCATGACGTCACACATCACATCGAGACAGCCGGCCCACCGATCTACTCTCGGCCGCGCCCTCTACCGCCCGATAAATATAAAGCGGCTAAACTCGAGTTCGAGCGCATGATCGAGATGGGAATCTGTAAACCGTCAAACAGTCCGTGGGCGAGTCCACTTCACATAGTGAAAAAGAAAGACGGATCACTCCGCATATGTGGCGATTACAGGCGACTCAACGCCGTCACCGTTCCTGACCGATACCCTATCCCGCGCATTCAAGATTTCACATACCAACTCCACGGCAAGAAGATATTTTCAAAGCTCGATTTGAAAATGGCATATTATTGAAAAACAAGACGCTCAAAAAACAGCAATAATAACACCTTTCGGACTCTTCGAGTTCACCTGCATGACATTCGGCTTGAGAAACTCTGGTCAAACTTTCCAACGTTTCATGCACGAGGTGTTACGAGAATTAGAGGACAACGTATTCTGTTTCGTCGACGATCTACTCGTGCACTCAAGAAATAAGGAAGAACATCGCCGCCACTTAGAATTAGTACTCGAACGCCTAAATACCTACGGCGTCAGTCTAAACATCGACAAGTGTGAGTTTGACAAAGAAAACATCGAGTTCCTCGGCTACGAAGTGTCATCCGAAGGAATCAAACCCACTCAAGAACGAACGCAAGCCATAATTAATTATCCGAAACCACAAACAGTACAAGAACTAAGAAGATTTTTAGGAATGATAAACTTCTACCGTAGCTGTTTACCGCATCAAGCCGAATACCAACATGAATTAAATAAATACCTACACAACAGCAAGAAAAACGACAAAACTCCGATACAATGGTCTCAAGTCGCAGAACAAGCCTTTGAGAAATGCCGACAAAGCGTTCTCGAGGCGACAACATTGACTCACCCGATACCTAACGCACCGCTATGTTTATTTACCGACGCATCAAATACTAGCATCGTCGCCGTTCTACAACAAAAAGTGGACAATAAATGGAGACCATTAGCATTCTACTCAAAAACTATGAGCGAAACGCAACGACGCTACAGCGTGTACGATCGCGAATTATTAGCTATGTACACCGCTGTGCAACACCTACGACGGCTGATAGAGGGCAGTGACCTAACTATATTCACCGATCACAAACCGCTAACTTACGCCCTAACAAGAACGCCGAGTAGCAGTGACACACCACGAAGAGAACGCCAGCTACACTACATAAGTCAGTTTTGTTCAAAAATCGAATACATTCACGGCGATAAGAACGAAGCGGCAGACACCTTATCACGCATCGAAGAAATCAACTTGTCTCACTCCGCGATCGACTACAACCAACTCGCCCAAGACCAAGAAAACGACCATTAACTGAAGATGTGTATGTCCAACCCAAGTCTAAAGTTTACGCCTATAAAATTGCCCGGCGGTCAACGACCCATTATATGCGAAACATCAACGGGCAACGTGCGACCTTACCTACCGGCGACTTACCGTTTAGCAGCATTCAAAGCGCAACACGAACTAAGTCACCCCGGCGTGCGAACAACAAGAAAAATAATGTCTACAAAGTTTTTTTGGCCAAATATAAACAAAGAAGTCGGTTTGTGGGCCAAAACATGCATCGGTTGTCAACGCGGGAAAGTTCAACGACACGTTATCAGTCCACTCGGCGAATTTCAAAAATCGGCGCGCTTCGAACACATTCACGTCGACAGAGTAGGACCACTGCCGCCATCTGACGACTACAGATATCTAGTAACGATGATCGACCGCTGCACTAAATGGCCGGAGGCAATACCTATTCGTGACGTCAGCGCCGACACTGTTGCTAAGGCAATCTACGAGGGATGGATATCGCGATTTGGCTGTCCTTTACGTGTAACGACGGATCAAGGTAGACAATTTGAGTCATCGTTATTCAGCGCACTGATGAAGAAATTCGGCATTACCAGGATACGAACTACTGCATATCACCCGCAAGCAAATGGTTTGGTCGAACGCTGGCATCGAACGTTGAAGGCCGCCCTCATGGCGAGAGGCGCCGGCGTACACTGGAGCAGAGAATTAGCGACCGTGCTGCTTGGACTGCGTACAGCGCTTCGTGAAGACACGAAAGTCAGCCCGGCTCTAATGACCTACGGATCGACATTAAAAATACCGTCAGATTTCTTCGCGCCTACACAGCCGAAAAATTAAGACGCAGAATTTGTCCGCCAGCTGACCGAAACAATGTCATCGCTCGCACCACGCAGCCAGTCACGTGTCAATAACAGAAGCACATTTTTGCACAAGGACTTAGCAACATGTACTCATGTTTTCGTGCGCAATGACACCGTGCGGAGCCCATTGACCCCTCCTTACGACGGCCCGTTCAAGGTTATTCATCGTGAAAACAAACATTTCACCATACAAATGGCAACTCGAACTTCAGTTGTCTCTATAGATAGACTTAAGCCTGCCCATCTACTCAACGAAGAAGAGTGTACCACGGCTACAGAATCACATGCGCAAACGTCAACAACCACGAGCGTCGAGCCGCGGTCATCGACCCCTAGCGCGCTGCGCGACGCATACGTCACTCGATCCGGCCGCGCAGTGAAACACAACGTACGCTTCGCTTAGGGGGGAGTGATGTAGTGACATAGTACATGTCACAGTACCATGGAGCCAATTACCGCATACCACCTTTACCACCGAACCAGTTACCAGTTACCAATTACCTTTACCATCAAAACCAGTACCTTACAACATGTTTGACGTCTCCAAGAAACAGTGAAGCAACCGTCTTGATAAAGACGAGTTTTTTGACGTCTCCAAGAAACAGTAAGCAACCGTCTTGATAAAGACGAGTTTATGACGTCCACATAGAAACACACAAAGCGTTATCACAGCGCCGCACAGGCTAGCCGTTCGCTTCGAAAGAAGCGGTTGTTTGAGGCGCAAGCAAAGCAATCAAGCAAGCAAGCGACCGCGTCTTCAGCACATGCTTCGGGACCACGTGGACACAACACAGCGAGACACACATTCCACAGAGCGACAGGATCTTCACTCGACGGCGGCGCGCGGCGAAAAAGGGCACGCGCGGCGCGAGACCCGTATTTATACCCGCGCGGCGGATAGTACCGGTGCACGCCAGCGCCCCGCGCCCCGCGCGTGGCATGCGCTAGGGCGCGCTACTATTGGTGGATTTGTGTTTAGGAATAATTGTAAATTGTATATAAGTAGGGCTTTTAGATCAATAAATTATTACGGTTCGAGCAGTCTAAGAGTTTTATTGAGAATACCTACAAAGAGTAGAAACCCTCAAAACGTTCTTTGCTTGCGTTCTGCGTTAATATGAAGTTCATCTTCATCTGAAGAATCATCGAAAAAGCTTCTCACCACTGTCCTCTTTACTGGTCTTCTTATGTCTTCAATTTTCCTTTTTGATGAGTACCACCAATGATAAAATTTTCAAAATATTTTTGATACTTTGTCGAATTCAGTTTCGGTTTGTCAATAATAACCTTGTTAGACCAATGTAGTTTTATATCTGAAAGCACTGTAATAGCTTTATTTGAATTTGTAATACATTTACTGTTAGGAGTTACACTGACATCCAAGCTACTTAAAGGCTTTGGCTGTTGAGACTGGTGAGATTTGTTACAAGGGTCCTCATAAACATTTGCTATATCTCTAAAAAAGCTTCCTGTGGCATTTATGTCTAAAATATCGTCTTCTACCTGAATAGTAGAATTGCCCAGGACAGGCCTTGGCAGGTCCATAAATCCAAGATGGTACCCGTGAGAGCATATCTGTCCATTTTCGCAGAAAAAGCAGCTAAGCTCTCTGAAGGTCATGGGAGTGTTAGGTGACCAGAGTACTTGATGGACTGACATTGTTCCACGAAATGGTTGTACCTCGGACGGGATTTCTTTTTCTGTAATTTCATGTTCTGAGACAGAAAGTAGCTTAATGTTTTTGACTTTGCTGCCAACACGTGTCCAAAATTCTTGAAGGCTGCCAATATCTTTGCCCAGTCGCACAATTTGATCAGCAGTCCTCTTCAAAACTGCCCCAACTCCATCCGGTGCTCCCTTACCATGTCCCGCTTCTAAATAGTTCCAAGTAATGGATTTAAGCTCTGGAAAATCTTGATGCAGTTGACTTATGACATAAAACATGAATCGGTTTCTGTATTGGCTTGATGGGCTATCTGATATAAAATGTATTGTATCAATTAGTGGCGCAATTTCTTGGATATAGCCAAGAAGTGGTAACAGATGAGCCCATATAGCCCTTGCATCATGTTTATTGCATTCACTAATACGATATGCAGCAAAGCAGTTCCATTTGCCTCTTTGATTATTTTATTTTTATTTAGGCTCTTCACTAATAAATCAACATTCACATGTACTTTACACGCACAGGTATTCCGATCAGACTCTTTTGGATGCAGTATCCAAAATGGGCGATACTTGCAAAAGGTGGAATATCCTATGTTAGAGTTCTGAATAGTTAAAAACTTTTTATATAGATTAGTAAGAGTATCATTTAAATATCGTTTGTGCTTTTTAACTCCATTTCGAGTTATAAATTAATTTTTTCCAGGGGACAACTTTGTGTTATCATCGTCTTCAAAAAAATCTTCAATTTGTTGTTTAATATCCAATTTAGAATGATCTTTTGAATGTTGACTTTGAGCCTTGGTTCGTACTGTAAAGTTGTTAGCCTTACCCAAGATTTTGTATTTCTTGAAGTTATCCCTATTCCCTACTACAATGTCGCTGAATACACGTTTTTCTTTTTTCATTAGGCCACTAAACCCTTCGGATAAATTTCTGCAAACTAACTCGCCAAATAATAACTTCTTTTTCACTTCTTCACGCTTGTTAGTGTCAATAGTTTCAACTAGTCTATCTACTTTCTCTTCTGTAGTTATCTGTCCACACTGGGCTTGTCGTATTTGGTTTTTCTTAATCATCTTAGTCAACATCCTTTTGAAGGCATCTCTCTCCTTTTCAATTTTTGCTTTTTCCCGTTTTAGTATACCTATTTGTTTATTGCATTTATAGCGTAGCCTCCTTATCAAAGAATTCTTTTTTTGGCAAGGTTCACAGTCTTTATTAATTATATTTTTAGTTCCGTGAGATGTTCCTTCTAATGGATCCTCATGAATAACTACATCTGCGTCATTTTCACGATCACTTGAGGGAGGGGTGCCATCTATTAATAATTGTTGTATTCTTCTATCAGTTTTCTTCTTTTCTGTGTATCGTTTGCTATTTTCTTTCCATTTCTTTCTTTGAAGCCTTTTTTCCCTAGGAGTCATATCAGCCACACTTTTAATTTGCTTTTGCTCTTTTCGCTTTTGGTATCTCAGCCTTTCTTTTTCTTTTTGAATTTCATATTTCTCAGGATCATTTTTAATGTCTTCATACTTCTTTCTTCTACGTAATTTTGCTTCTACTAACTTTTCTTCACGAGATTTTTTCGACTTTGTTCTAGCCATATTCTGATCTGTAAATAATAATATTGACTATAATAATATGAACTGCCTCGTTGGTCCTACGATATAAAATGACGCGGCGGATTAAGAGATCTTGGGTTCGATTCCCGGGTCGGGCAAAATGTTAATGGGTTTTTATTTATAGGAAATTCTTAGTTACAGGGGCGAGCTTGTTGCCGTTTATTGGGCACACTTTCAGGAGTCTAATACATATATGGGTATTGTCTGTAAAAGTAATTACATGTAATACGGAAACATTTCCATTGCCACCAGTAACAAAATACGTATTTTATATGGTTCCATATGAATTATTCTAATACGATTATAGAGAAAACAAATATGAATTAAACTATGTACAAGTAAAATCTGTTGTTACACTAATCTTCATTACCATCATTTTATGATCATTACCATTTTCGAAATAGGTGATGGTAAATTATGGTAATGAAAGGAATGGTAATGATACAATGGAAATTTATATAAAATTGCTCCTTATATAGCTTTAAAATGTTAAGGATAAAGATCAAAACACTAAATAAACCCAAAGGATATCATATTAACATCTACCAAAATAAAAAATTCAATTACTCTTCATGCCAAAATATCTCTAATGGTAATGACAAAAAAAACTTACCACGTCTAATAATCTCGTCTTCGTCGTTATTTTTTCAAAACACCGCAAACGTCCGGCTCTGTTCTCGTTCACTACTCGACTGACGAGCAACGCGCAAAGGGGGACGGGGGCAGGGGAGAGCGCTAGTAAGTTCGTACAGAGTGATTTCTTTACTACAAGTTTAATTGATGGTAATGAATATATTTTTTGGCCAAAAAGATTTAATCACAGCAAAACTAAAAAGCAGTCGTAAATGATTTTTAATCATATAACTTTTTATAGCTTGATAGTTATTTTATACCATGAAAAATAGTAATACTCTGTAATTGACCAAATTTAAGTGTTATTTGCTTAGAAGTATCAAAATTCGATATCTGACCAGTAATGGTAATGATATTTAAGCATATATTTTAAATATTTCTTTTTTTTCAAGTACCTGACGTTATTATTTCTTTGTGGCACATATACGTATGTAAAATACCTATAATATAAAAATATTTGGGAACTTAGGCTTATTCAGTTTAAATTTTATTCTTTCTGACACGTGTTTTGCACGAAATGATAGAAATACCCTTATCTTTATGTTCAGGAAGAACATCAAATTTTAAATTTTGCCATAGTAGTTTTGGATCTTTTCTTTTCTCATTGATGTTTTTTGTAAAATATGCGTTTTTTTCCCTCAGTAATGCGGCTGCCGCCTCATGTTTAAGATCCAGATAGTACCGTTTGTGATGTGGCAGCTTGGTTTCACCACCACCTTTGCACAGGATGAGCTTTAACTCGTGCGTTAATGCCATTCTTTATATAAAAGGCAACTCCTCCGCCACGCCCATCTCGTGTAGACACAGGTCGTGGAATGTGTCTAAATTTATACCCTGAGACACTAGGAGCTCGGTCCTCTTCTATTTTCTTCGATATATAACTTGTAAATAGGTGTGATTGTATGTAAATATTATAATGGAGTAATTAGGGTAGAGTAAGGGTGTGAGTATTATTAGAAAGTAATTACGGTTGAGTGTAAATGTAATATTAAGTCTATAATAGAAAGTATACATAATGTATACCAACTTTCTCTTTCAGTATACATAGTGTATACATGTGATAAAGCTAGACAGAGATGTCGCGAAACCATCGCGACATCTCTGTCCAGCTTTATCTCGAAGCTTGAATAGTAGGCGAATATTTTAGGTAATCCAGGGAGTAGGCCGCTTATAGTAGGTCTTTGTCTTTAAGGGAGCATGGAGATCAAATAGCTGAATTATGTAGGAGTTAAAATTATGTACCATAGTGTTAACATCATCCATTTCTCCTATATCAGACCATGGCATCATGTTTAGGTCATTCAGGAAATAATCCGGCAAGATGTCTGCGAGAGGACGAAACCTAACAATCCTAGGTTTGCGTTTCGGCTTCCTAAATACTGTCTCACACGTGATGAAAGCGTGATGACCGAGTTCGCCGATATGGTTCACTTCGACACTTCGCGTGAAAGCATCGGTGCAGATAATGTCGATGAGTGAGCAACTGTCATTCACGAAATGTGTGGCTGTTGTGACTATTTGTGCCAGATTAAAATGGCTGAAAAATCTCATTAGCTGCCTAGACTTTGTGCTATTTGTATTTAGCAAGTTGACGTTAAAGTCACCCAATAATATAACATTGTCATACGAGGCTAGGGCACTAATACTGGCAGTAATGGCATCGAGGAAAAGCTCCAAGACCTGCCAAGGCGGGCGGTACGCAGTCCCTATGAGAAGTTTAGTTCTATTAATAGTGAGGCCCAGCCAGAGCTGCTCGACCGTAGGGTGCACAGGATGAGCTTTAACTCGTGCGTTAATGCCGTTCTTTATATAAAAGCCAACTCCTCCGCCACGCCCACCTCGTGTAGACACAGGTCGTGGTATGTGTCTAAATTTATACCCTGAGACACTAGGAGCTCGGTCCTCTTCTTTATTCTTCGATATATAACTTGTAAATAGGTGTGATTGTATGTAAATATTATAATGGAGTAATTAGGATAGAGTAAGGGTGTGAGTATTATTAGAAAGTAATTACGGTTGAGTGTAAATGTAATATTAAGTTTATAATAGAAAGTGGGTATAAATAATTGTATATGTAGTATAGGTCGTATGTGTAGTATAGGTAAATATCGTATAGGAAAAATATAACTAAGTGTTACTGATGAGGATGCCCTGTGCGTGTTTGGTCCATGGTTTAGAACATTGTAGTAGAGGTTGAGACACATATTCAGAAGAGAGAGAAAAAATAAATATGAATATACACAATAACATTTAGACCATCTCATTTCCAGTGTGGAAGACACGAGATAAGTCCTCCTCCGTGCGAATTATCTGCGCCTGTCACCTGGAGCCTTCCTGACGAGGATGCGGCCCTGTTTGGACCAGACGAATTTCCAGCCAAGAGCACCGGCAGCGTCTCGTGCCTTTCGAAATAACATGCGGTTGGCTTTGGTCAGTCGCTCGTTCAAGAAGAACCGCTGCACTGGTGCTGGCATGTCGAGGTCCACGGTAGTTGCTCCACGTCTAACTCGCGCACTCGCCAGAAGCTGATCACGCAGATCCCGGCGAGCGAGGCGCACGACGATGGGCCGAGGACGAGTTTCAGTTGGGCCCGCTGAATTAGTCACGTTGAGCTGCCTCCCGCCAACGCGCTCCGCGCTGACGTTGTCACGTTCATCCAGACTGACCCCCAACCTCTGTCCAATAAGTTTGATGACATGAACCAGGTTCTCTGCTTTTACCTCCGGCAAGTTTGATACCTCAATGTCGTTGCCTAGGAGATCCTGGTCCCTGTCATTTAGCTCACGCTTTAGCTCCTCCACAATCTTGACCATGCCAGAGCTCGCAGGGCCCGGGGCAGCGCGTTTTTCCAGTGCGTCAACCCTGGCCTCGAGACCATCAATGCGTGAGCTGCAGGTGTTCATCGATATCTTGAGCTCTACCATTTCCGTCTCCATTTCCCTTCTGAACACTTGTATCTCCGCGCATACCGCCCTCAGCTCGACAAGGATGACACGCAAGTCAGTACTAGGATCCATCGACTGCTCGCGTGTGATCGCGCAAGCAGTAGCCACCTCAGGCGATAGAGAAGCTGCGACGGCGACAAGGGAACTACCAGTAGTGTTAGGTGTGCTAGAGCCCGCCATGGTCGATATCCCTGCAACCTCATTAGAGGGACTTTGCGTGAGGCCTCTGACCGGGGTATCATTCCGGTTGTCCCTGGCAACATTTATTTTGCACTCAGGACATCGCCACTTAGGAGTAACCTTAGCATTCACAGGGATCCCTTCACACATTCTACAGTAAAGAATGTTACATTTCCCATACCTAGCGCCCTCTAGCCAGGGGTGACAATCTTAGTAGTGGCAAACGGGAAAACGTTTCATTATAGGTCTGCAAAATGAAGTGAGACGGTAATTCATTGAGGTCCTTACATGAAAGTGACATTTCAATTTGGTAGTGTTATAATATAAGGGTTTAAATAAACATAAATGTAGATGGCGTAAGAGGGCGCTATCACATATTTTATTTCATTATAATTTATTTCATTATTTATTTATTTAATAAGGCACAAGGTACATTTATACATACATATACATATAATCACGCCTTTTTCCCTTATAGGGGTAGGCAGAGACCACTTCTTTCCACTTGCTACGATCCTTACACACTTGTTTCGCTTTATCCACTTTCATTATTCCCTTCATACATGCTGTTCGGTTTATGGACTCTTGACCTGGCATGTTTTCATTCACACTCGCCTTATACACTTTATTCGTCAATCGTTCTTCATTCGTTCTCTCGACATAGCCAAAACTCCTCAGCATACCTTTCTTAATTTTTGTCTCAACATCCATCATCTGACATACTTCATCCACCTTTCCATGCATTTCTCCTCTTACATTCAACGTAGCGAAGCGGCTCTCCGTGGCCCACTTTTCGCCCCCGCGAGAAACGAGACGTGATGGGTGGCGAACCACATCGCCGCCATTTTGGATAATTAAATTATTTTTATGAATATCCATTGCGTTCCTGCGGGATATGATGATATGAAATATAAAAAGTCCAACAAAACTAAATTTACATACATAGAGAAATATATTAATCTATATAATCTATGGTTTAAAGACTGTCAAGCGTAAACAATCTTTTTCAAAATTATTTTAATAAAAAATTAAAATAAGATAATTACATTTATTTATATACGGTTTTCACCAAAGGACATTCAGTAGAAAAGTTTCGTGTACATAATTCTTTAATTCGTTTAGTGAAAATTGTGTTATTGTTTTACATTAAAAAGTGGTTGAACGAGAATTTTAGTAGTGTATAAATTAATAAAAGTGTGTGTCAATTGCGCCCCAGAGGGCCTTTAAGTGTTCCTTTATACTTGCTTTAAAGCGACTACGCGAAATACCAATAAAATTTACATTATTGTTTTTCTACGTATTGAGGTTACTTTGTTAATACGTTAGTTCATATACATGTTATGTTTGATGTTTTATAACATTGTTAGCAATCAAATAATTGTGCAGCAATTATTGTTAATCCTTGTGACCTATATGGTTCATCATTTTGTTCCTATGTTCTCATACTGCTTTAAGTTAGTTCATAAAAATGTTATGTTTGATGATTTATAACATTGTTAGCAAACGAATAATTGTGCAGCAATGATTGTTGATCTGCATATGTGGCCTCCCTGGCGGTCCTAATATTCTTGTTTTAACTTATTTACTACAGTTAGCTGCCCCCATAGCCTATATTTAAAGAAGGCTCTTGACATGCCTTGACATTCCTGTTAGGGATTTTATTAGGACTACTACATACATATTGATTGTATGTAAAGTATATTTTTATTTTTTCTGTTTCTTGAGATTTGTCTTTTCTTTTATGTTCGTCCTTTGTAAATGTGACGAAAATGTAAATTAAGTTGAATGTTCGATTCAATTTTTTCTTCCATTTTGGATGTCTTAGTTTATATTAATCTAAACATTCTGCTGTTCACGTTGTTGCCTTATATTTTAAAACCAATGTAATCTTAACACCGATGTTAACCTTATTTTTAAAGAGTGTCCTATGGAGTTTCTTGCCGACTCTTCTCCATAGGACTTGTCTTACATCACTTTGAAACCGAGCAACTAGAGTCAGTAGTTTTAAACGTAACATTTCATAACCACCTTTTTTTTTGGTTTATAAAAAATAGAAATATTTTAATTTTGATTTTAATCAGTGTTTTATTTATTGAAAAACATCCTATGAATATAAAAAAAAGAAACAAAATTTCCTGGGAAATTTATAAATTGGCGGTTCTCGTTATTGGCTAATGTAATGTCATCTGTAGACAACAAAAATCCAGTCTGCGCAATCTACACCGACATGACCAAAGCGTTTGATTATGTGGACCATAACATATTGCTACAGAAATTACAAAATTATGGTATAAGAGGTAATATATTAAAATTAATAGAATCATACTTAAGTAATAGGCTTCAATGCACAGAAATTTCAAGAATTTGCCCAAAAGATAAATCTGAAAAAGTTTATGTATCAGAAGCTAGGTATGTAAAATACGGCGTCCCGCAAGGTAGCGTACTAGGACCGCTACTTTTCCTAGTATACATCAACGATCTTCCAAAAATAACAAAAAACAAAATGATTCTTTTTGCAGACGACAGTACGGCCGTAGTAAAGTGTACAAACAAAATTATTTATGAGCATGACATAAATACTTGTCTGCATGAAATTATAAATTGGTTACATAATAATAATTTAGTAATTAACCTAAATAAGACCAAAGTTATGCACTTTCATCAGCGCAACAAACACCCAGACGTAAGCATTGCCCACCAAGGTTCCTCTATTGAAGAGGCTAATACAGCTAAGTTCTTGGGTATACTTATTGATAATAAACTCTCATGGAAACCTCACATTGAAGAACTATGTAAGAGACTTAGTAAGTCCGCATATGCACTATTTCAACTATCCAAAAAAGTGAACAGGCAGGCTTTATTAACTGCGTACTATGGTTTGGTTGACTCTGTTTTGCGGTATGGTATTATTTTCTGGGGGCAGTCTACTGATAGGGAGCTGGTATTTAGAATGCAAAAAAGGTGTATAAGGTCGATGTGTGGTATTAAGACAACAGATAGCTGTCTTCCCTATTTTAAATCATTACAAATTTTAACATTTCCATCTTTATATATTTTAGAAACAGCTTTATTTGTTAAAAATAATCCAAACTTATTTCAGAAATTTTCAGAAACTAGAAAAAATCCAACACGATCTCAGTATGTCGATAAATTATGTCAACCGAAATGTAAAACTGCACTATTGAAAAAAAGCTTTTTTGGAATTGCCCCACGCATTTATAATAAAATACCTAATGCTATAAAACAATTACCTGTATTAAAATTTAAAAAAATGTTAAAAAATATTCTGATTGAAAAATGTTACTACGCAATTGACGACTTCCTGAATGATAAATCATTGACTAATTAACGTTACCTATATATTGACATTTAATTCCATTTGACATTATAATTTGTAATTATTTCTCTTTTTATTATTATTTCTGCAGTATGTTGTCAATTATTTATCACTATATTAATTTTTATTATTACTTTATTTGAATGATGTTTCTATTTTTTTTTTTTCTATTAATTCTGAAACTGTTTTATATAATTTGCATGCCCATGTGACGGTAGAATATGGAGAACTTTTATAACCCTAACACCTGTACCTGTACCCATGTTTGCAAATAATAAATGACTTTGACTTTGACTTTGACTTTGACTCGTTATTTTCCGGTAACATGTATTTTTCCCTAAACCTACGTCCCGACGGCGCCACTTCTTACCCAATTTAGTCGTCGAGTTGGACCTCTATTTCATATTATAAAAAAGTACTCTGTGCCTCTAGCGATGAGGCAAAGCGCGCACATCCTCCGCACTTGACGGCCGGCATTGCTGTGGACTGAGTGTGCAAGCTTCGAAGGTGGCACGGAAGAAACGCGCTAGATGGCGTTACAGGGGATCCACCACCCAAATCTATAAATTGATATCCACAGCGAGATAGATGGCTCTGTAGGCAGAGAAACAAAACCTGCTCAGGGTTTGTTTTTTGTTACTGGCAACGATGCAGCGATGTCAACCACGGAACAGAAAAAACAAGTGGAAGTGCAATACGCCAAAATTACTATAGGAACCGCTGTCGCCAAACTCACACAAATAATCCGATAATAACATATGCACTACAACGAAATAATCCGTATGATTGGTAGTTTTAAATTTAGACAAAAATAGCCTACATCACAGAAATAAAATAAACCCTGACTCTCTAAAAATAAGGTTAATTTTGCATTAGCAACAATACGTATTTACGGTCTACAGCACGGAACAGAAAAAACAAGTGGAAGTGCAATACGACAAAATTACTATGGGAACCGCTGTCGCCAAACTCACACAAATAATCCGATAATAACATATTCACTACAACGAAATAATCCCTATGATTGGTAGTTTTAAATTCAGACAAAATTAGCCTACATCACAGAAAAAAAATAAACCCTGACTTTCTAAAAATAAGGTTCATTTTGCTTTAGCAACAATACGTATTTACGGTCTACAGTCGCACTTAATTCGATTGACGAGTTAGTTTTGCTACTCGACCAAAGATGGCGATATATAATCAATATAAGCAATTATCAACATAATTGCTTTAGACATACGGTTGACAATGGCGTGACTCTAAAACTATTCGGCCAAGGACACACCACGTATTACATTTAAATTCTTTATCGATATCGATAGATACCCGATTTTTTTCAAATACGATAAATACGACTCGTTGGGAGTACATTTATTTATTTGTTACACAAACCGCTGTACCTTTTAAACCATTAATTAATAGACACACAAGACTGACAGACAGATAGGTAAAGGGCCATGCACAAGTTTCATAGTGAGTTTGGCCCAGAGTACACACTTACGATATGATGTCTTAAATTTAATACAGATTATCAACATGTAATTAAAGAAGGAATCAGATAAATAAAACTTCGGGTTTTATAGTAAAAATTCGTCTTTAATATTCCGCATATGTTGAAATTCTCATGATTCTCGTGAATTAAATGGACTTTTTGCCGTGAAACTTGAAGAAAGGAAGTGCAGGGTCGATTTCACGAGTTTTCATCTATCCACCGGTGGATGAATCAGGATTTAGCTTGCCGGCCGGCCTCCCATAACGCAAGGATGCACTCTCTATCCATTTCTCTCTCATGCTTGTGACTTTGGGAAACCTGAAACAAATTTTTAATGAAGGTTAAAAAATCTATTACCTACTGTTTGTAACACTCTGTGTGTTACGTCTCAGTCATTAATAAGTTATAATAATTATGTTACTATTTAAAACATTGATTATATTTTTACTTTATACCACATAAACGACCATAAATTTACTTAATATAAATTTTGTGTATGAATTAAGGCGCCCTCGTACCTATATTGTAATGCATAACGAAATAAATAAAATAACTGTTTGGGTTAAGATAGTTATTCCTCGTATCGACATCAATCGACAAAATCAATTTTCGACTTGACCACATCACTACATTGAGTAGCGAAGGTCTTTCTAGAATGTTCTATGGAAAAAAATAATCGAAAATAAACTTTGTCTTCACTGCATAAGGTTTATTTTGACTAACCGTTCTATTAATTTTTTGTAAATTGGAAGAAAATAAGATTTTTATAAGAAAACAATAAAAATCGTACTTACCGATGATACGAAATACCTCCATTTGTAAGGTTTCTTCTCCTACTATCATTTTTGCACGCTAAAACGGAACAATACGGCATAGCTAGGTAAATATTGATTTGTCACGAGACGAGCAACTCTACGCGATGACAGACGCCACTGGGATCGGTTCAGCGCAAGCTATGCGTAACAACGCATAATTATGACACGCGTGCCACGCCTACTTAGCACTTCCACCTGTTTTTTCTGTTCCGTGGTCTACAGTCACACTAAATTCGATTGACGAGTTAGTTTTGCTACTTGACCATAGATGGCGATATTATAATCAATTTAAGCAATTATCAACTTAATTGCTTTAGACATACGGTTGACAATGGCGTGACTCTAATGCTACTCGGCCAAGGACACACCACGTATTACGTTTAAATTCTTTATCGATATCGATAGATACCCGATTTTTGTTCAAATACGATAAATACGACTCGTTGGGAGTACAATTATTAATTTTTTACACAAACCGCTGTACCTTTTAAACCATTAATTAATAGACACACAAGACTGACAGACAGATAGGTAAAGGGCCATGCCCAAGTTTCATAGTGAGTTTGGCCCAGAGTGCACACTTATGATATGATGTCTTAAATTTAATATAGATTGTCAACATGTTATTAAAGAAGGAATCAGATAAATAAAACTTCGGGTTTTCTAGTAAAAATTCTTTAATATTCCGCATATGTTGAAATTCTCATGATTCTTGTGAATTAAATGGACTTTTTGCCGTGAAACTTGAAGAAAGGAAGTGCAGTGTCGATTTCACGAGTTTTCATCTATCCACCGGTGGATGAATCACGATTTAGTTTGCCGGCCGGCCTCCCACAACGCAAGGACGCACTCTCTATCCATTTCTCTTTCATGCTTGTGTCTTTGGGAAACCTGAAACAATTTTTTAATGAAGGTTAAAAAATCTATTACCGTAACCGTGTAATTGTAACACTCTGTGTTTAACGTCTCAGTCATTAATAAATTATAATAAATATGTTACTATTTAAACCATTGATTATATTTTTGCTTTATACCACTTAAACGACCATAAATTTACTTTATATAAATTTCGTGTATGAATTACTTTTTCCTCTGTGGGTAGTCACAACGAACAGACGCGTTTTTAGTGTGCTCCTCAGCGTAAATTAATTTTAATTCAATTAAATCAGAAATTAAATGAAAAACATCTAGCGACTACCACGCACCACCCTCTTGCTATTTTAATTTTTATTTAAACACCGTTAACAAACACAATTGCAAGCTATGGACAGCAAATTCGCAAGCAGCTTGACAGATCTGGAGAATCTCTTCACTTCCCGCATGGCAGAATATGAGGACAAGCTGATCAAGGCCTCTGCAGGAACGGGCTCAACATCAGTCAGCATCGCATACATTGGCAGTGACTTCAGGGATTTTAAGACTTTTGTCTGGCAAGCACTGTCAAAGCTGAAAGCTCAAGTTGAGTTGCTCGGTCATGGTTTTGACAGGCATGAGACTTTCATGCGGAGAAAGGTGCTGCTGCTTCATGGGGTGCCTGAAAAACCAGAAGAAGATCTTCATGAAGTGGTGAGTGAAATTATTACCGGCAAGTTAATGTTACCTGAATTAAAGGGCAGCAATACCTTGCACGTTTGTCACCGTCTAGGCCCTTCCAGATAGCGGACCCGACCCATCTTGGTCCGATTTTTTAAAGTTGAGCATCGGCAGCTTGTGTGGGATGGCAAGACACAATTAAAGGGTTCGGGCATCACTGTTTCCGAATTCCTGACACAGACTCGACATCAAGCCTTTCTTGCCGCTAGGAAACATTTTGGTGTCAAGAATTGCTGGACCACTGAGGGCAGGATAGTGATCCTTTGTCCTGATAAAACTCGGCGAAAGATCGAGACGGTAGGTGAGCTCAATGAGTTGACAAACCGCTTCCCGTCTAGCGTCGTCGTGTCCGCCGGCTCCGATCCTGAGTCCCCTAAAGCCTCTCAAGAGACCTCCAAGGTTCAGCGGAAGACCAGGCGGCGAAACTGAGGACTTCATACACTCTGCTTCACAACTTTTTTCCTTTAATTCCAGCTTTAATCGCGCAAACTCACTCTCTATCTGCATGTCGGTACTTCGTTTTAACTTTTATATCGTTACTTTTTAAGTTTTGTCCAAATCTTAGTGTAGGTATTTTTTTATTATACTGTGCATATTGTAGTATCTAATTTAGTCTGTTGCAGCATTATTTTTTCACTGTATGCTAATCTCCAGTAAACTTAATTGTTACTTTAATTTTTACTATGTTAATTTGGTCTGTGGTTATTTCGTAGTGAGACCTGTCACGATATGTCAAATTGACATCAGCATGCTGCGTTTTGTTATGCCGTGTGTGTGGTTGCGCGTGAGCTTTTTATTTTACCATTTGTGCTTCTTGCCTTTTAACTTGTAATTCTAATTTTATTTTTTAGTTTTGTAATTGTGTTTCGTTCTTTGTGTTTGTTATAATGATTTAATTTTTTATCAATTTACCAGCGAGAATGGGTGGTCGTTGGTATTGCTGCTTGTTTATATTATTTAATTGTTAAATATTAGTATTTGGTATAATTTATTTATAATTATTTATTTATTTTAACTCTTTTATGGATGCTCTTGATGAGCTTAATGACAGTTTTTTCTCATGCTCTTCCGAATCCTGCGGTTATATTAGTGCGGATGATTTGAATCCTCCTCCCTCTTTACATGATCAAATTTTCTCTCTTTTCTCTGACCGTCGTAATCATCTTAACATTGTGCATATTAATGCCCAGAGTGTTCCGAGTCACTATTCTGACCTTCTAGCATCTTTTAGCAACGCAAATGTCGATGCGCTTCTGATCTCTGAAACGTTCCTCAAACTCTCACTCCTCTCTACTCAATTTCCTCTTCCCAGGTTTGTTCTTATTCGAAATGATAGAACCGGGAAAGGAGGCGGAGGCGTTGCCATTTATTTGCGAGCCGATCTATCGCACAAAATTGTCCTGGCGTCACCCTCTTCATACTCCGAATCAGCTGAATACCTTTTCCTCGAAATTTCTTTAAAATCCTCTAAGATTCTCCTTGCCGTCCTCTACTCCCCTAACTTACGTATCGACTACTTTTGCTCTCTTGATTCCACTCTGAGTGAACTGTGTCCTGCTTACAAAGAGGTTATCATTATGGGCGACTTTAACACATGTCTGCTTAAGAACGATTCTCGTTCTTCCAGACTTACTTCTCTTCTTTCCTCTTATGATTTACATGTCCTGCCCCTTTCTGCTACTCACTTTTCTCCTAACTGTACTCCTTTTCTATTAGACCTTGCCATTGTCTCCTCCCCTGACAAGGTCACTAAACACGGCCAACTTACGGCATCTTTTTCTTACCACGATCTAATCTACCTATCGTATCGTGTTCGCACTCCAAAGCAGAAACCACAATATGTTAATCTGCGTAACTACAATGGGATCGATATCGAAGCTCTGCAAGCCGACGCTACCGCACTTGACTGGTCACCTGTCACTGATAGCAGCAGTACGGATCAAAAAGTTTCTTGCTTGAACTCCATGGTTCTTGGTTTAATGGACAAACATGCACCAATTCGCCGAATTAAAGTCAAGCACAAGCCAGCTCCGTGGATTACAACTGAAATCAAAGCTCTGATGGCCCGCAGAGACAGAGCTAAAACGAAATTTAAGAGCAGGCCGTCAGATGTGTTCCTTAATTATTATAAGGTTCTGCGCAATCGTTGCAGTCGTCTGTGTAGAGATGCCAAAAGACGCTACTTTGATGAATCACTTGTTAACCGTAGTTCTCCTGAGATCTGAAAATTTTTAAAATCAGTTGGTATCGGCAAGTCATCAATCAACCCCTGTAAAGACATAAATCTTAATGAATTAAACCATTCCCTCTCTCTCTCACCTATCCATTTAGATTTGATTGTCAAAACCCGTACTCTTACGGAGCTTATGAGCTTGCCGATATCAAACTGCCCCCTCTTTTCTTTTAGTTCCATTTCTGAGGCTGACGTCGAAAAATCACTACTTGCAATATCTTCTAGTGCAGTTGGCAGTGATAATATATGCTCGAGAATGATCCGTCTCGTCCTTCCCTCTCTGCTCCCGATCCTAACCCATATTTTTAATCACTCCCTATATACTTGCAATTTCCCATCTGCCTGGAAACAGGCATATATTATACCTTTACCTAAGATCTCTAATCCTTCTCTCTCATCTCATTTCAGACCCATCTCCATCCTTCCTTACCTCTCCAAGGTACTCGAGCATATCGTTCACAGGCAGATCACTGGTTTTTTGACGTCAAATTCTCTCATCTCTCCTTTTCAATCTGGTTTCCGTTCTGGTCATAGCACTGTCACTGCCCTGTTGAAGGTGACTGATGACATCCGCTGGGCAATGGAGAATAAGATGATGACGGTCCTTGTCTTGCTGGATTTCAGCAGCGCCTTCAACTCGGTTGACTTTGATGTGCTACTTGGCATCCTCAAATCTCTAAATTTCTCTACCACTTCCCTAGCCTGGATAGATTCTTATCTTCGGGGTCGCTCGCAGTGTGTTCGCCTCGAAGAGTCTAACTCTGATTGGTGTGACCTCACGGCGGGTGTTCCCCAGGGTGGCGTCCTTTCTCCTCTTCTCTTCTCTGTTTTTATTAACTCTGTAACTAGAGTCATTTCCTCTAACTTCCATCTTTATGCAGACGACTTGCAGCTTTATCGCCACTTTGGAGTGGCTGAAGCAGACTCTGCCATTGCTGCCATGAATAAAGACCTAGCTTCCATTTGCTCTTGGGCTAGTTCTTATGGCCTGAAAGTAAATCCATCGAAGTCTCAGGCTATTATCATAGGTAGTAAGTCCATGCGGAGTCGGCTAAACTTATCATCGATGGCGCGTCTTTACTTCGATGGAATACCGATCAACTTATCGGATACAGTAAAAGACCTGGGGATAACAATTGATGCGAACCTTTCGTGGCGTCCTCAAGTTGCCGAAGTTAGCCGTAAAGTTTATTTCTCTTTTCACTCCCTAAAGTCACTTCAATACTTCCAACCTATACAGACTAAGATCACCCTAGCCCAATCTTTAATCCAACCCATCATCGACTATGCTGATGCTTGCTATTTGGATGCTACCGAGGAGCTCCTTAATAAACTTGAGCGCTTACAAAATTTATGCATTCGCTTCGTATTCGGCCTACGCAAATATGACCACGTATCCCACCTTCGCAAGCAGCTCAAGTGGCTCCCAATCCGTCTTCACCGGAACACTCGTATTTTATGTCTCCTGTACAATGTCCTGCACAACCCTTCTTATCCCCCTTATCTGCGTGAACGCTTCACTTTTACCCGACCTCCTAATATCCCTTGCAGAACGCAAATAAAATCCTTGTTGCATTTCCAACCCCACTCCACTGATTTCTATTCCTACTCCTTTACCGTTCACGCAGTAAGGCTTTGGAACGCACTACCGCCTTACATCCGTGATTCCAAATCTATTGCTATTTTTAAGAAACGCATTAAAGAGCATTATCTCTCCTTATGATTGAGTTATTATATATATTAATATTTATTATATATATATGTATTTATATGTATATGAGTTATTTGTAGTATATGTACGTATATGTATGTTTTATAAAATGATTGTTTAAAATTTTATAATTTTTGTAGTTTTGTATTAAGTTGCACACTATGGCTACCAATATTCACGACTTCTCCATTCGCGGGTCTGCTGGCAGAAATTTCTAAAGAAATAAGCAGTACCTTTGTACATCATTTATATATATGTTATATTTACTAAACTATTGTGTGTGTACATAAATTATTAAATAAATAAATAAACAAATAAGGCGACCTCATACCTATATTGTAATGCAAAAGGAAATAAATAAAAATAACTGTTTGGGTTAAGATAGTTATTCCTCGTATCGACATCAATCGACAAAATCAATTTTCGACTTGACCACATCACTACATTGAGTAGCGAAGGTCTTTCTAGAATGTTCTATGGAAAAAAACAATCGAAAATAGACTTTGTCTTTACTGCATAAGGTTTATTTTGACTAACCGTTCTATTAAATTTCTGTAAATTGGAAGAAAATAAGATTTTTATTAGAAAACAATATGAATCGTACTTACCGATGATACGAAATACCTCCATTTGTAAGATTTCTTCTCCTACTACCATTTTTGCTCGCTAAAACGGAACAATACGGCATAGCTAGGTAAATATTAATTTGTCACGAGACGAGCAACTCGACGCGATGACAGACGCAACTGGGATCGGATAAGCGCAAGTTAAGCGTAACAACGCTTAATTGTGACACGCGTACCACGCCTACTTAGCACTTCCACCTGTTTTTTCTGTTCCGTGATGTCAACAATTCTTCCACTGACGTGTAACTTATGTTGTTGATTTCGGCGGGTAGCAGTGTAAACAAATTGAATGACTTGTATTTGTATTAGTCAAATGCAGCCCACAAACGCACTCTTTAGCACTCACTACAATGTATTTAATAAAGGTTTTTACGAAGTTCACAAATTAAACTGATTCAAATAACTATGACTATTATTTACTAATTAATAAGCAAAAAAAGTTGCACAGATGACTTGCCGAGACAGACGTCAAACGTCAAAATTTGTTTTTTGAAAAGTCCTCCAAGTGAATACCCTTGGTGGTAAAGCACACAAAGATAGCTATATACACCTTCACTAGCCTACATCCGCGACCTTGCCTGCTAGCAGCCATAATGGGACCAGCATAGTCCACACCAGTGCATTCGAAAGGATAACCACCTGGAAGGATACGCTGCTGCGGCAAATTGCCCATTAAAGGTGTTAGGGTTTTACCCGCTAAACGTGAACAACGCAAGCACTTACGATAACAGCTCTTTGCTAAATTTCGTCCGCCAATATGCCAGTAAGAATCTCTTATGGAAGCCAGCAATAACTGCGGGCCTGCATGCATCAACTTAACATGTTCATGATCGAATAATAACTTCGTAAATATATGAGTGGACTGTAAAATTATAGGGTGCTTTTTGTTAAATGAAAATGTAGAATTACCTAAGCGTCCTCCAACACGCATTATCTTATCCTTATCTATAAAGACGTTAAATTCAATGAGGGAGCTTTTAGAAGGCAACTTCTGATTATTAATAAGTAATCGGTACTCAGGAAAGGATTCCTTTTGACAAATGATTATAACAACATTCAATGCATCCTGCATCTCCGCGTGCGACAGAAATTTAGTAGGTGATTCAATTTTCCTACATAATCTAACAAATCTTAAAACATATGCTACACTACGGATAAGCCTTAAGTAACTAGAATACCGACTAAAATCTAAAAGATTATAATTAACATTATTGCTAACGCTAGCACTCAATGATACTTGACGTCGAGTTTCAGGCAGCTGATCTAGCTCTAATGATGGGTGCTGAGAAGGCCAATGTGACTGCGGAAGCTTCAAAAAACTAGGGCCACTCCACCACAAGTCCGTCGATTGCAGAACACTAATATCCACGCCACGAGATAGTAGGTCTGCAGGGTTCTTGTCGGTTGGGATGTGTCTCCAACTACAGTGCTACGCCTTGTCTAAGACTTCAGCAGCGCGATTGCGTACGAATGGCTGAAGCTTAGAAGGCAACATCTTTAACCACGGAACAGAAAAAACAAGTGGAAGTGCAATACGCCAAAATTACTATAGGAATCGCTGTCGCCAAACTCACACAAATAATCCGATAATAACATATGCACTACAACGAAATAATCCGTATGATTGGTAGTTTTAAATTTAAACAAAATTAGCCTACATCACAAAAAAAAAACTAAACCCTGACTTTCTAAAAATAAGGGTGATTTTGCATTAGCAACAATACGTATTTACGGTCTACAGTCACACTAAATTCGATGGACGAGTTAGTTTCGCTACTTGACCATAGATGGCGATATATAATCAATATAAGCAATTATCAACATAATTGCTTTAGACATACGGTTGACAATGGCGTGACTCTAATGCTACTCGGCCGAGGACACACCACGTATTACATTTAAATTCTTTATCGATATCGATAGATACCCGATTTTTGTTCAAATACGATAAATACGACTCGTTGGGAGTACATTTATTTATTTGTTACACAAACCGCTGTACCTTTTAAACCATTAATTAATAGACACACAAGACTGACAGACAGATAGGTAAAGGGCCATGCCAAAGTTTCATAGTGAGTTTGGCCCAGAGTGCACACTTATGATATGATGTCCTAAATTTAATATAGATTGTCAACATGTAATTAAAGAAGGAATCAGATAAATAAAACTTCGGGTTTTATAGTAAAAATTCGTCTTTAATATTCCGCATATGTTGAAATTCTCATGATTCTCGTGAATTAAATGGACTTTTTGCCGTGAAACTTGAAGAAAGGAAGTGCAGGGTCGATTTCACGAGTTTTCATCTATCCACCGGTGGATGAATCAGGATTTAGCTTGCCGGCCGGCCTCCCACAACGCAAGGACGCACTCTCTATCCATTTCTCTTTCATGCTTGTGACTTTGGGAAACCTGAAACAAATTTTTAATGAAGGTTAAAAAATCTATTACCTACTGTTTGTATCACTCTGTGTGTTACGTCTCAGTCATTAATAAATTATAATAATTATGTAACTATTTAAAACATTGATTATATTTTTGCTTTATACCACTTAAACGACCATAAATTTACTTAATATAAATTTAGTGTATGAATTAAGGCGACCTCATACCTATTTTGTAATGCAAAACGAAATAAATAAAAATAACAGTTTGGGTTAAGATAGTTATTCCTCGTATCGACATCAATCGACAAAATCAATTTTCGACTTGACCACATCACTACATTGAGTAGCGAAGGTCTTTCTAGAATGTTCTATGGAAAAAAACAATCGAAAATAAACTTTGTCTTTACTGCATAAGGTTTATTTTGACTAACCGTTCTATTATTTTTTTGTAAATTGGAAGAAAATATGATTTCTATTAGAAAACAATAAAAATCGTACTTACCGATGATACGAAATACCTCCATTTGTAAGATTTCTTCTCCTACTATCAATTTTGCACGCTAAAACGGAACAATACGGCATAGCTAGGTAAATATTAATTTGTCACGAGACGAGCAACTCGACACGATGGCAGACGCAACTGGGATCGGTTAAGCGCAAGTTAAGCGTAACAACGCATAATTGTGACACGCGTGCCACGCCTACTTAGCAGTTCCACCTGTTTTTTCTGTTCCGTGTCTTTAACCATCCTAACACAACGGTGGAGTCAGTCCAGCAATAGACGTGAGTGAAATTAACTCGCAGTGAACTCACGACTTTTTCACACAAACGAGCCCCGACTACAGCACCACATAATTCCAACCTTGGAATGGTGGTTGGCTTAATTGGCGCCACTCGACTTTTAGCGACCAACAGACGAACCATGCATTCACCTTCATCATTGGCGCTGCGAACGTATACGCATGCACCATACGCACGCTCCGATGCGTCTGTAAATACATGTAGTTTCAACAGACTACTAAAACGACAAACAACAAGACGAGGAACACGAAAATTATTTATAAGTGGTAATGTTCTCACAAAAGAGTTCCAACGGGAATGCATTGCAGGAGTTAATGGCACATCCCATGAGAGTTTATCTGACCACATAAGTTGTAAAAACATTTTCATGGTTACTACGTATGGAGATAAAAGTCCTAGAGGGTCGAATATACGTGCAATGGCAGAAAGTATATCACGCTTAGTCACAGAATCCTTAAAAGGTAGTGGAGAACTTGAAAATCCCAACTCATCAGAAGTAGCAAACCAGTCGAGTCCTAATAATTTATTAAATTCACTAGCTCCTACATCTAAATCTAATAAGTTTTTTCTGCGTTGGCAACACTGCCAACTAGTCGTCAAAAATCGACCTCTTGTAATTAAAATTTAGAAAAATAGTTATTAATAGTTTTTTACTGATATTACTGTGTTAATTTTTGTCAGTTATCTATATTATAGTCAATAAGTTATGTATCTAATAAAGTGCAGTGTTTGGTAAAAGTCTATCGCAAAAAGTTTGTCGAAGAAATCAGCTGTCAACGGTCACTGGAGAAATTTGAATCTTATAAGTCAAGGAAAGTACCCAATCTTAAGTATTAGTGGTTAATTACAGACAATATACACCATAACACACCATCTAATCACACAGCTCATCATCGATGAGCAACGTCCATTACTCACTGGCTTATATTGTGTCTCCTTTTGTTTGACAAACTGTGGAAGCAAAATCGACGACATAATCAATCGCCCCAGACATCACTCACTGCATTGATTACTTGACAAGGACCTTGTATACAAGGTTACAACACATATAGTTAATAAGTTATAGTAATTGTTAAAGTAAGCAAATTCTTTTCTTCCTTAATCTACCTACTTAACTTCTTATTTTAATAGTTAACTTTCAAAACTTTAAATTTTTAGAATCCTTTTCTATTAATTAAATAACCATCTTGTATCCCTTTTAAGTTTAATTTAAAATAAATTAATAATTTATTTACTAACTAACTATCCCTAAATCTATATTTCAAGCCTGTAGTTATAGACCTTACCGGTGATGATGTCATTGCACAATGCCCTTTAATTAGTCACAACAAGTTAAAAAAATACATTAAATGTAGGAAATTAATTAGGAAGGCCCATATTGCATTAAGAAAAACGAAACACTTAAAATTAAATAATATTAATATACACAAAAGACATATTCACTTGGTAACGCAATTAAAATTATATACCAGTGAATTGGATCAATGTAGGTCAAAATATGACACAGACACCCAATTGTTATATAATGATTTAATGTACAAAGAGAATATGCTAAAAGATATATTTCATAAATATGTTTCGAATGAAGAACAACGTAGTCAGCGTGAACTTTTAGACCTAGTAAAATGCAATGCAGAAAAATATGAGTCACTAACAAACAATCTCTCTTGCGATAGTCCTAACTCTGTTAAACCAACTGAGCCCATACAGGTCCCAACCTACAGTTTCGCAGCCCTCAGCTGACAGTGACTATCATTGTAACAACTGGATTGTAGTTTCAGACACATTAGGAGCAGAATTTGGGTCATTGTTACATAACAACAACACTCACAATGTAACAAATTACTGCTACCATAAGGCTAATTTCAATAATCTTATTCTTAAAATTAAACACATGAAATTACATAAAAATACTAACATTGTTTTATTAATTGGTAACAGTTTGGGCATAGAGAGGAAGGACATTGTTCATGGCATTGACACCTTGTTAGGTTTAGATATAGGTAAAATTATGTTGTGTTCTTTTCCTTATGCAAATACATTAAGTGACGATCACAATAAGTATGTACATTACTTAAATAACACCTTGTATACACCGTGAAAATTGAATGGTTGTTTTCCCGCGGCAGGACGATTACCCATCAGTAGTACTATCGAAATACAAAGTTTAACTTTAAAAACATAATGTTTTTTTTTTTCAAATCATTAAAAAAGTATTCATAAACTCGAAAGAGCGATAATCAATAGTAGTTCACTAACTAGAGATAACGTAGGCACCTGTAGGTAACACGAAACGCACACGCCGCCGCCACGTGTTGTCGGCAAACTTACAAAGAAAGAATCAATAATAAATGTTCAGAGCAAAATAAGCTCTCGGTCATGGTGATACGGTATAAATTAGCTTGCATGCACGCGGCAAGCGCCGAAACACAATAGAATGCCGCTCTGTGCCTACGGCTTAGTACCTATTACTTATTAGTTAGTGTTCTGTGCGCGAACGTCGATGACGTCAAGTGATGAATGTGCGATGAAAGTGCTCAACACAGAAGAACTGCATCCTTATCATTTTTTTTTCGTGGCGGGCCTCACCCTTGGCCACCGAGGAGCCCGGCCTTGACTCCCTTGGACTTTTATTTGTGGTCTGAGCTCAAGAACTTGGTGTATCGTGAGGAACACCAAACACGCGACTCTTTGATAAGTGCGATAGTGGACGCTTTTAATATCGTGAGACGTGACAGAGACACTTTAATGAAACTGAAAGACAATCAGTTAAAACGTGCTCGTTTGTGCATTGAACGTAGTGGTTTACATTTCGAACAATTACTCCGCTACCGTTAAGTGTAAGTACTCGTACTTTGTAAATAAACATTTAAAAGTAGGTTAGGTAATCAAAATCATTGTAAATAAGTCAGTAATCATTTTTAAATACCTACGCCTTAAATACTTAATTATCAAATTCCGACTTTTTTTAAAGATACCTATTTTGATTTTTTAAGTATTTATGACGATCCTAAGCCCGTAAAAGTTTGAAGCGAAAATTTGAATTACTTATTGGTTTTATTAAATCACGAGTAGCGATCAGCTGATTTACACGCGAAGTGCAACGACCGCGCGGCGTTCGGGGTAACCGCGCGCCCGCCCGCGTAGGTATAGCGCGATGTATTACTACTGGTTCAAGTCACTTTCGAGTTTTGTTTATAACAATTGTTAATTCGCCATTTATTGAGTCTATTTTTTTTTATATATATTTATCGATTGTATGACCGATACAAACTCATTTCGCTTCGGGAAAACAACGACTTGATATTCACGCTGTATATACAGGGTGTTACGAAACCCCTATCCGACCCGAAAGGGTATTATAGGGTTCACAATCACATGCCCAAATAAAATATCAAATTTGGAATATTCATGATGATAACAATAATAATGAACTTTGAAATAGCCTTCGAAATCCATACATTTGAAGATAAATCAAAAACTACACCACCATTTTCGTCGGTATTAATGGTGGCCTTTTGTATGATCATTTGGCAGAACCTGAGATGATGCCGTCAACATCACCCGCAATTTGGAGAAAAAAAATTTTAGGATATATATTTTTTTCATTTTTTTTTTCCTTTTTTTGTAATTAGATATCGATACCTAACAACCCTTTAACGGATCGGACAAGGGTTTTCTAACACCCTGTATAAAAAAAAATATTAAATTAATTTAATTATTATTAAGATTATTAAAAATATTAATTTAAATAAGGAACTTCGTTCTAATTGATAAATTAGCATGCGGACGCCGCACAGCTTACAATAGCTTACTATAGCAAAAGTGTCGTTAAAACTTTTCGTAAGATTTTTTTTCCGATTTTATCTAAGTTTAAACTTTTACAAGATCATAATATATAAATAAAAGTATAACACCGTCGGTTGTGATCGACAAGCGAGCCACGAGCTCGTTGTAAAGACTACGGTGGTTTTATTCGGTGCTTGTAATACCAGATTATAATGCGAGGCGAGACAAAACTGTTATTTCTCGGTGTATTGCTAAAGTAACACATTTAGTACTAAAAGTCCGGTGAAGCAGTCAAAGACTGCGCTCAGGCTAACTACAAAAATCTCTACCAAAAAAAAAAAACACATTTGCACTAAAACTGAAGTGCCTAAAAACGGAAGCTACATTATGTGATATAATATTATTTATAAATAGCCATGATTATACTTAGAAAAAAATAATCTACTAAGAAACGAAAAAAAAGCTGTCTAGAACTATAAAGATTATAATTATAAGAATGACTGAAAAAACGTATTCGTGTTTAACGTATTGCTTGTAATTATAACACATACACAAAAAAAACGCCGTTATCTGGCGGCTCCTTTCGCCCCTCGGTGATCGACGCATAGTTTTTGACAACGCGCCGTGTGCGTGATGTGCGCGCCAAATGCCAAACCGCGGTATAGCTTGTTCATAAATCACAGGTTTCAAGAAAAATATAATTGCATAATTAATGACGGTCCTTTATCCTGTCAATAAATGTTATTTATTAGGCTTACGTCAAATAAACAAATTCTTATAACAATAAAAAAATTACACTTTGTAGTAGTAATAGTAGGTAGCTATTTTACTGAGTCCATAATATTTATTTAAATTATTTTTAAATCATGTTTAACAGAGTTTTACAAAAAACTAAAGGGAAGTCGGGCATGCATTTTCTAACTGCCGGGCCAAAAGACGGTTATAATCGAATAAAAAAAAAACCTTGTATCAACTAGATATTCTACTTCAATGGTTTGACAACCAAAATAATACTTATGATTTTAGTGTCGGTCTAACTATCCGAAAAAGACAAACGAAAGGTATATTTCTATTCTTTTCTAACGCATGGCTTGCGCGCAGGTTAGAGAGAGTTGCATTTTGTGCATTACATTACAGTTCTTGAGTACACTTTAACGATAACAATAAGCTGTCGCGAGCAAAACTGAACTGTTTGACAATGAGTTTAAGGTTCATAATAAGATGTTACTGTTTTTTTTATTGTTTCTCATAGATTTTTTGTAGCTTTTATTCTACACCCGGCGTCCGTTTAGTGTGTTAATGTTAAAATACTATAGTAGGTATATACTCAATACTCAATACTCAATAACTTTATTGCATCCCATAATGTATACAAGGCTGGTAGGTAAATAAAAGAGAAACAATTATGGACCCTGTCGGGCACAGCAAGTTAGTTTTTATAGAGGAGAGGATGAAGAGCGCTTTTTAAAATATATATAGAAATAAAGAAAGAAAATCTTATATTTAGATATTTAAGTAGGTATTATTTATGTGTAGATTTATATTTATTTTATTAATTTATATTCATAATTTATTAATTATTAATTATAGTTATATTCTGGGTTATGTATTCGTTATTATTTTATATATTTATTAATATCTTTGTTGTAATTTTAATTTACTAAATACTAAGGAATTCTTGATATTAATAAATAATAAATAATAAATATATAAATGCGGACAACATCACATACATTGCTCTGAACCCAAAGTAAGTAGCTATTAAGCACTTGTGTTATGGAATTCAGAAACAACGAAGGTACCACAAACACCCAGACCCGAGACAATGTAGAAAAGTGACTTTCTACATTGACCCGTCCGGGGATCGAACCCGGGACCTCAGAGCTAGCGACACCTTGAAAACCGGTGCGTACGCCACTCGACCACGGAGGTCGTCATGACATTTTGATTATCCCTTGCAATAATAATATTGCAAGGGATAATTAAAATATTTAATTAATTATTTCAATTATCCCTTATTATCCTAGTTAGAATTTATCTTTGAAGTATTCGTCAATTGTGTAGAAACTTTTATCTAAGAGAAATCGTTTTAATTTATTGGTAAATATATTATTTTTTTCTGTGTTTTTTATGAATTCAGGTAACTTATTGTAGATTTTAATGGACATAACAAACGCACTAGAGGAGTGCATTTTTAATCGTGAAGTTGGTAAGTTTAATCTTTGTCCATGTCTAAGTTTGATTTTTGTTTGAATATGAATTTGAATATGTATAGTAGTAGTATATATTATATTAACAATGCCAACCAATTTTCCAATGGCTCGCATTATACTCATATTTATATCTTTAGAGGTTAATAAGAAGATTATTGGTGGAACTTATAACACTACTTTAAACCGTCAGGGGGCTGAAAATATACCACGAATGACTTTTTTAAACATACGGTTTTACGGTTTTAGACATTTATTTTCTCAAAGATTTACATAATCACTTACAGAGAAAATACAATATTATAATTATTAAATACAATGAGGCTGATTTGCGTAGTGGATTGGTACAATAAGTCAATAACATCACTTCGTAAACAGTAATTAGTAGACTGGTAAAAATTAAATATGAAGGTAGGGTTATTGTAGAAAGAATCATGTCCAGTTTTGACCTGAAATTTTTCTAACGAGTCTAGTGATGTAAAATATCGTAAAAAATTGCATTTTTTTTGCTCATTTCGTATTGCCTATTTGAATTTTTAAGTAAAGCCAGGAAAAAAAACGATGTTAATATGTTTATCAAACTCAATAGACTTTTATGCACGTTTCGTTTCACGGAATACGAAAAACTGGTTCGTTCGTCATTGTGGTTAATGAATGTTCAAAATAACCAATGCGTGTTTTTTTTTTTACTTTTCGTATTAATTTATTTTAGGATTTGTTTATATTAAGGTATGGAAAAAAAGAGTGTTCAGTTGACAAGTTACGCGTAAAACGAACTGCGCCGACTGAATGACAGGCTGTCATTTGTTTGACGTTTTACAGTCGTTCGTTTGCTTTGCTACGTATTGTACTGTGCGAATTTTCATTTATATTTTCTGATACTCTTACGACTTTTGCATTTTCCACGGACTTCGATACCACTTACGATTACTTTGACCTTTGTTATACGGACACCGATTTGTGCTTTTTTTGTGCGATATTCGCATATTATGACGTTGGTAGGTGGTACTAAGGTTGGGCCAGGCATGAAACCAACATTGTAGCTTCAGCGGTATTTTTAGATGAAGTGGTTGTACGAGAAGACATTGATTAAATAAATAAAAATGAATAAATCCTGTTTTTTATTTAATTTCCCTCTACTCTTCAAAAACATGTAGGTAGGTAGCTCTTCGTTATCTATTTACTTATGTTGTGATGGCCCAGAGGTTAACACCTTGCCTTTTATGCAAATCCGGGCAAGTGCCAATGTGTCTTTTTTTAATGCGTAGGTTTACTTTCTAAGTTTATCTTGGACATCAATGAAGCCGACCGATAGTTTAATGAACTATACCTAAATTGCCCAACTTGCACAAAGTGTAGTGTGGAATACAAGGATGGCATAACTTCACGCCTAAAATGTTTAAAACTCGGTATCGGCAGAATGTTAGGTATCTACCTAGGAAAGATATACTGCTGTTTGCGACCGTGCTTCGATTTTAAGATGATATTACATTGGAGAGGGATTTATTTCTGAGTGATTGTAACTACTGGCGAATAAAGAAATAATTTGATTTAATTAACGTATAGTTTTTGAAGTTATAATTGTTGTCAAACCTTATCTGACAGCTGTTATAACCTCAAAAACTTATTTACGTTATAGCACTTTTCCTTGGCCTCTAAATGAAAAGATGATAAGTTATTGTGTTATTATAAACAATAAATGTTTTTATGCAACACTAGTTGTTGGTAGTCGCGGCCTGTAAACCGAATCAAGTGACAGGTCAATTAATGTATAGAAAGTGGGCATGATTCTTTGCACGACATCGTACGCGCATCGCTAATGCGGGTAGAAGTGCATAAGCTGGGTAGTACAGTCATAGAAAAATACAATACTTGTTGATTAAGGCTCATGACACAGTGGCTATTAATTAACCGCGTTTAAAAATTCAATGTTATTATTGTTGTGCTTGTATTTTTTTTTACTTTTTTTTATTATCTTATTTGTTTGCAGTAATTATTCATTTATATATTTTGATTACTTGAGTTTCATTAAGTATTTATGTGTAATATTTATGTATTAAGTGTTAGGTAAGGAGGAGTGTGGTTTTTATTCGTATATGTTATACCTAGAAAATTAAATTGTAGTAAGTAGGAAGAGTTAAATGCGCAGACTAAAATATTTTAGATAAACATATTGCATAGCAAATATAGTATAGTTTGTAGTATTTTTTATAAAATAGAACACAGTGTATTATAATCGTATATGGAGAATTGCCGTATGATATATATGTCGCAGACAAATAGTATAATATGGCATTTTACATACGGCGTCGTCAGTTTAAAAACGTTTGCGGCTATGTAATATGCCGTAGGCAAAATGACAACTCATTCAATCGTTATAACGCGACGTTTGTGTTATTTTAGGGTGACCATGCTCATTAAAATCTCGAGACAAATTTTGAATTACATACGTCGTCGCTCGCTTCGCTCGCTCTGTTGCAAGGTCACAATATCTAACCTAACCTAACCTATTGATCTCTGTCACAAAGTCGAACCTAATCAAGCAATGGATTTCTGGGCCTATGAATTTTTGAATATTCGATCAAATACATGTTTTTTTGGCCAAAAATACTCCGCAGGAGTCCTTCACGACCCAGAGTTTATGGATACCTTAGCATTTTTGACGTGCCGGATAACCTCAAAAACTAAATACTTCAATTTGCCTAGGCATTATGTATATGGTGTTTAAATTTTCGATGAAATGTTGTGGCATATTATAAAGTGACTCGGCAATATACATTTTGCCTTCGGCATATTACATAACCGCAAACGTTTTTAAACTGACGACGCCGTATGTAAACACGCAGATTATACTATTTGTCTGCGACATATATATATATATTGAATTGTGTGTGTTACAGTGTAAATGAATTTAATGATTGATACTTCTTTAACCAGATTTAACTTTTATTAATGAAATAATCCTTTAAAATGTGGCTTTTTAATAGTTTTTTAAATGTGTACAGGGATTTTGCTTCTTTTATAGATTTAGGTAATAGGTTATAGAGTTGGGCCCCATTGTATAGAATACTCTTTTTTCCGTAATTTGTTCTATGCCTCCTCAAGCACAGGTTATTAGCTTGCCTAGTCATACGTTTATACTGATCTACCCTTTTTGTGAAAGTAATTTGTGAGTGGACACCTTTAGTTAGGATTTTTCTAATAAAAATGCATGTATTATATTTATATATTTGGGACAGATTGAATAATTTTGTTTCTTGATAGATTTTGGTTGTTGGTGTTAGATAATTATATCGAAATAATATTTTAATAATTCTATTTTGCTGTACCCCATACCTCTATTAAATAATCAATACGAGACTTGACCAAGGAATTGTATATCGTGTATCTAACTTTTCTCGGGAGACATCTCACTATGCCTCTTAGCGCGCCTGTTAGTGAATTTATTTTATTTCGGATTTTTTCAATTTGCGGTTCCCAGGTAAGGTGGCTGTCAAGAATAAGGCCTAAGTATTTCTCCTTGTTAACTTTAGTAATCTTTTCACTGTCAATGGTAAGGGGACGATGACTTCCATTTTTTTTGGTTTTAGCAGAGAAAATAACGTATTTCGTTTTCGATGCATTAATGGTTAGTAAATTTGACTGTAACCAGATGTTTAACACATCTAGATCTTGCTGAGCTTGGTCGATGACTGTTTCTAATGAGTGACCAGAGTAAAACAGGCTAGTATCATCGGCATATAAAGTAATATCTCCCTTTAGTCCAATCTCATGTATGTTATTGACATAAATAAGGAATAACAAGGGTCCTAAACTTGAACCTTGAGGAATGCCACAGGTAATCAATTGGGGGTCACTTTGGTGGTTTTTTATTTTGACAACTTGAGATCTGTTTGTAAGGTACGATTTAAAAATCTCGTATGCTTTACCAGTTACACCTATGTAATGTAGTTTTAATAGAAGTATGCTTACTGTGTCGAATGCCTTTTTTATACCGATGAAATTTCCTAAAGTATTTTTTTTCTGATCAATGTTTAGTCTAATATTGGTCACTAAGTCAACAGTAGCGGATACAGTATTGGATTTGGGGCGGAAGCCATATTGCTTATTGTAGAGGTAATCAATGTTTGTTAAATAATCATACAATTGTTTATGCAGAATCCTTTCAAATATTTTCGACATCACGGGTAGTACCGATATAGGTCGATAGTTACTGGGGTCGAGTTTGCTGCCTGATTTAAAAATTGGGCTAACTTTTGCAACTTTAAGGCGGTTGGGGAAATAGCCTTCATTTAAGCACTTATTAATACAGTTTACTAGGCTTCCCACTATTGTGTCTTTAACACATTTTATGGATTTCGTACTAATGCCATCTAAACCGGAGCTTGTGTTAGAATTTAGGTTTTTTATTATTTTCAGTACTTCGTCTGCAGAAGTTGGTTTTAGCTCTGACAATTCCTGATTGCTATTTTTTGGTTTATTATATGTTAATGTCTGAGTTAGGTTATTATGGTATTTTTGTGGGATCTTATTTGCAAGTTCAGTGCCTATTGTCGCAAAAAATCTGTTAAAGTATTCGCAAATTTCTTGAGTATCTGATATTTCTCCATTTGAGGTATTGATTTTTAAATGCCCAGGGTCAGCCAACTCTGTTTTGTTATTTGATAATCTGTTAATTAGTTGCCACATTTTTAAAGGATATTTCTGACAGTTCACAAAAGCCTTAAAGTAGTATTGATTTTTAGCTTGTTGGATATTTACAAAGGTATGGTTTCTTTGTTTTAAGAATTCGTTACGCAAGTCTTCGTCTTCGGGTGTTTGCTTTAAGCTGTGCCACACTTGGTTCCTTTTGTTTATTAGTGTTACGAGGTCCTTATTTATCCACTCCTTACAGGGAGGGTTTAACATTTTTATTTTTCTTATTTTGTTCTTTGCAATTGTTTCTGACAGCTGAGATTCTAGATCTTCATAATCATTAGGTAGTTTTATGTGAGATATGTTCTTAATATCGTTCTGCAAGTTAATATAGTTGATTGATTCATATTGCAACCTTTTTATTGGTTCTTTCTAGACCTGTTTAGCTCAAGATAAATTTGTTTATGGTCAGCTATGGATGACTCAATAATAGACATCTGGAATGTGTTGTTCTGTAAGTTTGTACACACATGATCTATGATTGTTTTTGATGATGTGGTCTCCCGAGTACAGTGTTCCGGTGCTATCTTATTTAATACTTTTATATTATTCTCTCGCAGGATTGCCTGGTATTCTTTTACAGATTTTTCATTAGCAAATTTAGGTTTAGATCGCCAATGACACGCTTTCTTCTTGAAAGATGTTGGTTATATTTTTCGAGGAACCTATCTGAGTTTGCCGCTGGTTGTTTATATATTGCTCCTATGTCCAGAGAAAATGTGTCGATATGTACCCATAGAAAATGGTTCCCATCTTCGCACTCATCTTCCAAAGATTCATGTTTTAAACTGTTGTGAATGAACATAGATACTCCACCACCTCTGGTGTTTTTTCTGTAGTTATAGTAGTGAGTATAGTTTGGCAATTTTAACCTTTGTGCTTCCTCATCATTTTTTATCCAAGTCTCTGTGATGATTATGACATGAATTTTAGCTTCAAACTATTCTATTATACATCGCAACTCATCCAGTTTGCCTGTTTTCACTAAACTGCGGATATTTGCATACAGAAATTTTATTGCTTTGTTTGTAATTAGTATATCGGCATAGTTATTATATATTTAGGGAATAGATCTTAATTGTCAAACGATACCTATAAAAGGCAGCGAGCATGTCTGTGTCGGCCATTTGCTCGTTGGCTTTCATAGGGTGCGGTAGTGTTGACGCGATTTGATAGTTACCGTTATTTTGATTTTGTTGGTAAAAGTGTGAATTATGCTCAGTAAGTACGTACTCTTTTGTTCATGAATTTATTGGTGTCTTATTTTTAGGTTGAAATCGTATTAAAGTTTAAGTTAATCAGATTTGGAGGTTATTTTTATATTTTCGCAATTAAAACTGCTGTTGTGTTCAAAATTGTGTTTTTTTTTAATAAATTCTGTTGCTGAAAGCTAAATTCAGAAGTGGGATTTTATTCCAAAAAGTGCCCACTTACCTCACTTTCGTTATTGTAAAATCAGTTATAAAAATAAGACACCAAACTATCATTTTATTTTGACATTTGTTAAGTGGTTTTTATTTGTGATTCAATATGGCCGAAAGGCAGTGTTATTCACCTACCAGGTCGCGTCGACACGATAGGTACCGCAGATCTAGGGATAGGTCTCGCTCGCGTAATCGTTCTCGATCTCGTAGTAGAACTTATTACTCGAGTAGATCTCGGTCGAACAGTAGAGCGCGTTCACGATCGAATCATCATTCTAGCGATAGAAACGTGGCAATGCAGCAAACGTTACAATCGATTCTATCTCGTTTGAATACATTAGAAACGGAACGTTCTGCCCTAAGTAGTGCGTCTGGTAGCCGTATAGTTCAGAAAAGCACGTCCATTAGCTCTCACACTCCTCCTATTAACGAATTGAAGAAAGATCGAGCCCTTCAGGCTAGAGAATTAATATCTGAAACACTAATATCTGACTCCACCACCGCATTAAATATACCTACCGCCGAGAGTATCGCGACTGAGGGACCCAGCATCGATACGCATGACCGTAGCGAACAATCGGTGACGGATTCAGCACGCATATTAGCTGAGGCAATTAGGTCGATAAATTCGGATAGATCCCAAAAATATTTTGTATCCAACTTTGACCCTACTATCCACGATATAGATGTATGGTGCAAGGAAGTTGAACGGGCTAGAACTTCTAATAACTGGGGGGATTCAGAGTGTCTATCACGCGTATCGATATGCCTCAAAGGTGACGCACGCACCTGGTTAAATGAGTGGGTGACTAGTGACCGAACATGGAGTAATTTCGTTAGAGAATTCAAGCCTTTGTGCCCACGGAAACTTGATTATGCAAATATTCTTTACGATGCAATGCACACCACCTCTGATAAGTATAATTCATACGCTGAATATGCGAGAAGGACATTGTTACGCCTTAAAATAGTAAAGGGTCTAAGCGATGAACTGAGGACTTTGATAGTCATTCGCGGTATTATGGACGCTCAGGTTAGGGCCGCGGCAGCGAACGCTAACCTGCAGATATATGATCTCGTCTCGTTCTTATCGATTTACACCAAGCCTACACGTACTAAATCAGAAAATCGAAGCCATCCCTCCAAGCCCCCGGGTAGTAATAATCGTCCATTAAAATGTTTTGTCTGCGGACAACTCGGGCATAAATCTCACCACTGCTCCAAGAAGCCTAAAGCTGATCAGGCGCCTAATCCCGCCACGAGCAATAACGTCGGTAAAATAACATGTAATTTTTGTAAAAAACCAGGACATAGTGAGGATGTTTGTTTTGCTAAGGAAAGGTCAGGCTCGCGTAATAAGCGGAACATCAATTTATGTACCACACCCACGATCGGTTCTTCGCGTAATAGTGATCTTAAAACTGCAATTATACAGGGCATCCCTGTCGATGTTCTTATCGATAGCGGCGCCTTAAATGTATCGCTGGTTTCTTCTGACGCATTGAAACATTTTACTTGTGAACGGAAATCTAGACACTGTACCCTAAAAGGAATCAGCGACTCCGCTATTCGGGCCGACTCCTACGTTACGTTAACGATTGAGTTTGATGAAATCTCTATTGAGGCGGACTTCGTTGTAGTACCCGGGTCTTATATGACTACACCTGTAGTTATAGGAACGGATATCCTCAACCGTGATGGTATTACATACGTGCGTACTAGAGACAGACAGTACCTAACTCGAGCCATTGGGGGAGTCGTTCATGCGGTGTCTAATGACGAGCTATTAATTAATACGCCCCTTCAGGGTGTCGAACTTGAGTCTCTTAAAAGCTTAATAAAACATTTCTCGAAATTCTTAATTTCTGGCACCGCTTCGACGACTGTCACAACTGGCAAGATGTCTATAAAGCTTACGGACGATACACCTGTTGCTTACCGGCCGTATAAACTGTCACACGCCGAAAAACTTAAAGTTCGGGAAATTGTGCGCGATTTGAAGGATAAAGGCATCATCCGCGACTCAGACTCTGAGTATGCCAGTCCCATAATATTAGTAAAGAAGAAGGATGGTAGCGACAGGATGTGCGTCGACTATAGGGCGCTCAATCGATTAACAGTCAGGGACCGGTACCCATTACCACTGATAGACGATCACATAGACCGCCTAGGTAACTTTAAATATTTCAGCAGCCTTGATATGGCTACAGGCTTTCACCAAATAGCTATTAAAGATGATTCAATTCACAAGACAGCGTTCGTCACACCGGAAGGACATTACGAGTATCTTCGGATGCCTTACGGTTTGACGAACTCTCCCATAGTCTACCAAAGAATTATTAACGATACCCTTCGTAGTCATATTGAGGCTGGCAACGTATTAGTATATGTCGATGACGTCCTTTGTATGAGCAATACTATCAATGATGGGATAAGCTTGTTAAAGAGGGTCCTGGAAACCCTAACCGGATCGGGCTTTTCAATAAACTTACGAAATTGCTCTTTTCTGTCCACCGAAGTTGAATACTTAGGTCGCGTAATTAGTCAAGGTCAGGTTAGGTCGAGCCCTCGTAAAATCCAGGCGCTAGTAGACGCTCCAACACCACATAACGTCAAACAAATACGCCAGTTCCTGGGCTTAGCCGGGTATTTTAGACGATACATTAAAGATTACGCGACTAAGACCGCCTGTATTGCGCGCTTAATGAAAAAGGACGTTAGCTTCTGCTGGGGCCCAGAACAAGAGAAAGTTAGGCAAGAGATAATAGGCTACCTAACTAACTCCCCGATACTGTCCATTTTTGATCAGTCCTTACACACCGAAGTGCACACCGATGCTAGCAGTATCGGCTATGGCGCGGTATTGATGCAGAAGAAGGCTGATGGTACGAAGCATGTGGTCGCCTACTACAGCAAAGCCACTCAGGGCGCCGAAAGCAGGTATCATTCGTACGAACTCGAAACTTTAGCCGTCGTACGGGCGTTACAAAATTTCCGCCATTATCTGGTAGGCATAAACTTTAAAGTCATTACTGACTGCAACGCCCTTAAGGCTACTGAAAAGAAGAAAGACCTGCTTCCGCGCGTCGCTAGATGGTGGATTTATTTGCAAGACTTTAATTTTAGTATTGATTATAGAAAGGGTACTTTAATGACACATGCAGACTACCTTAGCCGAAACCCAGTCCCAGGCGCCAAAGTGCATCAAATATCTAGGCCACGGAATTGGGCACAAATCGCTCAGTCCGCAGACGACGAGACGCAAAGTCTTTTACAAAAATTACAGGATGGGGAGTTAGACTCTCAACGATATGTTCGTCAAAACGACCTCCTTTACTATCGTTATACACCAGTAGGTGAGGAGGCTAGACTCCTGTGCTTTATACCAAAGGGACACCGTCTAAGCCTTTTAAGAATATTTCACGACGAGCATGAGCACATTTGCGCGGAAAAAACTGTAGATCTAATACTGAAGTATTTCTGGTTCCCCGGACTTCGTCAATTTGTAGCGAAGTACATAAAACACTGCCTCGTGTGCGTATCATACAAGCGCGTGCCTAGGGCTCCTCACCAACCAATCACATCCTGGGAAAAACCTAGTACCCCTTTTGAAACATTACACATAGATGCACTAGGACCTTTACCCGAATCAGACGGTTATAAGTTTGTTTTGTTAATGGTAGATTCTTTTACAAAGTACTGTTTGTTATATCCAATTTATAAACAAGATGTTAATGAGCTTAAACGCACATTTACCAACGCAATTTCACTTTTTGGTGTCCCTAAACTTTTGGTAGCCGACCGCGGGCGAATGTTCGAGTCTTCAGAATTTTCAGCACTCTTAACCGAACTTGGCTGTGGGATTCATTTCATAACTCCCGAAATGCACAATGCCAACGGACAGGTAGAAAGATACGTCAGAACGGTTTTGAATATGATTCGCATTGAAACTAATCATAGACATTCAAAATGGTCTGAACAATTATGGAAGCTTCAACTTGTTTTAAACATCACCAAACATAAAACAACGCAGACATCAGCCCTGAAGCTTCTGGTTGGTACTGAAGCCACCATACCTGTCGTTCGGACACTAATCCGTGATGTCGCCATCGAGATTTCTCAGAACCTCGAAGGGCGACGGGAGCTGGATAGAACAAGAGCTCGCCAACTATTGACTCGAAATCAAGCCAAACAAGATGCTTATGTCAACCGGCAACGGCAAACTCCAGGGAACTTTAATATTAATGATCTGGTTTTCGTGATTAAATATTCCCAGTCTACAGGAAAACTAGATCCAGGCATGCGTGGACCTTACCGAGTGATCAAGGTTCTACCCAGTGGCCGTTACCAGCTAAAACTCATCAGTAGTTCATACGGCAAGACCACTCAGGCAGCCGCTGAGTACATGGTTCCCTGGAACGGAGAGTGGTGTCCAGAGTCATGTGCAGCCTTTTTCGAGGGTGAGTGTCGAGCTGGTTCTGCTACACATGTACAGCCTTAGTGAGTTGCTCTACCATTATTCTGACTTGCTCTATATTCATTGCTTTTATCTTAACTTTCATACATTTAAACGTTATAACTCCTAAATCTTGCAAAATAGCTTCTAGATATTTTTATATGAGCAGGGGAATTGTGGTGGATCGGCTTGCTGAACTGCGTGTGTACTTAAACCGTGACTATTTGGGCGAGACGTGCGATTCAGGGATGCCTCCGTCTGCCCCAAATTAATGAGCTTATATGTGCTTGACTGATGAGAAAACAGCTATGGTTGGACGTGCGATTCAGTGATGCCTCCGTCCTGATAGACATGCCTATAATGAGAGGTATTGCTCTATGAGTTTGTGTAAGTGTTGACGTGCGATTCAGCGATGCCTCCGTCAACCTCAGACAGCGGGGACGCCTTCTGTCTGATCTTTTCACAGATGCAGTCCTATGTCAACTGGAGCGCTTCATCGATGGATATGAAGACTGAAAACATAATTTTGAGAGCTCTCATGAAATTAAGTCTTTATTTTCAATCTTTGTTACATGCTGTGTGTGTATGTACGCTTCATATATCGCATGACAACTTCTTAACTCTGCTCATATTTCAGATGATGAAGTGTGTGATCCCAGTGCAGGACCCTCGTCAGCGTCCGTACAGCCTGGTGCAGAGATAACCGGGCAAGGTGGTGAACCTCCAGCCGCAGAACCGGCCCCAGTACAAGATGTGCATCAGGAAGACCGCGCCGAGGACGACGCACCATCAGGATAGGCCGATTTAGGGAATAGATCTTAATTGTCAAACGATACCTATAAAAGGCAGCGAGCATGTCTGTGTCGGCCATTTGCTCGTTGGCTTTCATAGGGTGCGGTAGTGTTGACGCGATTTGATAGTTACCGTTATTTTGATTTTGTTGGTAAAAGTGTGAATTATGCTCAGTAAGTACGTACTCTTTTGTTCATGAATTTATTGGTGTCTTATTTTTAGGTTGAAATCGTATTAAAGTTTAAGTTAATCAGATTTGGAGGTTATTTTTATATTTTCGCAATTAAAACTGCTGTTGTGTTCAAAATTGTGTTTTTTTTTAATAAATTCTGTTGCTGAAAGCTAAATATATATATTTGACGAAGCTTTCGACCTTAACATTACTCACCGCAAGAAATATTCTCGTACCACTGATACACAGCATGATTGCAAGTGCGGGCTCTCTGTACAAATAAATGCTTGGCGTGAGGAGATGGCTTTGCTTAAGGAACAACTATCTAATGCAGTAATCCTAATTTCAAAATATGAGACTAATCTAGGGAATTACTCATTACAAGTAGAAAATCTCAGTGAACGACTACATATGTTTGAAAAGGAAAAAGCGGCCATTATTACTCCGAACTTAAATATGCCGCAAAAAAATAAAGTCAGTCAGCATTGTAACTCCGGATTACCCTCATCAACATCTGCACTGGGGAGTCTAGAAAGTAAGGCTGTGAAGTCGAAAGTTTCTAATGTTGGTGTAAAAATGCGTCCTAACGTATCTAAAATACCCCGGAAGAAGATTGTAAAGGCTAATATGGCTATCAAACATAGTAACCCAGTGCCTGTTATAGACACAATTGAGATCCCAGATGTTTCTGTTGAGGACTCGGCTGAACAATGGACTGAAGTAGTTAAGAAGCGTCGCCGCCCTAACTTCTTGCGCGGCCTGGCTGGACCAGGTATAACATGCCTAAGAGCTATTGAACCGCGTAAGCACTTTCACCTGTGGAATATGCAATCCAGTGTCGACGAAATTAGAATGTATCTTGAACAACTGCTGCCTGATGTTTCGTGCACTGTTGAAGAATTAACACCTAAAGGAAATTATAAATCCTACAAAATTGGAGTACCAGCAGAGCACTACGAAAAATGCTATTCTGAAAATGTCTGGCCACTCAATGCACGTTTAAAACCTTGGTTCGAATATAGAAAGTTTAATCGAACTAATAACACAAGAGAAGCTGTCCATCCTCAGCAGCCCTTTCGAGATTTACCAAAACAATAAGTTAAAATCAATAAGTATTTTTTATCAGAATGTTCGTGGCCTTAAAACCAAATTAAATATGTGGCGAAACAACATAATGATATTAAATAATAACTTACTAGCAGCAACTGAAACGTTTTTAGATTCCTCAATAGAAGATTCCGAACTGACTCTCAATGTCTGGAATATACTACGGCGAGACAGAAACCAACACCATGTGTTGGTGTGCTTCTAGCTGCACGATGCCCCATTTCGCTAAAAAGACACTACGAGTTAGAAACGGAACATGGGGAAGACCTCTGGGCGAGCTTCTCTCATGAAGGACATAATATGTTTGTTTGTGTTGTTTATATAAAGCCAAGTGCAACTGATGAAGAATATATGTGTTGGTTTGTCAAAATTGAGAGTTTTATACAAGATTTAAAAAGCGATGTTATTATTTTAGGTGACATTAACTTAAATAGTGCTTCTACAAACATAAGAAATTATTATTGTTATTTTTTATCTTTTTGTAATCTGTCTGAGAAGAATGAAGTGGTGAATTCGTATGGAGGTGTGTTAGATGTGGTCTTGGTCCGGGAAGATGGCAAATTAACTTCATCCGTCATCATAGAAACCGAAGGAGTAGTACCCCCCGACGCCTATCATCCTGCTCTGGACATCACAGTAAATATAGAGCACCATCGTCACTCAGATCTTTCGGAACCTAGTAATATAAATCCTCAACACGACTGGAACTTCCGTAAGTGCGATCTGGAACAACTATTTTCTTTATCGGCGGACGTTTCTTGGGATCATGTTCTTGAAACCACCAATGTTCATTCTGCTACTAACCACTTATATAATGCATTGTACAATCTCTTTGATACCTGCATTCCTAAAAAACGACGTTGTAAAAACAGGAATCGACGATATCCCGTTTGGTTTACCTATGATATAATTAAAGAACTAAAACTTAAACTTAAACTCCACGCTACTTGGAAGCGCAGTAATTCTTCGTGTGACTATGAAATGTTTTCTAATCTTAGATCGGCTTTAAAATTGCGCATCGCAGAGGCTCACACATCATATTTAAACCAAATCGAAGGAGGTATCAAATCCAATCCCCGGGACTTTTGGAAATATATATCAAATCTTCGTTCTAAAGGTGGATTTGAACCGAACGTTACTTTCAAGGGTGAATCAATGTCTGGTATCGCTGCAGCTGAGGCTTTTGCTACATTTTTCTCTAGCGTATTTTTGGATGAAGTACCGCACTTAGATGTTGATATCATCACAAACTCAGAAAGTTCTGATAACAGTACTCTAATCAACATATTTCAGTTTACTCCTAACGATGTAATGTATGGTATCAAAAAACTTAACTCTAACAGTTCAATAGGTCCTGACAACTTACCCCCTTATTTTATTAAATATCTTTCTAAAATTCTTATAGTCCCACTGACTCATATATACAATATCTCATTGCAAAACGGAATATATCCTAGACAGTTTAAACTTTCGAGAGTTTGCCCGATACCCAAAAGTCATAATAAAATAAATGTCGAGGAATACCGGCCAATAGCAATATTACCTTCTTTGGCAAAAGTTTTTGAAAACATTTTGCATAAACACATTTTGGATCAAGTTGAAATCAAACTGTCCAATGAACAACACGGGTTTAGACCTAAAAGATCAGTAGACACTAATTTGCTTACTCTAGTAGACTATATCTCATCCAGGCTCGATCGTCGGTGTCAAGTTGACGTTTTATACTTTGACTACAAAAAGGCGTTTGACAGAGTAAATAATGACATTTTGCTTTCAAAACTAAGTGACGTTGGATTTTCCCCTAAACTTTTGAGGTCCTTCGCCGACTATCTCCGAGATCGCCAGCAATTTGTAAAATTGGGTATTTATGAATCAAACCCCTATCACACGCGCTCCGGAGTAAGTCAGGGTTCTATCCTGGGACCTCTGTTGTTCTTATTAATGATCAACGACCTTCCCACCGTTCTTAGGCACTCTAAATGTTTGTTGTATGCTGATGATCTGAAGATATTCATGGAAGTAAATTCGCACGCGGATTGCTTGGCTCTCCAAGATGACATAAATGCCCTCTACAACTGGGGTCAGCAAAACAAAATGGAGTTTAACCCTAGCAAATGTCGTGTAATAACCTTTGGTCGTATGCGGTGCCCAATTCACGCCGATTATAAACTAGGTGACAGCACAATAGAAAGAACAATAGCCATAAAAGACCTGGGCGTCACATTCGATCAAAAGCTTACCTTCCATGATCATATGACATCAACAGCTAGGGAATCTTTTCGTAGGCTCGGCTTTGTTCTCCGAAATAGTCGTGATTTCCAAGGTCAAAACGTCATCAAATTGTTGTACAATACGCTCGTACGTAGTAAATTAGAATCTAGTGCTGCCATATGGAACCCACATGAGAGCACATATGTCCTACTCATAGAAAAGGTACAGAAAGCGTTTCTAAGATACTTATACAAACGTGCCTACGGCTATTACCCATATTTTTGCTGGGAAGTCTAGGTTACAACTCACTTCAAGTTAGGCGAATGATGCAGCAAATCTTGATTGTTTACAAAATCATTCACGGACAGATTGATGCGCCTGATCTCCACAATGAGCTTCTTTGCATTTTCGCTCCCGACAATTATTGTCGCAACCGACAATAATTGTCGGTTGCGACAATAATTAATTAATCATCTTTTTGCAACACCATCATGTAGGACTATCAGTAGAGCTAAATCACCTTTACCCCGCACTCTTAAATTACTGAACCAATTCCTGGAGTCGAGACCCGAGTGTGACGTGTTTGCGAGTGGCAGAGGATTATTTTTGTCGGAATGTTTGAAGTTCTGTGAGCGAGTAGAGTAAAAGAGTGTTTAAAAGTGAAAAAGACCTTATACGATTTATCGATGTATAGCTTGTAATTTAATTATTATGTGTTACCTACTTCGATAGAATAGTTTTAATGTACAAACATTTTTGTTATTTTTGTTCATTGTGTTAGGAATAGTGTAATTGGTATATGTACCGTTCTATTCTAAATAAATAAATAAATATTTTATGAGTTATAGATTTGTTACCTGTAGTTTCAATTATTGTATTTTCTCTAGTGTCTCGTTTTTTGGCTGTTGTTTTATTATTTTAGGGACTCCCTTTATATATTTTATGATTAGATCATTCTCACCTTTCTCCTTACGTTGGCGTAACTCTTCTCGCATTTTTTCCATATCTAGTTTTTGATTAGGTGTCTGGTCGGAGTAAATTTTTATGTTTTTATCCTTGCAGTTAAATTTATTCTTCAGTATTCCTTTAGCTATTCCTGATGTTGAGAAACAAACTTTTATAGGGCGTGTTTTTTTTCCCGTCATATTTCCCTAAGCGCATGATTTTTTCCGGTTCAGGATGGAGAGGATATACGTCTGATAATATTTTCTTCACTTCACGTCTATCGGTTTCTCTCTTTTTCTCCATGTCTTCCGAGTGGGGTTCAGAGATTCCAGTGATTATTACATTTTTACTACGTTCCATACGCTCTTGAAGTTCGATCATGATGTTACCATAAGCAGATGACGATGCAGGATGTTCTAATGGCGATGGATTATTTCTACTACGGTACTTTACGTACGGTACTTTGAAGGACCTGTATTTCGTCTACAATACATTTTATTTTTTCCTGATTTTCAGTGACAGTACTTGATAGCTTTTGAATTTCGGACTTAAAGTTGTGGTGTTCCATAATCAGCTGGTCTGTTTTCGTCTTTATTTCAATAAGTTGTTCATTTATAGATGAGATATCTTTTTTTATACTGTTGATATTTTCTGTCTGAGAATTACCAAACTCTTTCAGTACTCCTATAATACCTTTTTTAAATTCTTCAAATTGGTGCGAGAAATCATCCTCCGGTGTTTTTCTTTTGCGCTGTGATACATATTCGTTGTAATCAGAAGTCCCGAAAGTTCAGTAAACAATACAAACAGTAGTGTTCCTTTTGTCTATGGATCGATCAGTTGGTGAACGTATGGTACTCATGCTGTATAACTGTTTTCTTACCGCTCCGATTAACATAATAAAACTGCTAAGAATTATGCTACTATTATATTAAATATCCTCATCAGAATCAACGTCCCAATTTAATGACAGAAAGTTAAAATAATTGTTACAAGAAAGTTTTAAAAACATCTAAAAGGGCAAACAAGTAAAAGGGTCGGAGTCGAGGGAGGTCGGAGTAAAAGGGTCGCCTTCTTAGGTTCTCAGCCTCCGCTGTCAGTCTTCTTCGTTAATGACAAAGTAACCATGTCGTCGCTTCCCGCGGGCAGTTATTTAGTCTTCCATCCTCTTACTATCGTCTTATCCACAGCCTTACTGTAAGAGCGCTGCAAACAAAATGTTTAAACAATTAATCCATATGTAATAAAATTCTAATAAGTTTACAAAAACAACCGAAGACTGTAATCACAAATAGATTTCGAAGAATCAGACAAGTTGGGTTCGAACTCGAGACTGAAGTTATAACGGGTAATACCAACCTACTAGACTATCGCTACTCTCTGCTAATTTGGTCATCTATGTATTACCTACATTGCTCTTCCGTGGTCTAAATCACCTACACGATTATAACAAATTCTCTCTCAAAAATTAAAACGATTATTTTTTTAATCTGCTCCAATAAAAAAAATGTTTATTAGCGCGAGCTTGTTTATTAATAGGGGAGTTGGGGGAATTGGGAGTCACTTAAGGAAAACTCGTTATTATAATCACTAATGATCAGTCTTATAATTTGTTCAGATTTACTTATCTTTAAAAACTAATCAGGAATCGAGTTATATAAGTATTTTTTGGCTATCATTGCCATAAACGTAATTATAATTAAAAAACAAAAAAGTCGTTTTGACTCCTATTACCCACATGTAAGGGAAATGAAAGTCAGTCCACGGGGGAATTGGAGTCAAAATTATAAAACGAACAAAGTAACAAAATTAAATCTTTTTTAACAAAAAAAAATAAAAATTAACAAAATTAAAAGTTAGAAATGATAACCCAATGGAATCATAACAAAGAATAGTAAATAAATCGAGTTAAATGCAGAAATCACAGCGATAGCGACTTGGATCATCACATCCTGTACATGCCTCATGGGCCCATCCAGCACAGAGACGGCAACGGTACCAGATTTCTCTCGGTTTTCCCTCTTCTAGGCAAATCGTGCACACAGACTGAACACGCTCTTTCTGGGAGGTTTGCGGGATGTTTAGTGGGATTTCAATATTTTCTAAGTCACTATCACCACTCTCATCATGAAGAACCTGTTCATCAGCCGATTCTTCAGATGAACTAGACTTAAATAAGTTCTTTTTTACTCCTTTTATTTTCTTCGTGACTTTGCCTTTTGTATGCTTTTCTTTTTCCTTTCGTTTCTCAGCTTTTTCTTCTAAAACCGTTTTCAGAGGTGTGGCAGTAAGAATTTCTGATCGTTGTGTTCTTTTTCCTTTGCCTTTACCTTTTCCAATGCAAGGCAGAGGTGTTAGTTGTGAGAGTACGCTAGTTAAAGGTTCCGTGTCGGATTTATTGTTCTCTTGATTTATACCATCATTTAGGTTATAATTTGGATCACTTGTGGAAGGTTGCGGTTCCGAAGCATTCTTACTGCTTGCAAAAATTTCTTCAACACAGGGAACATCAGAGGCGTCTAAGAAATCTTCGTCTTTAAACTTGTGAGGATTGAGTGGGAATATTCCTGTTGATGCAAAGCCACTGACTCCTTTCTCTACTGAAGCAACTCTCATATAGGCTTTGTTAAAAATTCCAGCGACTTCATATGGTGTGATTTTTTGCAAATTATGTGATTTAATGTATAAATCACACTCTCTGTTGTAAGCTTTCTTCAGAGGACCATAGAAAACCACGTCAAGAGGTTGAAGCATATGTGATGTGTGAGGAGGAATGGACACCACAGTAATGAAATGTTCTCTGCAGAAATTGTATGATTCGAGGGTTGAATGACTGTAATGGTTGTCCAATATTAATAAAACTGGTTTCTTCTCATTCGGTTTAGCGGTTTTCACGAAATGTTGTAACCATTTCATGAATAGTTCTTCATTTGTCCAACCATTTTTAGAATTATCATATGCCGCACCTAATGGTCCATCCTTCTCAAGATGTGGTGAATGTCTTTTACGTGGGTAGATGAACATAGGAGGTATAAATGTTCCAACAGCACTCATACAACAAATGACGGTAATCGTTTTACCTCTCTCCCAAGAAGTCAAAGAACCCACTCTTTTTTGACCTTTTGTAGCCAGGATTTTTTCGGTTTCCTGGACGGTGGTAATACCTGTCTCGTCAATGTTGTAAATATCTTGAGGTGAGAATAAGGTTTTTGTCATAACTTCTTCCAAGTTTTTAAAAAAATTATTTACTTCTGTTTTATTAAAACCTGTTATTCTCTGTATACTTAGAGCTTCAGGTTTTCGAATGCTTATCCGTGGATTTCTCTTAAGAAATCCTTGGATCCAGTCTCTGCCAGCCATTCTAGTATCTCTGTTAAAATTATGAGACAGTTTTAAATTTTCAGCACATTGAAATGTTATTTTTCTTAGTTGATTTGCCGTCAAACCATGAAACATATTACTTAATTTTAAAATACGCTCTGTAAGTATGTTTTCTTGCTCTTCATTAAAAACGGCATGCCTTCCTAGTTTTGGAGGTTTAAATATATCTTTCTTCATCCTTCTTTGTAATGTGCTGAAAGCAATACCAGTTTCCTTGGCAACTTTGCGTATTGACACGCCTTGTCTAATGCGTACAGCAGCTGCCTGCAGGTCATCTGCAGTCCAACTCGCTTTAGAGGTCTTTCTTGTCCAGTTCCTTGGCATCTGAAATGAACAAAAAAGTTTTATCATTGTAAAAGACGAAGCGGGGAATGGGGGTCAATTGACTCTCAATACCCCAATGACGGTTTGTTTGCTAGATTTGAATTATTACACAAAAAACATCTGAAAATCTAATAACTTGCATTAATAAACATAAGTTTAGTTCCAGTCCTACGCTTTGATATTATTTGATACACATAAATAACAAATATTGATACTCACGTTTTCGATCGAAATTTCGGAAATTTTACAACGGCCCCTTTCCTGTGACACGTGTGTCGCTCCCGGCGATGCGAGCGTGACTGGCAAGCCCGGCGTATGGGCAGTGCGGGAGGGGTGCAGAGGTAAACTCCGTGCAACATAGCCGTATTCTGTAAAGCTTAAGGTTCAATTCATTTTGAATTGACCCTCATTGCCCACTGACTCCCGTTCCCCCCGGCTCCCCTACATTTTGCGGTGGCTACCAGTGGCTAACTTTGATGAAAATACTTGACCTAACCAAAAACAAACAAAATATATATTTTTCAATCCAGTATTTATGATTTTATTTGAAATCATTTGGTCATAATAACTAACATGCGCTTTGCGAAAACAAGTACCCGCAAGTTCTGTTTTATGACTCTTTTGTTAAAAGTGAGCCGACTAGTTTTTTATCTATAGCAGTGGAATTCCATTGTTATAGCTCCGGCCAAACCGGCCAACGTTGCTACTTATTGTTTCATTTTTTAAATTAAAATTAACACGTTTATTTAATTACTCTTTTAAAGGTAGATCTGTTATTATAATAACCGTAAAGCATGAAATGTTATTGAAAAAAAAAACACCTAACAAAACACTATTATAAAAAGATTATTATTTAAAATAATGTGTATACCCTAAACAAGAATATAGCCGAACTATCTATTTAACTATAACTTTTTCTATTTAACAAATCACTCGTTTGGTATGGTTACATAAATCCCAACAAAAGTATGAATGAAAATGCACTGATTTACATCATACAGAGCGTAAATGAAGCTTTAGTTCCTTTTAAAAGTATGTGTGACGTGTAATATAAGGAAGTTTGAATAAAAAAAAACTAGAATTGGCCACAAAGATCACTTTAAAATAATACACGCTTAATAGTTAAGATGTTAAAACATGAGACTAGTGTCAGATGACTCACGCAATCAATTATAATTATCAATTCTAAAAACATCCCTACTTAGCAGCACAACAGGCATTTTTACACATTTGTGTTAAACAATTTATTAAAATGTCACCGTGAACAACACTGAATAAATCTGTTTTCATGTTTAGTGCAATAATAATTAGTATCTAAAACAATTTTGACCGACTAGAATTAAGTGTAATGTAGTTCACGTTAATCTTTTTTCTTTCTATTCCACTACTTTGCAGACTCTTTATCTATCTGGTTTTAGGCTGACTTATAAACACATAATGCTTAAAATATAATTAAAATGTTAATACTTACAAATATTCTCAGGTCATCCGCAATTTGACTAATAAATTTGTTCGCTCTTCGATCGTCAATTTTAGATATCACACAAACAAAATAAAAGTCCGGTATACACGCGCGAGTATTCGTAAACAGTAGTCAAAGTCACGGAGAAAACAGCGTCAACAATGAACAAACAGTGAGATGCGACTGACGTCCACAAAAATAGTCAAAGCATATGAAAGCACAGGACGGCCTTCATCAGAATTATTCATCTTGCAGCGTGGGTATGTGGGTAATCCGAGTAGGGTTATTTGAATTAAAAGCGTTATCTTGGAGACTTTAACAAGTTTACTTGAAATAAAACTAGAATCACATAACAATAATCACTAAGGCTCTAATTAACACTCAATCACACAAAAGTACTTAGATTTAAACAATAGATAGCGATTCGTCGGAAAACGTGGTGCGCCAGCGACCGCTCTATCATCTTCTATATCAAGATGGCCGCCTCGCTACCATCGACTCGACGCTCCGCTAGAGTGACAGAGACAATCTGTCACTCTTGATATTGAACCTCCTTGTGTGCGCCGACACATATATTTCCATCTCGTTACTGCAATGTCCTAATCGGTCAACGTCCCAGGAGGGCGGAGCTTCCGTGCCAGTCGCCTGCGTCGAACGTCAAACGAAATCTTCTAAAAAGTGATAAGGCTTCGTTGTCCCCGATTGTACGTTAATAATTAGTTTTATTTTCATTTATTGTTAAGTACGTTATACGGGAGACAAGTGAAACAAGTGGGAGCTATTGACACACTGTTTTATTGACCGTTGTACACATCGCGCGGGCGCAGCCACGCACACATAAACATTAAGCGCACACATACATAACAGTCCCTCCCCCTATTTTATACATATAGAAAATCATAAATTGATCCTAAAAGAATTGTTTATAATCGACCCTGGGTATATCCCGCAACAGTCTGCTTGAACATCTCGGATTCTGGGGAGAGGGTGGGGATGACACTTCCACTTCGTTCCTCTCGCCCTCCCCACTGTCAGGTGACTGATAACCCATGGGTTCGCTGTCCAACAGTAAATCGTCTAAATCCACTGCCCGAGACATACCTTTATCTAATACTAGCGGCCCGCCCCGGCTTTGCTCGGGTGCAACGCTGATAGCAAATATAACTACACAATCATAAAGTTCTGTAGGGCGAAGCACAGCCTTGGACGCACTATTTGGTATAGGCATGACCCCCGGCCCCCGCGCGGCCCTCCAGCCGGTATCGCCGCAACCGCTATGTCCCTACATTTAAAATTTGTAATATCTTCGAAAATATTCATTTAAATTACATGCTGTAAAGGGCAATATTGATCTATATTGCATGCACAATTTATTAAAGGTACTTAATTGGATAAGGATTAATACTGTATTGCTTAAAATCGCTTTTTCGTAAATAAGTAATAAATAAACGATAAAAATGGTTATTGTGGGTTATCCTCAAGAGATAGACATATGCCATCGCGGACTTTTTCGTAGATCTTTTTAAGGTGCACAATACTGTAGTACATTATTTTGATCTATCTCGTAGGGTTCAGCCAGCGTTAGCAATGAAAGCGCAAAAAATGTGTTCATTTGCGACCTTAGATCAGAAATCTCTAAGATTATCCGTGTTTCTCTATTATATTATGCATGTATTATACATATAAACCTTCCTCTTGAATCACTCTATCTATTAAAAAAAACCGCATCAAAATCCGTTGCGTAGTTTTAAAGATCTAAGCATACATAGGGACAGACAGCGGAAAGCGACTTTATTTTATACTATGTAGTGATGATAGTGATAACTTGATTTTTATGTTTTTTTACGTCGGAAGAAGTGACATGGTCTTTGATCAAATATAACACTTTACCAAGTCTTTTGATAACAGTACCTTTGCACCACATATATTTACTATTGTTAATGTTTTTTTTAAACATGACCTCATCACCTGGCTTATACACTTGCCTGTTATTGCCACCATAGCATTTAGTTTGCGAACACTGCTTTTGTTTAACATCGTTAATGAGTGATGTGAGTGGGGTCGACGTTAATTTTGGATGAAGTAAATCCAAACGCGTTCTGAGCTTTCGCCCGAACACCAGCTCAGATGGTGAGAACCCCGTGACAGAATGTACTGAATTCCTATAATCGAATAAATATTTTAACAATTTTAGTCTACACTCATTCTTATTGCGAGAACCTAAAACACTTGATTTTATACCCTTTTTTACGATTTTTACGAAACTTTCTGCTTGTCCATTACTAGCAGGGTTGTAGGGGGGTGATGTTAAATGAGTAATCCCATTCAATAAGCAAAATTTCGTAAATTCAGCCGATGTAAACGCAGTACCGTTATCGCTTACGATTGTGTGAGGTAATCCGTATTTAGACATAAACTCGTATAGTTTTTCAACAACGGTCGCCGAGGTGGTAGAAGTGCTGACGTCGTATACTTCTAACCATTTGGTGTGAGCGTCTACCACTACCAAGAACATTTGATTATTCAGCGGCCCAAGAAAATCTACGTGTAACCTATGGAATGGCGCATGAGGAAACTTCCAGGGTGCTAGCGGCGCCCGGGGTGGCGACGGCCGTAGCTGGTTGCATATTTCGCACGAGTTTATAATTTTTTCTAATGCCGCATGGGAACCAAACCCGTGACCTAGCCTCTGATTTTGTCTTTACCATGCCTAAATGCGAGCTGTGTAACTCTAGCAATACCTTTGAGCGCAAAGATTCGGGTAATACCACTTTATGGCCCCTCATTAAACAACCATCTTCGTAGGATAATTGTGTCTTACACAATTGATAGGGTCTCAACTGCGAATTTACTATTTTGTTAGGCCAACCGTTTCGCACATGATTTACAACTAACTGTAAAATTGCATCCTCATTAGTAGCGTTGCGTAACTCCTTCAGAGTCAACGGCATGTCGCCTTCGATAACAAAGTTGACGTATGATGCGCGATCAATGGGAGCGGCGGCCGCGGCGGCGTGTGCGCCGGTGTCGTCTCCCCCACTCTCGGCGCGTATACGCTCTGACTCACACTGTAAACTCGCTCGAGAAAGGTAATCGGCGTTGTTATCCGCACTACGAACGTACTCAATTAAATAATTATATGCTCCTAAAAACATCGCGTATCTCTGCAATCTATTAGCGGACACCTCCGGTATGCCTTTATGTGGGCCGAAAATAGATATTAACGGCTTATGATCTGTGCGTAATATGAAAGGATCTGATCTGCCATATAAGTACTGATGGAACCGACGTATTCCAAAAATTATTGCCGTTGCCTCCTTCTGTATTTGTGAGTAATTTTTTTCAGCCGAGTTCAAGGTGCGGGAAGCGAATGCTACCGGGCGCTCTAAACCGTCCTCCTCTATTTGTGACAAAATAGCCCCTAAGCCGCACGGGGACGCATCAACAGTTAACACTATTTTGGCATTTTGGTTAAAGTGTGTTAAGACCTGATCAGACGTCAAACATTCCTTAATTTTATCAAACGCATGTTGATGTAACATCGACCAGTTCCACTTTACCCCCTTTTTTAATAAGTCATACAAAGGACTCAGGATACATGATGCGCCAGGTACGAAATTCCTGTAGTAATTTATAAGCCCTAGGAACGACTGCAATGTATTAACATCAGAAGGAACGGGAGCCTCAGCTATAGCTTTTACCTTAGCCGGATCTTTCTGTAATCCATCCTTGCTTATTATATATCCTAAATATTTAATTTCGTTTTTAAAAAAATCGCATTTTTCTTTTTGTACTGTTAACCCCACATCCTGAAGCCTTTGTAGAACTTTTTTCAACTTCTTCCAATGTCCCTCTGGGGTTCGGTCAGTGATTAAAATGTCATCCAGCAGACACAAGACACCGTCTAATCCCGAAAGCATTGATTCCATAGCGCGTTGAAATATTGACGGGGCGCTAGATAGCCCGAAAACTAGTCGAGTGTAATTAAATAAACCTCGATGTGTATTGATACATGTAATCGGTTGGGAATCTTCGTCTAACAAAAATTGATTGTAGGCCATCGACAAGTCAATTTTTGAAAATTGTTGACCACCGTACAGTCTTGAAAATAGTTCGTGTACCGTTGGTAAAGGGTACTGTTCTATCATCAGCTGTTTGTTTATAGTAACTGAATAGTCGGCGCACAATCTAACCGACCCGTTATGCTTAAGTACGGGAACAATAGGTGACGCGTACTCAGAGTTTGAAACCGGTTTCAAGATACCAAGATCAACTAAACGTGTTATCTCTTTGTCGACCTTATCGCGTAACGCGAACGCAATTGGACGCGCTTTACAAAATATCGGTTTCACATTATCCTTTAATTTTAATTTAACACGATATTTATTAAATGTACCAAGCTTATCAGAAAATACTTCTGGATATTTTAATTGCAATTGATCCACAATACTCTGTCCCTTCAGAAAATGACACGGCGTCATCTTAAGTTTAAATTTAGATATAAAATCTACGTACCCTACACAATTTATAATATTGCCGGTGTAGCTAAAAAAACTTTTATTTGAATCTAGCAACGGAATATTACTGAACATGTTTTTATAAGTATTTTCGGATATAACCGTCACTGCTGATCCACTGTCTATTTGAAATTGTAAATTCTTCCCGTGAATTGAAACTGATTCTGTCATGGGATCCCCACGGACTGAGCGTATGTTAAATAATGACTTACCGTCGTCGTCATCCCCGCTCACATCACCTGTCGACACGTAATTAACCTTATTACAAACTTTACGCAGGTGACCCTTGGTGTTGCACTTATTGCACTTATAGCTTGCAAACCGACACTGGGATGACTCGTGATTATTACGACCGCACACTGTACACTTTTTTTTTCCAGCACTAACTGTTTTAGCACTGATTTCTTGTTTGGCGATCTTGAACAACGACAACTGCTGCTCGTGGATAGCCGTCGTAGTGGCTGCCCCAGCGCGCGCGCATCGCACGCTTTCCGCCAGCTCCACCGCCTTGGCCAAGGTCAGCTTGTCGATGTCCTGCGCGAACAGCTTCTCGCGTTCTTGGCCCGCTACCATTCCCATGACAAAACGATCTCGTAACGCTTCCTCGACGTTACTAAACCTACAATGTGCTGTAAGTCCTCTTAGCCTGGATGCCCATTGCGTGTACGTCTCGCCCGGCTGCTGTACCGCCGCGTAAAAATTGTGACGCTCGCTGAATCCGCATATCTTTGGAAGAAAATGCTCATCCAACAGCTGCACTATGTCGTCATACGGTACTTCTTGGATATCCTTTGGCAAGGCCAGATCCGCTGCCAACTTGTAAGTTCCGTCACTTAGTGCGCTGAGCAGGATCGCCCTTCTCTTGGTTCCAGCTGTATCATTTTTCGGGACGACGTCGTTTGCAATAAACCATTGCGTAATTCGGCCTTTGTAAGACTTCCATTCCTGCACGTTGTGATCGAATGTAGATAAAATCCCAAAACTATTCATTTTTCACTTATTGAATGAATGTGTGGGTAGACTCGTCGCCACTGTTAAGTACGTTATACGGGAGACAAGTGAAACAAGTGGGAGCTATTGACACACTGTTTTATTGACCGTTGTACACATCGCGCGGGCGCAGCCACGCACACATAAACATTAAGCGCACACATACATAACATTTATTGTATTTGCATACCGGAATGGTGAAATGTGCTGCTCCAAAACCGTACTTGTAACACCTTATTTTATCCACATTTCTCGCAAATAAACGTTTCGTTCTTTCTTTCTATTGTGGGTTATCCTCAAGATATAGACATATACCATCACGGACTTTTTTGTAGACCTTTTTAAGGTGCACAATACTGTAGTACATTTTTTTTATCTATCTCGTAGGGTTCAGCCAGCGTTTGCAATGAAAGCGCAACAAATGTGTTTATTTACGACCTTGCATTAAAAATCTCTAAGATTATCCGTTTTTCTCTACTATATAATGCATATAAAAAATTAAAAAAAATAAAAATTAAAAATTGTTTATTTCTCAACAAAAAACAGAACAACAAGTAGTTGATTGGAGCCTCCTTTTAAGCAAAGAAAAGCCTGTATTAGGAGACTCCGCTCTTTCATAAGTAGGTAATTTTACAATAGAACAGAATATGTACAATCGGGGACAACGAAGCCTTATCACTTTTTAAAAGATTTCGTTTGACGTTCGACGCAGGCGACTGGCACGGAAGCTCCGCCCTCCCGGGACGTTGACCAATTAGGACATTGCAGTAACGAGATGGGAATATATGCTTTGACTATTTTTGTGCACGTCAGTCGCATCTCACTGTTTGTTCAATGTTGACGTTCGCTGTTTTCTCCGTTACTTTGACTACTGTTTACGAATACTCGAGCGTGTTTACCGGACTTTTATTTTGTTTGTGTGATATCTAAAATTGCTGATCGAAGAGCGAATAAATTTATTAGTTAAATTGCGGATGACCTGCGAATATTTGTAAGTATTAAAATTTTAATTATATTTTAATCATTATGTTTTTATAAGTCAGCCTAAAACCAGATAGATAAAGAGTCTGCAAAGTAGTGGGTTAGAAAAATAAATTATTAACGTGAACTACATAATACTTAATTCTAGTTGGTCAAAATTGTTTTAGATACTAATTATTATTGCACTTAACATGAAAACAGATTTATTCAGTGTTGTTCACGGTGACATTTTAATAATGAGTTTAATACAAATGTGTAAAAATGCCTGTTGTGACGCTAAGTAGGGATGTTTTCAGAATTGATTGCGTGAGTCATGATGATCGTGATCTTTGTGGCCAATTCTTTATTTTTTTTATTCAAACTTCCCTATATTACACGTCACATATAGGACTACACATACTTTTAAAAAGAACTACAGCTTTAACGCACTGTATGAAGTAAGTCAGTGCATTTTCATTCATACTTTTGTTGGGATTTATGTAACCATACCAAACGAGTGATATGTTAAATAGAAAAAGTTATAGCTAAATAGATAGTTCGGCTATATTCTTGTTTAGGGTATACACATTATTTTAAAGAATAATCTTTTTATAATAGTGTTTTGTTAGGTGTTTTTTTTTCAATAACATTTCATTCTTTACGGTTATTATAATATCAGATCTAGAACCTTTAAAAGAATAATTAAATAAACGTGTTAATTTTAATTTCAAAAATGAAACAATAAGTAGCAAAGTCGGCCGGTTTGGCCGGAGCTATAACAATGGAATTCCACTGCTATAGATAAAAAACTAGTCGGCTCACTTTTAACAAAAGAGTCATAAACCAGAGCTTGCGAGTACTTGTTTTCGCAAAGCGCATGTTAGTTATTATGACCAAATTATTTCGAAATAAAATCATATTTACTGGATTGAAAAAATATATATTTTGTTTTTGGTTAAGTCAAGTATTTTCATCAAAGTTAGCCACTGGTGCCACTGCAAAATGTATTAATAAACAAGCTCGCGCTAATAAACATTTTTTTATTGGAGTAGATTAAAAAATAGTCGTTTTAATTTTTGAGAGAGAATTTGTTATAATCGTGTAGGTGATTTAGACCACGGAAGAGCAAAGTAGGTAATACATAGATGACCAAATTAGCAGAGAGTAGCGATAGTCTAGTAGGTTGGTATTACCCGTTATAACTTCAGTCTCGAGTTCGAACCCAACTTGTCTAATTCTTCGAAATCTATTTTTGATAACAGTCTTTGGTTGTTTTTGTAAACTTATTAGAATTGTATTACATATGGATTAATTGTTTAAACATTTTGTTTGCAGCGCTCTTACAGTAAGGCTGTGGATTAGACGATAGGAAGAGGATGGAAGACTAAATAACTGCCCGCGGGAAGTGACGACATGGCCTGTCATCAACGAAGAAGACTGACAGCGGAGGCTGAGAACCTAAGAAGGCGAACCTTTTACTCCGACAACCATTGATCGACAATTCGTCTTTTCTATGCAAACAGAACATTTAATAGGCAATCAGAAAGCCTCTAAAATAAATAAAATACATATAATCTATTTAAGGTGTTTCCGAAATATCTGCCTCGGCTTTAATAGGAGGTAGTATTGTGTTTATAGATTACAATAGTAAAGATAAATTATTGATAATTTATCATTTTTTATTTCATACAAAAATAAATATCGTATAAATTTGAATTGACTTATTAGTATAAAACCATCCCGTGTCATAAGCTGTTGCCGCACCGCACCGAATTCGTTCATGCGCTGTTACCATTCCTATCAAAGCATGCCGCCGTACGCGCCGGCCGGCGCCGCTCAGTCTACAAAGCCCTGCCCCGCGCGCCCCCACCCTCACCCGCTACCCCGCTCGTCGCACGCGCCTAGCGACCGCCGGTCGCCACTCGCCAGTCGCCTCCCGCCGCCCGCGCGTCCCGGAAGTTAGTTTAGTGGTTAGCGACAAGGATTTCGCGCGCGCTTTGATTAAAAATCCCTCCTAGACGACAGTATTCCAATTAAGGCTATCTTGAAATGGTATCGTGCTACCGCGAGTGTAACTCCATAACTGCGCACGCGGTAAACTTAGACAAGCAGAGGTTTGGTGTGCGAGTGAGTCATCATACCATTCTGGATGCCGTGTACAGGTTTAGAGAATACGGCCGCTTTGACCCGCCTCCAGTTGACGCAGGCAGGCCTTCATACGTTGCTTCCCAACATGGGGGGCCCGAGCGCCGCCTGTAGGCGGTTGTACGTGGGAATCGTGCGATCCATAGCCCTTTACGGGGCTCCTGTGTGGGCGCTGGACATGACGGCCAGCACTCTCGCCATTCTGCGCAAGCCGCAGATAAACCTGCAACAAAGTTTGCTCACCTCCTTCTACTAATGTATCCCAATATTTAAAAACGATACGTGTCGTTAACACGATCGAAACAAGTGTTTCGTGGTAAGAGGCGTCTTTATCGCAAGACAGTACATGCATCAAGGAATATGCCTATACATTTTTTTCGTATCGTTTTTAAATATTGGGATACATTAGTAGAAGGAGGTGAGCAAACTTTGTTGCAGGTTTATTTGGCGCGTACTTTAGTTAGATTAATATCGAATAATGATAAGTTACAGTAACTTGGCGTGTTTAAAAGTTAATCATTTTATTTACAACAACTGCACCGTATTTACAGTTATTTACACACTCCCTACCTACTTATCTACAAAACTGTTACGCGTACTATACCTATTACACTAACTTGTCAGTGTAAAGCCTGTTTCAAGTGTGATGGGAAGTTTATCATCTTATTTACCTACGTCAGTTTTTTTGAAGAATGCGGTTGCTGGTAAGTAGTTGCACTTTTAAAACACTTGTACTTGCGTATTATTGCGAACCTAGAAGATTTTGATGTGACAAACTAGTCAGCTGATTACGTTTCTCATTCATAGAAAAGATTGAAAGAGATAGCAGCTGGTTTTCATTGACGAACCGTCACATTGCGCATAATTTGTGAAACACGTTATGCAGAATAGAGTTAATGTTCACTTAACTATTTTAATCTCTAAAATTTTATTGACTGTTCGGGGGTACGAAATTTCTTCACTATTGTTATCTATAAACACAATACTACCTCCTATTAAAGCCGAGGCAGATATTTCGGAAACACCTTATATAGGTAGAAATTTTTGGTAGAGATTTGTTTGTTAACTTTCAATGATTAAATTGGGACGTTGATTCTGATGAGGATATGTAATATAATAGTAGCATAATTCTTAGCAGTCTTATAATATTTAAAGAGTCATTCGAGGTATATTATCAGCCCCCTGACGGTTTAAAGTAGTGTTATAAGTTCGACCAATAATCTTCTTATTAACCTCTAAAGATATAATACGACTATAATGCGAGCTATTGGAAAATTGGTTGGCATTGTTAATATAATATGTAGTATATATTATATTAACAATGCCAACCAATTTTTTGCTATACATATACCTATTATAGTATTTTAACATTAACACACTAAACGGACGTCGGGTGTAGAATAAAAGCTACAAAAAATCTATGAGAAACAATAAAAAAACAGTAACATCTTATTATAAACCTTAAACTTATTGTCAAACAGTTCAATTTTGCTCGCGACAGCTTCTTGTTATCGTTAAAGTGTACTCAAGAACTGTAATGTAATGCACAAAATGCAACTCTCTCTATCCTGCGCGCACGCCATGCGTTAGAAAAGGACAGAAATATACCTTTTGTTTGTCTTTTTCGGATAGTTAGACCGACACTAAAATCATAAATATTATTTTGGTTGTCAAACCATTGAAGCAGAATATCTAATTGATACAAGGTATTTTTTTTTATTCGATTATAACCGTCTTTTGGCCCGGCAGTTAGAAGTGCATGCCCGACTTCCCTTTAGTTTTTTGTAAAACTCTGTTAAACATGATTTAAAAATAATTTAAATAAATATTATGGATTCAGTAAAATAGCTACCTACTATTACTACTACGTAGTGTAATTTATTTATTGTTATAAGAATTTGTTTATTTGACGTAAGCCTAATAAATAACATTTATTGTCTAATATAATAATATGCATAAAGGACCATCATTAATTATGTAATTGTATTTTTCTTTAAACCTGTGATTGACGATTTTTTTTTGGTAGAGATCTTTGTAGTTAGCCTGAGCGCAGTCTTTGACTGCTTCACCGGTCTTTTAGTACTAAATGTGATACTATAGCATTACACCGGGAAATAACAGTTTTGTCTCGCCTCGCATTATAATCTGGTATGACAAGCACGGGATAAAACCACCGTAGTCTTTACCGCGAGCTCGTGGCTCGCCTGTCGATCACAACCGACAGTTAATAATAATAATAATAATAATAAAGCCCATTTATTTCCAACAACCATATTTTTTTTTTCTTACAACTAAATAACTACTACTTCTTCATTGATGGAACCCCATGCTGGGTAAAGGCCTCCTCTAGCTTACTCCACAATTTTCTTTTGTTGGCTTTTGTTCTCCAATTTTTTCCTGCTATCACAATTATTTCGTCTATCCACCTATTCCTTGGATGACCTCTATTTCTTTTCCCCGTAGGTCCTTTCCATGTTGTGGTTTCTAATGTCCATCTGTTATCTGTGTATCTTGCAACATGTCCAGCCCATCGCCATTTTTGTGTGCGAGCGTGGTGAAGTACGTCTATTAAGTTGGTTTTTGCTCTTATATCTTTGCTTTTTATCTTTTGAATTTTTCTTATTTTTAACATACTTCTTTCCATCGCTTTCTGACAGTTCGTTATTTTGGTTCTTATTTTTGTGTTATACGTCCATGTTTGGCATCCGTAGGTGAGAGTCGGTAGAATACATGTATCCATTACAGTCTTTTTCAGTTGGAGGGGGAAACTGCCTTTTAGAATTTCCTTAAAACTCCAGTATCTTTTCCATCCAATATTCACTCGCCGTTCTATTTCTTCCTCCTCATTATTGTTACTGAATGATACTTGTTTGCCAAGGTATATATAGTTGTTTACGTATTCCAGTGGCTTGCCATATAGGTCGATGTTGGCTTTTTTGCTGTTTGTCATTAGCTTGGTTTTATCTTGGTTCATGATGAGCCCAACTTTTTCACTTTCTTCCCTCAGTGTGCTTATCATTTCGTCTAATTTGTCACTGGTTTCGGCGAAGATGACGATGTCGTCTGCAAATCGTAAGTGCGTTAGCCTCCTCCCATTTACGCTAATTCCGTGTGTTGGCCAGTGCAAGTTCTCAAAGATAGTCTGCAGTACCGCTATGAAAAGTTTTGGCGAAACAGGATCTCCTTGTCTTACTCCCCGACAGATTGGTATATTTGTTCCTCTTTTTTCCAGTTTTACCCTGCTGGTACTTCCTTTATAGATGTTTTTTAATACCGTTACGTATTTTCCTTCGATTTTACAGAGATCCAGGGCTTCCCATATAGACTTATGAGAGATCGTATCAAAGGCTTTAGCGTAGTCGACGAATGCTATATAAAGTGGTTTATTGAACTCTTTGTACTTTTCTATAACTTGTTGAATAACGTGTATGTGGTCTGTTGTGGAAAAGCCCGAACGAAAGCCAGCCTGTTCTAGCGGTTGGTGTTCATCAATTTTTGGAGACAACCTGCTTTGGAGAATTGACATAAAAAGTTTGTACACGCTTGAAAGAAGACTTATGGGTCTGTAATTACCTACGTCTTTCGGATCTCCTTTTTTGTACAGTAATATTATATCAGATCTCTTCCATTGATCTGGCACCTGACCAGTGTCCAGAACTTTATTGAATAGGTAAGTTAGAGAACGTGCTAAGATCAACGAGCCTATTTTTAAAGCATCGTTACGTATAGCATCTGGTCCTGGGCTTTTATCATTTTTCATCTTTTGGATATGTTTAATAGTTTCCAAAGTGTCTATTGGTGGTATATCGATATCTTGATTGGTTATTTCATTATGTAGAGTATTGTTACTTTTAGGAGATGTAATCGACATGCTAGTTATCTCAGCATACAGTGTTTTGTAAAATTTCGTTGCACTATTTATCACTTCAGCTCTGGATTTCGTCTCGTTCTTTCTAGTATTTAGGTTTTGAATCCAATTTTTATGTGTTGACAGCTGTTTGTAAGCTTTTTTGGAACTTCTATATTTCTGCAGGCTGTCTTCTATTATCTTATATCTATAATTCTGGTAATCTGTTCTGATGGCTTTGCTTGTTGTTTTAAAGAGAACACTCAATTCATTTTTCATTTCTTTAGTTTTTTGTTTCATTTTTAATAACTCTGTTCGTTTTAACATCATGTCCCTGGTGCTTTTACTTATAATTTTTTCAGCTCTGTTTATTTTTGAATCAGGCGCATTTAATGGCATACTTTGATTAATAACTTCTTCTAGTTGGTTGTATAGTGTCTGAACGTCATGGCAGTCGTCTTTGAGATTCAATTCTTGTATATTATGCTCTAAATTTTTTAAATAGCTATTTATATCTTCTGTTGTTTTTAATAACTTAGGTGGTGATTTAAAAGTTTTTCTGTTTTTTTTTTGTTTTCCCAGAAGGTAAGTAGCTCTTACTAGGCGGTGGTCTGACCTGAATCCCAAGCCGTGGAGAACTTCTATGTTTCTTATTTTTTTAGGTTCGTTTGATAAAATATAATCTACCTCGTTTTTTGTTTTCCCATCTGGGGATAGCCACGTCCATTTACGGTTTTTCCTCATTTTGAAGAAGGTGTTCATAATTGATAGTTTGTTCTCTAAGGCATATTGCACTAACTTTTCACCTCTTTCGCTTCGAATTCCGTAACCAAATTTTCCCATGACTAAACTGTCGTTCATGTTTGTTTGCCCTACCTGAGCGTTAAAATCTCCAATCAGAAGGACGTGTTCGCCGACCAAGTTAAAGGCTGCTTCCAAGGTTTTGTAGAATAAGGTAATTGCTTCTTCTGGTGATTTTTCTGTGGGTGCATACGCCTGTATTATTGACAAACTTTCATGTTGGTATTTCATTTGCAATACAGCGACCCGCTCTGAAAGGCCTGTGAAGTTTATTATGTTCCTCTTATGTTTTTTCTTTATTAAAAATCCTACTCCGTACAACCCAGGCGTTTCTCCTTTATAGCATAGTATATAATTCTCATGTTCTTCAATGTTGCATCCCATTTTCCGGACTTCCGCTATACCGAGTATGTCTATTTCTATATTTTGGAGTGAGTACATTAATTCTAGGTATCTTATCTCTGACCCTAATGATCTGACATTAAATGTGCCAATTTTGAGAGTTTCCTTATATGTAACATTTTGTGTTTTTGTGCTAGCTAGAGGGTTATGGTCTCTTTCCCCCACGGGGACCAGCCGGCTTGGGGGAGTTTTTGCTTGGTTTATCGGTTGTGTGTTTGTGCAGCTATCGTTGTCGTTTTTCCGGTTGCTGGCAGATTTTAATTGCTAATTATCAATCTTTTCTATGAGTGAGTTGCTTCTAGGACGTGTCATAAACTCGAAAGCGTTCTTTACAGCAATTTTCTTTGGGCCCGCTTGGGAGGGTGATTGGTTCTGGTTAGGCGATAAAGATGATTCTCTTTTCCTCTTCTCGTTCTTTTGGGTATCCGATGATTTCTTGACTATAAGTTTTTCTCCTCGCCAGTAGGCAATATTGCCTTTGTTTCTTTCTTCTTCGAGTTTTGGTTGCAGAGACTTTCTTATTTCTAATGTTTCCTTCGTAAAGTCCTCTTTTATGTATATTCCTTCAGGAAGTTTCTTTTTGTTTTTAAGGACTATGTTTCGTCTCCAGTTGGAGGTGAAGGAAATAAGTATAGGTCGAAGTCCCTATTTCATATTCCTGGATATCTAGTGACAGATGGGTGTTGATTTTTTCTTTCATAAATTTTACCATATTAGACTCTTCTGCGCTGCCCTCATTTATTCCAAAAAATATTAAATTGTTCTTTTTCTTCTGTATCTCTATTCCTTTAATTTTTTCTTTTAGTTCCGAAACTTCTGCTTGAAGTTGCTGGTTTTGTTCTTCAAGTATTTTGAACTTTTCGCCCATTTGCTGCGTAATATTTTTAGTGACAGCCTCCGTAATTGATATTGTTTGCCTATCCATTTGTTCTTGAATTTTTTCCAGTAAATATTGCATCTTGTCTTCCATTTTTTATCTGTGATTCTATATGGTTGTTGTTTAATGGTAGAATTTAACTTTTTATATAATGGCAACACTCTATCTGTCAAATTTAGTTGGTGATGTTGGCTAAACTGACACTTGACACTTGATTGATAATATTGTCTATGATTACTCACAATATTATTTTGAGGTTATGTTAAGTATATTTTCACAGCGTTATTTTATCAACTTGTAAGATAGTTCGCACGTGATTTCTTTAATTGGTGCACTTTCCACTACTAGATGTGTATTTAACTATTGTAGACACTGTGTTAGCTAGTTGGAAAACTATTTTTTATGCGATTTTACTGCAAGTGTTATTTGGCACGTCCGTTGTTTACTGCGCCGGAACCGGAAAAAACCGACAGTTACACTTATATTATTATATGAGCTTGTAAAAATTTAAACTTAGATATTACTTGCATTTTTACAACATAATGAATATTCATGATTACAATTATTTTGATTTTATGTATACAATCTAAAAAAAATATTCTTTATATGCTTTCATTTTACTTTTCTTTTTTGGAACGAAGCCGTCTAGCCCCCTTTCTCAACGCGCGATAAGTAGAAAGAAGTTCCTTATTTAAATTAATATTTATAATAATCTATTAAATTAATCTAATTAATATTGGTAGAATCTACTCGTGATCAGAGGGCTGGTTTGTTCCTTGCACAGAGAATCGGCATAGCCATTCAACGTGACAATGCTCCCAGCCTTCTGGGCAAGTTCCCCGCCATTGACAGGGATGACGATGAGTTCTTTGACGCCGTTTAGTTTTTATTTATGTAAGTTTTTTATTTTAGTATTTTTAGAGTTTGTTCTTATATTAGATTTACTTGTGTATTAATAAATAATTATTCCATATTAGATTTAATTAATAAATAATTATTAAATTAATTTAAAAAAATATATATATCTTTAATTTACTAAAGGAAAATGACCACGACAATATGGACCACGGTACAGAGTTGCGTCAATTCCAAAGTTGTTTTAGATGGTTTATAAATTAACCAAATAACCATCTACAATTGCCATTTTGGAATCAAAACCCGGATTTCCAAGTTTTTTTAGAAAACGTAACTTAACCTCTAAATAGAAATATCCGTCGTGTATAGAGGTAAGTTTATAGGTCGTAGTTTGGAGAGCAGATTAATTAGCATATCTGATGGGATAGAGATATAGACTCGATCAACACAAAAAAAAACTGTAATATTTAAATCGCAATGGACAAACTCAAGCATGCACCACGCGCAATTGACATTGGACTTTTTGACAATGACAATTCAATTTGAGACACCAACACCAATGTTGCCACTTTAGATAGAATTTAAATGAAAATCGATTACTCGAATAAATACACTCGACACATAATTATTTTAAATGACTGATTTAGTTCTATAATCATTAATTTATTAAAAAGGTTCGATTTATATCAAAACGAAGCAAGATAATTAAAAAAAAAAACTATGCAATCATTCATAATGTATCGTTAGCCAACAAAGTGAAATTGCTTTAAAAAGTTTTGAAAGCAAAATAATACGACTACTGTGTGTGTGAAATACTAATTATTTGACACCACAGTAGTATCATCTCGCTTTATTATTTATAAAAACCCTGCGATTTACCTTTCCAATGACTTTACATTTAAATTAATTTGTAATCGTATACAAAAAAAAATCGATTAGAGTTGTCAATATATTTACTTATTTTGATTATGGCAACACTTTAACGTAAGAATAGCTGGCAGTAGGTAATTCATTTTATCAAAACAATTTCATAACTTATTAAGTTTACAAAATAAACCCCTATACAAAATTGGCATTCTAATTGCAGGATGACTTCAAAAATAAAGAAAATAATTGTAATTCAATTTTGATCTTGATGCATGAGAAAAACCAGTACCGTTGATGGTCATGATCTTTTAATTAATTTTAAAATTATTAATTTAGTTTAATAAATAATATATTATTTTTTGTATATTTTATATATTTTTTATTAATTAAATTAATAATTAAAAAAATAAAAATATTAATAAATTAAAAAAAAATTAGAATTGTAACTTTAATTTAATTAATAATAATTAAATTTAACTAATAATTTTAAATAAAAAAAAAAAACAAAAAATACCCTAATTAAATTATTAATATTAATTTTATTATTTACTAAAAAGAATTTATTATTATATAAATCCAGCAGAATCAACAACAAAATAAATGATACTACCATTGATCCAGATTTATCAAGACATTTAAATAAAATAGAATCCCAAACATTATGTTTCCTATTTTAGTTATAATATCAGTTATAACTGAAATTAAAAATGTAACTATTCAGCCATTAGGTACTAAAATTGAGCCTACTCTACTTAAGTTTATATTACATTATATTTGTTAATATTTTTTTTATTGATTATAACTTAAAAAATGAATATATTACAATTACTTCACTAATTAATCGAATGGAACTTCGTTCCATCCGGGTGTCCCTTGACATCTCACAAGTTTTTTATTATTCTTATAAACTTAATTTTAATAAGATAGATATAATATCCCTACTTGCAATTGACTGTAAGCTTCATTAAATGCTAAGTGGTTGCTAATTGCACCGCCAAGATCGATGGTCGATTTGGGTCATAATTTTGATAGCAAATAGTAACAAGAGTGAACAATTATATTGTTAGAACTACTCATTCAAGGTTTTTTTATGAAGGATTAAATATCGAGATTTACCAATTAACTAAATACCCGTTATTATTCAGTTTTACTTTAATCAAAACGAGTTATCTACCAAATACTTAATTATTAAATTATTTCTAAATATTATTTCCACAAAATATCCTACATCTAACATACCATCGTAGTAAATACAACTTATCAGTTAAACCGAGTTGTTTGTGTAGTACGAGAACTTCGAAACTCAGAACCGAGTAAAAAACAACACAACGCGACGAGCGCGGCGAATCTTTAATTATAATTATAAGTTGTCATGTTCTGAACTATGCTAGAGGCATCAACACGTGAGCGTAATAACGGTAGCTCTCATTATGTTTATACTTTTAATAATCTAATAAATAAAAATGTATTTTGAAGTATCAAATTTTTTTTATTTTGTTTATTCCTTACTTCTATAAAAACATGCTGAAGTTCATGGAGCCAGTCGTTGACCGACCAGCATCGTCTCCTTGTTGCGTGTTTACTCCTTGTTTCCTAGGTGTAGACGCAAACTTAAAAAATATTGCTATCACAATTAAAGGCGCAACTAAATTTACACTCCAGACTCCATTGAAAAGAATACCTGGTACACACACAGGGAAAGGTGGTAAGGTTCAGATACTGGGTTTATTGAGCTTTAAAACTCTAAACTGGAGTATAAACGGTAATTTTAGTAAGTAAATAGTATTAAAACACTATTTAGACATTTTAAGTTTACATCTAATTCGTATTTTAGTAGTAGTAAAATGCATTGTGCCTCCTACATAAATTAACTTAAACAAAGCAACTAATAATAACATTTAAAGGTAGGTAGTGATCCAATATTACTATTAAGTAAACAAAATATTAAAAACATAAATATCCCGACTAGCTTTAAATAATAATTCATATTTTCTCAACCCAAATTACATTTAAACATAACATTATGCAACAAATTACATAAATAACAAAAAAAGACATTAGTAGTATTTATAATAATACTATAACATAATGATAATATCCTGTGACAACTTACACACAGCAATCTGATACCAAAGTAAGCAGAGCTTGTTTTATGGTTACCAGAAAACTGAAAAATATCCTCATATATTTCTAATACATTTTACTGATTAAATACACCCAGGCCCAGAACAAAAGATTGCTCAAAAAAAAAATAATTGTCCTGGGTGGGAATCAAACCCACAACCTCCGGTCGCAGATCAGCCATTTATAAAAACCGATTTAGAAAACATACTCAACAGATGAAGTAAAAAATCGTCAATTTCGTTTTAATCACCCATCGAAATAATAGAAAAATGTCGAAATCTGTCAAGACGTTTAAAAAATAAATCTAGAAACTTATTATGACACATGAGCAATAAACGTGTGTTATGTGTAAATACATGACTGTCGGTAAAGCTAGCTTTTTTCGTAACTCTATTTTTTTTTTTGCAAATATACTGAAAATCGAATAAAAAAATATCATCTTAATATTCTAGCATTTATAGTTCACATAATCGACTCCACATTTTAATGAAAATATGTGCATAAGAGAAACATATAGCGCAAGTCGTCAAAACATTCGTATTATTTAGTGACGACAACAACCAACATTACATACGATATATTGTTTCACTCGTGCACAGTGTCAACTTTAACAATGGTACTGGCATGATAGGTACTATAATATTAAAACACAAATCAGAAATAAGGGGGCGTCGCCGCGTGTCGCTAGTGTTAGAAAGAGCGCAAGCGACGAAAACCGTTTCTCGACGGTAAGGTGATAAGGCGAAGATGTCCCCGATTGTACATAACAATTTTATATTATTACAATATTCACGTGACTGTCTAAAGGGAAAGGGAGAGGGGAGGTGTTTTGTGTGTTGTGCGTGTGTGTACTGTGTAGGTGAGTGTTTGAGAAATGAGTGAGTTAATCTATAGTTTATAGTTAATCTTTAGTTAACAGTGTTGTAAGAGTGCCTCAGTATCATCGTAAGTAAATAGTTTTATCCAATCTGTTACCATTTTTTTACATTCATGTAGTTGTTTAGTGTATATGTATATCTCCTTGTTTGCCCTGTTATAAAGCTGAGCAGATCGTTTGTTGTATTGTATAGCAGCGAATTTTGTTTTAGTTTGTGGAATTTGAGCAATTATGTCTTTCCGTCTCTTTGAAAGTGTGTTTGCAGTATAAGGAATTGTCTCATATTTTTTTAGGACTACATAGTCCTAAAAAAATATGAGTAAAAATGTATGAGTGATATATAGTTTTTTAACAGAAAGCAGGCCACTCATTTGGTATAGACTTTCAGTTGGGTATCTTATCTTTTTGAAGTACATTATTTTTATAAGTGCTCATTGTGCTCTTTCTGCTTCTATAAATGTTGTTTTTGCCGCACCGCCCCATATGGGGATACAGTAAACCATTACCGATTGCACAAGTGCCACATAAACTTCATTAAGGAGATTTCTATGATGGCTTACTTTCTTATTTATATTTGTGGGAAGGACATATCTTAGTGTTTTAAAGATCCATACTAGTTTCCTAACTCTTCCTGTGACATGCTCAAGATGAGCATACCATGATAATTTTTGGTCAATTATGACGCCCAAATATTTGGTTTGTGAGACTTTATTTATTTATTTATTTAATTCTTCATGTACAATTGCACAAAGGCGGACTTAATGCCATAAGGCATTCTCTACCAGTCAACCTTAACTTACTTTACTAGGTGCAGGGCACCTACAGTTATTATTTGAAACTTTATCACATGAGTGTATTTTGAGGCTAAAATCTTTATTAGGTTGTGGACGATTCGAGATGGTAAAACAGATGTAGTTCGTTTTTACTTTGTTTAGTGTGAGTAAGTTTTCGTTGAGCCAATTAGTTACTTTGATCATACCCATCTCCGCACTGCGCCCAACATTAGGCCAGTTATTCCCGGTAAAGACAACGGCTGTGTCATCAGCGTAAGAGAAGATATTTGCGTTATCGACTTTTAAGTTGCAGAGATCGTTAATACACGTTAGAAAAAGTGTGGGACCTAGCACGCTACCTTGTGGTACGCCAAATGACACATCCGCATCATCACTAACATATGCTCTTATCCTGACCCTCTGCGTTCTATTTGATAGGTAATCTATAAAAAAATTCAATGGTTCTCCTCTTATTCCGAGTCTTTCCAGCTTGGTCACAAGGGTTGGAACAGAAACGGTGTTAAAAGCCTTTTTTAGATCTAGGAATATCGTCAGGCATTTCCTTCCTGTATCAAGATGTTCTGTAACTAATGAGCTGAGGGCAGCAACTGCGTCCTCAGTGGATACCGCCTGTCTAAAACCAAATTGTGTAGATGATAGTAAATTAAATTTGTTTAAGTAGTTTATGAGTCTAGTATTAGTTAATTTTTCAACAATCTTAGACAGGGCTGGTAAGACGGAGATAGGTCTATAGTTATTGACATCGTCTCTGTTCCCTCCCTTGTGTGCCGGTCAATGATATTATAATAAACAGATATGTTATACGCATACAAAACAACCGAAAAAAGTGTTCCGCGCAGCAGCGGCAGCTGACATACGCACTTTTCATTCATTCTACATGTCACTACAAGTCAAAATGATACAAAAGAGATAACGCGATAAAACCCATAAGAAAAAAAGAGACGATTAGTGTTGTCAATTACGCTTCAATTTAAACAAACATTTTTCTGGCCACCAATCACAGCATGCTGGCGTCATAGACTTACAAATTAAACGAGACAGAAGGTACAAACCGCGTCTACTAAAGAACAATGGCAGAATTTGGTCTGGACTTTTTTTGGCGTCCATAGATTTCATAAATATCAATCAAATTTAATTAATTTTCTACGATTTTTCAACTATTCACTTCTTCTTGTAAAAGCCGGAGTTATTTTTATGTTTTTAAAAGCTCCTAAAATGATGTTCGAATTAGGTACCTACATTCGACATGTTACCATTAAAATAGTGGTGTGAGTCTGTGTAATTAAACGAATGATCGATACAATCGACCGATCGATCGACTCGTGTAAAGTTCGTTATGTTTTTAACATATTATTGAAATTATCTATTCTTTCGTCTTTAATCAATGATATGTTTGAAGAAATGCTCCTACTTTTAAATCCAATTAATAATGGATCAAAATATCAGAGGATCGTTTCAGTGTCGTATCGATTCTCAAGAAAAACGAATCCAAAAGTGCAGCACTACTTTTGTTTTGGACAGTGAATGTTATCTGTGGTTGTCTGTCAGGTGAAGACGCTACAGAACTACCCTAGCGATGGGCCGAGTCGACGTTTTGATAACTCGGGTAACTCGAGTTGACCCGGTAACCAACTCGGGCTGCAACTCGAGTTGACTCGACTCGATTTGCCTTAAGGTACGTCGCATCGCCGCGTCGTCCGTCCGAGTCAGTAAACGCTCAACTCGGTGCATCGTTCCGCGGGTTACTAGTTTTGCTACGTCCACGGTTCACCGGGTCGGGTCCGACGGGCTGCGTGGCGTCGAGTCAATGATAGTCAAATAAAACTGAGACTTCAAAAATCAGACTTTTATTAATCACTCGTAATCGCTCGTAATCGTTTATTAAAATTGTTTACAAAGTTCAAATCACAACCATAATCGTCAAATAAGAAACCGACTACGAGAACTATCTCTTTCACTCGCGGCTCGCACGTTCGATTGTTCGGGCTAATTCGGGCTCGCTCGTAATCGTTCGGGCCTCGCGACTCGCGAGCTAGGCCCACACCACTTGCCCGTTGCCGCGCACGCTCTTCGGGCCAACTCGGGTTGCAGATATATTGACTCGGGCTGACTCGCTTACGGTCTGACTCGAGTTACTCGAGTTAGATAACTCGAGTTGCCCATCACTAAACTACCCTCCATTATATTTTTCTATGCTACAAAATTCTTCCGCGTTTACTATGTCGGTTGTGTTTTATGTTTATATTTGGCTTTCTATTTATTTTTACCCTACCTGGACTGTTTATGGACTAATTGATACTGCCTTGTGTGACTAGTGCGTGCCCTTAGGACTACGATATTGCTTTTGCGTGAGCAAAAGCTAATCTTACTTTGCTTCGATTGTGCCTATATAGTGAATTGGATTTTTGTTGTAAACCCATAACAATAACTATGGAAGATTACGATAGAGATCATCGTCGCACGCGCATTTTATGTGTAATGATGATAATGAGATGAAGAATGAAATAAATATTTGTTTAACAAAATATGTTTTTTATTTGCCCTAACATAGTTCTATTATTTACGCAGCAAGTGCATTTTTTTAATACGCGCTCAGCTTTCTTAAACATACAATAATTGAGTACTATAGTAATATTATAGAACGGGGATTAGCGTTTCGTTCTATAATATGCAGCGCGATAGTTTAAAAGTTTAAATTGAGTACTACTCTACACCGAGTGTTAGAATTTATTTAGGTTTTTCCCATTTATCCGTAAATACTCTTATTCTCACTTAGACCACACCACATTATCATTTCTTAAGAACATAATTTCGATCTGCGTTATGTTTTATAGAAATAGCTAATTGACATTGACGTTAATTCATAACCTAAATAATAAAATTCTAACACCGAAATCTTTTTTTTCCGGCTTTCCCAAATGAAAATAGTCTCATTTATAGATTCTAGAACTAACGCCAAATCTTTTAACATATTTTTCATTAAGGGACGCTTCAATTTGATCCCAGACAATTCTTAGTATGGAGACCTGCCATTGTCCTTTGTATACACGGTTTGTGCCTATAACAACTAAGCAACACTACTAAAGGTAGGTAGGTGAGAAATAAATCACGATGTTAAAGCAACAAAGTGGAAATAGAAATAGTTTTATTTTAACATTTTCTGCGATATTTTAAGGTAATAAGGGTAAGCTATTCATATTTTTGTTAACGCCCACTGTGCGTCAGTGTACCGCGCGGGAGAAGCGGGGGACGAGGGCCACCCGGCCGCATCGCTGCGCCGCGCGCGCCACCTCATTCTGCTCCGGTCAACATACAGTGCGCACGCGCCTAAAGTCTAAAGGTCTAAACTACTAAATGTGTAACTTGTGTAACAAATGTAAAATTATTATTAACTGTAAGAATAAAATATAAGTGTACTAAAAGGAGCAGTCTCACCTATATTATTTACGACACAATAAATAACCCCAACATAATTGGCGACCGTCTAAGATAGCTAAACTCACGAACCTACAACTCGCGCACGTGTATATCGAGACATTATCGAGATCAAGATTGGCGCGTATGCTGTTCTCCAGACTCACGGGGCCTTCGGACTATGCAGGCTACAAGATTCGACGCCTGCAACAGAGGTCTAGCCCGATGGAAGCTCCAGGCTCACGGGGCCTTCGGACTACGCATGCTGCAATATTCGACGCCTGCACCAGAGGTCTAGCCCGATGGAAGCTCCAGACTCACGGGGCCTTTGGACTACGCAAGCTGCAAGATTCAACGCCTGCACCAGAGGTCTAGCCCGATGGAAGTAAGCCTATAACCTATATTCCTACCTATTCCACGATACCTATCTTCCCGTTTCTATTTGTGTGAATGGCCTAGTTGGTTTCGCTTGGACGATTTAGGTCTGCTTGCCTAAATTCGTTAAATTACGATAGGTACCTACACCTACCGTGTCCACCTAATTTTCATGCCGCACGTGGTGGGCGAGTCCATTACGCGGCGCCATTTTGCGCATGTTCGAGTTCCATGTGCGCGTTTATAGTATTGCATCTAACGCTATACCTACATAGCTTGTATACGACCCTAAAGTTTGAATATTATTATAGCTTAAATTTAAGCACTAAAACCTAACTACGCACGCTTCAATGCAAACTCTGCGCCTATATTGCAGAGGTTGGTGTGTTTGTGTTCTTTATTCTTTCCCTAATTACTATGGAAGTTTCTATGCCTATTACCAAAACTTATTACGCATCTAACGAACTAAATTCTAGCCTTTGAATAGTGCATCCTAAAGCAAACAGCTATTTCACCAAAGCTTGCCGACTATTCCAGATGCGGTGTGTGTGCATGGCATGAACTGAGCTTCGCTTGCGGTTGTCTGCTAGCTGCCTGCCCATCTACGCGTTGCAGTGCAGGCGCCTGGTGAGTGCTGCATACTTCTTGTTATCACAGCTTCAGTGTACCGTGAGTTAGTGTTTTTTTTTTTTTTTTTTGTTCGCGTTTATTTAAATTGGTTTAAGTACTCAATTTATTGTTGCCCACCTACATAAGAGGTTAGGTATAATATATATGTAATAGATTTAGCTACTTACTTAAAATAAATATAATAAGATGGCTAATGAGTCTAATAAACAAGAAATGAGTGAAGTCGAACATCAAGACATGAAAGTTTTATTATAATAATAATAATAATAAATTCTTTATTTCCCAAAAAATACAGATCATTACAATTTGAAAACATATGTCAGAGAGATTTACAAAAATAACATGGATGTTACAAATGTCTGTACACAATAGATTGAACTCTGTCTCTTAAACTAGGTTATCCTGTATCTTAAGAGACAGTGTTTTGCAAGGAGGTTCCAATTGTTGTATGTATGAGTGGACTGTGTCGATTACATTCAGCAGGGAAAAAAAGGAAAAGGTATATATTAACTTTTTTTTTTTTTTTTTTTATTATTATTATGAATGAACTATGGGTGAACATGTGAGAGAATGAAGGTGAGGGTGAATTGATGTGATTGTACGTGTGTAGGTGTTAGTGTGTAGGTGAGAAGGTGATGTAGTGTTGTTGTGCAGGTAAGTAAGTGTAAGTGGGTGGGGGTTGTATGTGTGAGGGTATGGATGTAAGAAAATAAGTGTTTGAGTAATTTGGTATTTATGCGAGCATGGAGATGAATGTGTGATTATTAGGTTATGAAGGTAAGTAAAGTCTCCGTTTCGGCATAGTCCTGTTTAAGAAGCCATTCCTTCACTTTTAATTTTAGATTGTGTTTGTTGAGGTCTAAGATGTTCAGTTTTTTGTGAATATTTTTGTAAATGTATGGGCTAATTACATAATATTGATGCTTTGCAAACGTTGTCTTGTGATGAGTGCCTAAAGGAAGGTTAGTGCGCTTATTTGGGTTAGACGGAGGGAGGCTGCTATGCTTCCTAAGGACCGATTGAAGCACAAACAGCTGACGGACTGTAAGGACCTTGCAGTCTGCGTATAACTGTGTTGTTGGGTGTCTCTGAGGTTTCTTCGTCATGACTTTCAGTACGGCTCTCTGTGCTCTTTCTGCCTTCAGCATGTAACTTTTCGTTGCAGCACCCCATACACAGATGCAATATCCTATGACCGATTCGCATAGAGCATGATACACCATTTTTAATATATCGGCATTAGCAGAGTTGCGAAGGGATTTAAATATATGTATGAGGCGCAAAGTTCTAGTCGTGACGGCCTCAAGTTGGTTTTTCCATGTCAGTCCGTCATCTATGTGGACTCTTAAGTACTTGACGTTTTTACATCTATTTAGTGCTGGACAACGGCATGGTGATGATCGGTTAGAGCATGAATGGGCCGTAATTGAAAATGAGTGTGACGTTGCGGTCTTACGCTGAATTGCAAAGGGGATGTAGCAGGTTTTGTGAATGTTTAAGGTAAGCAGATTCGAATCGAGCCATTTCATTATTTCCGCCACTGCCGACTCTGCAATAGTTTTGGTAGTATCCCAGGTAGGTCCACGAACTAAGATCGCGGTGTCATCAGCATAGGTATATATCTTAGTGTTAGGAAGATTCATTTTGCAAAGGTCGTTAACGTAAATTTGAAATAGGGTGGGGCCCAATATGCTGCCTTGAGGGACGCCGAAAGTAACAAACTCCTCTTCACTAAGGTGGGTTTCAATTTTAACTCTTTGTGTGCGATTTTTGAGGTAATCTTTAAATATGTCAAGTGACACGCCACGTACACCTAAGTGTTCTAATTTAGCGGTAAGGATGGGAACAGAAACTGTGTCAAATGCCTTAGAAAGGTCTAGGAATATACCTAGACATTTTGTTTTATTGTCTAGACTTTTAGCTACCTCTTGTGTCAAACCTAGCACAGCATCCTCTGTTGAAACACCAGATCGGAAGCCATACTGGTTGTCAGCTATAATTTTATATTTTTCTAAAAAGGTCCTAAGACGATTGTTTAATACCCTTTCAAGAATCTTAGAGAGTGTCGGCAAAACTGATATAGGTCGATAATTATTGACACAGCTTCTGCTCCCTCCCTTATGTATAGGGTGGACTATCGCTTTTTTAAGAGCATCTGGAAAAATGCCCAATTGTAGACAGCGGTTGTATATGAAGGTAAGTGGCGGTATTAGTACGTGGCGACAGTTCTTCAATAAGAGAGGCGATATGCCGTCCCATCCAATAGCACAGTCATTGCGTAACTGTAGGATAAGGGTCTCTATTTCATCTTCATCTACTTCCATGAGAGCAAGAGAGTTCATAAGGGAGGGTTTTACAGTCTTTAGAGGCGACTGGTCGCTAGTGTGAGGTGATGGGGTGTGGTGCCGTGATAAAATGTTGTCAGCCAGGTTTTTTCCAACATTACTGAAAAAGTTGCAGACCTCGTTTATGGAAGACTTGGAATCACTGCGTATTTTTAAAAGCTCAACGGGGCTTGCACATATTTTTGTTGTCTTGGTTATGTCCTTTATTGTTTTCCATAATAACTTTGGTTTATTACTTGCTTTCTCAACCTTACTTGCTTCGTATAATATTTTTAGTTTTCGAAGTAGGTCATTACAAAAATTTCGGTAGCGATTATATGTAATTTTAAGCATAAGGTTATCTGGTTCTTTCTTTGACTGCATATGTAACTTATCTCGGTGCCTAGTGCATTTTATAAGACCAGGAGTTATCCAAGGTTTAAGAGTTCTTTTATTTCTAGGGATCTTAACCTGAGTTGTATGCTGGGATATGACCTTTGTTACTATTTCTATAAATTTATTCATTGAAGTATTTGTATCCCCCTCACTGTATATACTTGAAAAGTCAGTTTTTTCTAGTTGTAGCTTAATTGCCTCATGGTTAAGGCGGGTGGAAAGGTAACATGTCCTACGTGCAGGGTTTGCGTCTATGATGTTTAGGAGAATAGGCTTGTGATCAGTAATATGGGACTCTAAAACTAGTGTAGTTGATAAAAGTTTAGTTTTTAGAAGTATGTGATCAAGGCTTTTTTCAAGGCGAGTGGGAAACTCGTGAGTGGGCAATAACCCTTGAGAAGCATTTAAGATAAGGTAGTCCAGACATTTGGTGTCCTCATGACGCTTGATTAAATCAAAGTTTAAATCGCCCACTAATACTATATTTGGGCAGGCGGCTATGTTATCATATATACAACTCAGGCTAGTCTTGAAATTATCATAATCTTCGTTGGACTTGTATGACGGAGAACGGTAGATTGCCACTTCTGCTAGCTTGTTTTCTATTTGACACGTGAGGCATGTCCCACCCCTAAAGGTGGGTTCCCATACATTAGTTTGCAGTCCTATTTTGGTATAAATTATAACTCCATCATTTTGATTGAGATTTATTTTAGTTGAGTGTGATTGAAAGCCTTCCAATATAGGTAAATTATTTGCTTTACTCAACCAACATTCTGTTAGGACTATGATGTCAAAGTTAATTTTAGTTAAGCGCAATAGAACTAGGAGCTGATCGAAGTTTTTATTTATACTACGGATATTTAAATGCAGTAATTTAATATCGCTACCAGATACGTTGACATACTTTAGACAGTCTTCTGGATTACACATAAAGGAGTTGCCTACGGTAAGTTGGTCCAGATCGTTATTAATGTTAATTAAATTAGTCATTTTTAACTAGGAAATATATATTAGAGTGTGAACTAGTTGTTTGAGCAAGTAATATTTTGTACATGAAGTTAGAATGGCAAATGCATCGCACATATGTGTATTTCATGTTATTTAGAAGTATTTTCATGTTTATGTGTGTATTGTGTATGTTTGATGTGTGATGTATGATGTATGATGTATGATGTATGATTTGAGTTTTCTTTCCTATGTAGTGTTTGTGAGAGTGTGGTTGTGTTAGTTGAGGACTGTTTGTTTTGAAAATGTATAACGTTTACAATTTGAATATAAAATGTTCTAACTATTCTAAACAAATAAAAATGGTTTACAGTGTGATTTAGGCTTAGTCACATGTTTTTGTTTCCAAGATCCTGTAGGTTTTTTTCGGTGCTAATTAAAATCTGTTTATCGCCCTCATGCTTCCGCAAGAAAATATTACCATTAGATAACCAACAGTATGTGTATTTGTGCTTTTTGGCGAACTCACGGGATTGGTAAAATAACTTTTTGGTACTTGCAGGTATTTGTTCAGCAACATACACCGGTTGGTGTTTCCCTGGCAATCCAATCAGGCTGGTGTTGAGTTTCCCGTCTTTTCCCTTATCTTTGTTAAACAAACGCACTGCCGATAAGAGTGTCTGTTTTGTTTGTACTCTGGTAAATTCTGAAATTATTGGACGTGGGGTATCAGAAGTGGTGGACTTCCCTGGTAGACGATATATGTCGCGCAGCTCGGATTCGGGAATTAGGACTCCGACAGCTTCGCCTATACTGCATACCGTTTTTATAAGACTGGTGTGGGTTTCCGTATTTTCTTGTGGTACATTTCTCAGTTCAATCCCAGACGAGCGGGACTTGTGATGTAGATCTGTTATCTTTTGTTCCAGGCTTTCTATATACTTTTGCTGTTCTTGCCTTTCTTTCCTTAATAATAATAATAATAATAATAATTTATTCTCAGATTTACTAAGTACGTAACTTAAGTCTTCAACTTCTTTTCTCAAATCTTCGAAGTTTTTATTCATAAAAAACATCGATTTCTCGATCTCTTCATTTGACATACGAATTGCCGTGTTAGAAGCTTGTATCTGGGTATTTTGTGTTTTAATTTGAGCTACCTCAGCTAACAGTTTAGCCATAAGGGTAGTTTGTTCCGTTAGCGTTTTCGTTATGTTGCTATCTTGTAGGTCTTGAGAAATAACAACTGAACTGCCCTGTGGCGAATCATTTTGCCGAGGCCGTTTGTTACGAGTAATATTTACGTAATCGCTCATTATTATTGCCGTGTTAATATCGGGTTCAGATTGGGTTTGACTCTGACTCATATTGTTAATGATGGTTTTTGAAGTTTGTGGTGGGGTGCGCTGAACACCTGCCATATTACAGTACGCACACGCACACGCACACGCACACGCACACGCACACGCACACGCACACGCACACGCACACGCACACGCACACGCACACGCACACGCACACGCACACGCACACGCACACGCACACGCACACGCACACGCACACGCACACGCACACGCACACGCACACGCACACGCACACGCACACGCACACGCACACGCACACGCACACGCACACGCACACGCACACGCACACGCACACGCACACGCACACGCACACGCACACGCACACGCACACGCACACGCACACGCACACGCACACGCACACGCACACGCACACGCACACGCACACGCACACGCACACGCACACGCACACGCACACGCACACGCACACGCACACGCACACGCACACGCACACGCACACGCACACGCACACGCACACGCACACGCACACGCACACGCACACACACACACACACACACACACACACACACACACACACACGGCGACCGCCGCCGCGCCGTGCAGGAGCCGCCAGTTCAAATCCCGCCTGACAAACACCAATCACACAGCACTTGTTGCCGAGGAAGCACCGCAAACAAAGTCTATCTCTTTCGAGGGGTGGAGTCTGTCCGTATGGTAACCGTAGGAGTAAACGAGAATCTAAGTTATACACTTTGGCCAATAGGAATTTAGAAAATTAAATATTTGCAGAAATCAGTGAGCACACGCGACACACGTCCACTTCCAGTGACGACCAACTCGCGAGCATTTAAGATGGAGGAGATTATTAAAAAAACGTAGTGCTATTAAAGGTCAACTTACTAAAGGACAATGGCAGGTCTCCATACTAAGAATTGTCTGGGATCAAATTGAAGCGTCCCGTTATGAAAAATATGTTAAAAGATTTGGCGTTAGCTCCAGAATCTATAAATGAGACTATTTTCATTTGGGAAAGCCGGAAAAAAAAGATTTCGGTGTTAGAATTTTATTATTTAGGTTATGAATTAACGTCAATAATTATATCTTTAAAACATAACGCAGATCGAAATTAGGTCCTAAAGAAATGATAATGTGGTGTGGTCTAAGTGAGAATAAGAGTATTTACGGATAAATGAAGAAAACCTAAACAAATTCTTACACTCGGTGTAGAGTAGTACTTTTTTTTATGCGTTAACATCGCGTTGCTCTGAACCCAAAGTAAGTAGCTGAAGCACTTGTGATTATATGGAATTCAGAAACAACGAAGGTACCACAAACACCCTGACCCGGGACAATGTAGAAATGTGGGTTTCTACATTGACCCGTCCGGGGATCGAACCCCGGACCTCAGAACTAGCGATACCTTGAAACCGGTGCGTACGCCACTCGACCACGAAGGTCGTCAAGTAGTACTCAATTATTGTATGTTTAAGAAAGCTGAACGCGTATTTAAAAAAATGGACTTGTCCCGTAAACAATAAAACTATGTTAGGGCAAATAAAAACACATTTTATTAAACATAATTATTTATTTCATTCCTCATCTCATTACACATAAAATGCGCGTGCGACAATGATCTCTAACGTAATCTGCCATAGTTATTATTATGGGTTTACAACAAAAATCCAATTCACTATATAGGCACAATCGAAGCAAAGTAAGATTAGCTAATGCTCACGCAAAAGCAATATCGTAGTCCTAAGGGCACGCACTAGTCACACAAGGCAGTATCAATCAGCCCATAAACAGTCCAGGTAGGGTAAAAATAAATAGAAAGCCAAATATAAACATAAAACACAACCGAGATGGTAAACACGGAAGGATTCTGTAGCATAGAGAAATATATGTAAGTAGGGTAGTTCTGTAGCGTCTTCATTTGACAGACAACCACAGATAACATTCACTGTCCAAGACAAAAGTAGTGCTGCACTTTTGGATTCGTTTTTCTTGAGAATCGTTACGACACTGAAACGATCCTCTGATATTTTGATCCATTATTAATTGGATTTAAAAGTAGGAGCATTTTTTCAAATATATCATTGATTAAAGACGAAAGAATAGATAATTTCAATAATATGTTAAAAACATAACGAACTTTACACGAGTCGATCGATCGGTCGATTGTATCGATCATTCGTTTAATTACACAGACTCACACCACTATTTTAATGGTAACATGTCGAATGTAGGTACCTAATTCGAACATCATTTTAGGAGCTTTTAAAAACATAAAAATAACTCCGGCTTTTACAAGAAGGAAAGAATAATTGAAAAATCGTAGAAAATTAATTAAATTTGATTAACATTTACGAAATCTATGGACGCCAACAAAAGTTCAGACCAAATTCTGCCATTGTTCTTTAAAGATTATATACATGAAACTTCAAAGTGTAGTCCAATAAGTAGCTTGCAAGCCAAACAAATCGCTATGAAAATAGAAAAATTTCATGCTTTACTAAATACATGTGATGTGTTTCAAAATAATATTGAGTTGAACTGTCTAGATTTGGATGAGCAATTAAGAGAAAGAGATTTAATTGAGAATCAGTTCTTTTCATGCATATCATTGGCTCAAGAGTTAAGTGAATCGGCCAATGTTTCTAAAACCAATCAACAAAAGCCCGAAGGCTCTGAATGTAGTTCTAATAATTGTGCAATTAGTAAGTTTAATTCAGTGAAGTTGCCTACTATAAAACTGCCTTCATTTGATGGCAACTATCTAAAATGGTTAGAGTTTAGGGATACTTTTGATTCCTTGATAAATTCTAATGATGGCATCCCAAATATAAACAAGTTTCACTATTTAAGGTCATCCTTAGAAGGAGGCGCTTTACTAGTTATAAAGTCTATAGAGTTTACATCTAACAATTACAAAGTAGCTTGGGATTTAATTTGTCAACGATATAATAATATAAACTTACTCATGAATAATCATTTCAAAGCGCTCTTCAGTATTGAATCACTTACAAGAGAGTCTCACAAGGCTTTAAGATATGTTATTGATTTAGTTTCTAAAAACTTAAGAGCTTTAAACACTTTAGGGCAACCTACAGACAAATGGGATGCTATGATTATATATATGGTGTCAACAAAGCTTGATGTCACCACTAGTAGAAAATGGGAAGAATATAAGAATAGATTACCAGAATTGCCCACTTTAGATCAATTTAATGACTTCTTGCGTAACAGGGCAGATGTTCTAGAAACTACACAAAATCAAAGTAGGAATGATCATGTAAAGCTACATTTAGGTTCCAAAGAGCAAAAATATTGTACTAAAGCTTTTGTAAGTTCTACAAGTAGCTACTCTTCAAAAAATTCATGTAATGTTTGTAAGGACAATCATCCCTTGTATATGTGTACTAAGTTTAGGGATATGTCACCTGAAGTTAGGTTAGATACAGCTTTAAAGCTGAAGTTATATCTTAATTGTCTGCGTAGTGGACATACTGCTACAAAATGTTTCCTCAAAGGTTCTTGTAAGTATTGCAATGAGAAACATAATAGTTTATTACATATAGATAAAGCAAGATATACAAATATTAGCTCTAATTTAAATACCAATAATAATGACTTAGCTCCTAGTACATCAGCTGTAACACTGTCTGCTGTCACCGCAAGACAAGTTCTATTGTGTACAGCAGTCGTTCAAATTGTTAATCCTGTAAATAATTCTATATACCTTGCACGAGCTCTCTTGGATACTGGGAGTCAATCATCTTTTATTACTGAAAAACTCAAAGTAAAAATAGGAATACAAACTCAATGTACAGAACCAATAAGAATTTCTGGCATCAATAATGTTCATTGTGAAATAAAGGAGCGTTGCTGTTTAAGATTATCTTCACGTTTCGACAATTCATTTAATTTTGAAGTTATGTGTTTGGTAGTACCTAAAATTACAAGTGCATTACCGTCACTAAATGTTAATGTTTTAGGTCTGGGATTGCCAACTGATTTGGATCTTGCAGACCCTGGGTTCCACTGTCCTTCCGACATAGACATCTTGTTGGGCGCAGACGTTTTTTGGGACATTGTAGGTACCCAACAAATAAGATTAGGCAAACACCAACCTATATTACAAGATTCAAAACTTGGTTGGTTTTGAATACATTATTTGGCGACGAGATTTATTCAGACAATGGTAAAACATTTGTAGGGGCAAACAATGATTTGGGTCGTGTTCTAAAATCTAGTCGCGAAGCTGTGATGGAGTATGGTAGCACTGAAGGCATTAGATTCAAGTTCAGCCCTGCATATTCACCTCATTTTGGGGGTATATGGGAAGCTGGGGTAAAGTCATCCAAACACCACTTAAAAAGAGTAGCTGGCAACGCAGCCCTAACGTTTGAGGAACTGTCGACGTTGTTCATACAAATCGAAGCTATCCTAAATTCACGACCCCTATCTCCCCTCTCATCCGACCCATCATTTAATAGGATACGCAACAAAATTTACATTGTTGTCACATTTACAAAGGTCGCGTGTGCGAAAGAAAGAGAATAATAAAAAGAGACTAAACTCAATAAAAAATAATAATAATAACTAATTAGGTAAGTAAATAGCTTTACATACAATAGATATGTAGTCCTAACTAAACCCTAACAGGAATGTCAAGGCATGTCAAAAGGTTTCTAAGAATAGAGACCGTGGGGAAGCTAATCGAGAATTATAAAACAACATGACAAATGAATTAACGGACCGCCAGGGAGGCCACATGTGCAGAAGGTCCTAGATCCACGCGCTTTTATCCTCTACATAGTCACTAATTTTATAATAAGCCTTTCCTTTCCCCTGTGGCGTTCACATAACACGTCATGATCTCGATGTTTTGATATGTCGGGTAGAAGAACCGTTATGCGGCGGATTAACGGACGTGCGCCGGAGACACCCGAGCGACAGATCGTGCGCGCTCGGATTTCCCTACCTCGCCAGTCAATTCCTGAACACGACGCCGGAAGGCTGCGCGCGCGCTCACTGACTACCGTTAATTTAAATACGTGCCGCTATCATATTAATCTGTTATTCGTTTCATATGTGCTGTGACTTTCCGCTTACGCTTTTCCTATCTCCTTGTACTCTGAACTGTTTTATCTATGTTACTCTTCTTCTGTGCCTGTTGACAATATATGTGTGTGATAAAGTGATTACTTAGTTTCCTTGTTCACTGCTTAGCTTTGCCCCTGCAAATTTGTGAGGACACATCCCTCAAGTGGTGACCCCGAACACTAAGAGTGCAGTGAATTATATTGGACGTTGCGTGTGCGCTAGAATACGTTTACAATGCCGGCTGATACTGTAAAGAGCGTTTCGGACGAAGTTTGCCGTGTAGGTGTGAAGATGCCGCCATTTTGGCCAAATGAACCGGAATTATGGTTCGTCCAATTAGAAGGCCAGTTTGCGCTGTCAAACATAACGGCTGATGCAACTAAATTTTACCACGTGATTGCAAATTTGGATTATAAGTACATGTGCGAAGTTAAAGATGTCATATCTAAGCCGCCGGCGGAGAACAAATATGAGAAAATTAAAGCGGAGCTAATATCTCGTCTTTCGGCTTCGCAAGAACAGCGTGTGAGACAACTGTTAACTCATGAGGAGTTGGGAGATCGGAAGCCGTCCCAGTTCCTGCGTCACCTGCGAAATCTGGCTGGAGCAGAAGTTCCCGACGATTTCATTCGTTCACTGTGGACAAGTCGTTTACCCAGCCATATACAGGCAATTATAGCGGCTCAGGTAGACCTTCCTCTGGATACAGTAGCCCAGATCGTGGACAAGATTCATGAGATCCCTCTTCAACCTAATGGACAAGTAGCTGCAGCATCCACGTCGACATCCGCTCCGATAGCTTTGTGTCCGACGGATGTAATCGATCAACTGACGCGGCGCATCGATGACCTGTCACGTCAGGTGTCAGAACTGTCAGCTGTTTCCCGCTCGCGCTCGAGACCTCGAGCGCAGTCTCCACGTTGGCGTCAACGGTCCCGGAGCCGCTCTAGTGCTGGCCCGGGGCACTGCTGGTACCACCGACGGTTCGGCAACAAGTCGACGAAGTGTCGTGAACCTTGTTCCTTTCGTCAGGGAAACGGGTCGGGCAGTCAGTGAAGACGGCGACGCGTGACTGCGATAGTGTATCCGGTAGCCGTGTGTTCGTGACAGACCGTAAAACAAAAGTACAATATTTAATCGATACCGGGTCTGATCTATGTGTTTACCCTTACAAATATTATACCCGCTACAGGCAGGGGATGAAAACAGACTATAAACTTTACGCAGCTAACGGTTCTGCAATTAATACGTTTGGTTGGGTAAACCTATCATTAGATTTTGGACTCAGGCGTTTGTTTTCGTGGCGTTTCGTCATAGCTGACGTCACTAAACCAATAATAGGCATCGATTTTTTGTCGCACTATAATTTATTAGTGGACGCTAGGCACCATCGCTTAATAGATAGCTTAACGTCGCTAAGTGTTTCTGCGCAGCTTGCATCATCCGCCGTATGCCAAATAAAATCTGTTGCAGGTACTTCGTGTTATCACGACTTGCTCTCACAGTTTCCGGACATCACCCGTCCTGCTGGAGACCTGTCTGCGCGTAACATTAAGCATAACACGTGTCACTACATCCGTACAACGCCAGGGCCACCGGTATTCAGCCGTCCTCGCCGACTGGCACCGGATCGACTCCGCATAGCGACTCGGGAGTTCGAGGATATGGTAAGAACAGGTATTGCAAGAAGATCTGATAGCCCATGGTCGTCCCCGCTGCACCTGGTGCCAAAGAAAAATAATGAGTGGCGACTATGTGGCGACTACCGCGCACTAAATGCACGAACCATACCTGACCGATACCCGGTCCGCCATATCGGTGATTTTTCACATAACCTCTTTGGATGTACGATTTTCAGCAAAATAGATTTAATACGAGCGTACAATCAAATACCCGTTAATCCAGCTGACGTGCCGAAGACAGCAATTACGACTCCATTTGGAATGTTTGAGTTCCCGTTTATGAGTTTTGGACTTCGCAACGCAGCTCAAACATTCCAACGTTTTATGGATGAGATTTTAAGGGACTTGGACTTCTGTTATCCCTACATTGACGATATTCTTGTGGCTTCCCAGAACGAACACCAGCACCTGGAACACCTGAAACAAGTTTTTCAGCGACTACAAGACCACGGGGTTGTATTAAATTCGTCGAAGTGCGTGTTTGGTGAGTCCCAAGTAGAGTTTTTGGGCTACGTCGTGTCGTGTAATGGCACTAGACCACTGCCGCAGAAGGTGGAGGCCATCCAGAGCTTCTCGCAGCCAAAAACTATCAAAGATCTTCGCCGATTTCTAGGTATGATTAATTTTTATAGGCGATTCATATCGAAAGCCGCAAAAATTCAGGCCCCGCTACACAAGCTTTTATCGGGAACAAATATTAAGCCCAGTACTCCTGTCATTTGGTCGGCAGAGCTACAGGAAGCATTTGTCGCTTGTAAAACAAGTTTAGCTGAGGCTACTATTTTAGCACATCCAGATCCTTCGGCAGAATTAACCCTCTTCACAGACGCCTCGGATAATGCAATCGGCGCTGTGCTGCAGCAGGAAGTGGACTCTGGATGGCGACCTCTGGGTTTCTTCTCCAAAAAGCTTAGCACGTCTCAAAGAAAATATAGCCCGTTCGACAGGGAGTTGCTGGCTATTTACGAAGCAGTGAAACATTTCAGACACATGGTGGAAGGTAAGACATTTACCATCTTTACGGACCACAAGCCAATAGTCTCCGCCTTCAAGAAAGCTTCAGAAAACTGCTCACCACGTCAGTTTCGCTACTTTGATTTCGTGTCTCAATTTAGTACGAATATAAAACATATCGCAGGAGAAGATAACGTTGTGGCCGATGCTCTCTCTCGCACAGACGCAATCACAAGCGCCATAGACTTGCTTGCCTTAGCATCTGCACAAGAAAAGGATGACGAGCTTCGACAGCTTCTACAAAACAAGTCTTCACTGGATTTGCAGAAAATTTACATTTCTGGCTCCGGTAAGATGTTGTACTGCGACGTTTCCAGTCCGTCACCTAGACTTTACCTGACGTCACAGTTCCGTCGACAAGCATTCGACTGCATTCACGGATTGAGTCACCCCGGAGTTAAGGCTACAGTGAGGTTAATGACTCAAAACTATGTATGGCCTAATATAAAGAAGGACTGTAGCAGTTGGGCGCGAAGCTGTCTGTCATGTCAACGTTCCAAAGTTTCTCGACACACTCGATCTCCGGTACATACTTTTGTTCCTCCGTCGAACAGATTTAGTCATGTACATATCGACCTCATTGGACCTCTGCCGATGTCACACGAGTACAAGTACTGTCTTACAGCAGTTGACAGATATACACGTTGGCCAGAGGTGATACCGCTCCATGACATCAAAGCTGACACAGTGGCGAGCGCATTTGTCACTGGCTGGATATCACGCTTTGGGTGTCCAGAAAAAATTACAACGGATCGAGGTAAACAATTTGAGGCTCATTTATTTAAAGAACTTTCTAGACTGATTGGTTTCAACCACATACAGACGACAGCGTATCATCCAGCTGCAAACGGAATGGTCGAGCGATTCCATAGACATTTGAAGTCGGCGATAATGTGTCACGCCAACGATGATTGGTACGAAGTTCTTCCTTTAGTTCTTCTTGGAATACGTTCGGCATGGAAGGAGGACATTGGCTCTTCATCAGCAGAGTTAGTATATGGAGAAACATTGCGCGTACCGGGAGCATTTTTCCATAGCTCTCCCGCAGAAGTTGTAGATTACGCAGATTTTCTTTCCCGTCTTCGAGCCAACATACGGAAGCTTAAGCCTACACCAGTTAGTCATCATGGCGAATCTCCAGTCTTTATAAACAAAGATTTATCATGTTCTTCGCAAGTTTTCCTTCGGCAAGATGCTGTACGGAAACCCTTACAGGCACCATACACCGGACCATATACCGTCACAGAACGTGGTGATAAGTATTATACGATAGATTATAAGGGTAAACCTGTGACCGTGTCGGTAGACCGGTTGAAGCCAGCGTATCTGCTGAACGAGTCTGAACCACAAATAGTGATTACATCAACATCACCCGATAGTCTGAGTTCACCTCATAGAACACGATCTGGACGCCAAGTACGTTTTCCCAATTTTTATCGACCTTAACGGTCTCCGGGGGGGCTGATGTGGCGTTCACATAACACGTCATGATCTCGATGTTTTGATATGTCGGGTAGAAGAACCGTTATGCGGCGGATTAACGGACGTGCGCCGGAGACACCCGAGCGACAGATCGTGCGCGCTCGGATTTCCCTACCTCGCCAGTCAATTCCTGAACACGACGCCGGAAGGCTGCGCGCGCGCTCACTGACTACCGTTAATTTAAATACGTGCCGCTATCATATTAATCTGTTATTCGTTTCATATGTGCTGTGACTTTCCGCTTACGCTTTTCCTATCTCCTTGTACTCTGAACTGTTTTATCTATGTTACTCTTCTTCTGTGCCTGTTGACAATATATGTGTGTGATAAAGTGATTACTTAGTTTCCTTGTTCACTGCTTAGCTTTGCCCCTGCAAATTTGTGAGGACACATCCCTCAAGTTTGGATTTCACGCATGTTTTAAATTTTTTGTTGGTTAAATCAATTATACTCTCTGGTAATTTATTATAAAAGCGAATAGAATTCCCAAGGAAGGATTTAGTATTTGTTTTAGTTAGTCTTAACCTTGGGACTACTAGCTTATTTTTACTACGGGTGTTAATGTTGTGATAATCACTGTTGACACTAAAACTATCTAAATGATTACGAACGTACATTATATTTTCCATAATATAAAGCGATGGCAGCGTGAGAATACCGATTTCTTTAAATTTCTCTCTAAGTGAATCGCGGGGGCCCATACAGTAAATGGCGCGAATTGCTCGTTTTTGCAAGATGAATATAGAATCTACATCGGCTGCAGAGCCCCATAGCAGAACGCCGTATGACATAATGCTGCGAAAATACGCGTAGTAAACTAATTTGGCCGTGGGGATATCCGTGAGCTGTCTAATTTTCCGTACTGCAAATGCAGCTGAACTTAACCTTTTCGACAATGCTTTGATATGAGCACCCCACTGTAACTTAGAGTCTATAGTCATACCAAGAAATACCGTTTCGTTAATTAATTCTAGTTTTTTACCATCAAGCATTAGGTTATGATCTAGATGAGATCGAACGTTCGGAAGTGAAAATTTTAAACATTTTGTTTTTGAAGCGTTTAACAGCAAATTATTTGCTGAAAACCAATCCGACAACACGTTGAGCGCACTATTTAAATTGGAATAGTCATGCAATTTTCTATTAATTTTAAAAATAAGAGAGGTATCTTCTGCAAATAAAATTATATCTGTTAAATTAGACATTATGAAAGGCAGATCATTTATATAAGCTAGGAAAAGAAAGGGGCCTAAGATTGAACCCTGCGGCACGCCCATTCTTACTAAAGACCCAGGTGAAGTCACACCGTTAACGCCTACCTTTTGCTGTCTTGTTGACAAATATGACAATACTAGATCTAAAGATTGTCCTCGTAATCCGTAGTATTTTAATTTTAGGATTAGAGTGTTATGATCAATGCAATCAAAAGCCTTGGAGAGATCACAAAAAATGCCAATGGCATCTTGTGAACCCTCCCAAGCTCCCAAAATGTGAGAGACTAGCTTAATCCCGGCGTCGGTCGTCGACCTTCCCTTAGTAAAACCAAATTGTTGCTCATGAAAAATATTATTCTTGCTAAAATGTGACATCATTTGGTCAAGGACCATTCTTTCAAATATTTTACTTAAAGCAGGAAGTACTGAAACTGGTCTATAGTTAAATGGATCATTCTTGCATCCAGATTTAAACATAGGTATTACTTTACTGTGTTTCATTAAATCAGGAAAGGTGCCACTATCAACACAGTCATTAAAGATCTTGGCAAGAATAGGGGCAATAGTGTCAATAATGGATTGGAGTACTTTGACAGAAATTCCCCATAAATCTTCAGTGGTCTTTACTTTAAGCATGCTAAATGTTTTCTTAACAATACTAGGAGATACATGAGAAAAATTAAAATTTGGAAAACTTTTATTAATAGATGTCGTTAATAATGATTCTGCTTTTGAAGAAGATGAGGGAAGAGACTTCGTTACCTCTACTGGTATATTTGAAAAAATACTTCAAAAGCGTTAGCAACATCTGACTTGTCTGAAATAATTTTATTATTGATTTTCAAAGACAGGTCTGTATCTCTTTGAATACTATTCCCAGTTTCAGAATTGATGATCTTCCACACTGTTTTAATTTTATTATCAGATTCATCTATACGCTTGCTGATAAGTCTAGATTTGGCCGCTAAACACACTTTTTTAAATACTTTTGAATAATTTCTAACATAGTTATGAAAATCAGGATTAGCGTTGAATGATTTTTGAAGAGAAGAGATTTTTAAAGAACGTCCCTACTTATTCTTATGCCTTTAGTAGCCCACTCATTAAATTTACGCTTAAAGTTGATTTTAACATCTTTTCGAGGACACGTTTTGTTAAACAATTCACGTACAATACAAATAGTGAATTATAATCTTTATTTGGAACTCCAGAAAAAGAATATTTAGAATTAAGGGCTAATGTAATATGATTTTTAAATGAATTTAGTTTATGATTTGTTAAGAGCCTAGTTGAAATAACTTTAGCTACAGGTAATTTACTTTTAGCTTTGATAGTAACTAATTGACCCATATGATCAGATCTTACACCGGGTATTTATCTAGAGTTTAGCACCGAACTATTTGAAAATATATTATCAATACAAGTAAGGGAAGTTGCAGTAATCCTCGTTGGTTCGTTGAAAATATAATTTAAATTAAATGACTTAAATAAAGATAAGAGTTTACATTTATCCGGCGAATCAATCAAGATATTAACATTAAAATCTCCACAAATATATAATGGTTTATTATTGCAGCATAATTTACTTAAAATTTCCTCCATAATAATTAAAAACGATAACAGGTTAGATGAGGGAGACCTATAAACGCAAAGAACAATAAGAGATTATATTTCCGCACATGCTACCTCACATATGCGGTCAACAGAAAAAGAGGAGATGTCTTGACGTTCCTTGAACTTAAAATAATCTTTACATAAAATCAGACACCCACCCTCCTCAGCTGAAAGTCTGCTGAACGCACTGGCAATCGCAAAGTTATTAACATTAAAATTCATCATATCTGGTTTAAGCCAAGATTCACAAAAACAAAGAATATCAATTGAATACTTGTCTACTAAAAGTTCAATATCAAGAATTTCGCTAGAAAAGCGATTTATATTCTGATGATACAGCAAAATTTTATCAGAGAGTTTAAACTTTCAACGCAGACAATAGGGAAGCAACCTATTGTCTGCGTTGAAAGTTTAAACAATCTACATTATGACTTAAATCTAAACTTAACCTATTCTGCGTTATATCTCCTATAACTGTGTTAATACTATAAGCTATTAAACTAGCAACTAAAAATTTATATCTTCTAGGAAGATACATAGTTTCATGGGTTAATTGAAACCCAGTAATAAATTGATTAGTGTCAAAAAACACTAATTTGTCACTATGACAACAAGTAGACATGTACAATGTGTTATTTAAGTAATGCACATACTTATTGTGTTTGCATAAGGCAAAGCACACAACATAATTTTACCTAAATCTAATCCTAGCAAGGTGTCAATGCCATAAACAATGTCCCTTCTCTCTATGCCTAAACTATTACCTACTAATAAAACAATGTTTGTGTTTGTTGTATTAGATTGTTGAAGTTAGAGTTAGCAGTGATTTCTGACATTGTGAATGTTATTGTTATTTAACAATGAACCAAACCCTGCTCCTATTTGATCAGAAACTATAATGCACTTGTCTGAGTTAAAATTACTATCAATTGATGGCAGTGAAACCGTAGGTAAGGAAAGAACTTCTGGAGGCTCAGATGGTGTAACAGTTTTAGTACAGTTGCAAGAGAGATTGTTTGCCACAGACTCATACCTCTCCGCATTGCTTTTGACTAGGTCTAATAGTTCACTAGCCTCTAACATACGCTGACTAAGTTGTTCCTCATTGGAAACATATTTAGTAAAGATATCTTTCAGCATATTCTCCTTGTAAACTATTTCTTTATATAATAATTGAGTGTCAGTATCATATTTTTCTCTACATTGATCCAATTCACTGGTATATAATTTTAATTGAGTTACCAAGTGAATGTGCTTTTTATGACTATTAATATTGTTTAATTTAAAGGTTTTTATTTTTCTTAAGGCTATAATATGGGCCTTCCTAATTAATTTACTACATCTTATGTATTTTTTTTATCTTGTTATGACTTAATAAAGGACATTGTTTACTGACATCATCAGGGTGATTCTTTGAAACACAGTTTTGACAACATTTTCATTGAAGAACATAAGAATGCAATGTCCTACTCAAATATCTTTTGCAGGTGTTATGTAAATAGATAATATGTATCATGGCCTTATATTACTAATGCGATTATTTTAATCAAATATTATTTACTAGCTGTGCCCGCGACTTCGTCCGCGTGGAATAGTTACTTTTCGGGCAGCATATTTAGAATTAGGTTTTTATACATATACTTTCGCTTGGGTAGGTATAAATTTACTTTACAGATGCTTCTCTGTTTCGATATTTGACGTATGGCCATCGGGGATGAAAGCATACAGGCTCCTAGGATTTATTGAAACAGCTGATACTTAGATCTACACCCACAACTTTCAACGTCTGACCTTGGGCTTTATTAATTGTCATGGCAAAACATAGGCTGACTGGAAACTGGACTCGTTTAAAACTAAATGGAATAAAATTTTAAAAATATTTGGAATGAGAGGAATCCGAATCATTTCTATCTTGCCTTTCCTCTCAAAAGTCTTTGAACGTCTAGTCCATATGCAGATTAGTGCATTTCTTTCTAAATTTAACCTTCTCAATCCCTTCCAGTCAGGTTTTAGACCTGGACATAGCACTACCACAGCTCTGGTTCAAATTACGGATGGCATTAGATCAGGCATGGAAATCGGTAATCTAACGGTACTTGCATTGCTGGATTTCAGCAATGCCTTTAATACTGTTGATTTCGATATTTTGCTTGGCATATTGTGCTCCCTCAACATATCTCCACCTGTAATTCAATGGTTTCATAGTTACTTACACGGTCGGCGGCAACGTATTCGCTTCGATAATTCATTTTCCAATTGGAGTAATATTAGTGCCGGCGTTCCTCAAGGTGGCGTTCTTTCTCCTTTACTCTTCGCTATTTTTATTAACCGACGAAAACAGAGGAGGTTCTCAATTCGACGCGTATATTTTTTTTTTATGTATGATCACGCAGAACTTTTTACTGCATTGTCCGATTTTGATAATTCTTTTTTTATTGGAAAGGGTATACTCCAAAGTTAGTCCCATATAAATTTGGAATAAGAATTCCTACCCTAAGGGTGGGAAAACAGGGGTTAATTGATTGTTCACGCACTGATCGTAATGCATTACCACGCATAACTTTTTACAAAATAGTTCGATTTTGATAATTCTGTTTTTATTGAGTAGGCTATACCTAGAAGTTGGTCCCATATAAATTTGGAATAAATATTCCAATCCTAAGGGTAGAAAAACAGGGATATATTGATTGTTCACTAACTGATTTTAATATATGACCACGCGTAACTTATTACAGAATAGTCCGATTTTGATAATTATTTTTTTATTAGATACCTAAAAGCTGGTCCCATACAATCTAACCCAAAGGGTGGGAAAATAGGGGTGGTTTATTGTTCACTCACAGATTTGAACACTAAAATAAGGTAGTTAGCTATTTTAAAAATAATAAAAAATTCAGCATGTAGCAATTAGTATATTATAGCCACAAAAAATTATAAAATAAAAACTTTTTAACAAAAAAATAAAACCGCCGAAAAAACTGAAAAGCAAAAAATAAGAAACCTTTTTTTATTTAATCTTAATAACTAAGTTCTTAAACGAATGTGAGTATACCTAAGTAATTTTGAGGCGGCGCCAAACTATCAATGAACAAATATCACAAAATTACCTTAAATTTAAAGAAACAACCAAATCAAAAACACGATGTACTATATATTCTTTACTTCCCACTTACTAATACAATTGTGGAAAGCAAATAAAAGTCTTGAGTGTGAGTTTGAACAGGAGTTTGAGTTCGAATCAACTTAACAATGCAATGAAATCTCCAGCGATGAACATTAAAATTTCAAAAAAAATTAAGTACCTATATATCGTAATTAATTAATTGGCCTGTTTGGCGCCGACTCGAAATTACTTAGGTATACTCACATTCTTTTAAGAACTTAGTTATTAAGATTAAATAAAAAAAGGTTTCTTATTTTTTGCTTTTCAGTTTTTTCGGCGGTTTTATTTTTTTGTTAAAAAGTTTTTTTAATTCAATATCTAATGAACTTCTTTCTTCCTACCACTTGTATGCAGATGATCTTCAAATATACAGTCAAGCGCCTCTTGCAAAACTACCTGAAGCAATCGACATTATGAACCAGGACCTGTGCCGCATTTCTCAGTGGAGCATGAGATACGGCCTTACAGTAAATCCCATTAAGACACAGGTTATTGTAGTTGGCAGCTCTAGGACGATCGCAAAGATTGACTGGACATTGCTCCCTCAAGTTTCTTTCAACAACAGCTTTATTCCTTTTAGTGATAACGTCAGAAACTTGGGGATCGTGATCGACAGGAACTTTTCCTGGTCTGCCCAGGTCCAAGAAACTTGCCAGAAACTGTACGCATCGGCTGGATCTCTAAGGAGACTGCGCAACTTTCTCCCCACTACCACCAGAATTGCGCTAGCACAATCCCTTCTTCTTCCCATCCTTGATTAAGCTGATGCCAGCTAACTCGACATCAACGAAGACTTACTTGATAAGCTTGAGCGTCTCCAAAATTGTTGTATTCGGTTCATATTTGGTCTGCGCAAGTATGACCACGTCTCAGAATACCGCACTAAGCTTGAGTGGTTACCCATCCGGCTTCGCCGGAATACTCATATCCTTTCTCTTCTCTACAACGTTCTGTTTCTTCCTTCAACACCTTCTTATTTAAAAAACCGTTTTGAGTTTCTGAGGGACTCACACTCCCGGTCCTTGAGGTCATCTGAGAGCCTAGAGTTGCAAGTCCCAGTGCACTCCACAAAATTCTTTGACCAGTCTTTTGCTGTTCAAGCGGCACGTTTGTGGAATGCATTGCCTGTAGCTATACGTCGTGAGCAGAGCTTCCGTAAATTTAAAAAAGCTGTTAAGGCACATTATTTACTCTCCATTTAAGATCATGTTTGTTTCGTTCTTGTTTTTCTTTCTGTTTTATGTCATATTATTATGTCTATGTCTGTATCGGTATGTATGTCACGCAATCTTCTGTGAAAATATGTAAACTTAAGCACAATTTTAGTTGTTTTTATGTCTAGTATTGTTTACATTCTTGTTTTGTTTCCTTTAATATACATTTCTTTGAAAGGTTGCCTGGAAGAGATTGCCAGGTGCAATAAGGCCGCCTTTTGTACATGTTTTTTTTCTGTTATAATTTTTATTTTGATTTTGTAATATAATATGTACAATAAAGAAATAAATAATGATAATAATTCGAGGCATGAAAACACTTTCATCTTTTCCACACCCTGTTAAAATCTCTGCTTCAATCAGATTTCGTTGTAAATTGGTCACTTTTAACCTGGTGCCATTGCAAAGTTTTGGGGGTCTTAAATTTCTAAGAAGCATTATGAGTACGCCTATCTTTAATTTTATTTTATGTGCTGGTAGTCCAGGATCATTGAGGGATTCTAAAAATTCTACAGGGTAGCTTGTAGATATTTGATGCAAAATTAATTTGAAGAAATTTAGGCTCATTTTGTGGAAGCAAAGATCCAATAAGGTGATAAACCTGGCACCTTAAAAGTTGGCATTAAAGGACCCTCTGTAATTTGTTTGACCCCAAAAGATGACTATTGGAATGCACTATTATAAAAACGGATATTTAAATCAAGGAAATAAATGCCTAACCTATAACAAATGCTAACAATATTTTTTTACAAACACTAAATAAAAATTAAGATACGTAAATACCTGAAAATCAAGAAAAGGACCGATCTTCGGCAGTTTATGTAATTACTGTGTTTCCCAGTAAAATGGGTTATGAAGGTCAGATAGTCAGTCGCTCCATGTAAAATCTGGTATTCAGCTGAATCCGGTAAGACTGGTAGCCGACCCCAACATAGTTGGGAAAAGGCTCGGGAGATGGACGCGCAGGCGCGAGGCGTGTACGTCATCATATCAACCTGTTGCAATCCACTGCTGGACATAGGCCTCCCCCAAGGAACGGTCACGATCTCCTGCCCTTTGCATCCAGTCACTGCCAGCTGCCTTCTTCAGGTCATCGGTCCATCTAGCCGGGGAGCGTCCTACACTACGTTTGCCTAAGCGTGGTCTCCATTCGAGAACCTTCCTGCTCCACCTCTCGTCGGTTCTGCGACAGACATGGCCAGCCCACTGCCACTTCAGCTTGCTACATTTTTGGACAATATCAGTCACCTTGGTCTTATGTCGTATGATCTCGTTCCGGATCTTATCACTTAATGAGTACCCCAACATAGACCTTTCCATAGCACTCTGAGTGACGTGCAGTCGGTGGGCCAACTTGACTGTCATCTTCCACGTTTCGGCTCCGTAGGTTAAAACTGGTAGGACGCATTGGTTAAACACCCGGCTTTTCAGGCACTGTGGCAGTGTTGACGTGACGATATGACGCAATTTCCCAAATGCTGCCCAGCCAAGCTGCACTCTTCTGGCCATTTCCCGCTCGAAGTTGTCTCTACCGAGTTGTAGTACTTGCCCAAGGTAGAAGTACTCTTGTACAACCTCAAGCGTAGTGCCCTCGACGGAAATTGGTTCCGGGATGACATGTTTGTTAAACATTACCTTTGTCTTATCCAAATTCATCCCAAGCCCCACACGTCTCGAGGCAGCGTTATGACTGTGCAGCATTTTGTGCAGATCCTGCAGCAATTCTGCCATAATAGCTATTTGATTGACAAAGCGAAGGTGCGTAAGATATTCGCCATTGATTCCCAGTCCGTTCCAATCCAGCGTCTTGAACATATCCCCCAGTAAATTGGTGAACAGGTTTGAAGATATCTCCCTGTCTAGCACCTCGGTGCAGCTGGATGTATTTTGTTCGGTGGTTTTGTACTTGGACGGACATTGAACCCATACTGTACAGGCTTCTTAGTACCTTGACGTACTGCCAATCGACATCGCTGCAAGGATTCCAAAACAGCCCAGGTTTCGACCGAGTCGTAGGCTTTGTCATAGTCCACAAAGGCCACGCACAGGGGCTGGTAATACTCTTCGGACTTCTGTATAACCTGCCGCACCGTGTGAATGTGGTCTATGGTACTGAAACCTTTGCGAAACCCAGCCTGTTCCGGTGGCTGGAATACGTCAAATCTTGCGGAAAAACGGTTTGTGATGACTCTCGAGAACATCTTGTAAACGTGACTCAGGAATGTAATTGGCCTTTAGTTTTTCAGTAGTCTTTTGTCACCTTTCTTGAAAAACAATGCCACGACGCCCCCACTCCACGCCTCCGGAGTTGTCCCAATGGCTATGACGGAATTGAAGAGCCTCTTAAGTTCGCCAAGCACAGGTTGGCCTGCAGCTTTTATCTCTGATAGAATACCTTAACAAATGTTCGCCGTGATTTTTCAAACTGACATAACTTTTTTTTATGTACCGATTGACATTAAATAAACACTAAATGTTAAGTAAAGCTTACTACAATATATTCGTGAAAACCGCATCTTAATCGAGTAAGCCGTTTCTGAGATTAGCGTGCACAAACACACAGACAAACAGACAAAAAAAATAATAATAATAATTTCTGGTTCGGCATCGATATTATAACAACCCTTGCTACTTTTTTTGTTTATATTTCCATTGTACAGACACCACTTTTCTAAAATTTTATTATATGTATAGATGTTTGCAGATAATAGTCAATTCTAATTAATCTGGTATGTCCCAACGTCGGTTTTTGTTAAATAATTTTGTTTCCTGGTACCAATACTCGAAATACAAAAAATATTGTAAGTTGTATCGATATTTGAAAGTTTGTATTATGACCTTAGAGCTGGTTGCGATTTCGGAAGCACTGTCTTATGTTCGTAATACTGATATACACAGGAAGGTGGTTATTTTGACGGACAGCAAAAGCTCACTACAACACATAGCTCGATGCGCCTCTGGTTGCAGAGGTGCATCGATAGCTTATGTTATCCTCTGCAAGATGGATGACCTTAAAGAACGGGGTGTGCTTCTGAGGTTACAATGGGTTCCTTCTCATACAGGTTTAAGGGGTAATGAACAGGCTGACAGATTGGCTAGGTTCGCAGCTACTTCCGGTAAGCAAATGAATATTATACCAGATTATTCAGAGTTAATGCCTAAATACAAACAAATATGTTTTGAGAACTGGAAGGAGTATTTCAATAAGCGTTCAGTAGAAAAAGGAATATGGTACAAAACTATCCAATGTCAGCCTCTTCATATCCCCTGGTGCGCAAATACTGATCTCAATAGAAAATTAATTGTTATGGCTCACAGACTCAGATCTGGACACATTCCATGCAATAAATTTAATTTTATGATGAGGAAGACTGACTCGCCAAACTGTGTAGATTGTGGCGTCTGCGAGGATTTATATCATTTGTTGCTGGAATGTGTCCGATTTCAGGCTGGGAGAACATGGCTAGCAAATGCCTTTAAGTTAAACAGTTTGAATGTTGGTACAGTCAATGTGATTCTTAGTAGCCCTAATTCTAACGTAGCCAAGTGTCTGTTTGAGTTAATGGCATCTAAGTAAAATTTAATTCATACCATTTACATATTAAGTTACTGGCAGTCAGATGTGGTTAGGGTATAATGGGACTGGTATGCACCATGTGTAAAAGTCCTTATAATAAATTAAATAAAAAAAAAAAAAAAAAAGATATTTGAAAGTTTATTTCTTAATATTATCATACTTCAATTCAAAATACTTGTAAATTCTCGTAATTACAACACTTTAAAAATTGTCCCCAACTAAAGTTTTTTTTTTTTTTTTTTCGGCGGTAGGTGTATATAAAGTATAGACGTGTGTTGCGAGTCGGCAATTTAATATATTCATAATTATTAGTATTTTACAAATATTTGATTATAATTTTTTATACATAGTCATTAAAAGTTGTGACTTACGTTGGTAGCACATTTAATGTGACAAAAGTTTAAAAATAACCACTCTGTCTACCTGCACTCCACAAAATTCACAACACAATTCAATCATGTCACAATTGGCGGAGATTGTCCAGATTCAAAAAAGCCTTGAAGACACTTTCTCGAAGAAGATGAGTGACCTAGAAGCACAAATCCAGGGTGCTGGGCCGGCCAAGGACACAGTGGCAAAAGTTGCCGAAGAGTTTCGCACCTTCCGTGAGTTAATTTTCTCCATGCTGGGTCTTCTGAGGCAACAAATTGCTGAGTGTGCCAAGCAGCTGGATGTGTTGGAGACTAGGCACAGGCAAAAAGCTCTGGTCTTCCTTGGGATCCCCGATGCAGATGGTGAGGATTGCAAAGCTGTTATTGTAGACATTTTGAATAACAGGCTTGCACTTAAAAGTTTGTGTGCGAGTTCCTTAAAAGTCTGCCATAGGCTTGGAGCGCTCAATAAGGATCATCACCGTCCTATCCTAGTTCGGTTCTCTAGCACTGATGACAGGAGCATTGTCTGGAGAGCGAAGACGGCTCTGAAGGGGTCCTCTATATCAATAAAGGAGTTCCTGACAAGGACCAGGCAATCCACTTTCAGCAAAGCGAGGCTGCACTTCGGGATGAGGTCTTGTTGGACTCAAGACGGGGTCATTTGCATAAAGACTCCGGACGGCACTCGCAATAAAATAATATCCGGGGAGGAGCTGGCGTCTTTGGTTGCCAAATTCCTAAAGGTGCAAAGTGTGGCGTCATCTTCGGGTAGAAACGCGACTGGGCCTGCGTCTGAAAGAAGCCGGAAGTAGAACTGTTACTGGGTGACTTGAGACGATAAGTAACACACTTAAATTTAATAAAATTATATACTCACCATTTCATTCAGCTTTCGTTTTCTGTTAGTTTAGTATCATGTAGCGCTTTCGATGTCATAGTTTATTACCCTCTAGTTATATAAGTAACAGTATCACACATTTTAGGCTTATACCCCTCTCTTTGTATTGTAATTTTAACAAATATTAATTTATGTTTACCCTGTGTTTAGAAAATTATTGCTTGTTGCTTGTGTCATTGAGTCACTGTCATTGTCATCCATCTGTCATAGATCAAAATTGCGTTTCGTTTTACGATCATTTAAGTGCTTTGCATTTGTCAGGGCAAATTATTAAATTAAGTGTGTATTGCTTCTCTCAGATGAGTGTTCTGCTTTTTTGTTTGTGTTTTGTGTTGAACGATTTTCTCTTTTTTTTTTTTCGTTTTTTTTAATGTATGTTGTGGCATTGTAAAGCTGGCGGGTGGTGCAGATTGATAAAATCGCACTATCATTAACTTTTATATTTATTTTTAATCAGTATTTTGTTATTATTTACTTTATTTATTTTATATGACTTCTGATAATGAATCTTTTTGTTCTGCCATTAACTCCAGCTATTCTTTAGATATAAGTTTTAGTTCTCTTGGTGTTACACTTGGTGACTCTTTGCGTGACAAATTTTGCCATCCTTTAAGTAGGCAGCTTAATGTCTGCCATATAAATGCACAAAGTGTTCCAAGCCACTATAGTGAGCTTCACGAAGCTTTCGCCAATAGCAATGTTCATGCCATTCTGATTTCTGAAACCTGGCTCAAACCTCATCTTCCTTCAACAACCTACCCCCTTCCTGGTTTTGTTCTCATTCGCAATGATCGCGTGAACAAGCGAGGGGGTGGGGTGGCTGTGTACTTACGCAGCGATTTCTCTTTCAAAGTAGTCGCTATTTCTTCTCCCAATCTTAATGTCTCTGCAGAATTTCTTTTTCTTGAGGTTTGTGTCAGTGGGGCTAAGATTGCACTCGGTGTGGTTTACTGCCCTCCAGGATCTGATTATTTCACTGAATTCGAATCGGTTCTGGAATCTTTAGGGTCGGAGTATGCACACCACATCATCATGGGCGATTTCAACACCAATCTCCTTGCCCTCGATTCCCATCGGTCCCGTAAACTAAAATACCTTGTTGAGTCAGCCAGCCTACACGTTTTGCCACTGCAAGCCACTCACCGCAATGTAGCTGGTGACGATACATGGCTTGACCTTATCCTCGTCTCCAAACCTCCTCTCATATATTCCCACGGTCAATTTGATGCCTCCGGTTTTTCCCATCACGACCTAATTTATATATCATACACCGTGAAACCCCCCAAACCCAAGCCTAAAATCCTCTCCATGCGCAGCTTTGCCCGTTTGGATGTCGAAAAACTGCAAAAGGATGCGGAAAATATTTGCTGGGAGCCATTGATAGAAGCTAATATGTTGGATGACAAGGTGTCCTTTTTTAACCAGGTAGTAACGAAGCTGTTCGACGCACATGCTCCGGTAAAGAAAATAAAATTAAAACGTTTACCAGCACCTTGGATGACTACGGGTATATCAATGGCTATGAGGCGGAGAAACCGTGTTTTTCGCATTTTCAAGAGGGATCGTACAGATGACAACTGGGCAGCTTTCAAAATTGCCAGGAACCGGTGTAACCAGATGATACGTAACGCTAAACGCCGTTATATTCACCATAATATCTCTTCAACCTCCACTGCCGATATCTGGAAGTTCCTTAGAACTCTCGGTATCGGCAGAGCGCGACATTTAGACCTTCCAAGCAATATTGGGTTGGATGATCTGAACAAACATTTCTCCACCTCCTCTGCTCTCGATCATCTAACTCAGCGTGATACAATTAACTATATTACTGGTCTAACGCGTCCTGACATAAATTGTTTTTCTTTTTCTCCAATCGCCTGTGGAGACATCAAAAAGATTATCCTCTCCAATAAATCCAAGGCTGTGGGCTGCGATGGCATCAGCCGCCGGATGATCGTCCTCATCCTCGATCAACTTCTCCCAGCCATTACCCACATCATCAACTCCTCACTGGACACCGGGGCTTTTCCGTGTTTATGGAAGAAAGCCCTCGTTCGGCCTTTACCTAAGATCCCTAATCCCTCTCTCCCTAACCACTTCCGTCCAATTTCTATCCTTCCTTTTCTATCCAAAACCCTGGAAGCCTGTGTCCATAAGCAGTTGTCGGCCTTCATTTATGATAACAATCTTCTTAGCCGATTTCAATCTGGATTTAGACCTGGACACAGCACCGTTTCCACCCTCCTCAAAGTGATTGGCGATGTCAGGGCTGGCATGGAGGACTCCAAGCTTACTGTTTTAGTATTAATTGACTTCTCAAACGCCTTTAATGCCGTCAATCACGATATCCTTTCCTGTATCCTGTCCTATCTAATGATCTCTCAACAAGCGTTGGATTGGTTTTCTTCTTATCTTCGGGACCGCCACCAGTCAGTCTGTGTTGGTGACTCTTCGTCAGCATGGAGTAAACTGGAAAGTATCGTCCCACAAGGCGGTATTCTTTCTCCTCTCCTCTTTTCTATTTTTATTAATCTAATAACATAAAATCTTCAGTGTTCGTATCATCTTTACGCCAATGACTTGCAGCTGTACTCCCAGTCCGGCGTGGATGATATTTCCGATGCTGTCAGCAGAGTAAACCGTGATCTTGACACTATTTACAACTGGTCGAAGGTGTTTGGTGTGGCTGTGAACCCGTGTAAGTGCCAAGCGTTGATATTGGGCAGTCATCGCGGTATTAACAAGTTGACTGGTGCCGTTATTCCTCCAGTAATTTTCAATGGGACAGTCATTCCACTAAGCTCTAGTGTTAAGGATCTCGGTTTGCTCATCGACTCTACGCTGGGCTGGCAGACACAGGTTGCAAATGTCAACCAGAATGTCACAGGGACCTTGCGGGTACTCTATCGCCTCAAAAACTTTCTACCATCCACTACGAAGGCAATGCTGGTGCAATCCTTAATATTTCCTATAATTGACTATGGTGATGTGTGTTACTATGACCTGAATGCAGATCTCCTCAACAAACTTGACCGGCTTCTGAATAACTGCATTCGATTCGTTTTCAACACTCGGAAGTATGATCACGTTTCCGCCCACAGGGCACTGTTAAAATGGTTGCCTATTAGACAGCACCGTTGTGTGCGGGCCCTGACGTATCTATTTTCTTTGCTTTACTCTCCTAACTGTCCCTCTTACTTAACTTCTCACTTCAAATTCTTGTCTTCTAACCACTCTAAAAGTCTACGTTCTTCTAACAATCGTCTACTACTATGCCCTTCCCACCGCTCAGACTTTCTTCACTCTACCTTTTTTGTCCAATCCATACTTCTTTGGAATTCACTTCCTACGGAGATCAGGATGGCATCGAGCCGCTTCGCATTTAAAAAGAAGGTTCGTGACTACTTTTATGAACAAACTATGGCAGGATCCACTTAACTTTGTTTAAAAATTCCCTTCATGTTTCTTCAGTTTACCTGGCTACTTAGCTGTTACTATTTATCAGAAGTCTTATGTATTTATATATTTACATCTATATATTTATTTTATGTTATATATTTGTATGTATTTTTTTTGTATCTTTCTCACTTTTGTGCTCTTGCATCTACCACGATTTGTTTTCTGCATCACCCTAAGGTTGACTGGCAGAGAATGCCTTCTGGCATTAAGTCCGCCTTTGTACAACATTGTGCAAAAAGTATTAAAATAAAAAAATAAATAAATAAAGTGATAATTCGTCTAGCGCATCTTTGCCATGCATGAATTCAACGTAAACATCAAGTATTTCATATAACAAAATCGACTCGTGATTGGCTGCGCCAGCCATTGCCGAACCGTGGTGTGGAGTGGGTCAGCGTCGCGTGTATTTGGCGAAAAAGTGCGCGAAAAACTCGTGGTCTGGCGATTGTAAGGTAAGCGGCATAATTAATCTGTCTTAATTTATGAATTGTACATATGGCCTTATGTTTTTTTATAAAAACAAAGTGTGTTACCAGGTTTTTTTCCAACATTCATTACACTATTACTTTTGTAAGTTTATAAATAAAAGAGAAGAGTTTAATTATCTTCAAATTCCTAATTTATCTGGCTCGCATTAGTCTGGTTTTATCTGGCTCTTAAGGCCAGATGAATTTAGATGTCCAGATGAATTAGGTTTCTATTCATAGACGATTACAATTACATGATTTTAAGGGGTTCCGTTTTTCTTATTTCAGATCTATTTGAAAAATCATGGCAAAACCAAAGAAACAAACAAGAGAAACTCTACCACTATGACGATGTCATCGTCAAATCCGAGGTGCGAGATGTGCTCAACGATCACATTTATACCCCGTCCAGTCCAGTCCAGAGTCTTGAAAACATCCTCGAGCACCCCGACGCAGTTCGATCGGATTGGTCTTATGGTCATAGAGCTGGACAGTCATGGTGGCGGTGCCACATAAGCATCTCAGCGCCTCGATGTATCGCCAGTCAATACGACATCGTTGCAGAGCATCCAGAACCGTCCAAGTTTCGATGGACACAGAGGCTTTCTCATAGTCCACAAAATTGCGAGGCTGAGAGATCTATCTCAAGAGTGAGATAGATCTGTTATTCTTCAGCAAGGTTTTGTCGCCTTTCTTGAAGAACAGAACCACCGCACTCCCACTCCACGCTTGTGGTGTTAAGCCTTGGTGAATGACGGAATTAAAGAGACTCGCTAGCTCCTTCAAGACTATGTTCCCACCGGCTTAAAGGCCGGCTGGGGCTCCGTGGTCATATTCGCCTTGTCTCGATGGTTTAGTCATCCGTGCTGCGTAAAGTTGTCTATGAAAGATCTCAATTTCCTCGAGAATCTCGAACTTAGAGGTGACCGTCCTACCATCGCCGGTCCTCAGTTTCGCCAAATGGGGTCAACCTAATAGCTGAGCGAAGACTTTTGTGCCTCTATTTTGCCTAATCGCAGCCTCGATATTACTAGTGCTGCAGCGTCGAAGGTCACGTCGTTAGTTGTCTGATTTTCAGGTTTAAGGACCGCCTATCTGACGAAGACATCTGGGCGTCCGGCGTTTCTCATCTTGCCTTCGTTAGTTCGAGAGTCTCGGGTGAGAGCTTGGACTCCCTATTACCGCGTAACAACCTTCGAGACACATTCTGTAGCGTTTAGACCACTTTGTCGGATTTTTCGTCAACACTGTTATGGTTTCCAGCAGTGCGAAAAGATTTTGGAGTAACAACTGAAACTCATCGGAACGTAAGGCTATTCGGCGTAGCGTGGGTCGGAGAGTAGGCTTCGTCATCCTAACTATTTCAGCCTTAAGGTGGATATTTAGAGAGCCTCGGACGAGTCTATGATCACTACTGGTATTAAGCCTATTGATCACCGAGACGTCTCTAAATATATGCCGCTTGTCCGTGATGATGAAATCTATCTCGTTCCTCGTCACATTATCGCGGCTTTGCTTTGTCCACTTTCTGGGGCTGCTTCTGAATTAAGAAGAGCCCCTGGGACTCTAGAAAGTTGACCAACATTTGGCCTCTGTGATTTCGGCGCCCCACGCCGTTAGGTCAGGTTTTCGTTTCGCCGCATTCTTGTACTCCCACATTGGCTTTAAAGTCTCCCGTAACAACGTTGTAGTGAGCCTTTCTGGTACCTTGTAGTGCTTTCGCTATGTCTCCGTACATGGTTTCGGCTATCTCATCAGAGTATGTCGCGGTCGGACATATACATGCACCACCTTCAGGAACTTCCTGTCGGTGATTTTCAATAAGAGGTAAGCTATCCTTGTCGACACGCTACTGATTTCCATTTCGCTGCTTGTGAGACACTTGTTGACCAAAAAACCGACACCACTGGGAGGAGAAGGGAGATGAGATGACCTTTCTATTCTTTAGGTCCGTTACCACATGGACTTCAACTTCACTCATCTATACATAAATGCAAAAATATGAACATACATGCCAATAATACGTTCAGAACTGACAATTATTAATTTCCTTCCATAACCCGTTCATTCAATCAATCAATCAATCAGCCAATCATAGTCCACTGCTGGACATAGGCCTCTCCCAATTTGCGCCACAACACCCGGTCCTCCGCCTTCCGCATCCAGTCCCCTCCAGCGACCTTTCTCAGGTCATCAGTCCACCTGGCAGGCGGGCGTCCTACCTTACGGTTGCCGAGCCGCGATCTCCATTCTAGGACTCATCTGCTCCAACGGCTATCGGTCCTTCGACAGACATGGCCAGCCCATTGCCACTTCAGCGAGCTAATTCTACGAGCTATGTCGGTTACCTTGGTTCTTTGTCGGATGACCTCATTACGAATTTTATCCTTCAAAGAGACTCCGAACATAGCTCGCTCCATAGCCCGCTGTGCGACTTTAAATTTGTCGACTAGTCCAACCGTTAATGTCCACGTTTCGGCACCGTAAGTCATAACAGGTAGGACGCACTGGTTGTACACTTTGGTCTTCAGGCATTGCGGTATAGGCGAAGAAAAGACTCGACGAAGTTTGCTAAACGCTGCCCAGCCCAACTGAATTCTCCGATCGATTTCCCGCTCGAAGTTGTTTCTACCAAGCTTGATGACCTGCCCTAGGTAGATATACTCTTGAACAACTTCGAGCATCGATCCTTCGACATATATCGGTCTCGGCCTGACATGTTCATTAAACATGATCTTTGTTTTATCCAAGTTCATGCCAAGACCGACCAGTCGTGAAGCTTCACCTAGGCCATGCAGCATCTCCCTTAGCTGGTCCAGCGACTCTGCTAATATGACGATGTCATCGGCAAATCGAAGGTGCGAGATGTGCTCACCGTTCACATTTATACCCCGTCCAGTCCAATCCAGAGTTTTGAAGACATCCTCAAGCGCATTGGTGAACAGCTTTGGGGATATAACATCCCCCTGTCTCACCCCCCGACGCAGCTCGATCGGATTTGTCTTACGGTCATGGAGCTGGACAGTCATGGTGGCGGTGTCATATAAGCATCTCAGCGCCTCGATGTAGCGCCAGTCAATACGACATCGTTGCAGAGCATCCAGAACCGCCCAAGTTTCGATAGAGTCGAAGGCTTTCTCGTAGTCCACAAAGGCCAAACACAGCGGCTGATTGTACTCTTCGGTTTTCTGCACAATCTGCCGAACAGTATGGATGTGGTCTACGGTGCTAAAGCCTTTTCGAAACCCGGCTTGTTCTGGTGGCTGGAACTCGTCGAGTCTTGTAGCGAGGCGGTTAGTGACTACTCTCGAGAACAACTTGTAAATGTGGCTCAGGAGTGAGATAGGTCTGTAATTCTTCAGCAAGGTTTTGTCTCCTTTCTTGAAGAACAGAACCACCGCACTCCCACTCCACGCTTGTGGTGTTAAGCCTTGGTGGATGACGGAATTAAAGAGACTCGCTAGCTCTTTCAGGACTGCGGTCCCACCGGCCTTAAGGAGCTCGGTTGTAATTCCGTCATCACCCGGCGCCTTGTTGTTCTTTAGTTGTCTGAGAGCTGCCTCTAACTCGCCCGGGTCGACATCCGGGATGTCCTCGGTGTAATGGCGCGTGAGTGGGGCTCTGTGGTCATCTACGCCTTGTGTCCGTGGTTTATTCGTCCGTGATGCGTATAGGTGCTCTATAGAAACTCTCAATTTCCTCGAGAATCTCGAACTTAGAGGTGACGGTCCTGCCATCCCCGGTTCTCAGTTTCGCCAGATGGGGTCTGCCTAATTGCTGAGCGAAGACTTTGGTGCCTCTATTTCGCTCAATCGCAGCCTCGATCTTACGAGTGCTGCAGCGTCAGAGGTCACGTCGCGTCAGTTTCCTAATTTTCAGGATTAGGGACCGCCTATCTGACGAAGACATCTGGGCATCTGGCGTTTCTCGTCTTTCCTTCATAAGTTCGAGAGTCTCAGGTGAGAGTTTGGACTCCCTATTACCGCGTTTTCCGGGGAACAACCTTCGAGACACATTCTGTAGCGTTTTGACCACTGTGTCGGTTTTTTTGTCCCGTTCATTACCATCCCTCAAAATATTGGAGAGAAAAGACGGTAATGAAGTGGAGATGTATGAGAAAATTAAACATTTTCTAGGATATAATTGTTAACAACTAGAGTATGAGTTAAATAAAAATATAAAATCAAAATTAGTTCTAGGGGTAAATATAAGGTGTTTCCGAAATATCTGCCTCGGCTTTAATAGGAGGTAGTATTGTGTTTATAGATTACAATAGTGAAAAAATTTCGTACCCCCCCAAACAGTCAATTAAATTTTAGAGATTTAAATAGTTAAATGAACATTAACTCTATTCTGCATAACGTGTTTCACAAATTATGCGCAATGTGACGGTTCGTCAATGAAAACAACTGCTATCTCTTTCTATCTTTTCTATGAATGAGAAACGTAATCAGCTGACTAGTTTGTCACATCAAAATCTTCTAGGTACGCAATAATACGCAAGTACAAGTGTTTTAAAAGTGCAACTACTTACCAGCAACCGCATTCTTCAAAAAAACTGACGTAGGTAAATAAGATGATAAACTTCCCATCACACCTGAAACAGGCTTTGGACTGACAAGTTAGTGTAATAGGTATAGTACGCGTAACAGTTTTGTAGATACTTGTAGGTAGGGAGTGTGTAAATAACTGTAAATACGGTGCAGTTGTTGTAAATAAAATGATTAACTTTTAAACACGCCAAGTTACTGTAACTTATCATTATTCAATTCGATATTAATCTAACTAAAGTACGCGCCAAATAAACCTGCAACAAAGTTTGTTCACCTCCTACTAATGTATCCCAATATTTAAAAACGATACGAAAAAAATGTATAGGCATATTCCTTGATGCATGTACTGTCTTGCGATAAAGACGCCTCTTACCACGAAACACTTGTTTCGTTGATCGTGTTAACGACACGTATCGTTTTTAAATATTGGGATACATTAGTAGAAGGAGGTGAACAAACTTTGTTTCAGGTTTATTTGGCGCGTACTTTAGTTAGATTAATATCGAATAACTATAAGTTACAGTAACTTGGCGTGTTTAAAAGTTAATCATTTTATTTACAACAACTGCACCGTATTTACAGTTATTTACACACTTCCTACCTACTTATCTACAAAACTGTTACACAAGTCCGCCTTCGCGTTGCACACATGTCTCTTCACTTTAGTTAATGTGTCCGATTCACTTTTCACTTGCCTAAATGAGCGTTTGATCTCGTCAGTCCACATAATGTTACGGCGTTTTTGCACTCTTGTGAAGTGGTAAGGATGGAGCCCTTCACGATTTAAAAGTCGCCACACGTAATTGTCGCTCACGTCGAAGACTCGAGCAGCATCTCTGGTGCTCGCAAGAGGATGACGCCGGAAGAAGTCTAACACTTTCTCTTCGAGTTCGGCCGAGTATGAAGGCCTGCCTGCGTCAACTGGAGGCGGGTCAAAGCGGCCGTATTCTCTAAACCTGTACACGGCATCCAGAATGGTATGATGACTCACTCGCACACCAAACCTCTGCTTGTATAAGTTTACCGCGTGCGCAGTTATGGAGTTACACTCGCGGTAGCACGATACCATTTCAAGATAGCCTTGATTGGAATACCGTCGTCTGGGAGGGATTTTTAATCAAAGCGCGCGCGAAATCCTTGTCGCTAACCACTAAACTAACTTCCGGAACGCGCGGGAGGCGACTGGCGACCGGCGGTCGCTAGGCGCGTGCGACGAGCGGGGTAGCGGGTGAGGGTGGGGGCGCGCGGGGCAGGGCTTTGTAGACTGAGCGGCGCCGGCCGGCGCGTACGGCGGCATGCTTTTATAGGAATGGCAACAGCGCATGAACGAATTCGGTGCGGTGCGGTAACAGCTTATGACACGGGATGGTTTTATACTAATAAGTCAATTCAAATTTATACGATATTTATTTTTGTATGAAATAAAAAATTATAAATTATCAATAACTTATCTTTACTATTGTAATCTATAAACACAATACTACCTCCTATTAAAGCCGAGGCAGATATTTCGGAAACACCTTATATATCAAGCAACAACAAGGGAAAAGTGTTTGTAAGAATTTATTTTAGATTTTTTTTAACGAATGTCGACAGACGAAAGTGTGATTTGATACAATTTAAGTAATGTTTATTTTGTAATGTTTTGTTTGTTTTAATAAATGTTACTTTTATTTTCAATTGAAACTGTGATTCTGAAAATTTATTAATAAAATCTATTGAAAATGAAGTGACATTGTCATTTATCTGCATGATTCAAATTAATCTGGCGCAAATTCTCATTATTCTGCCTTTTTCATAATTAACCTGGCTGACCAATTAATCAGCACGCTCTAAATCGGAAGTCACTGGGTGCAAATGAGTGCCTTTGACATATGTTTTTACATTTAATGACCCTGACAAATTAATATCCTACCTGATACAAAATTGTACAAAAATAATTAAGCCAGACCAATGAGTCGAATTCCCTCGGTTTTAAAGAATCACCCATCACCAGTAAGATCAATAACTACAGGCTGACAAACATCTGAGGCTGAGCAACCTACCAACTCATCATAAAGGCTCTGGGTGTTCAAGACCTGTTCATTAGTTTTCACTGACTCTAATAAAAATATTGAATTGTGGGCTTTACAAAGTTCATGCTCGAGTTCAGATATACGACTCAAGGCGCTTTCATGTGTCTCACTGCATTGTTGAAAAGAAGAAAGTACTTCTTGCAGGTGCTGGTGCCGGTCTAGTAGGTCCACATGTTCAATATGTAGTTCAGCCAGTTCGTTCTTGAGAGTGGTGTTTTTGTCGACTATGTTCTTCACTTCAACCTCGCTGTCATCTCTTTCCTGTAGCAGCTGCCTGCAGAGGGTTTTTGAAGACTCCAGCTCCTTTAAGGTGGCCCGAAGTTTGTCCTCCATGTCCCTTGCAGTTGCTCTGCGGGTCATCATACTCCTTTTCTTCAGTTATCAGTTATCTGAAACTTGAAATAGTACAGCTAAATATCTAGATACTGGAATCTAGTGGCAGGGAAAGCTAACAGCAAAATAGTAAATTTAAATTAAACAAAATAAAATGTTGAAGTAAATATAGATTTAGGGATAGTTAGTAAATAAAATGAACATTAAAAGGGATACAAGACGATTATTTAGTCAATAGATTCTAAAATTATTTAAAGTTTTACAAGATAATTATTATAATAAGAAGGTAGGTAGGTAGAATAAGGAAAAAATAAGAATTTGCTTAATTTAAACAAATACTATAAATTAATGATATGTGTTATGACCTTGTAAACAAGGTTTTTGTCAAGTAAATAATGCAGTGTCTGATGTCTGGGGCGATTGATTATGTCGTCGATTTTGCTTCCACAGTTCGTCAAACAAAAGGAGACACAATATAAGCCAGTGAGTAATTGACGTTGCTCATCGATGATGAGCTGTGTGATTAGATGGTGTGTTATGGTGTATAATGTCTGTAATTAACCATTAATTCTAACGTTTGGGTGGGTGATTTCAAAAAAATTTGACCATAGCGTAAATCGGCCTGTCCCACGACTTTGAACATATTTATTTAGATTTTTTTACTTGGGTCATGTGAAACTGATATTTTATTATGTTAAAGGTAAATGTTTATAATAAAACTTAAATGAAAAAAGGGCAAAAAAATTAACAGTTATTTGTATATTAAATAAAAAGCAAAACGGGAGACACGAATTTCGCGTGTCCCACGGTGCCCTCGGACATTTCAAATGCTTCTCACTCGTAGGATATTAGTCTTTGAGTATGTTTTAGTGTTTGAATATGGTCGCAATAAATCTAAAAGTGTATTTTTAGTCTTTGAATAATGAATGAATAATTATTTTAAGAGATATAGTTATTTTAATGTTGTCCTACGAAAACGGCAGTACCGGAAATTTCGGTTTCGTCACGGCGATTTTGACCTCTCTCACATGACAAAATCTACTAATTTGTGTTTTTTCGGGTTCTTTGGCAACATTATAGTCGTAAAAAATACAGTTGGTGCAGGTTTAAACGTTGGTTTCGTCAAAAACTGTGACGAATGAAATGGTTTGCTCTGTGTTCAGTTTTTGTACTCCGGATTGTCACGGTGTTTTTGAAGATAAATGGACTCATTTTCTTTATTCTTCTATTTTTTATAACACAATAAACTATTCTATATTTGATAAGTTTGCTTAAAACCTAGATAATTTAGCTAAATTATAGTCATTTTTAATTTAAAAAGTTTTATGGAATGAATTCGTCACTTCCGGTGCATCACGTGAACAGTAAAGCCTAGTGTACGGTGAAATATTAACAAATTTTATTTAAACTTAATAAGTACCCATATACTCGTAGTAGTATACATACATTAGTACCTATGGCTATTAAAATTGAGTTAACTCATTAATGATAGTAATTGTGGTTTTACATCAACAGTATGAACACAGCTCAATTTATTTCAATTCGTCACGCAAACGTTCGGAATAGTCACTGTCCCATATTTTAAATGGTGTAAAAATGGTTTAAAAATATTTATTTACTTATTTATAGTATTTATTTTGTCATTATCTGAAGAGGGAAATTGCCAGTTATTCCCTACATAACACGATTTCTTTATTTGTCACTCGTAGCCTTAGTAATGACCACTTTTCTAGTGCGATTTGTGCGAACAGTGACGTTTTGGAAACTATTTTGCTGATTATTTGATTATGTGGTATAATTTCCTTATATTTATACTGTTTTTGGAAAGATATTATTTATATATTCATTGTAATATAAGCTAATTTTGTTTTATTACAGTATTATTTTATTTATGATCAATTATATTTTGTGACGCACAGAAAAATTTCGCAACATCTGCTGACAGAAAAACTTGAATATTTCTTATATTTCTATTAAAATCTTAAAAAAAAATGCATTTTAAGATAACTTAACATATATTCTTTAATATTACTATCAATAAAACTAATTTCCTGATATTATAAAAAAAAAAATCCTGTTCGTCACGGGGTCATTTTTTTTGGAAATCACCCGGGTACTTTCCTTGACTTATAAGTTTCAAAGTTCTCCAGTGACCGTTGACAGCTGATTTCTTCGACCAACTTTTCGCGATAAACTTTTACCAAACACTGCACTTAACTAGATACTTAACTTATTGACTAAACTACAGATAACTGACAACAATTTACACAATTATATCAGTAAAAAACTATTTGGTAGTGCCATCTATCTTTCTAAGACGGACTACTAGTCGTCTCATCCATATTTCGCAATATTAGTTCCATTCATTCATTTGACCACTTTTGGAATGAGCGATGTGAACCCCGCCGCTTCCTTACCAATCCTTCCGCACGCCTGGCGCGTAACGCACGTACGCGCTTTCGCAAACCGCTGGAAATAAACGAATCGCCGAGAGGAGGCACACGATACCGCGCCCGTGTCGCTGCTGTGCTGCATCGCCTCCTTACTGCTGCTGCCGGATAGCGAACTTTTGTGATAATCCGCCCGCGGGTGTGAACGTGACAGTTTTGTGATCGCATCGGGAAGAACGCCGCCCGCCATCTTGTACTGCCCAACGCTGGAGAGCCAGGTATGCGTGCTTTTTCCCATAGACCTACATCGCTCGCTCACCTCTTGGCGATAATCAGCCATCCTCCTAAAATACAGTCCACTTAAATCTTATACCTCGTTTATTTCCAAACCATTTTTTTGGTCCTTCGAGCCGGATTCATATATCCGTATTCCCGCTCGCGTAGGTATCTTTTATAAGTGCCTACCTAGGTAGTTGTAGCACCTAGCTGCACTCCTAGTTCATAAATATATACCCATTACGTGGTTATTCCCGCACCCCCAGTAGGTAATATACTCAACGTAGCTACCTACTGACTTACAATAATAATTATAAACTAGGTATATAGTCGTTTTGTAAATTCATAATTTCAAGCGCCTTTTACCACCGCCTTTAAAGTCGTTGCCTTATTATTAGGTACAAGTACTTACTTTCCGCATAACATAAAACTACAGCATAATTTTAGGTTATTTACTTCTACCTACATTTGGTATATAAAATGTCGCAACAAAAGAAATATACTTCTGACGAGAATGAATTAGCTATCTTAGAAGCTAAACGCAATGTTTTATTTGAGCGCATACAAAACATTTACGAGCGTTCAAAAACCGCCAAAATTTCCGATGTCAACAAAGAATCATTTCTTAGTTATTGTATGACAGTAGACGATATTCGAACCGATTTTCATAAATTATTAGACGCTTATAACGCACAATTACTTTCTATTAATCCTGAATCTAAACCAAATTATCAGGCATACACCTCATTCGAAGATCTTTATTGTATCATAAAACGTATACAATCGCAGTTAGATAATCGACAGTCCGCGAAGCCCAGCGCCGGACCGGCTGTCCGAGCACCGAAACTGCCCGCGATTGAACTCGTGTCATTCGATGGCGATATACGAAACTGGCCATTATTTTATGCAAGTTTCAAGTCTACAGTGCACGATAACGCCTCGCTGACGGACGCTGACAGGTTGTACTATTTAATAGGTAAGCTGTCGCCGAAAGCGCAATCTACATTCGCAGGTGTCACACCAAGTGCTGAGAATTATCAGGTCATTTTCCAGTCACTTCTTGATAGGTATCAGGATACTCGCATCCTCGCGTCTACTTACTTTGATCAAGCTTTGAATCTTAAATTGTCTGGTCCCGCGTCAGTTTCGAATTTCCAACTGTTTATTGATAACTTTGTTACCGCAGTAAATTCCCTTAAAAACCTAAAGTTAGAAAACCTTGCAGACTTTATGTTATTGCAACTCGCATTAAAAAAGTTCGACACGGAAACCGTTCGTGCATTCGAGATGACCGAACGTCAAAATAAATTACCTACCCTAAATAGTTTTCTTTCATTCATTAAAGATCAGTGTCGAATATATCAGAATACGCAGCCTAGTTCGTCTAGCTCGTCTAGTAATAATAATACAAGTAAACAAAACTTTAATAAATCGCGAAGTAGTAATAATAAGTCGGTCCCTAACCCACAATCTTACGTAGCATGTTCGGATTCCGCAAATAACTCACACAAGTGTCTGTGCGACAATATTGTTCACGACCACCTTTTTAAATGTCCAGCCTTTAATAATTTAAATCCGACTGCTCGTTATAAATACGCTAAAGAAAATAAAGCTTGTGTTAATTGTTTGAGTATTAAGCATAAAACAAGCAAATGTTCTAGTAAAACTAAGTGTCGCTCATGCAATCAACAACATCATACGTTATTGCATTTTGAGAAAAAATCTCCGTTATTTGACCGCGGTAACCTTAACGTAAACGTAAATCCTAGTCCAGCTGTTTCGTTCTCTTTACCGCAGGCACAGGCCGCTCGTACCACGGCGCCTGTCCTTCCCGCGTCTCAGCCCGGAGTTTCTTTGTGTACGACGTCCATTGCGCCCGCACGCCGGCAGTGCGCACGCACTCAACATACTCAGCGCGAAGCAGAGCGTCAATGTACCGCGCGGTCGCTAATACGATATTATTAGCGACCGCGCAAGTTATTATTTATGACGTGAACAACACACCGCGCGTGGTTCGTTGTTTACTTGATAGTGCATCACAAAGTAGCTTCATTACTTCGGATTGTTTTAAATGTCTTGGACTTTGGAATAACTTTAAAAATACTAACTTAGTAGTTAAAGGGATCGGTGGTTCAAAAAAATCTTGTAAGGGTTCCGTCGATATTAAAATACATTCGCGTTTCAATAATGATATTAATTTCAACGTTTCATCGCTTATTGTGGAACGTATTACGGACACGTTGCCTAGCGCTCACGTGGACGTGTCGTTACTCGCGCACCTCGAGACATTGCCGCTCGCTGATGCTCACTTTGCGCAGCCGGGTAATATCGATGTTTTGATCGGTGCTTCAGTTTTTCCGCACTTACTACTACCTAATGTTGTACGTAGTGAGCAATATAATTTACCTCCCGCTATTGAGACGGTATTTGGCTATGTAGTTATGGGTGCCGTACCTACGCTGCATAATACACATTATACTACGTCTTGCTGTTCTGTTCTTCAAGAAAATAATATTAATTCTCTTCTTAAGCGATTTTGGGAGCTTGAAGAGGTCTCCGCACCGCCCTCGTTGAGCCGTAAGGATCTCGAGTGTGAAGAACATTTCCGCGCTACCACTGTTCGCGACGATAGTGGTAGATATGTTGTAGCATTGCCGTTCTGTGGCGACCCGTATTCTTTAGGCGACTCGCACGCTGCTGCACTTAGGCGCTTATACTGTTTAGAACGTAAACTCGATGCGTCGCTTAAATTACGCGGTGCTTATAATGACGTCATGCGTGATTACATAAATAAAGGTTTTTTAAGCCCAGTTGTAAACGACGAGGGCAATTCTCTTCCCGCGTATTATATTCCGCATCACGGCGTGGTTCGCGAAGATAAGACCTCCACTAAACTTCGTGTGGTTTTAGATGCTAGTTGCCGAACTACATCGGGTCAGTCGATCAATGACATTTTGCATGCCGGTCCTGATCTACAGGGTGATTTATTTAACATCTTAATTAAATTCCGCCTTTTCAAAATTGCACTTTCAGCTGATTGTAGACAAATGTTTCTCAATATCGGCATTCGCGAATCCGACCGTAGATTTCAACGAATTTTATATCGTTTTGACAATAGTGAGCCTTTAACCGTGTATCAATTTAATCGCGTTTGTTTTGGACTTAAGTCTAGTCCATATCACGCGTTACGAGTTGTCCGCCAGTTGATCGCTGATGAAGGCGACAACTTTCCCGCTGCAGCCGCTGTTGCTGCTTCCGCCTTATACATGGACGACATTGTCTGTAGTGTCGCATCCGCTCCGCAAGCAGTTTCGCTTTGTGAAGAGCTTATTCAGCTTTTCAAACGAGGCCAATTTGACCTTGTCAAATGGACAAGCAATTCCAAAGAGGTTCTCGCGCACATACCTGATTCGCATAAAGCTTCTCCGGACATTGAGTTCGAGAGGTCCGCACATCACAAGGTTCTTGGTTTACGCTGGGACAGACATTGTGATAACTTCCGCTTTGACATCTTATCACCAGGTGATAAGTGTACCAAACGCGCAATGCTATCCACAGTGGCTCGTTTATGGGACATAATGGGTTTTGTGGCTCCTACCATTTTGTATGCCAAGCTCTTGATCAAGGAGCTTTGGTTAGCAAAATGTGATTGGGAAGACACTCCTCCCGACCATATTGTCGCTGCTTGGAAACAGTTTTGTGCTGAGCTTCCCGCACTCAATAAAATAATTGTGCCGCGCCATCTAGGTTTAGTAGATGGATGTTTTGTTAACTTAATAGGTTTCGCTGACGCCAGTGAACGCGCTTATGGCGGAGTCTTATATTTGCAAGTCCGCATTGGATCTAACCACTCTGTGCAGCTAGTTTGTGCCAAGTCTAAGGTCTCGCCTGTCAAAACCATTTCGGTTGCGAGACTGGAGTTGTGCGCGGCTCTGTTGCTGTCTCGGTTGCTTCGCAAAGTTCAAGACACAATTGCGCCCCATCACTCCATCAATGAGATATATGCATTTTCAGACTCCAAAGTAGTGCTCGCTTGGATTAATTCTTCTCCGCACCGCTGGCAGACCTTTGTCACCAATCGCATTACTAAAATAATTGAACTCATTCCTGCTACTTGTTTCAATCACGTCGCGGGTATTGAGAATCCTGCGGATTGCCTGTCTCGTGGTATTACTCCGGCTAATCTTCTGGATCATCCTTTGTGGCATCATGGCCCTTCTTGGATTTCTCGTGATCCATCAGAGTGGCCTATACATCCATCTGTCCACGATGCAGAGGACGAGGATATACCTGAGCGGAAGTCTGTCTCTCATCCCGTGACCATTGAGGTTGCGGAATCTCTTATTTACGCACTCGCGCTACGCATGTCATCGTGGTCTAAGTTACTACGTGTCATCGTTTATGTCTGTAGGTTTATTAAGAAATTACCTAATGGAACTTCTGTTTCAAGCTCTGATCTTGAGGTCGCAGAGTATACATTGTTGCGCGCTCTACAGGCTGTTCATTTTAGTAAGGATGTTCAAAATTTAAAAAATTACATTCCTTGTTCTCCCGCTCTTCTTAAACTCAAGCCGTTTCTCGATGAGCACGGCATCATACGTGTTGGCGGTCGTTTGTCAAATTCGGACGTACCTTACAACTACGAGCATCCTTGCATCCTGCCGCGTCACGACCATGTAGTCAACCTTCTTGTTGATTTCTATCACAAGAAGCATCTCCACGCAGGTCCAGAGTTACTCATGTCCTTACTTAGGCAAAACTACTGGATTCTCGCTGCACGACGAATAATTCGCCACATAATTCATAAATGTAACACCTGTTTTAAATTCCGTCCGCGTCCGATCTTTCCTCCAATGGCAGATCTTCCTAGCCAACGTGTCAACCAGGTAGATAAAGCGTTTACACATACCGGTTGTGATTACGCAGGACCACTGCAGTACACACCAGTTCGTGGTAGAGGCGTCAAAAGCCGTAAAGCTTGGCTATGTATTTTCACATGCCTTACAACTCGCGCTACGCACATCGAAGTTGCGACGGATTTAAGTACGGTTTCATTTCTCGCAGCTCTAAAACGTTTTCTTTCGCGACGTGGTCCCGTAAAGTGTTTATACACGGATAACGGCACATGTTTCGTGGGTGCAAGTTCTTATCTACGCGATCTCCATAAATTTCTCAATAAAGAGTATAGTTCACGTCTTCAGGAGGAACTTTCCATTAATCGCATTGATTGGAAGTTTATTCCGCCTGCTTCACCACATTTTGGCGGATGTTGGGAAAGCATGGTCAAAGTAATTAAAACGCATCTCTTCAGAGTCATAGGTCAACAAATCCTTTCTTACGAAGAGCTTTTAACCGTCATCGTGCAAATCGAGGCACTTGTTAACTCGCGCCCGCTCACAGCACTCAGTAGTGACCCTGCTGAACCATCCGCGTTAACTCCCGCGCATTTTTTAAATACTGTGCCATTGTCGTCACTTCCCGCGCCTGAAGCAGACTCTTCTAGCTTGCTTCAGAGACATACTCTTCTTGACAACCTCGTACAGTCGTTTTGGCGGCGCTGGCGCTCAGAATATCTTCACCAACTTCAGGCTAGATCTAAATGGAATAGTCCTGCATCCCCTATACAGGAGGGTACGTTGGTAATTATTATAAATGATAATTCAGCACCGCTTTCATGGCCACTGGGCATTGTTGAGAAGTTACATACCGCGAAGGACGGCACAACCCGCGTCGTTACTGTAAAAACCGCTAAGGGTAGCTACGTGCGCTCTGTTGTACGTCTCTGTCCGCTACCGACTCAGTAAGATCTAGCTTGAAGTTGGATCTCTTTCTTAGTTTAGGTATTTAGTTTGTAATTCAATTAACGCAATTAATTTAAAATATTTTAACGCTCGCTGTCTTAGACTGTGTATAGGTTATGCGGTAGTACACCTTACATATCTAGATTATTATTATTATATTCCTTTAAAGGCAACCCTTTAAGGCCGGGGGGAAATGGTAGTGCCATCTATCTTTCTAAGACGGACTACTAGTCGTCTCATCCATATTTCGCAATATTAGTTCCATTCATTCATTTGACCACTTTTGGAATGAGCGATGTGAACCCCGCCGCTTCCTTACCAATCCTTCCGCACGCCTGGCGCGTAACGCACGTACGCGCTTTCGCAAACCGCTGGAAATAAACGAATCGCCAAGAGGAGGCACACGATACCGCGCCCGTGTCGCTCCTGTGCTGCATCGCCTCCTTACTGCTGCTGCCGGATAGCGAACTTTTGTGATAATCCGCCCGCGGGTGTGAACGTGACAGTTTTGTGATCGCATCGGGAAGAACGCCGCCCGCCATCTTGTACTGCCCAACGCTGGAGAGCCAGGTATGCGTGCTTTTTCCCATAGACCTACATCGCTCGCTCACCTCTTGGCGATAATCAGCCATCCTCCTAAAATACAGTCCACTTAAATCTTATACCTCGTTTATTTCCAAACCACTATTAAAAACTATTTTTCTAAATTTAAATTACGAGAGGTCGATTTTTGACGACTAGTTGGCTATGTTGCCAACGCAAAAAAAAAATGCCCCGATCTTGTCCGTAACTCCTCTGACATATGGCATGTAGGCTCTTTATCTATTTACGTCCGGATGTCTGACCCGCTTTGACGGTCGTTTCAGTTTTCTTTTCACCTTATCTCCATTCCATTCCATTCCATTTTAGTGTAGTACCTCCTGAACATAATCTAGCTCGCGCTCTAAATGTTCAGGGTCGCAGAGGTCATACGCTCTATTCTTGAGTGATGTCATCATGGATTTCAGGTGTCCAGGGTGGTGATGCGACGTACCATGCATCTATCTGTGTGTGTAGGTTTGCGGTACACAGTGTGTGATAATGACCCATCTTTTCTCGCATCCACTTTGACGTCCAGGAAAGCGAGTGATCTGTCCTTCTCCATCTCACACGTGAATTTCACCTTTGGATGGATGGAGTTCAGATCGACGGCCCCTATTAATAAAGTCGGATCTACATTTTTGTAACTTTTATAATAATAATAATAATAATAATAATAATAATAATTAAATTCTTTATTCAAGTAACCAAGACTCAATAATGTTAGTATTACTTAAAACTATGTTAGTAACATTTTGTAGCTAAAACTTATCGCTGCTTCATCCCATGCGAGACGGCACTACAATGCCTCACGTATGAACAATCCAGACGCCCAGCAATCATACTCAGGACACTGTTGGAGCTGGCCCGCACCCTGCGCACCAGAGAAGCATACCTCTTTCGCATAGTCGCAAAAAAGCAATCTACGTGTGCATCAGCAAACATCCCCGATGCGCTACAGAAGCGAGGCAGACCCACCAGTATCCTAAACGCGTTGTTGTATTGAACGCGGAGAGCGCTGTATGACTTTTGAGTATATCTAGCCCATAGGCTGCACGTGTAGAAAGAAGTACAGTAAGCTCGGAAGAGTGTGATTTTTACCTGAAGGGAACAACGTGCAAACCTACGGGCCAGCATGTTCGCTCTTATCGACAACGCTCTCCGTTCCCGTTCAATGTCATCATCGTCGTAGAGGCTGGGGGTCAATAAGTGGCCAAGGTATTTAAACTTATACACTCTCTTTAATGGTATTCCATTGAGTGCAACAGGTGGTATAACACTAGTGTTTTTACCCCCAGCCTCAAAAACCATGATTTCCGACTTTTTACAATTATATGTCAGTCCATTTTGTTCTGCGTATCTTTCACAATGGGCCACAAGCTTTCTCAACCCACAAACCGATGCACTTAACAACACCATATCGTCTGCGTAACTAATATTATTGACGCAGACACCATCTACATGGCAACCGACTCTGATACTGCTAAGCTCCTCAATCAGCTCATTAACATAAAGGTTGAAGAGCGTGGGTGAGCTTAGCCCCCCCTGCCTCACCCCGCACTCCAACCTATATGGTTCAGACAACTCTCCATTCCATCGTACATTGTTGATCTGGCTCCCATACCAATATTTAAAGATGTTAAGTAGTTCTTTTGGCAGGTTAGCGTTTTCCAATTTTTGCCATAACTTATTGTAGGAAACCAGATCAAAAGCCTTAGAAAGGTCCAAAAAGCAAGCGTAAACGGGCGTTCCTCTCTGTGTATAATACGTGACAGTATGCTTAAGACCGAGCACTGCAGTCTCCGTCGACAGCCCAGAACGAAAAACGAACTGGTTGTCGTGCAGCCTGATGACAGAGTCCAACTGAGTGTTAAGCACACTGTCAAACACCTTTGACACTACCGTGGCGAGTGAAATTGGCCTATAATTGCTGCTGTCTGCTAGGTCCCCAGTTTTGTTTTTGACAATAGGCACAACAACGGTACGCATCATCTCATCTGGCAGGTAACTATGACTCATACAAAAGCTGTACAACATGGCCAGGACCCTCGGTAGATGGGGACCCGCATATCGAAGGTGTTCAATGCTTAAACCGTCGTGGCCAGGGGACTTACCACGCGTCATCGATTTTATAATTTTAGCAATTTCGACCGCGTGAAATTTAACCTCTAGTTCCACTCCGGGTTGAGCATCCAACACCATTTGTGACGGCCCTAGCGGCGATTTTACAGAAAACCGCTCTTTAAAAAGGTTGGCAATTTCTTTCGAATCATTCACGCAGTCCACGCTCACAGGCACACCTGCTTTACTCTGCAACCGGTTTGTCTGCTTCCAAAACCCTTTAAAATCCTGTTTAACATGACATGACACCAAGACGTTCATTTTCAGCTGGTCTTCATGATCCTGACACCATTTGACACGTGACTTAAAAATTTTTCTACTTTCGCGCATTTCATTAAACAATTTCCCAGACGTGGGCTTACCCTCCAGAACCCACCGCAAAAATTGCTCCCGTGCGTGCCTGTGAGCGTCGGCAACATGAGTATTCCATCCTACATTTTTTCTAGAGGATCTGTTGCTATCAACCCTTCCCACTGCTGCTGCTTCGCTTAAGGCGCATACAATTTGTAGATAAAAGTTATCGATTACATTCCTGTGACTGGGGTTATTACAAACATAATCGCAACACTTACTCAATTCTTGAGGGAAGTCAATTACTCGTAATTTCTCATGACATTCTTTTTGATAGATACTTATTTGACTAGGATTTCTATCCCCCCACAGAATTCTATTCGAGATTACACTATTCACAGTTTTCTTAGGTAAAATTGTATTAAAACAACATTCAATGACTAGAGGAAAGTGATCAGACCATAAGACGTCATGAAGCACATACACGTTCCTAACTGATTTCAGTGCTGCTTCCGTTACTAAGCAGTGGTCAAGCCACCTTTTAGACCCGTAGACCTCACTTAGAAACGTATACGTGCTAGATCTCATTCCTAACATTTCTATGTCAATACATTTCCAATTTTGTTCATTACAAAACTGAGACATTTCCTCAAAAAATTGCTCAGACGGATGAGCATTAAAATCTCCAAGGATGTAAACATTTTCTACACTATAGTTATCAACAATTGCACTCACCGAGCTCAAAATGTCCGTGAACTCCGTTAAGTTTGCCGCTGAGTCTGTGGGCATGTAAACACTAAAAACTAGAAAACACCTTTCCTGTAGCACAATTTTTATTGCACATAACCGAGGGTTATCGCACTCAATCGTTACAACATTGTAAAAAATACTACGCCGCCACAAGAGCGCAACACCGCCGTACGGTCGACCGCGTAATATTCCCATTGACGTGTCCACCGCAGATACACCAGTATAGCTGAACTTTTCACTGATGGTGTTAAGAAATGAGATTTCGTCTGGCAACAACCACGTTTCCTGCAGTGCAATCACATCGTATTGATTACACAAATCACGAATACTCTGTACCGAGCGCTTCACGTTTTTACAATTAAATGTGACTAATTTGTAAATATTGTTATTCATTATTGTGCCTAGATTTTATGCCACTTAAAATTCCGCTGGATACGTTCTCAGTAATAATACTTTTTGGTTTGTAGTTGGTAAAACGCCGAAATATTATTCCTTGGGGCCATAAAGTATGATCTAAAAACATCTGCAGCTTACTATGTGGCACAAAGAACTTGTAAGCATTATGCTCACATTGCCGTTTGATATGTATTTTTTCAAGATTCACCTTTTCACCGGTTTTCTTTTGCAAGTAGCTCGTGATGTCCGATTCTAACGTGTCCTTGTGAACGTTTGTGATAAACACGGGAGTTTTCCTGTCAGCCGGTCTGAATTTATCTGTAGACTCGATTATAACGCTACCCATGTTTCCTTTAAGTCTATCCGTTACCTTACGCTTTTTATTTTGCACCAAAATAAAACCATCATCCGTTTTCGTAGCTGCAACGCTCGCATATTGATCTCGCTGTAAGGATAACTGTGCGTGAGTCACGTCTTCACTCAGCTGTTCGCTCGGCCCGTGCGCAGTAGTCATAGATAACGGTAATAATTACGCATCGGTCGAGTATTCATCGCTAAGCGCATGCATCGTTTCCTCTCTGTTGACATTGAATTCGCAACGGCTAACCGGCGCTTGAAGAAGTATTTCTGAACTACCCTCTGCTAAACTTGTGTCGGTGTTCGAAATAGTGTTTTCGTTTACAAAAGTATTGCTTTTTGAATTTAACATTTGTCCGTTGCTTTTACTAGCTTTATCATACTGTGCACCTCTTTTTGTGTTTACATTAGTATTCGGTAGGGCCAAAAAGTTCATTTCGCAAACTGTCTTAAGGTTTTGTAACTCACTTTGTGTCACATATGTAGACTTAATGTTATTAACTTCAGCCTGTATTAGCACTAAGTCCTTAAGGAGCTTGGAGACATCCAAGTGATCAAAGGTTATAGGTGGTAATTTCTCAAGATCACGGGCCACAAATACCGGCAGCAAATCAGGTTCCATTGTTTTGAAAACAGCTATAATATCGTTCAAGACACGATTATCTTTGCCTTTCCCCTTACGGACTGTTCTCCGAACCTCAGATGATAGTGATTCAATCAGTAACGTATTTGATTTTTGAATTTGTTCACTCGAGAACGCCGAAGCACATATCTTCACCAAACTTGCCTCATCAGCAATCGATATTTTATTTTGAACATAAGCTAAGAGCTCGTCAATAACGATATTACAAGATACACACTTTATCTGTCATTTTGTCGTTAATAGCGCACGGGGAGCGCATCAACTATAACACGACCGCAGGTAACGTCTGCGCGCGCGCGACTTTTGAGTAGAGCGTTTTAAAAACTTAACTTTATTAAATTTAATTATATCTTGAAAAGTAAGTGACTCAGAGATCTGAAATTTGGAATACATTTTTAAATGCTAATGCTTAATAAATATGCCTATGTCATAATTCTGAATATATCATACGTTTAAAGAAAAGTCACAACTGTCTTTTTTTAACGGTACCAATTATTTTTTCCGTGTCGGTAGTGACACATTCGACTATTTTATTTGGATTTTTTTTGTCGGCCGATGTTGGATATGACGCTTCCTACATTTTTAAATGAAAATTCCAATATTATTTGGGATAGCTGTGTCGTAAGTACCTTAATCGACTTTATTAATTGGAACAACATATTTTAATGAATAAAAAACCATATAGCCAATAATTTAACTAAAAATATTTTATTTTACTTTTTACATATATTATCTAGACACACGGTAGTGTGTCCGCCAAGTTCGAGCAAACAAAGCGACACAGCACCGTGGGTTATATTACACGAACCATTTCGGGCCAATTTCGACACCCTATAACTCGAAACATATTTCATCTACGCATAGGAAATTTCGAGTGTCTGTTGACATCCCCTTAATTATCTAGAATACAAAATTTCATTATTCTATCTATAGTAGTTCTTGAGATATTGACGTCAGAAAATCGCTATTTTTACTATACACTCACTGACTCATCAAAAACCTAAACCACTTCCAATGGTCGTACTGACTTGAAATTTGGCATGGAGATAGGTCTTAAGGTCAAAGTAAATAGAAAAATCTGAAAATGGCCAAGTGTGAGTCGGTTTTAAAAATAGCGAAGGTGTAACTTTGTTCTACTATGAAGTCATAATGAACTCAATGGGTCTATCTTCCAATGGTCGTATCGACCTGAAATTAGGTTCGAAGGTTTGTCTTTAGGTTAAAATAAAGTAAAAATCTGAACACGGCCAAATGTGAGTCAGTTTCGAAAACAACGAATGTGTTATTTTGTTCTACTATAAGTAGGTATGGAGTGGAACTGAAATAAGACTTATTAAAAAGAGACTGACCAAGTGACTAGGCACTTAGTATCACTATCAAATATGTTGTGCCACAATGTTATATATCTTAATATAAAGTATGATTCATGTCCTTTTAATTACAGTAATTAATTTTTAAATACTTCGCCGCATTTTGCCGTAGTTTTGAATTGAAATAGTTGAAAAGCGATTTTTTTTTATGAAATTTATCCACAGATTTAATCTTGTTAGAATGAGAAAAATCAATCTAAAGATAATCTGTATGTTGTGCTAGCAGTAGGGGACGGTTCCACCTACTTTATGCTGCAGAACAGTGACTACTTTTTAGAACCTCGTCATCAACATGTTAGTAATTCCAATTGTATCCGAAATGTCGATAGACGACGGTGACCACTTAGGTACTTCTTTCTTTGCTAGATTATTCTGTTGGTCAGTCTAGTGATATAAAAAAAAAATATAACTAGAAATACGAATCACACGGGCATTTTAAAATGAATACTGCAAATACTCAAACATAAGTTCATGAAATAAAAGTGTAGAACTTGATGGGTACACCCATCAAGTTCTACACATATATTCGATTCATATTATCCTATTCGTACAACAAACGCATTCCTCGTAGCCCATGATATGACATTATTTAATACAAATAATATAACTATTACTTCTTAAAAGTAATTCGTAATAAAATACACAAACACTCGTTTCGCGTGTCTAAATTTTGGTATCGTTTTGACTGAGTGTAGAGTGTAAGTAGTAATGTACGAAGTTGATAAGTACCCACATACAAAAAAAAAAAACAAACACAGTGTTGTTTTGAAAGCAGTTTTTCAAAAACTGTTTACCTTATATACATAGCCATGTAACGAAACCATAGCGCCTTTTAATTTTACTTGTGGTGCCATCTCTTGTCAGATAGTATGTCATTGAATATATTTACGTTGTTAAACATTTATTTTTATCAGTTTTTATTCCGGGGAAGTTATGATTATCTACTATTATAAATAGGCTTTAAAAATAAAAAAAAATGGAATTATCGTTATTACCAAATTATGGCACAACTAAGATTGAAGCGATACTGGAAATGGTCATTCTCCTTTAGATACATACCAATTTAAAACAATACATGTTGTTTTTAATGACAAAAACAAGAAAATTGTTCACCACTCTGTGTGTGTCTATTGCGGGCACGGAACAGAAAAAACAGGTGGAACTGCTAAGTAGGCGTGGCACGCGTGTCACAATTATGCGTTGTTACGCTTAACTTGCGCTTAACCGATCCCAGTTGCGTCTGCCATCGTGTCGAGTTGCTCGTCTCGTGACAAATTAATATTTACCTAGCTATGCCGTATTGTTCCGTTTTAGCTTGCAAAATTGATAGTAGGAGAAGAAATCTTACAAATGGAGGTATTTCGTATCATCGGTAAGTACGATTTTTATTGTTTTCTAATAAAAATCATATTTTCTTCCAATTTACAAAAAAATAATAGAACGGTTAGTCAAAATAAACCTTATGCAGTAAAGACAAAGTTTATTTTCGATTGTTTTTTTCCATAGAACATTCTAGAAAGACCTTCGCTACTCAATGTAGTGATGTGGCCAAGTCGAAAATTGATTTTGTCGATTGATGTCGATACGAGGAATAACTATCTTAACCCAAACTGTTATTTTTATTTATTTCGTTTTGCATTACAAAATAGGTATGAGGTCGCCTTAATTCATACACTAAATTTATATTAAGTAAATTTATGGTCGTTTAAGTGGTATAAAGCAAAAATATAATCAATGTTTTAAATAGTTACATAATTATTATAATTTATTAATGACTGAGACGTAACACACAGAGTGATACAAACAGTAGGTAATAGATTTTTTAACCTTCATTAAAAATTTGTTTCAGGTTTCCCAAAGTCACAAGCATGAAAGAGAAATGGATAGAGAGTGCGTCCTTGCGTTGTGGGAGGCCGGCCGGCAAGCTAAATCCTGATTCATCCACCGGTGGATAGATGAAAACTCGTGAAATCGACACTGCACTTCCTTTCTTCAAGTTTCACGGCAAAAAGTCCATTTAATTCACGAGAATCATGAGAATTTCAACATATGCGGAATATTAAAGACGAATTTTTACTATAAAACCCGAAGTTTTATTTATCTGATTCCTTCTTTAATTACATGTTGACAATCTATATTAAATTTAGGACATCATATCATAAGTGTGCACTCTGGGCCAAACTCACTATGAAACTTTGGCATGGCCCTTTACCTATCTGTCCGTCAGTCTTGTGTGTCTATTAATTAATGGTTTAAAAGGTACAGCGGTTTGTGTAACAAATAAATAAATGTACTTCCAACGAGTCGTATTTATCGTATTTGAACAAAAATCGGGTATCTATCGATATCGATAGATATCTTCTTTTTTTACTTTATATCAATGATCTACCAGACATAACTCAATATCCTTGTACTTTATTTGCTGATGACATTTCTTTAATTATGACTACTAATTCTAATGATATTGACAAATTTAACACCGACATTAATACAACAATTGACTCTATAATAAAATGGCTGGACGATAACAATTTACATGTAAACTTGACTAAAACGAAATTTATTCAATTTAGCACCTATGGCCGCAAAGACAAAAACTTGAATATCACTTGTCGGCGTGTCGAAATAGAAGAAGTAAACGAGATGAGATTTTTAGGAGTAATATTGGACAAGAATATAAATTGGAAGAGTCACGTAAACAATGTATGTAGTAAACTGAATCGTTTTGTCTATGTCCTAGCTAAATTAAGAAAGGTATCTGCTCAAAGCACAGTCCTTACCGCCTATCATGGCTATGTGGCTTCGGTGCTAAACTACGGGATAATACTTTGGGGTAATTCCACTGACGTCAACAAAGCATTCGTAGCTCAAAAAAAATGCATCAGAGCCATATGTGGTGAAGCACCCTGGATATCTTGCAAACCCATATTTAAAAAGTTAAAATTGCTTACACTACCTTGTATGTACATATTTGAAATTGCAAAGTTTGTTAAGTTACATCATCATATGTTTAAAACTGCGAGTGATATATTTCCAAGAAACACCAGAAATCCAGACAGAATTGTACTGCCGAGAATCCCTAAAACTCAACTTTATAAAAATAATTGTTTTGCTATGTGTGGCTTTATATATAATAAGTTACCTAGAGAAATAAATAAACTTCCATATAAATTATTCATCAAAAATCTAAAAGGATGGTTGTTAGAAAAATCTTTTTATTCTGTATCTGAATTCTTGGAAAGGCCATTATAGTAAATAATTAATGTTGTGTGGCAGTAATAATATCAATTCTGTGTAAATAAAATTTGGCATAAAAATGACATATAAATAATGTAATAATATTTAAATTGAAAATAATATCTATAATTGTACTGTAAAACTTAGAAAAATTGATGTTAACAATGTAATACTTACCTATTTTAATACTTTTCCTGTAAGTTAACTATGAATAATGTTTGCATTCCCTATAAAGGCAGAATATTATGTACTGTTCAACCTAATAATTTGCCATCTTATGTATTTACTATATTCTTGCAAATAAAATGAATTTGAATTTGAATTTGAATCGATAAAGAATTTAAATGTAATACGTGGTGTGTCCTCGGCCGAGTAGCATTAGAGTCACGCCATTGTCAACCGTATGTCTAAAGCAATTATGTTGATAATTGCTTATATTGATTATATATCGCCATCTATGGTCAAGTAGCGAAACTAACTCGTCCATCGAATTTAGTGTGACTGTAGACCGTAAATACGTATTGTTGCTAATGCAAAATCAACCTTATTTTTAGAAAGTCAGGGTTTATTTTTTTTTGTGATGTAGGCTAATTTTGTTTAAATTTAAAACTACCAATCATACGGATTATTTCGTTGTAGTGCATATGTTATTATCGGATTATTTGTGTGAGTTTGGCGACAGCGATTCCTATAGTAATTTTGGCGTATTGCACTTCCACTTGTTTTTTCTGTTCCGTGGTTGCGGGAACCGAACCCACGATTTACGAAGTGCAAAGCAGATCGCACACTAGGTGCGATAAATCAGTCAAGCAAAAATGAAAAGACTATTTTTTTCTCGCAATCTAAATAATTTCTAATTTGACAACTAATAAAATCGCATATTCAAGAACATGGAAATCATATATACTCTAAGATGGAATTATATATACTACTGCGCATCTCACCCTCTGAAACGCCACGGGATGAGATAGGATGGCGCACTTCTAGGGCTACATAATACCTACTGGTAGGTAGGTATTACCAAGTTATTAATTATCTATGTAGGTAGCGTACTTACAAACAGAATGAAGTACGTTATTGATGTATGTAAGGAGGTACATTATATAAGTGTATAGCCAGTTCATTTGTAAAAATCCCCTATAAATAAATAGTAAAATAGGATTTATCATGTGACGGGCCTGAGGTCTAGTGGTTAGTGACCCTCACTGCCATACTGGAGGTCGTGGGTTCGATTCCCACTCTGGACAAATGTTTGTGTGATGAGCACGATCATTTGTTCTGTGTCTGGGTGTCATTTATCTATAATATGTATGTATTTAGAAATATATCAGTATGTATATCAGTTGTCTGGTTACCATAACACAAGCTCTGCTTAGCTCGGGATCAGATAACCGTGTGTGAGATGTCCCAGGATATTATAATATTATCATAGATTAAATTAAAAATTAATTAAATAATATGTATGTATAGTGATACTAGATAAAAAATCCTTTCCCCACCTCGCGCACCCTCCGTCGCTGCCTTCACTCGTCTGCCGCGCTCGCGCTGTCGGCCAGCTCATGCCATCCGTTCGCCCGCTCATGCCGCTGACGCGTACGCGCGGGAGGCGGGGAGTCGACTAACCAAACCGTTCGAAAGCCGCGCGTCATACGCGCGAGCGCCCAGATCAAAGAGTATAATAATGTAACGGGTAGCCCAGATCCTGTGCGGTTGTGTTCCGACAACGTACTTACAATTTTGCGATTTGCGACTTATTTGTAAATTGCTTGATTGGACATTGAATTGATGTATGCCTTCATTTATTAGCTTGGTCTCGTTAATATATCAGTTGTTTCAAACTTAATATTCGTGCAAGTTAAAGAGGTCAGCATTACTACTCGTATAAATTAAAAAGGCGCGAAGGTGCTCAATATAGGCCAGAGCGGACGCATTCCGAGTACGATTCACTTTTAATTATATTTTCCGCATTTAATTAGGGACCGCAATTAAGAAGGTGTTCATGTGGAAGTATTTTGATAAATATATGTTTTTAGATTTGTGGATCAATAAAGTAGGCATCTCTTATTTTCGGTTTTAAAAGTAGGTTCTCTACAACATTTTTTAAACTCTTTCCGCCAAGTTCGAGCAAAAAAAGCGACACACCGCGGTGGGTTATATTACAAGAACCATTTCGGGCCAATTTCGACCAGCCTAGAACTCAAAACATATTTTATCTACGCATATGAAATTTCGGGTGTCTGTAGACATCCCCTTAATTGTCTAGAATACAAAATTTCATTATTCTATCTATAGTAGTTCTTGAGATATTGACGTCAGAAAATCGCAATTTTTACTATACACTCACTGACTCATCAAAAACCTAAACCACTTCCAATGGTCGTACTGACTTGAAATTTGGCATGGAGATAGGTCTTAAGGTCAAAGTAAAGAGAAAAATCTGAAAACGGCCAAGTGTGAGTCGGTTTTAAAAATAGCGAAGGTGTAACTTTGTTCTACTATGAAGTCATAATGAACTCAATGGGTCTATCTTCCAATGGTCGTATCGACCTGAAATTAGGTTCGAAGGTTTGTCTTTAGGTTGAAATAAAGTAAAAATCTGAACACGGCCAAATGTGAGTCAGTTTCGAAAACAACGAATGTGTGATTTTGTTCTACTATAAGTAGGTATGGAGTGGAAATGAAATAAGACTTATTTAAATTTAGATAATACCAATTCAAGACAATACATGTTTGTCTTAAAGACAATAAATTGTTCACCACTCTGTGTGTGTCTGTTGCGGGAACCGAACCCGCGATTTACGAAGTGCAAAGGAGATCACTAGGTACACCAGGTGCGCTAATTCAGTCAAACATCAATGAAAAGACCATGTTTTTCTCGCGTAGTCTAAATAATTTCTAATTGTACAACTAATAAAATCGCATATTCAAGAATATGGAAACCATTAATACACTAAGATGGAATTATTTTATTTATTTATTTATTTATTTATTTAAACTTTCATGTACAATTATGGTACATAAGGCGGACTTAATGCTGCAAGGCATTATCTACCAGTCAACCTTTGGGTCAAATGGAGAAGCAGCTGGGATAGGTACAACAGTACAATAAGAAAAATAAATAAATCTACTACATCTAACGATGGCTATATAAATAATATACGTACATATAAAAATATATACCTACATAAATATACCTATATGGGTAAATAATATTATTTTGATAAATAAATTATACAGATGTAACTACTTAGATATAGATAAAATATAGAAAATATGGATATATAATATGACATGACGACGACCATATCAATATTCGAAATCCTAAGGAACCAGTGTTTTCAAAAAGTATTCCCGAACTTGTCGTTTAAACGAAAATTTACTGGGAGCTTTTTTAACGTCAAGGGGAAGGGCATTCCAGAGTTTAATTGCCGTGACCACGAAGGAATTGGAAATAAAACCGGTACAGTGAGAAGGTATCTGAAGGAGCAAATTTTCAGCAGCGCGAAGGTTACGATCGTGCGAGCTACCCAGGAACTGAAAAGAACTTTTTAAATAATTAGGAGCAGAAGGATCGTTAATAATAGAGAAAAGCAAGCAGAGTGACCTGAGGGATCTTCTCTGGCGAATAGGCAGCCATTTTAGCTGAGAACGGTAACAGGAAATGTGATCAAATTTTTGGAGTCCGAATACAAAGCGAATGCAGTTATTCAAAAGTCGATCCAATTTGTTTAGAAGATTTTGGGATACATCAGAGTAACAAACATCCGCATAATCAATAATAGGGAGCACAAGAGCCTGTACAAGCAGTAGTTTAGTGCTAGATGGAAGAAAGTGCTTAAATCTATAGAGAGATCGCAGTGTGACGGTAACGTTCCGACTTACCATATTGATCTGCTTTTCCCAGCTAAGTCGATCGTCGAGATATAAACCCAGATCCTTAACGTGAGGAGACAAAGGAATGATGGAGTTATTAAATGTAATAGGTACTAGACCATGAACATTGAGGCTACGCATATGGTAGATGCTACCTATTACCATGGCTTGGCATTTACTCACGTTAACTGATACCCCGAACTGCCTGGACCAGTTACTAATATTACGCAGGTCACCGTTTATAGAGGAAATACAGTCATCTAAGCAGTTGACATCGGCTTGAGCGTAAAGCTGCAAGTCATCAGCATATAGATGGTAAGAGCATTTGAGGATGTCAGTAATGGAATTAATAAAAAGCGAAAATAGTAAAGGAGAGAGTATGCCGCCTTGTGGAACGCCAGTAAGCAGATCATGCCAGTCAGAACATGCCTGCTTAACCCGAACCGCCTGCCGGCGACCACGAAGATAAGACGAGAACCAATCCCGTGATGAATCCGAAATCCCAATCTGTGACAAAATAGCAAGTAGAATGTCATGGTCAACGGTGTTAAATGCGTTGGAAAAGTCAATTAAAATTAAAACCGTCAACTTGGAACTTTCCATGCCGGACCTGATATCATCAGTGACTTTAAGTAGAGCAGTAGATGTACTATGTCCTGGACGAAAACCAGATTGAAAATGGGAAAGACAGTTATTTTTCAAAATGAACGAAGAGATTTGTTTGTGAGCAACAGCTTCTAGAATTTTAGAAAGAAAAGGGAGAATGGAGATCGGCCTAAAATGACTAGTTGAACTGGGATATGGAATTTTTGGAAGAGGTATTATGAAAGCTTTACGCCAGATTAGAGGAAAAACACCAGAGTACAAGGAATAGTTAATAATATATGTGAGAATAGGAATAAAGCAATCAAGGATTAAAGTCAACATCTTCCTGCTCACTCCATCACATCCGACAGCATTTGTTTTAATAGTCTTAAAGATATTGAGAACTTCGAGTTCAGTCACGGGGGAAAACGAGAAAGTGTTTGGAGAAAGTGATGGCTTGGAAGATATATTAAGAATAGTGTCTCTTCTTACATCATCAGCCAGACTGGCAGTTGCCGAAAAATGCAAGTTAAGGCTATTCAGTGACACATTCGAGGGTAAAACATTGGATGGCGACTTAGATATGCCAAGTGATTTAAGAAACTTCCAAATATTAGCCGGTGAAGAGTTGAGAACATTCTCACAGATGTATCAGCGTTTAGCTACTCTCACCATCTGATTACACCGATTTCTTGCCAACTTGTACAGACCCCAGTTTTCCTCACTGCGATCCCCTCTATATTTTCGGAAAGCCCTATCGCGCCGCTTCATTGCCATCCGAACCACCAAAGTTACCCAAGGTGCTGGGGGACGCTTAACTCTTACAGCTTTCAAAGGTGCATGTGAATCATAAAGCTTTAATAATGAATTATTCAACAAAGCAACCTTATCATCTACTGTCGGCGCCTCAAGAACATTAGTCCAATCTATAGATTGTGCATCCCTGTTGAGTTTCTCTCTATCCAACCTCGCAAAGTTCCGGAGGAAAATTATAGCCGGCCGCTGCTTCGGGGGTTTAATTTTGTAAGAGAGAAAAATTAAGTCATGTCGCGAAAGCCCCGGAGCTGCAACCTGACCGTGATTGGCAACTAAATCCACAGAGGAGGTGAGCATAAGGTCAAGCCATGAGTCGTCAGTATTATCATTCTGATGTGTCGGATTGAGATCAAGGCAAGAGATATTAGTCGACTCTAAGATTGCCCTCAGCTCACGTGATCTGGATGTATCTTTTACGAGGTTGGTATTAAAGTCACCCATGATTATGAGATGTTTGTACTCTGAGGAAACAGATTCCAAAAGATTTTCTAAACTGGTAAAATAATCAATAGTGGGTGGGCAATAGACTACCCCCAGAACGGCCTTAACCCCTTTGACAGTTATCTCAAGTATCAAGAACTCCGGATTACTGTTATACAGGGAGGGGGAAGAAAATAAAATTTTGTATGGAATGTCACTACGGAGATATATAGCAACACCACCGGCCCTTTTCCTTGTGCGATCGTTGCGAATTAGGATATAGCCCGGAAGACTATAAAAAGTTGAAGGGAGTTCGGGTTTTAGCCAGCTTTCGGAAATCAAAATTGCGTGAAAAGGAACACCAGTGAACATATCCAACAATTCCGAATGGTGTTGGGGAATACTTTGTGCATTAATATGACAAACATTTAGAAACTTTTGGTACCTCTGACATTCTTGTATTAAATAACTATTTACTGAAAAATAATCATTCAGAGAAGTATATGAGTCATTAGAATTGTCAGTAGCAGAGTAAAATGAGTCGTCAGACATCAATGTAAATATAACTAGATAAAAATATGTGTATATATAAATAATAAATACTAATGGTACAATAAAAAGGAAACTAAAATGGAATTCGAAAACTAACTTGACTACAATTAAAATTGCATAACCTGCCGGTCGACTGTTTACAAATAAACTTAAAAACAAAAATATCCGAACGCATCCTTTAATACGACTTTTCTATGCGTAGACTTTGTTGTATCTATGATAACATTTGACAACTGTCACTGTCAGTGTGCAATCACTAATAATGTCATCTATGAAAATATATTTTTATAACAAAAATAAAAGTCAACGGACGGTAGACCGCAAAAAGGAAAACATTTACAAAAAGGAGTGCAATCACTTCTTCTGAGCATTGCGTTTTGGCCTTACCGACACCTGCTTCACCGGCGACGGACTCTGAATCTTCGTAGTAGCTGTGGGTACAGAAGGAGCCTCAGTTTCAAGCAACTTGCCATGTTCCTTACCCAGCGCCATCACCTCTTCGTGACTAAACACACGGCGACGCTTACCATCGGGGAGCTTGATGTATATAGTGCCGTCCAACGTCCAAACATTTGTTACGCCGAACAGCTTACGGGCCGTTGTGAAAGTCACTTGTCTCTGACGAGTGAGAAACTCCGACAGCACAAAAGATGAGCCCTTCAGCTTGGTTTTGGACTTCCAAACCTCAGTCCTCACCGCAAGATCAGCAAACCGGAACAGTATAGGCCGTGGCCGGCCCTCGGGTGATGTACCAAGTCTGTGGCAAACAGTAAGGCAGGAAGGTTGAAGATCCCCCAGGCCCAGGTTGCGTTTCATAATACATAGCACTGTATCTGTCAGCTGCTCATCTGGCTTCTCTGGGACACCACCAAGCAAAAGAAATTTCTTCCTGTGCCGCATCTCAATCACGTCAATACCTCTGCTGACCTCCATAAGTTGTTGCTGAAGGACATTGAAGACACTCCACACATGATCCTTGAAACTATTGAAGTCTTTCCAGAGGTTAGTCAAGTCAGCTCCAGGAGACGATGCCTTCAGATGAGCTTCAAAATCTGCCATACGCTGGCTGAGAGATGTCAATGCAGTTCGCTGGGTCTCCGCAATATCAGCAATAGTGGTCATTTTTACTGGCAGTTTAATTTTACTTCCTATTAATGTTGTGAAAGTTTTAGGTTAGAAGTCACCGGCAAGTAAGTGCAATTTTCTTGACTTACAACATAGGTTTCTTGTTGTCCACACAATATATGGTTTATAGCAAACTTGTAGCAAATTTTATGTTGTGTTTACAAATGTTATTAATGTATTTATTAATTAAACTAATTTATTACTTTAGAGACCTTGTATCTACTTTTATGCACCTACCCCCCCCTACATTTTCAATAACTTTTCAATGATATTACTTGGCAAGTTTTCACACACCACACACCTTTTCAATGTAATTAATCGACACCTTTGGCCTGCAATGTGTCAAGTATATAATTTTCTATTAAAACTTGCCAAGTTACATCATTAAAAAGTACTGAAAATAATAAATGATATCAGGAAACTGCTAAAAAACCGGTGTACGTTTCTCTGACTATTATAATTTTAGGTATTTCTTTGTAACATGATACATATTCAAAATCTACCTTAAAAACTACTGTAAAACAAGTGTGCATTCTTTTAACTATTAATGATTTGAGTTGTTTTTATGGAACTTGTTACTTATTTAGATTTCACTTCTTTTATAGGCGAAGCATTGCCATAGTATCGAACTTGGCAGCCTTTTACATTTATGTTTTTGATGGGATCTTCTTTACTGATGCAATCTAGCTGAAGCTTCCTTTTTTTAGGGGGCCAGGGAGGCGAATAAGGCCTAATATACGCCTCGATCAGTCCGACATTTAAATTATGTTTCAAATTAAAAAACACACAATAGATTAAAACTACTAATATTTATCGCGAAAAATTTCAAGCCACTCAAACTTGCGTTCCCACCGTTAACAAGAGCGATAGTGCCGGAACCGACGGCTTCCCTGCCCCGCGCCAAGTGTACCACGTGAGCGCGACAAATGGATGTGCGATTAACGCTTATGCGACAAAACTGTACTGCGACTCACCGTAGTTCGAATGCACGCTAGTGCGACACACTGTAGATCGACATCTCGCTAGTGCGATATGAAGAAATAGAACATAAACATATAGAACCGACATAGGCCCAGACATCCATTGCTTGGTTAGGTTCAACTTTGTGACAGAGATCAATAGGTTAGGTTAGGTTAGATATTGTGACCTTGCAATGGAGCGAGCGAAGCGAGCGACGGCCTTTGATTATTTAATATCTACTTATTTAATATATGTAATTCAACATTTATCACAGTAAACTACTGTAATACTGCATCAACGTACTACACTACCCTTGCTAGGTGTCAAACTACTGCAATACTGCGCCAACGTACTGCACTACCGTAGTGTCGCACTACCGTAGTGTCGAACTACTGTCGCGCAATCGTTTGTCGCACTAGCGAGATGTCGATCTTCAGTGTGTCGCACTAGCGTGCATTCGAACTACGGTGAGTCGCAGTACAGTTTTGTCGCATAAGCGTTAATCGCACATCCATTTGTCGCGCTCACGTAGTACACTCCCCCGCGCCTCCCTTAAACAAAGTAGTAATAGAACTACCGACATTATTGCGCGGTAAGTGGAGTAATATCCTACAATATTTCCATTGAAAACTCTGTAATTATATGACATTATTAAATTTTGATTAGTGCATCATAAAGATTAATTAAAATTATACACGAATATGCAAAAAAGTGAAAATCGCCAAAAACGTACATCCGACTTTATTATTAGGGACCGTCGACTGATGTTTGAGATATTGATCTACTTCTTGCTGGCTGCCTCTGATGACACAGAAGATGTCGTCAACAAAGGTATTTAAGCATGTTCGCGCTAATCCCCGTTCTATACTATTAATATGTACTTAAAAAAGTCTCCATGCCGACCGTCTACACTCCAGGTACTAAGGTACAAAACATGGTGGGCACACCGAAGGATGTTCTACCCCTTCAACAACCAGGTGTCTATAAAATCGACTGCAGCTGCTGTAAGTCATACAGAGGGCCAACAAAGCGAAAGATCGCGGAAAGGCTCAAGAAAAATATCGCAGCTGTAAAAAACCGTCAGACATCTTTTATTTATTTATTTATTATTAAACATACACACACTATCATTACAGAGTGATCCAATACAATAGTGGTTTCCATAGCCATACACATACAATATGAATAAAATCTAACTTACAGCTAAGACAAAGAAAAAAATAAAACAAAACAAAACTAACTTCAATAATTAAATCTATATAACAATAACTTATTAACCTAAACAATTTTTAACCTTAAATGTACAATGTAAAAGATAACACAAATAAAACATATATATTTATAAATATTTACTTAGACATAACTAACAATATTCAACAACACTATTGCGAATTCACTCAAATTGCACGAAAAAATATCAACTCTCTCATGCACTTCGTTTAAGACCCGTATTGTGCGAGTGAGGGGTGTCTTTGACAACAGATTGGTTCTGGCTACCGGCACGGCCAGCAGCGGCGGCCGCCGCCGCCTCCATACGTACCTGTCCGGCACGCACAGCTGCAGGTGACGCAGCACACCCGGGTTATGTGCTACTCCACGCAGGAGCTTTAGCGCATACACCGCGAGTGTAAATTCCCTGCGCACTCTGAGTTATTTGAACCCCACCATACCAAGTACAAAAAGTGTAGGATACATCAGCGGGTAAAATGGGTACACCCCATACAATTTGAAATACAAGTGTCTTGTAAACTTATTTTGTACTCGCTCAAGCATGACACTGTATTTCGCCTCATGAGGCGCCCAAATCACCGCACTGTGCTCCAAATGACTCCTTACCAATGCGTCATACAGTACCCTGAGGGTGGTGATGTTGGTGAAACCCTGCGACTGTCTTAGCACGAAACCCAGGTTTCTGTACGCCTTCTTGCAAATCTTAACTATGTGCTCCCGGAAAGTTAGATCAGGGGTAAGCAGCACTCCTAAGTCTCGTACCTGCGTAACTCGCTGCATCGGCTCTTCATCTACTTTGTAATTGTAGGCTAAGGTAGACTTCGCGCGCGTAAATGTCATCACTGAGCATTTCGTAGTGTTGAAATAGAGCTTATTTTTATTACTCCATTCCACCACCCTATCTATGTCTTCCTGCAATTTCTCACAGTCCGCCTCACTCCTGACCTCGAGCAGCAATTTGAGGTCATCAGCAAACAATAAACATAAACTATGTTTGACTACCTCTGGTAAGTCATTTATCATTAAATTAAATTCGAGAGGACCCAAATTGCTGCCCTGGCTCACGCCTGACCTGGTGTAGTATGGCTGGGATTCGAAACCGTTGTAGTCGACGTACTGCTGGCGGTCTTCCAAGTAGCTGGCGAAGAACTGTAAAAGGTGTTGAGTACAGCCAACTTTTTCCAGCTTCATTAGCAGTACATCATTATCGACGGTATCAAATGCCTTTTTAAAATCAAAATAAGCCGCGTCTACCTGTACACCAGCATCGACTGCCGGCACCGCCCTCACCATGAAATTAAGCAGGTTTGTTGCAGTGCTGCGCGCCGGCCGGAACCCGTGCTGCGCGTCCGATAGCTGTGCGTTCACCTGAGCCTGCACACAGCGTTGGATGGCAGACTCGAACACCTTAGCAGGCGTCGACAGCACCGCCACCGGTCTATAGCCACTGACATCCGGGCCGGACTTACCTTTTGGTACCGGAATAACTCGCGTCGTTTTCCATCTAATCGGAAATGTTGCTTGTTTTAAACAAGTATTAAATATATGATGCAGAGGCTCTGCCAGCACCCTGCCACAGTCTCGGAACAGAAATGCTGGAATGCCATCGGGGCCCGATGAGTGCTTTGGCTTGAGCTTCATGAGCGCTTGCCTAACATCGTGCAGACTGACAATGTGCACTCGTGCACTGCTCGCTTCCGCCTTCACCCCCGCCGCACGTGCGTCCAGCCGCGGCCGTTCTCTATTGTACACCGATTCAAAGAACGACGCAAAATGTCCAGCACACTCCTCATCCGAAAGATGTTGACCATTTTTTATAATAACCTGCTTATTTAACCTGCTTCGTTTGGACCTAATATACTGCCAAAAATATTTAGGATCTTTTGAAAATTGTTTTTGTATTTTAAGCTTATGTTCTTTATGTGCTATTTCTATAGATTTTTTGATACGAGCTCTGATCTTAGAAAATTCAGTATAATCATTTTCATGCTTCGTTTTTTTGAAAGTTTTATGTAATCTGGCTTTTTTCTTTATATCGCTTATAATTTCTGAAGTGTACCATTCGGGGTAAACATATCGAGAGTTTTCACATCTATGCTTTTTCCGGGGTACACACCTATCTAAAATATCACTAAATTTATCATAAAAAATATTCAATATATCCTCCACATCATGCATGTCATAAATCATACTCCAATCAGTGGACGCCAGCAAAGAGTATAATAGCTCGTAGTCAGCCCGATAAAAGTTCCACTGCGGCCGAACAGTGCGCGCGGCGGGTATAGCGGCGACGGCGGGCTCAGCGGGCGCGGGCGGGGAGGTCGCGGCGGGCGCGGGGAGTGACCGCGCACAGCGCACGGTAATCGCGAGCGGCGGGTGATGTGAGTCGACGGGGACGGGCGCGTCGTCGGCCGCCACCACCGTCACTTTCCCGCCAAAACCCGTGCTCAGAACCAAATCCAACTGACGACCTAGATGATTTGCTATGTTGTTACTCTGAGTGAATTCGCAATAGGACACAAAATATTCATAATAATTTTTTACATTTACAGGACACGAATACGAATTAAAATCACCAATAACTATTATTTCTCCATAACTATCACATAATTTTTCTATTAATCTAAATAATGTCAAGTAATCATTCTCAGAACTTCCTGGTGGTATGTAAACAACACAACATAAAAACAGAAATCTATTTTTGAAATAAACCGTCGCACTAACCATTTCAAAAATGCAGGTGTCTATCGAAGCGTCCGCGATTTGTACTTGTCGCAACTCATATCGGTGTGTGGCCACTAAAAACGCTCCTCCCTGCTTCCGACCATCCGCTCGATCGCACCGTAGAATTTTATATCCCGGAGGAATAATTTCTGGGTCTTCTATGGAATTATTGCAACCAGATTCCGTTACTGCCAATAAATCAAAATTTAATGTCTCAAGATTAGCTCGGAACTCATCCAGTTTAGTTCGTAGACCTCGTACATTTTGATAAAATATATCGACGTTGTGGCTATAAAATGTTTGGTTTTGTTCTGTTAAAGTTCCGAAACCACGTCCATTCGCTAAACTCTGCATTCATTGGCCAGATTTCGGCTTGGTTCAACATCTCGAAACACTTGTCTGGTACTCCAATAACAAAAGACGAGTAATCTCTCTTAATTTTGTGTTTGATCTTATCAATTTTGATTTGAACATCTGGTCCACATACATTTTTAACGTGATCTTCAATGGTTTCAACAGTGGTATCAGGATGCAGACGCCAAACATGCAGATATTTTTTGCGATCACTCACTTGAATCGCCTTCAACTCTGTATTTGTTCCCACCCTCACCTCTTTAGGTTGCCTGTTATTTTTTTTATTTCGTATGGTAGTCCATCCTGATTCGTTACCTTCCACTTCATCGACAGGTTGTTCCGAAGTCGTCAGAGTGCTAGTACCACACAAAGCTTGTTCTGGTAAAATTTCTACAGACTTCGTGGCCCCACATTTGTTTACGTTTTGAGTCTTGTTGTAGGTATGAAGCGTTTTCTTGGAATTGGTGGAATTATTCTGTTGCCTGACAACCTCGGCAAAAGAAGATGGAGAAGGAGAGTTTCGGGGAATATCAGCTGCTATTTCGTGGGGTTGGTTGTACTGAGTATGCTTAGGTAACTTAGCTTCTACTTTTTCTTCGACCACCTTCAGCATTTTAACTATGTTGCCCAACTCAGTTTTTGTTTGCGCAAACTGATTAAGTAGAAGCGATATCGAGTTAGCCTGGCTGTCCATGCGAGCTATCATGTTGGCTTTAAATTCTCTCAATTCTTCGAGTAGTAACTTATCAGAATCTATAACTATTGGTGAATACTGAGTCTGACTTCCGCGTTGACTGCATACATTGTTCTCTGGAGTGGTAGCGTTAGGGTTAGAGTGAGGTATGTTAGTGCGAATAGGGATTTCACTGTTGCATCTTTTTGGTTTGGCACAGATACATTCAGGACATAACCATTTTTTTATATAATTCTGGGTGTATGCCGTAAACGCTTCTTTGTTTATTTCAAGACATGCTATATCGTACCTCTTCATGCATTTTTTATTGGCACATTCCATGTAATCATCAATTATGGGCGAAGCACACGCTCCACATTTATTAGACATTGCGAACAAAAATTTAAATAAAAACCGCGAACTTCTTCTAGTTTTGGCGCGCGCGCGCGTCTTGACAGAGACGAATTATTTGTTTTTCGCAGCCCGTCTCTTTTACGCCAGATGAGGAGGAGCCTACCTCGGCGTTCTCGGACGACACGATGTCGCGCTCGCGTATTATTTTGACAAAAACAGTTCACACCACTTTAGCCCTTATTTAGGCACAATATGAGTCAATATTGCACAAATTAATGCTCTAATTAAATTGAGCAAAATAAAATAAAATAACAAAAAAAACACGTCTGCCGCTGACCACCACTAGCGCACATGCATCGACAATTGCAGAGCACCTACTACAGCCGGGCGTCAGTCACTGGATTCAATTCCGTCGCGCGCAAGTCCTCTCCACCGATCGCCACTTTCATTCGAGAGCAGTGCGAGAAGCGATTGAAATCAAGAAACATCCTAATTTCAATCGGGGAGACGGCTTTAATCTATCAGCATCGTGGAATCTAGTGATTCGTTTAACACAACCGCGCGTTTCTGCAAAGTCGGATAGTGATCGGAATAGGGACACAGTTAGTGCAGTGTGTAGGGTAGTTAAAAAACATGGGGTAGATGAAAAATCATCAACGCCGTGCACGGAAGAATGACACCGCATCTCCAGTCTGCTTGCGACCACGGCCGGTGTAACCCGGTCGAAACGTCAAGCCCTAAAGGTATTTATGCATGTACGCGCTAATCCCCGTTCTATAATATTACTATAAACATGCAGCGCGATAGTTTAAAAGTTCATAATGCACATTTCAATCATCATTTCAATATGGATGAGCAAGGGACTTAAGCAGAGTTCTAAAACTAAGCGTTACTTACGATTTCAATATTACAAAAATAAAAATATATGTTATAAATCTAAATATACTGCATATTCTAATCTCTTGCAAAAATGCATCTATAATGCTAAACGTAATGCTAATATTAAGTATATTAATAATAATAACAACAAATGTAAAGCTACATGGACAGTTATAAAAAATGAAGTAACTGATAAACAAACTAAAAGCACTGTAAACTACATAAAAGTCGACGACACTATAATATCAGAACCTATAGAAATAGCCTCTTGCTTTAACAATTATTACATAGATTCACTTCATGCACAAACTTACATTAAAAAATATGAAAATAATAAGCAAATTGCAAATTCTATGTTTCTTATCCCTATGTCTGAAAATGAAGTTAAGCAGCAAATACTATCGTTAAATAATAACAACTCAGAAGGTTACGATGAGCTTAACACAAGAATACTTAAGGCATGCGTTGAGGAAATATGTACAGTGTTGACATATTTAATAAATCAATCCTTTTCCCAAGGAGTGTTTCCTACATCACTGAAAAAGTCTATTGTAATACCTTTATATAAAAAAGGTGAAAAAATTGAGATGACTAATTATCGCCCTATAACGTTAATACCCATACTGTCTAAAATATACGAAAAATGCATGTACCAAAGATTAACCAAATACTGCTCAAAATTTAATATTATAAGTTCAGAACAATTTGGATTTCAAAAGCAGAAATCTACTACTCTAGCCATCTATTCTCTTATGAAAGAAATACTTACCAAAGTTAATAACAGTCAGCTCACGACAGGGTTATTTTTTGATTTATCAAAAGCCTTCGATTTAGTTTCGCATGATATACTACTAAATAAATTAGAATCTATCGGGATAAGGGGACTGGCACTCCAGTGGATATCATCGTACCTAACTGAACGGCAACAGAGTGTCACTATTACAAAACTCGATGAAAATAAAGAAGTTATACCATACTCCTCAGAGTATAAAATCATAAAACGCGGTGTGCCTCAGGGCAGCATATTAGGGCCCATTTTATTCCTTCTCTATATAAATGACATAGTCTAAGTCGTAATAATTAGTTGTAGTTATTGAACCTACGGTACATTCATCGAAAACGTCGATAAAAAGTAACTAAGTGAGGTAGGGGAAATAAATATTGGTTTCTTAGGTTTACGCGAAGGTTAGACATTGAATAAAACTAATTTTTACGGATTTTTTCGCGGTTTTAATTTTAGATTTAGGTCCCGACGTTTCGACACCTTTGCAGGTATCATGGTCACGGGCAGACTGAGATGGCGTTCGTCTTGACAGAAGATGTTGCTCGTTCTACCTTCATATTTTAATTTATTATTGAGTTCCGACGCAATATGAGCTCACTATGTCTTGATGTCTTGCAGCGCTGCTCTTGGGTTTGGGCTTGAGTTTGTATATTATTGGGTCCCAAGTAGGTGATATCTTCCAGCCATCTTCTCTTTTGAAATTAGGGTGTTTTTTAATCTCAATAGCCTTGCGGAACATCCTAGGTAGGAATCTGGATTCTTTAGCGAGGATCTGTGGTTGGTCAAATCTAATATAATGGCTGGAGCCTTCAGCATGTTCGGCGACTGCAGACTTCGTTGAGCGGCGGTGTTTTACGTCAGCGATGTGTTCTTTAACGCGGGGCCCTATGCTTCGTTTTGTTTGTAAGAGAGGCCGCAGTCACAATCTAGTTTATAAACTCCTGCTTCTTATAGAGGTATGTGACACTTGACGGATGTTAATGACTGACTAATCTTCTTGGGCGGCTTGAAGTATGTTTTGATTGAAGCTCGTTTTAGGATGTAGTCAATCTTGTCTGTGACACCTCTGACGTATGGTAATACAGCAGGTAAACGATCAACTGTGGCTGGCTTCACTCGTTCTCTGTGACGGGGCCGTGGAATTTGGAGCTTGTTGTCTCGCAGTACTTGCTTGACGTGTTGAAGCTCAGCGACAAGGTGTCTGTCATCACAGAGTCCGCGTGCTCTCTGAAACAAAGATTTTCCCACGGTAGCTAACTGTTTAGGGTGGTGGTGAGATTCACCGTTTAAGTACCTATCTGTATGGGTCTTTTTGCGATACACTGTGTGACTTATTGTCTGATCAGGATTTCGTTTGACTAATATGTCTAAGAAGGCAAGAGATTTATTATCCTCCAACTCCATAGTGAATTGAATTTTGTTATTAATGGAGTTGAGATGTTTTAAGAATGCATTTACTTGATTAGATGGTAATATTGTGAAAGTGTCATCTACGTACCGTTTATAAAATCTGGGAGTGAAAGGAGCTGTTTTTAAGGCTGTCTCCTCGAAGTCTTCCATGAATATATCAGCAACGACAGGGGATACAGGCGAGCCCATTGCTTCACCATCTACTTGTACAATCGGGGACAACGACGCCTTATCACCTGATCGTCGAGAAACGGTTCGAGTCGCTTGCGCTCTTTCTAACGCTAGCGACACGCGGCGACGCCCCCTTACTTCTGATTGTATTTTATTATAGTGCCATTGCTAGTGTTATTTGAAACGTTGAACACTGTGCACGAGTGAAACATTATAATTATCGTATTAAGCTTCGTCGTCGTCGTCGTCGTCACTAAATACTAAGAATATTTTGACGACTTATGCAATACGTTTCTCTTATACACATAGTTTCATAAAAGTGAATCGTCATTGTATGTAAACTATAAATACTCGGTTAATATTTATGTTTTAATTTATTTTATTTTGCAGAACATGTAAAATATAAAAATAATAGTTGAATAACTAAAAAAAAGGTTGGTTTACCAATAACAATGCAAATATTTTGGTTTGGAAATAAACGAGGTATATCTTTAAGTGAACTGTATTTTTGGAGGATGGCTGATTATCGCCAAGAGGTGAGCGAGCGATGTAGGTCTATGGGAAAAAGCACGCATACCTGGCTCTCCAGCGTTGGGCAGTACAAGATGGTGGGCGGCGTTCTTCCCGATGCGATCACAAAACTGTCACGTTCACACCCGCGGGCGGATTATCACAAAAGTTCGCTATCCGGCAGCAGCAGTAAGGAGGCGATGCAGCACAGGAGCGACACGGGCGCGGTATCGTGTGCCTCCTCTCGGCGGTTTGCGAAAGCGCGTACGTGCGTTACGCGCCAGGCATGCGAAAGGATTGGTCAGGAAGCGGCGGGGTTCACATCGCTCATTCCAAAAGTGGTCAAATGAATGAATGGAACTAATATTGCGAAATATGGATGAGACGACTAGTAGTCCGTCTTAAACAGATAGATGGCGCTACCATTTCCCCCCGGCCTTAAAGGGTTGCCTTTAAAAGAAATATAATAATAATAATCTAGATATGTAAGGTGTACTACCGCATAACCTATACACAGTCTAAGACAGCGAGCGTTAAAATATTTTAAATTAATTGCGTTAACAAAGCGGAACAAATTATAATTGAATTACACACTAAATACCTAAACTAAGAAAGAGATCCAACTTCAGGTAGATCTTACTGAGTCGGTAGCGGACAGAGACGTACAACAGGGCGCACGTAGCTACCCTTAGCGGTTTTTACAGTAACGACGCGGGTTGTGCCGTCCTTCGCGGTATGTAACTTCTCAACAATGCCCAGTGGCCATGAAAGCGGTGCTGAATTATCATTTATAATAATTACCAACGTACCCTCCTGTATAGGGGATGCAGGACTATTCCATTTAGATCTAGCCTGAAGTTGGTGAAGATATTCTGAGCGCCAGCGCCGCCATAACGACTGTACGAGGTTGTCAAGAAGAGTATGTCTCTGAAGCAAGCTAGAAGAGTCTGCTTCAGGCGCGGGAAGTGACGACAATGGCACAGTATTTAAAAAATGCGCGGGAGTTAACGCGGATGGTTCAGCAGGGTCACTACTGAGTGCTGTGAGCGGGCGTGAGTTAACAAGTGCCTCGATTTGCACGATGACGGTTAAAAGCTCTTCGTAAGAAAGGATTTGTTGACCTATGACTCTGAAGAGATGCGTTTTAATTACTTTGACCATGCTTTCCCAACATCCGCCAAAATGTGGTGAAGCAGGCGGAATAAACTTCCAATCAATGCGATTAATGGAAAGTTCCTCCTGAAGACGTGAACTATACTCTTTATTGAGAAAGAATCATGTCCAGTTTTGACCTGAAATTTTTCTAACGAGTCTAGTGATGTAAAATATCGTAAAAAATTGCATTTTTTTTGCTCATTTCGTATTGCCTATTTGAATTTTTAAGTAAAGCCAGGAAAAAAAACGATGTTAATATGTTTATCAAACTCAATAGACTTTTATGGACGTTTCGTTTCACGGAATACGAAAAACTGGTTCGTTCGTCATTGTGGTTAATGAATGTTCAAAATAACCAATGCGTGTTATTTTTTTTACTTTTCGTATTAATTTATTTTAGGTTATTTTAGGATTTGTTTATATTAAGGTATGGAAAAAAAGAGTGTTCAGTTGACAAGTTACGCGTAAAACGAACTGCGCCGACTGAATGACAGGCTGTCATTTGTTTGACGTTTTACAGTCGTTCGTTTGCTACGTATTGTACTGTGCGATTTATTATTTATATTTTCTGATACTCTTACGACTTTTGCATTTTCCACGGACTTCGATACCACTTACGATTACTTTGACCTTTGTTATACGGACACCGATTTGTGCTTTTTTTGTGCGATATTCGCATATTATGACGTTGGTGTAGTACTTAGGTTGGGCCAGGCATGAAACCAACATTGTAGCTTCAGCGGTATTTTTAGATGAAGTGGTTGTACGAGAAGACATTGATTAAATAAATAAAAATGAATAAATCCTGTTTTTTTATTTAATTTCCCTGTACTCTTCAAAAACATGTAGGTAGGTAGCTCTTCGTTATCTATTTACTTATGTTGTGATGGCCCAGAGGTTAACACCTTGCCTTTTATGCAAATCCGGGCAAGTGCCAATGTGTCTTTTTTTAATGCGTAGGTTTACTTTCTAAGTTTATCTTGGACATCAATGAAGCCGACCGATAGTTTAATGAACTATACCTAAATTGCCCAACTTGCACAAAGTGTAGTGTGGAATACAAGGATGGCATAACTTCACGCCTAAAATGTTTAAAACTCGGTATCGGCAGAATGTTAGGTAGGTACCTAGGAAAGATATACTGCTGTTTGCGACCGTGCTTCGATTTTAAGATGATATTACATTGGAGAGGGATTTATTTCTGAGTGATTGTACTACTGGCGAATAAAGAAATAATTTGATTTAATTAACGTATAGTTTTTGAAGTTATAATAGTTGTCAAACCTTATCTGACAGCTGTTATAACCTCAAAAACTTATTTACGTTATAGCACTTTTCCTTGGCCTCTAATTGAAAAGATGATAAGTTATTGTGTTATTATAAACAATAAATGTTTTTATGCAACACTAGTTGTTGGTAGACGCGGCCTGTAAACCGAATCAAGTGACAGGTCAATTAATGTATAGAAAGTGGGCATGATTCTTTATGGAGATCGCGTAGATAAGAACTTGCACCCACGAAACATGTGCCGTTATCCGTGTATAAACACTTTACGGGACCACGTCGCGAAAGAAAACGTTTTAGAGCTGCGAGAAATGAAACCGTACTTAAATCCGTCGCAACTTCGATGTGCGTAGCGCGAGTTGTAAGGCATGTGAAAATACATAGCCAAGCTTTACGGCTTTTGACGCCTCTACCACGAACTGGTGTGTACTGCAGTGGTCCTGCGTAATCACAACCGGTATGTGTAAACGCTTTATCTACCTGGTTGACACGTTGGCTAGGAAGATCTGCCATTGGAGGAAAGATCGGACGCGGACGGAATTTAAAACAGGTGTTACATTTATGAATTATGTGGCGAATTATTCGTCGTGCAGCGAGAATCCAGTAGTTTTGCCTAAGTAAGGACATGAGTAACTCTGGACCTGCGTGGAGATGCTTCTTGTGATAGAAATCAACAAGAAGGTTGACTACATGGTCGTGACGCGGCAGGATGCAAGGATGCTCGTAGTTGTAAGGTACGTCCGAATTTGACAAACGACCGCCAACACGTATGATGCCGTGCTCATCGAGAAACGGCTTGAGTTTAAGAAGAGCGGGAGAACAAGGAATGTAATTTTTTAAATTTTGAACATCCTTACTAAAATGAACAGCCTGTAGAGCGCGCAACAATGTATACTCTGCGACCTCAAGATCAGAGCTTGAAACAGAAGTTCCATTAGGTAATTTCTTAATAAACCTACAGACATAAACGATGACACGTAGTAACTTAGACCACGATGACATGCGTAGCGCGAGTGCGTAAATAAGAGATTCCGCAACCTCAATGGTCACGGGATGAGAGACAGACTTCCGCTCAGGTATATCCTCGTCCTCTGCATCGTGGACAGATGGATGTATAGGCCACTCTGATGGATCACGAGAAATCCAAGAAGGGCCATGATGCCACAAAGGATGATCCAGAAGATTAGCCGGAGTAATACCACGAGACAGGCAATCCGCAGGATTCTCAATACCCGCGACGTGATTGAAACAAGTAGCAGGAATGAGTTCAATTATTTTAGTAATGCGATTGGTGACAAAGGTCTGCCAGCGGTGCGGAGAAGAATTAATCCAAGCGAGCACTACTTTGGAGTCTGAAAATGCATATATCTCATTGATGGAGTGATGGGGCGCAATTGTGTCTTGAACTTTGCGAAGCAACCGAGACAGCAACAGAGCCGCGCACAACTCCAGTCTCGCAACCGAAATGGTTTTGACAGGCGAGACCTTAGACTTGGCACAAACTAGCTGCACAGAGTGGTTAGATCCAATGCGGACTTGCAAATATAAGACTCCGCCATAAGCGCGTTCACTGGCGTCAGCGAAACCTATTAAGTTAACAAAACATCCATCTACTAAACCTAGATGGCGCGGCACAATTATTTTATTGAGTGCGGGAAGCTCAGCACAAAACTGTTTCCAAGCAGCGACAATATGGTCGGGAGGAGTGTCATCCCAATCACATTTTGCTAACCAAAGCTCCTTGATCAAGAGCTTGGCATACAAAATGGTAGGAGCCACAAAACCCATTATGTCCCATAAACGAGCCACTGTGGATAGCATTGCGCGTTTGGTACACTTATCACCTGGTGATAAGATGTCAAAGCGGAAGTTATCACAATGTCTGTCCCAGCGTAAACCAAGAACCTTGTGATGTGCGGACCTCTCGAACTCAATGTCCGGAGAAGCTTTATGCGAATCAGGTATGTGCGCGAGAACCTCTTTGGAATTGCTTGTCCATTTGACAAGGTCAAATTGGCCTCGTTTGAAAAGCTGAATAAGCTCTTCACAAAGCGAAACTGCTTGCGGAGCGGATGCGACACTACAGACAATGTCGTCCATGTATAAGGCGGAAGCAGCAACAGCGGCTGCAGCGGGAAAGTTGTCGCCTTCATCAGCGATCAACTGGCGGACAACTCGTAACGCGTGATATGGACTAGACTTAAGTCCAAAACAAACGCGATTAAATTGATACACGGTTAAAGGCTCACTATTGTCAAAACGATATAAAATTCGTTGAAATCTACGGTCGGATTCGCGAATGCCGATATTGAGAAACATTTGTCTACAATCAGCTGAAAGTGCAATTTTGAAAAGGCGGAATTTAATTAAGATGTTAAATAAATCACCCTGTAGATCAGGACCGGCATGCAAAATGTCATTGATCGACTGACCCGATGTAGTTCGGCAACTAGCATCTAAAACCACACGAAGTTTAGTGGAGGTCTTATCTTCGCGAACCACGCCGTGATGCGGAATATAATACGCGGGAAGAGAATTGCCCTCGTCGTTTACAACTGGGCTTAAAAAACCTTTATTTATGTAATCACGCATGACGTCATTATAAGCACCGCGTAATTTAAGCGACGCATCGAGTTTACGTTCTAAACAGTATAAGCGCCTAAGTGCAGCAGCGTGCGAGTCGCCTAAAGAATACGGGTCGCCACAGAACGGCAATGCTACAACATATCTACCACTATCGTCGCGAACAGTGGTAGCGCGGAAATGTTCTTCACACTCGAGATCCTTACGGCTCAACGAGGGCGGTGCGGAGACCTCTTCAAGCTCCCAAAATCGCTTAAGAAGAGAATTAATATTATTTTCTTGAAGAACAGAACAGCAAGACGTAGTATAATGTGTATTATGCAGCGTAGGTACGGCACCCATAACTACATAGCCAAATACCGTCTCAATAGCGGGAGGTAAATTATATTGCTCACTACGTACAACATTAGGTAGTAGTAAGTGCGGAAAAACTGAAGCACCGATCAAAACATCGATATTACCCGGCTGCGCAAAGTGAGCATCAGCGAGCGGCAATGTCTCGAGGTGCGCGAGTAACGACACGTCCACGTGAGCGCTAGGCAACGTGTCCGTAATACGTTCCACAATAAGCGATGAAACGTTGAAATTAATATCATTATTGAAACGCGAATGTATTTTAATATCGACGGAACCCTTACAAGATTTTTTTGAACCACCGATCCCTTTAACTACTAAGTTAGTATTTTTAAAGTTATTCCAAAGTCCAAGACATTTAAAACAATCCGAAGTAATGAAGCTACTTTGTGATGCACTATCAAGTAAACAACGAACCACGCGCGGTGTGTTGTTCACGTCATAAATAATAACTTGCGCGGTCGCTAATAATATCGTATTAGCGACCGCGCGGTACATTGACGCTCTGCTTCGCGCTGAGTATGTTGAGTGCGTGCGCACTGCCGGCGTGCGGGCGCAATGGACGTCGTACACAAAGAAACTCCGGGCTGAGACGCGGGAAGGACAGGCGCCGTGGTACGAGCGGCCTGTGCCTGCGGTACAGAGAACGAAACAGCTGGACTAGGATTTACGTTTACGTTAAGGTTACCGCGGTCAAATAACGGAGATTTTTTCTCAAAATGCAATAACGTATGATGTTGTTGATTGCATGAGCGACACTTAGTTTTACTAGAACAATCGCTTGTTTTATGCTTAATACTCAAACAACAAAAAACACAAGCTTTATTTCTTTAGCGTATTTATAACGAGCAGTCGGATTTAAATTATTAAAGGCTGGACATTTAAAAAGGTGGTCGTGAACAATATTGTCGCACAGACACTTGTGTGAGTTATTTGCGGAATCCGAACATGCTACGTAAGATTGTGGGTTAGGGACCGACTTATTATTACTACTTCGCGATTTATTAAAGTTTTGTTTACTTGTATTATTATTACTAGACGAGCTAGACGAACTAGGCTGCGTATTCTGATATATTCGACACTGATCTTTAATGAATGAAAGAAAACTATTTAGGGTAGGTAATTTATTTTGACGTTCGGTCATCTCGAATGCACGAACGGTTTCCGTGTCGAACTTTTTTAATGCGAGTTGCAATAACATAAAGTCTGCAAGGTTTTCTAACTTTAGGTTTTTAAGGGAATTTACTGCGGTAACAAAGTTATCAATAAACAGTTGGAAATTCGAAACTGACGCGGGACCAGACAATTTAAGATTCAAAGCTTGATCAAAGTAAGTAGACGCGAGGATGCGAGTATCCTGATACCTATCAAGAAGTGACTGGAAAATGACCTGATAATTCTCAGCACTTGGTGTGACACCTGCGAATGTAGATTGCGCTTGCGGCGACAGCTTACCTATTAAATAGTACAACCTGTCAGCGTCCGTCAGCGAGGCGTTATCGTGCACTGTAGACTTGAAACTTGCATAAAATAATGGCCAGTTTCGTATATCGCCATCGAATGACACGAGTTCAATCGCGGGCAGTTTCGGTGCTCGGACAGCCGGTCCGGCGCTGGGCTTCGCGGACTGTCGATTATCTAACTGCGATTGTATACGTTTTATGATACAATAAAGATCTTCAAATGAGGTGTACGCCTGATAATTTGGTTTAGATTCAGGATTAATAGAAAGTAATTGTGCGTTATAAGCGTCTAATAATTTATGAAAATCGGTTCGAATATCGTCTACTGTCATACAATAACTAAGAAATGATTCTTTGTTGACATCGGAAATTTTGGCGGTTTTTGAACGCTCGTAAATGTTTTGTATGCGCTCAAATAAAACATTGCGTTTAGCTTCTAAGATAGCTAATTCATTCTCGTCAGAAGTACATTTCTTTTGTTGCGACATTTTATATACCAAATGTAGGTAGAAGTAAATAACCTAAAATTATGCTGTAGTTTTATGTTATGCGGAAAGTAAGTACTTGTACCTAATAACAAGGCAACGACTTTAAAGGCGGTGGTAAAAGGCGCTTGAAATTATGAATTTACAAAACGACTATAATATACTAAATTTATAATTATTATTGTAAGTCAGTAGGTAGCTACGTTGAGTATATTACCTACTGGGGGTGCGGGAATAACCACGTAATGGGTATATATTTATGAACTAGGAGTGCAGCTAGGTGCTACAACTACCTAGGTAGGCACTTATAAAAGATACCTACGCGAGCGGGAATACGGATATATGAATCCGGCTCGAAGGACCAAAGAAATGGTTTGGAAATAAACGAGGTATATCTTTAAGTGGACTGTATTTTTGGAGGATGGCTGATTATCGCCAAGAGCTGAGCGAGCGATGTAGGTCTATGGGAAAAAGCACGCATACCTGGCTCTCCAGCGTTGGGCAGTACAAGATGGCGGGCGGCGTTCTTCCCGATGCGATCACAAAACTGTCACGTTCACACCCGCGGGCGGATTATCACAAAAGTTCGCTATCCGGCAGCAGCAGTAAGGAGGCGATGCAGCACAGGAGCGACACGGGCGTGGTATCGTGTGCCTCCTCTCGGCGATTCGTTTATTTCCAGCGGTTTGCGAAAGCGCGTACGTGCGTTACGCGCCAGGCATGCAACCTGCATGCAACCATGCAACTGGTTCCGTGAACTTCAGCAACAGATAGTTAGAAATTCATTAAATAAAAAAAATTAGATACTTCATAATATATTTAACTAGCGGCCCGCCCCGGCTTTGCTCGGGTGTAACGCTGATACCAAATATAACTACATAATCGTAAAGTGGAGAAGCACAGCGGGCCTTGGACGCACTATTTGGTATAGAGGCACGCGCCCCCCGGCCCCCGCGCGGCCCTCCGGCCGGTACCGGCGCAACCGCTATGTCCCTGCATTTTAAATTTGTAATATCTTCGAAAATCTTAATTTAAATTACATGCTGTAAAGGGCAATATTGATCTATATTACATGCACAATTTATTAAAGGTACTTAATTGGATAAAGATTAATACTGTATTGCTTAAAATCGCTTTTTCGTAAATAAGTAATAAATAAACGATTAAAATGGTTATTGTGGGTTATCCTCAAGAGATAGACATATACCATCGCGGACTTTTTTGTAGATCTTTTTAAGGAGCACAATACTGTAGTACATTATTTTCATCTATCTCGTAGGGTTTAGCCAGCGTTCGCAATGAAAGCGCAAAAAAGTGTTCATTTACGACCTTACATTAAAAATCTCTAAGATTATCCATGTTTCTCTACTTTAATATGCATGTATTATACATATAAACCTTCCTCTTGAATCACTCTATCTATTAAAAAAAACCGCATCAAAATCCGTTGCGTAGTTTTAAAGATTTAAGCATACATAGGGACAGACAGCGGGAAGCGACTTTGTTTTATACTATGTAGTGATTATTACGCTCACCAGTTGATGCCTCTGCCGCGTCAGCTGCAAAAGCCTACCAAGTATCTAAGATGTTTGAAATATCGGACATCACATTAGACTAGCTTTGGCAAAATTACTAACGGTAGCACGCATGGTGCTGTAGTACTTGTATTACAACAGTGAAAACACTTCATATACCTACAGATAAGATATAGTTAAGAAACTGACAACAATAATAACTCATAATTATTAAAGGTGCACACCGTTTATTACTCGGATATGCGTTTTTAAATTATCGCACTCGGCCAAATAACTCAGTTCAACTGAGTATTTATTATCGGCAGTTAGATATAGGAAGCATAGTGAGTAAACATTTAAAGGAAGTATTAGTTTTAAATATAGGTATATATATTTTACACTTTAACGAAAAGAAATAGGAATGGAAACATTTTTTAAAGGTATAGTGAGAGAGATAAGTAAGTTTGAATAAGATTTTGGTCGCATCATCGTAAAGATAATTGTTTAGCAAATGTTGTTTGTCGAATTAAAAAAATGTATTTAAAAGCAAAATTAAATGATATTCGGTTTTTGGTTAAGAGTAAAAATTTCGGCGAGTCAGTGCTCATAATAAATGAGTAGTATTAACATCAAAACTAATTAAGAGACACCCTTTTTATGACTGATTATTAAATATTGATTGCTAATTTGCGATGATCATCTGCTGTCGAAATAAATTCATTAAATTGCATCGTCGGTAGAATCTATGATTTTTTATAATACGTGACGGGCCTTCTTGGCGAGGACGTAATATAGAGCCGCCGGCCGTTGTGTTTCGAACTGCTACCGCTAACTAAATGGAATGTTTCTTCAAGAAGCGTTGTAGGTATTATTGTTAGGATACGAAAGAGTATGTTTGGCGGCTTGGAGACACAGTCGCAGGCCACTGCATGCCGTGGCGATGCGCATTTCGTCGGCGTTGATCGGAGAAAACAAAACCACTAGACAGGCAAGGCGGTTACGCTGGCGCAACCGGGTGCGCGTACGGCGACCGCGACCTGCCAGGATGATTGTGCGTATTCAAGAATCCTGTGGATTTTTTAAATTATGTTCTCTTTTCAGCACAGTTACCTTTAATTAGCGAAAAAATGTGTGGACCCGTAATTTATCTCGTATATCTCGAAGTTAAAATGATAAATAAATAAAAAAAAAAAACTAAAAATAAAGTGTGATGAATAAAACACAAAAAAGGAATACTGTAAAGGGCTATGTGTGAAGAGATAATTTAAACTCTTAATACATATAAGGTGTTTCCGAAATATCTGCATCGGCTTTAATAGGAGGTAGTATTGTGTTTATAGATTACAATAGTGAAGAAATTTCGTACCCCCGAACAGTCAATAAAATTTTAGAGATTAAAATAGTTAAATGAACATTAACTCTATTCTGCATAAAGTGTTTCACAAATTACGCGCAATGTGACGGTTCGTCAATGAAAACAACTGCTATCTCTTTCAATCATTTCTGTGAATAAGAACTGTAATCAGCTGACTAGTTCGTCACTACAAAATCTACTAGGTACACAATAATACGCAGGCATACAAGTGTTTTAAAAGTACTTACCAGTAACCGCATTCTTCAAAAACACTGACGTAGGTAAATAAGATGATAAACTTCCCATCACACTTGAAACAGGCTTTGGACTGACAAGTTAGTGTAATAGGTATAGCACGCGTAACAGTTTTGTTGATAAGTAGGTAGGGAGTGCGTAAATAACTGTAAATACGGTGCAGTTGTTGTAAATAAAATGATTAACTTTTAAACACGCCAAGTTACTGTAACTTATCATTATTCGATATTAATCTTACTAAAGTACGCGCCAAATAAACCTGCTTCTACTAATGTATCCCAATATTTAAAAAACGATACGAAAAAAATGTATAGGCATATTCCTTGATGCATGTACTGTCTTGCGATAAAGCGCCTTTTACCACGAAACACTTGTTTCGATCGTGTTAACGACACGTATCGTTTTTTTAATATTGGGATAAATTAGTAGAAGGAGGTGAACAAACTTTGTTGCAGGTTTATTTGTCGCGTACTTTAGTTAGATTAATATCGAATAACGATAAGTTACAGTAACTTGGCGTGTTTAAAAGTTAATCATTTTATTTACAACAACTGCACCGTATTTACAGTTATTTACACACTTCCTACCTACTTATCTACAAAACTGTTACACAAGTCCGCCTTCGCGTTGCACACATGTCTCTTCACTTTAGTTAATGTGTCCGATTCACTTTTCACTTGCCTAAATGCGCGTTTGATCTCGTCAGTCCACATAATGTTACGGCGTTCTTGCACTCTTGTGAAGTGGTAAGGATGGAGCCCTTCACGATTTAAAAGTCGCCACACGTAATTGTCGCTCACGTCGAAGACTCGAGCAGCATCCCTGGTGCTCGCAAGAGGATGACGCTGGAAGAAGTCTAACACTTTCTCTTCGAGTTCGGCCGAGTATGAAGGCCTGCCTGCGTCAAGGGATTTTTAATCAAAGCGCGCGCGAAATCCTTGTCGCTAACCACTAAACTAACGTTCCGGAACGCGCGGGAGGCGAGGCGAGACTGGCGACTGGCGGGCGGCGGTCGCTAGGCGCGTGCGACGAGCGGGGTAGCGGGTGAGGGTGGGGGCGCGCGGGGCAGGGCTTTGTAGACTGAGCGGCGCCGGCCGGCGCGTACGGCGGCATGCTTTGATAGGAATGGCAACAGCGCATGAATTCGGTGCGGAGCGGCAACAGCTTATGACACGGGATGGTTTATACTAATAAGTCAATTCAAATTTATACGATATTTATTTTTGTATGAAATAAAAAATGATAAATTACCAATAATTTATCTTTACTATTGTAATCTATAAACACAATACTACCTCTTATTAAAGCCGATGCAGATATTTCGGAAACACCTTATATAACATCAAATGTTTATTTACATTAACAAAGACGGACTAGGAACTCTTACTTCAAACAATTTACTAACTAACAAATATTGAAATTAATTACTAAGGATGGTAACCTAAGACCAGGACAGCTAAGCTGAAAGCCCTACGTGCGTTGTATCTTGCCTGAGTGGGGTGCGGACCGCTAACGGTGCTAACACCGCCAAACAAACAAAACACTTCGCTAGCTCAAGATCAACGAGCGGCGAGGTACTTGTGACCGACCTAGGTCGATGCAGAGAGTAACCCGGAGCGTGCCGAACTTGAACTGCCGTTGCCGGCTGGCGCGAGCCTTTTTATAGTCGTTCGAGGCCGCGGTGGGGACGTCTTGAGCGAGGGGGCGGTATCTCGGCGGGTCGGTCGGGCTGCGCGGGAATGGTAATGACTCGTTGCTTTGTTCGCGTTACAGTCTCCCCCTCTGGTCCCGAAATCGTCCCGGCGAGGAGACCAGGTGTTGCTTCCATGGCTGTTTGCTGCTTCCTTGGCCTGCCTCGTCTGCGCAAAGGTCTTTCTGGATTAGGTGGATTAGAGGCTGAGCCTTGGTATAGGCTCAGCGCGGAGGAATGGTAAATACCCAGTGGAGTTTTTGGGCCCGCGGGGTGTGCCACTTCGTAAGAGCACGGCCCGTGCCGTCTCAAAATGACGTCACGGCGTGGAGCCAGCTTTGCCGTGTGGTAGCGGGCTGCGTTGCTAAAGACATGGGCCGCTACCAGGACGAGGTCGCCGGGCTGGTAGGTAGGAGCAGGCCGACGGCGATCATCGGTCCACTTCTTTCTTGTTTCTTCTTTGTTCTCTTGTACCTCTTTCGCTCTTTTCAGGGTATCTGCTAAAAGGGTGAGTCTAGGAGTTATTTCTAAAATTTTCAGATAAAACTATTTGTCGAAGGTCGTGTTTGACGTCGTCATATGTCCTAAGTTCTCTGCCAAATGTAAGATATGCCGGTATGTGCCCTGTACTAAGGCAGTTTGATGTGTTCATGGCGTATCGGATGCTTGGTAGCCTTTGTGCCCAAGCGCGGTGGTCGCCATCCACCAAAATAGCAAGTTGAGACTTCAGATCTCGCTTCTTTCTCTCGACTGGGTTGGCTTCCGGATGATAGACCGGAGTGAACGCATGGTGTATGTTGAGACAGTAAGCGAGTTTTTGCATTACAGAACTAACAAATTGCGTTCCGTTGTCGCTTATCATTCTTCTAGGGACTCCATAGCGCAGAAAGACTTCATTGAGTAGTACAGTTGCACAAGTCTCGGCGGTAGCCTGCTCCAAGGCAAATAGTTCAACCGATCGGGTAGCAACGTCTTCGACAATAAATATCCAAGTTTTGTTATCCGAGGATGGAGGTAAGGGCCCGAATAAGTCAAAAGATAACGTTTCCCCCCTCTGGTTTATTGCTGTAGTCTGTAATAAACCTGCTGGTTTTAAGTTGCTAGGTTTATAACGCTGGCACTTAATAAAGTCTTGGACGTAGCGTCCGATTTCATTTCTCATTCCTTTCCAATAATATCTAGCGGCTATCCGGCGGAAAGTTTTGTCGGCACCATAATGGCCAGTGGTAGGATCATCGTGGTATTGTGAAAGCACGTTCGATGTTTCATGTTGAGGGATGACCAATTGAGCGCTGTCATCTTCTGTATAACGGTACAGTATTCCATTATTCATGAAAGAAAGAAAGAAAGAAAGAAAAAAAATATTTGTTTCAGACACAAAGATAAACACAAGTTAAATCTTACTTTGGGTACCAGAGTCAACAAATGTAAATGTGACCTATTATGTTAATTGTTCTGTTGTATCTTGCACTGTGTATTTCTATGGCAATAAAAATTATTATTATTATTAGATAAAACAAACAAAAAAAAATAGATTAGGAAAAAAAACATACAGTAAAAAAAAAGAAAGAAAGACAAAACTCTTTGCTGAAAGTGTGCCTAGCGGCTGTGCCAAAAAGGTCCAGTTCAGCATATGTCAAGCAGCTAATGCTTGACGCTGGTTTTCAACTGAACCTATGATGGTGTGGCGTACGGATGTAAACCAGTTACAAATATACATACTTTCTTACAAAATATACACATAAATAAATACAAAATAATAAGAAATAAAACAATGTTATATAAAGGATAGAAGTACAAAGGAGATAAACATTATAATATAGATAAACATAAACATAGATAATTGTGTATAGCACACGGTGACCGGGCGCACGCGCCACATTTCGCTATGGTACGAGCCGGCATTACACCGCTACCCGCGTAATATTCATTTATTTGACTACGATCACCGACCATGGTCGTACCCCGCGAATAATATTATATAAGTATACATATTATAATTGTGTATGATGTAACCTTTATATTCCCAATAAACAGCATCCTCATCGGGGACTGGTTTCTCCAGTGCGTCCGTAATTTTCTTCAAATAGCTATCTTCAGATTGTTCTTGACGTATTTCAGCTGCAGAGCGATGTGGTATATCTACGGATACTATGCATACTCCACAGTTGTCTTGCAGTTCAGGGCATGAAGGCCTTGAAAGCTTATCAGCAACTACATTAGTTTTCCCTGGTTTATACTGCACTGACAAATTATATGGTTGGAGTTGTAGCGCCCATCTAGCAAGTCGCCCTGTAGGAGACTTGATGGACATAAGCCATTTTAATGCTTGATGATCAGTGGCAATTATCACCGAAGACCCTTCTATGTAGCCTCTGAATTTTGATACAGCCCATACGACTGCCAGAGCTTCCTGCTCCGTAGTGGAATAATTTCGTTCCGCCTTGGTCAACAAACGACTTGCATATTCCACGGGGTGCTCAGTTGAGCCCTCCCCCTGCACCAAAACAGCACCAATGGCGTCACTAGCGTCAGTTTTGATTGTGTACGGCCTACTCAAGTCTGCCTGACGTAAGATTAGCGCACTAGTTAGGCATCGTTTGAGTTCGCTGAAGGCTTCCTCTTGCCTAGGTCTCCACTCCCATGTTTTATCTTTCTTCGTCAATCGGGTAAGTGGTTGGGTGATCTTCGCAAAATTTGGTACAAAGTGACGGTACCAGGAACAAGTCTGCAGGAAAGATTGTACCTCTCGAACGTTCCGAGGCGCAGGCATATCAAATATAGCCGATATTTTCTCAGGATCTGTGCGCAGTCCTGTTCTGGTAATGAGGTGCCCTAGATAGGGAATCTGGTCTTGACAAAATCGACACTTTTGCCTGTTGATAACGACATTATTTTCTCGCATAAGCTGAAAAAGTCTATCCAAGTCTTGCAGGTGCTGTTCAAATGTTGGCCAGCAACTTAACTCCGTCCAATTGCAGCCTCAGTCTATCGATAAACCGCTGGAATGTCGCTGCGTTGCGTAATCCAAAGGGCATTTGTTTGAATTCGTAAAGTCCGAACGGTGTAACGAAGGCCGTCTTTTCCTGATCTTCATTACGTACTTTTATTTGCCAGTAACCTGCTCTAAGATCTAAGGATGACATGTAAGGGGTCGGTTTGGCTTCATGCTGCAAGTCATCTATTCTAGGCAAAGGATACGCTTCAGCTATGGTTATACTATTCAGCTGGCTGTAATCAATGCAGACCCTTATATCGCCGTTCTTCTTGGGGACCATTACTACAGGTCCTGCCCATGGAAACATTGACGGCGTGATAATACCTCCTTCCAGCATCTGATTAACCTCCTTGCGTAGAATTTCTTTACGCTGTGGGGATAGGCGATATGGAGGCACAGCAATCGGTCTGTGGTTTCCAGTTTCTATGCAATGCGCGACGAGGCTAGCTGGTTCTCCATTACCGGAAAAAATGGTAGAATGCCGTTCTAATACAGCATTCAGCTGGGTACTCTCTTCAGCAGCCGTGTCTTCTGGATTAGATACTGTGACCATAGCAATATCGATGCTAGGACCAAAAAGTTGCTGACTGTGTGGGGAGAGTGTTACTTCAGCACGATTGATATTTGATTGCGCATCCCGGAACAATGCCCCAACAAATCTTGGTGAGTAGCCATCACTTTGCGGACGGCAGTTGCCCCAGTATCATCTATTCGCTCATTTTACTTCTAAGTTTTTACTACTACCTACAAGTTGTCGGTATAATTCTCTAGCAGTGATCGTCAACCTTTTCCTGTTTGTCGTAATCGTCATCATGAATACTTGCGTAATTTGTAAATCAAGCTTCACCGATGGTGTTCAGTGTTCCACCTGTGGAAACCAGCTGGACTTTAGCTGCGCAGGTATTTCTGAGTCTGGGTGGAGAAAACTAGGAGTAGATCGAAGAGCAGCTTGGAAGTGTTCTACGTGCAGATCGTGCTCACCCGCCCCCACAGCTACCAAGGAAAAGGTATCTTTGGAGAGCCTTTTAAGGGAGATTCAAGAGGTAAAACTTAAATTAACTGATCTTCCAGCACTGGTGGTGGACATCAAGAGTATAAAAGATGAGATAAAGGAACTTAAGGCTTCATCGGAATCTTCTACCAGAAGACTAGAGGAATTTACTAGTAAATTGGTCGCTGTGGAAGGTAAGGTTAGTGAGCTGGAACAGAGGCAAGAACAGTTGGAAGCAACCTTAATGAAAATCCAAAAGCAAACTTATACCAGCGAACAAAGGGCGCGTCTTAATAATATTGAGATTAGAGGGGTGCCACAGAAAAAGGACGAGAATTTATTTGAAATAGCGAATAACCTAAGCACAATAATTGGATACAATCTTCCAAAAACACAAATAAATTATATTTCCAGGATTCCCACCTTCAACTCAAAGGATAAAGCAATAATAATTGGCTTTATTAATAGATACATTAAGGAAGAATTTATAGCTTCTGCTCGTGTGAAGAAGATAATAAAAGCTGAAGATATCGGTTTCAAGGATTCTGATAATAGGATCTTTGTTAATGATCACTTGACGACGGAATCTAAACTTTTACTTAATAAAGTCAGAGAACTTGCCAAGGATAAAAATTACAGCTACGTTTGGGTGAAGTTCGGTAAAATCCATATACGGAAAAATGACACAGCTCGATCTTTCATTGTTAATAATATTTTAGATTTAAACAAAATTATTTAATCATTTTCAATCAGGATAGAATAATTTACTATGGTTCTCAATTTTTTTCTAATCTGCTTATTTTAATAGTAATAAGTCATAGTTGTATTAATAGCATTAGGTTTGGCACCCCTGACTTACTGCACGCGTCGTCACCTAGCTTTTGTTCTCCTAATGAGTTTAGTTCTATGCATTATGGTGTTGTTCATTTTAAAGTTAATAATGATAAATTTATATTTGTCTCACTTGCTCTGCCGTGTTTTGTCATTAATCTATCTTATTCATATTATTGGAAGATGTATGATGCATTTTTGTCTTGCTTTTACGTATTATTTTATACCTGTGAGGTGGCGTTTAGTTGGTTGTTAACGTGCTTGATGGTTAGCTGCTTGTATGATTTAGGGAGTATTGATTACTTTAGACTTTCGATTAATTTGTTGTTATTTTTAATTTACAAAAATGAATTCATTCTGTGATTTAAAGGTGTACTACCAGAATGTTCGGGGATTGCGATCCAAAACTATGCGATTCTTTCGGAACTTAAGTGTTACTTCTTACGACGTTATAGTACTTACGGAAACATGGTTATTGCCTGGTGTGAGTGACACGGAGTTGTTTGATGATCGTTATATAGTGTGCCGTCGGGATAGGGATTACGATCTTACTGGACAAACCCGCGGAGGTGGAGTGCTCATTGCAGTCCGAAAGGAATTATGTGCCATACCTCAACCCTCTTATGCAAGTACTGCAGAGGACTTGTGGTTGACTTTGCCGATTAAACAATGCAGCATTAGATCTTCTAACAAATTCAATTTAAATGTTTGTGTTGTGTATTTGTGCCGGCAAAATTTGGGTTTATCCTTTCCTAATCAATTAAATAATTTTCTTTCAAAACTGGAGGAGATCATTATAAGTAAACCAAATGATAAATATTTAATAATTGGGGATTTTAATATGAGTGGCATATCGTGGAGGTCCAATTCTAGTGAATTATTCTTGACACCAATTTATTCTAATAACAGTGACGAGCATTCCTTAGTAGATATGTTGCATACCCTCAATCTTAACCAATATAATGGCATCGAAAATCAATATGGTAGGATACTGGACCTTATACTGTCGGATGATATAGTCACAGTTTCCGAGTGTGAGGAACCGTTAGTTGTTATTGATCCTCATCATAAAGCGCTCTGTATTGAAGTAAAGTTCTTCCAATTCTCGTATTTGAAACCAGCTGCACGCAGAAAACTTATGTTTTATAAGGGTGATTACGATAAAATCAATACAGCGATTGCACAGATAGAATGGATTAGTGAATTTAGGGATAAACCGCTTGAAATCGCGGTTAATAGCTTTTATTCAATCTTAAATGATATAATTAACAAACACGTACCGTCTAAACTGCATAGGAACGACCGCTACCCTATTTGGTATACTGCAGCATTAAAAAAAGTTATTAAGGAAAAGTATAAATATTTTATAAAGTTCAAGAAGTATGGCAATATTTCGGATAGGTCTAGTTATCACTTACTGAGAAATAGAGTAAAAAAGTTAGAAAGTGAGTGCTATTCAAATTATATAAATTCAGTGGAGCAGTCAATAAAAACCAATCCTAAGCACTTTTGGAAGTTTGTTAAGTCGAGGTCTAACTTCAGAAATATTCCTAGTACTATGAATTACGGTACAAATATGGCCACTGGTGGTGGTGATATATGCGAGCTATTTTCTGACTATTTCTTTTCTACATTTTTGCAACCCTCTCAGTACTCTCCTACATACGACCACGAAAATGGTCAATCGGTGTCTGATATCTCGAGTGTGGTTATCAATCAAGAGGTGCTAATAAAACTGATAAAAAACTTGGACCTTAATAAGTCAGCAGGCCCAGACCAAATACCTCCAGTATTTTTGGTTAATTGTGCCGAATCAATTTCTGTACCTATTACATTATTATTTAAGAAGTCACTGTCAGAGGGTGTAGTGCCTAGTATTTGGAAGTCAGCCTTTGTTACACCAGTTCATAAAAAGGGACCTAGAACCGAGGTGACGAACTATAGACCCGTTTCTAAGTTGTGTATAATAGCAAAATTGTTTGAAAAGATTATTCATACGCAACTATACGCCGCATTGAATAATAATTTTAACGAATCTCAACACGGCTTTGTTAAGGGAAAATCGACAGTGTCAAATCTTATCATTTTAGATGATTTTATCACTAGTAGTATGGGTGATGGTAAGCAGGTCGATGTCGTTTACACTGATTACAGCAAGTGTTTTGACAGAATAGATCACTCCACCCTTATACTAAAATTAGGGTCAATGGGGATTAGGGGAGACCTATTACGTTGGATTACATCATATATTTCCAACAGATCACAGGCAGTAGTTATACAAAATTACATATCTAGCTGGGTAACAGTGCCGAGTGGTGTCCCTCAGGGCTCCCTTTTGGGTCCATTGCTTTTTGTGATCTTTGTGAACGATATCGATAAATGTTTCCATCACTCCAGGCTCCTTTGCTTTGCAGATGACATGAAAATATATGCATCTATTTCATCACAAGCAGATGTTCTAGCATTGCAAAGTGATTTAGAACGTCTTGATGACTACTGTCTGAGGAATAAGTTAGATCTGAACCCTTCTAAATGCTCTGTTGTCACTTACTCTAGGAGTAACCGTGTTATTCCCTCTAAGTATATATTGAAAGGTCAAAAACTCGTGAAATCTAATAAAATACGGGACCTTGGCGTTGTGTATGACTCAAAGCTTCTTTTTGACGAACACATTGACAGCATAGTAAAGAAAGCTTCGCAGGCTCTTGGGTTCGTGATGAGAGTTTCTTCTGGCTTTAAGGAAGCTAAGACGTTAAAGATTTTATACTGTTCATTTGTTCGAAGTATATTGGAATATGGGTCACAGATTTGGAATCCCAGGTATGACAAGTATATAAACAGGTTAGAAAACATTCAAAGAAAATTCATTAAATATCTTTGTTATCGCACAGGTTATTATTATAAGTCTAATAATTATTTAAATATATGTGCTAAATTTCACTTACTTCCTTTATGCGATCGACGGAAAATTGCAGACGTTATTTTTATGCTAAAAATTATATCTGGCCGTATAAGTTGCCCCGAACTTCTGTCTAAAATTGGTTTTAACACTCCCACCAAAGCTATGCGACATTATGCACCACTTCACCTACCACTAGTTTCGTCAAATTATCGTCAAAACACTTTCTTATGGCGAGCAAGTAAGACCCTAAATTTGATTTGCAAAACACACGACATTGATATTTTTAACGCAAACTTAATATTAGTGAGAAGGTTGCTAAGCCGAGATTTTTTCGTTGACTATTAGGGTAGTTAAAGATTTTTTATATATTTTATTTGAATGTAACATGTATTGTTAGAAGAGGCAGTGCTATTTTCATCTGTTAATTTTATTGTGCAGTGTATCAGTGAAGACTTGTAATTGGCTGTATGTTGCAAATTCATGTATTTTTACCTATTGTACTAGCTGTTAGTCTTCCTATATATAAATAAATAAATAAATAAATAAATAACTTGGGCTCTGGTCTTGAGGGCGATTGCGGCGGCGTACAGAACTCAATTAATGGAGGCGGCCCGTACGAATTTGCCATGCTACATTCCTCAGGAACATATGTAGACGGGGACGGAGTCATAGGTAACGGGCTGAGCATTGGTTCCAGAGACGTGATTTTGGCTAACCTTGAGATCACTGACTCGGCTTCCATAGGTGCCGTTTGCACCGTAGACACCGATACATCAACTTCTTCCTCGTTGCAGAGATCGTACTTTTTGGCAGGCTCATCTAGGAAGTGGAATAATAGCTGTGGTAAGTTGAGCACAATTCTTGCATCCTAAATAATATCTACTCCTAGGAGTGTTCGGTTATCGTGTTTTTCAGATAACACGATAAAGTTGGTGGGGATCGTCCGACCACATAAGGTTATGGGTACGGTAGCAGTGTTGACAGACTGTCTGCGACGTAAGCCATCAGCGAGGGTAACCGTTGCCTTTTCAGTTCTGAATTGAACTCCTTTTTGCTTTAGCATGCCGTGCAATGACGTAGATGCGACGCTTAGCTTGGCCCCAGTGTCGATGTGAGCCTGTCCGTTGACGCCAGCAATGCAATTCTTGACGGTTGGTCTAAGCCGTGCTGAAGATGCAGGGTTGCAGTTGAGGGAATAAAATCCAACGTCTACTGCGCCAACTTTGTTCCTATTGCACTTTGGGCATTTGCTCCTGACTACGCCGGGCTATCCGCAACCGTAACAGGTGATTTTGTGCCCAGCCGTCGGCTTGGAGGCAGCTGGAACTAATGTAGCATCTGCCGCTGGAGTCTTGCCTTTTCCGGCTTTCTTGCGACAGTCCTGTTCGTTATGACCAAAAGCACGACAAAAGGTGCACCTGGGTCGTTTCCCTGATGGAGTGGCAGGCGTGTTGCTGGAGCTAGGACCTGATCGTGCAGCGACTGTCTCTTCGATTTGACGTACAATCGGGGACACCTTCGCCTTATCACCTTACCGTCGAGAAACGGTTTTCGTCGCTTGCGCTCTTTCTAACGCTAGCGACACGCGGCGACGCCCCCTTATTTCTGATTTGTGTTTCAATAGTACCTATAATTGCCAGTGTCATTGTAAAAGTTGACACTGTGCACGAGTAAAACAATATATCGTATGTAATGTTCGTTGTTGTCGTCACTAAATACTACGAATGTTTTGACGACTTACGCATTATGTTTCTCTTATGCACATATTTTCATAAAAATGGGGAGTCGATTATTGTTCAGACAAGCAACGCCATCTCTGAACTATAAATTAAACTAGAGGCCCGCGCAGCGGCGGCAGGCGTCAGCGGGCGGCGAACGACGGGGGGCAGCGGGCGGCGGCGGTGCGGGCGAGCCGGCGACGCCGCTCGTCCGCGCCATTATTACAATTTTTGTTCGCGTTGTACTCACTTGAGTTTTGTTATTATATCACGGAATAACTTACATTTGCACAAATATGTACCTAATATTCGTTAAATAAATAAGTCTTGTCAACTAGAAAAATATAATTATCATTGAAGAGACCCGAATCAAGCACCTACCTACCTACAACCTAGAAAAATAGTCATAACAATTCAAAACATTTGATCCTTCGAGCCGTATTAAGAGAACCTCAAGCAGATGCCCAGGCGTTCAAGTTCAGGCGTTCAAGCTCAGGCGTTCAAAATCAGGCGTTCAATCTGCTGAAAGAGGGGCGAAGTAAGCGTTCCACACCTGTGATCATCGCATCGGCATCGGCCAGCAACGGTCAGGTTATCCTTCGCCCTTCCTTTCCTCTTATTATTTCGCTCTAGTTGTGTTGACACCGTTCTATACGTTTTCTAGAAGTTCGAGTACCGGGCAGCCTCGAAAAGTGAGTTCGCGATTTCTGCCACGCCCAACCTCTCGTGCTGCACGACTGTAAGTACCTTTGCATTCCATAACCGCCAAAATGAGTGACGATGAAGCTAAATCCGATTGTTGTGAAGTGAATATTGGCGATCTCAAAAAACAAAGAGGTGTTATTAAAGGTCGGTTAACCCTTTTTGTTAATTTCATTAAAAAATTAGACAGTTCAGGTTTAGATTCGGTAACCAAGACACAAGTTCAATTGCGATTAGAATCAGCAGCCAGTTTCTTTTCCGAATTCAACGTTATTCAGTCCAAAATTGAAAATAATGTAGATGAAGAGGAATTATTAGTACAATTAGAATACAGAGAAACGTTTGAGTGTCAATATTTTTCCATTATATCTACTGCTAAATGTATGATCAACGATAATGAAAGTGAATTTAACAATTCCAAATGCGCGGTAGGAAAGTTCAGTAAACCTCTAAACGTTAAATTGCCTCAAATACAGCTACCCACTTTCGACGGGTCATATGATAAGTGGTTAGAGTTTAAAAATTCGTATGTGACCATGATACATGAGCGTCAGGATTTGGATTCCATTCAAAAGTTTCATTATTTAAAATCGGCACTCAGTGGAACTGCGTTAACGGTTATTAGTGCGTTGGAATTTACTTCATATAATTATGATCACGCGTGGGAGTTACTAGTAAATAGGTTCCAAAATAATCGCTTATTGGTGCACAACCACGTCAAGTCTTTGTTTACCGCGTCCTCAATTAGTAAAGAGTCCGCGGCGCAAATCCGTAAATTAATTGATACCTTTTTAAGAAATTTACGTGCACTAAACTCATTAAAGGAACCCACTGACAAGTGGGACACATTAATCATTTATTTAGTCGTTACTAAGTTAGATGCAGCAACAGAGCGGGAATGGGAACAGTACAAAGGAACGATAATTTCGGATTCGCGTAAAGAGGAAATCAGTTTAAAATTAGAAGACGTTGACGAAGTTGAGACGTTGAGACGTTGCTTACGTTCCTAAGAAATAGGGCGGACATGTTGGACATGATTTCGAGTAACAGTAAAAATAGTAATTCACATTTTCAGCACAATAAAAATGATTCGAAGTCAAACGATAAGTTTGCAAATAGAAATTCCAACACACAAAATACGCATAGTTACGTGGTAAATACGAACAAGAACAAGGGTACCTCGGGAGGTCGAAGTAAACCTACGTACAATGTTACATGCCCGTTATGTAATAACAATCATTCGTTTTATTCTTGTGCAAAATTTCTAAATATGTCCGTGAATGATAGGTCGAACGTAGTTACTTCGAAAAAGCTTTGTTTTAATTGTATACGTACGGATAGCCATAGCACTCAAGCGTGTGTTTTTGGCCCGTGCAAATTGTGTCAACAAAAACACAATACGTTGTTGCATATTGACAAGCATGATAGTGTAAATACAGCGCCACGATCAACAGTCAATGATAATACGTTGCCACAGTCATCTGTTTCGCATTGCGTTAGCCAAACAGCTGATTGTAATGTCATTGACCCGGGGCGCGGTGCGTTCACAACTACTGCGAAAGTATTGCAACCGGTTTTATTGTCAACAGCGTTAATTGAAGTCGCCGACTCGGATAACAATTATCATACAGTGCGCGCGCAATCACACACACAGTCAAGTTATACATGTAATGTAAAAATACGTTCAAAGTTATACGATTTCAATTCCAATTTACATTGTCTTGTTTTACCCACTATAACGTCGTATCTACCGTCAGTGAATATAAATTGCGATGCGATACGGATACCTGATCATGTGCAACTCGCTGATCCATCGTTCAATATACCGGCCAAAATTGACATATTAATAGGTGCGGATATGTTTTGATAATTAATAGACGAAAATAAAATTATTAAACTTGAAGCCGGACCATGCCTACAAGGTACTAGTTTCGGTTGGATTATCTCCGGTCCAGTCAATAATAAACGTTCACACAATTTAAAAAATATTAATGCAGTTCAATGCAATTTTACTCAAACTGAAAATTTAGATGCTCAAATACGTAAGTTTTGGGAAATTGAGGAAGTTAATGTTCCGCGTATGTTATCAAAGGAGGAAAGTTTATGCGAGAATTTGTTTAGTGAGACAACAACCCGTGATAGCGACGGTCGATTTCAAGTTCGAATGCCACTTAAGTGTTCTCCCAACGTTTTAGGAGATTCTTATACTTCGGCGGAGAAACGTTTTTACGCGCTAGAACGAAAGTTGGAACGCTTACCTCAATATAAAACAATGTACTGCGACTTTCTAGATGAATACGAAAGGTTAGGTCATATGACTTTGTTAGCAGCAGGCATTAACAATTTACCCAAACCATTTTATTTTATGCCTCATCATGGTGTTTACCGTGAAAATAGCTTAACTACTAAATTGCGCGTCGTTTTTGATGCGAGTGCGGTCACCACGAGTAATAAATCATTGAATGACTTTCAGTACGCAGGCCCTGCGATTCAAAATGACATATGTTCAATATTGCTGCGCTTTAGACAATATCGTTACGTTGCCTGCGCAGATGTTGAGAAAATGTTCAGACAGGTTCTCATTCAAGAGGATCAACGTAATTTACAACTCATTCTATGGCGAACAAATACTGATAAGCCACTTCAAATTTATAGATTAAATACAGTAACATATGGTACTACGTCAGCGCCTTACCTGAGTATTCGGTGCTTGAAGCAACTGGCTCAGGAATGCGATGATGACGTCATCGCGCGCGTCATCAGTGACGATTTTTACGTGGATGATTTGATTGTGGGTCATGACGAGTTAAATACCTTATTAGACATTTGTAATAAAACATCGAAAGTGTTACAAAGCGGTTGTTTTCCTTTACGAAAGTGGACGTTTAATCATAATGTAGCACCGGAAGCTTGTCGAGACTTGAGTATAGGGGAGCCACGGAACAGAAAAAACAGGTGGAACTGCTAAGTAGGCGTGGCACGCGTGTCACAATTATGCGTTGTTACGCTTAACTTGCGCTTAACCGATCCCAGTTGCGTCTGCCATCGTGTCGAGTTGCTCGTCTCGTGACAAATTAATATTTACCTAGCTATGCCGTATTCTCAGATCACATCAAACAAGGGAGATTTGCTATCCTTGTAATTTTAGTATGCGTACCCGATGTCGCCACTTTTCACACATTTATATTTGTACACGCCCAAACGAATATCTCAACAGCGCACACACAAACATAAAAGTCAACGTGATTTGCTGCAAACACAACAATATCATTGTTACTGTTAACTCACACAACTAACTGCTCCAATCACGGCATTTTTCACACACGCTAATGATGGGAAAAATTGGTCGATAAAATATTTATCGATGAAACAGACGACAAAATATGGTTCATCAAATAAATAAAAAAATATTATATTGTCGGTATTATTCGGTATTGATATATCTATTTGACTTGAAAAATTAAACAAATGAGTAGGTAGATTACTCTACACTTATATATTATATTTGAGTGGTCGGTTACAATATGTACTAATGTACCTTCGCCTAAACGTAACAAATATTTTTCTGAAAACCATACTAAAATTGGTTTAGCCGAACACGAGATAATCTCGCAATAACATATAGATAATAATAATAATAATCCATGTTTCAGGCATCAAGGCCCATATAAATATAAACAATACTCTACTTAACACAATTTAATAATACTATAAATACATACTACATAATTAACTAATACTAATGTACACGAAGTGTCGGCGTCGTGTTTCGCTGACTGGCATATATACATACGGGTCGAACTGAGAACCACCTTTTTTGAAGACGGTTAAAGACATATTTCTATACCTTCTGTAAGCTAAATAAACAACTAAAACATTAAAACACACGCTTTAACACTATATCGATACATTGTTTTATCGTTACGACAGATTACTCGTGAAATTGCATCACTATTTTACGGCCGGGTACAGCGGAGGTACCACGCGACTGTCATTACATTTTGAATTTGTGAGTATTGGTGACGCATGCATCCATTGCGCCATGAAGCGCAACGAATAATTTAATGATTCTTACTTAGCAAGCAATGTATTTTATTATTACGCTAAGGATGAATTGTCACTTAATGTCATTTATGTTATAATTAATTTATATTTTTGTGGTTTTATAGAAGAAATATGTAAATATTGTAATACTAACACATGAAATGAGATTCCATCTTTCTCGTAGTTCACTTTTTTGCTTGTATTTTTGCAAACAACAACAGAACAACTCGGCATTTTGGCAAAAATCGAGAGACGTGACGCGAGCGCGTAGTTACTGCCGACTGTCGGCAAAAATCGGTATCAAGTGCAAATTGAGCCAGATGCGTTCGAACGTGCCGGGGCGCTATAACAAATCTCCTATGTTTGATGTGATCTGAGGCCGTATTGTTCCGTTTTAGCGTGCAAAATTGATAGTAGGAGAAGAAATCTTACAAATGGAGGTATTTCGTATCATCGGTAAGTACGATTTTTATTGTTTTCTAATAAAAATCATATTTTCTTCCAATTTACAAAAAAATAATAGAACGGTTAGTCAAAATAAACCTTATGCAGTAAAGACAAAGTTTATTTTCGATTGTTTTTTTCCATAGAACATTCTAGAAAGACCTTCGCTACTCAATGTAGTGATGTGGTCAAGTCGAAAATTGATTTTGTCGATTGATGTCGATACGAGGAATAACTATCTTAACCCAAACTGTTATTTTTATTTATTTCGTTTTGCATTACAAAATAGGTATGAGGTCGCCTTAATTCATACACTAAATTTATATTAAGTAAATTTATGGTCGTTTAAGTGGTATAAAGCAAAAATATAATCAATGTTTTAAATAGTTACATAATTATTATAATTTATTAATGACTGAGACGTAACACACAGAGTGTTACAAACAGTAGGTAATAGATTTTTTAACCTTCATTAAAAATTTGTTTCAGGTTTCCCAAAGTCACAAGCATGAAAGAGAAATGGATAGAGAGTGCGTCCTTGCGTTGTGGGAGGCCGGCCGGCAAGCTAAATCCTGATTCATCCACCGGTGGATAGATGAAAACTCGTGAAATCGACACTGCACTTCCTTTCTTCAAGTTTCACGGCAAAAAGTCCATTTAATTCACGAGAATCATGAGAATTTCAACATATGCGGAATATTAAAGACGAATTTTTACTATAAAACCCGAAGTTTTATTTATCTAATTCCTTCTTTAATTACATGTTGACAATCTACAAGGTGTAAAATAATATTGATCATAGCCTCAGACACCCCAATTAGATTATTAAATTATAATATCCTTATGTGGCCTATAATTTAATTTAGACGAACCAAACCTATAAATTTTTCATCTAATAGATACCCGAGTTTACGTTGAACGTTTGGTCGTATTAACCTACGCACGCACACAGGCGCGCTCACTCGATTGTTCGTCAGCTGTTTAGGCACTAGTTCATTGATCGAACATTCTAACTAAACTCAAATTTTCTCTAATATCTAACTACTGTTCACACTAAGCTGGATATTATCATGGTATAAGTTATTGACAGTTTTCTAACTAGTAAAATAGGTTTCTATGTTTTCGTCACACTTCCAGGCTGATCGGACGTTTCGATGATTCGATGTTTGATGTGTGTGTTAAGAAGTAAATTAAACATAATAAATTAGACATAATAACGGTATGTTACTTTAAATCGGTGTGCGACTTTCAACCGTTTGAGATGTAGGTACCTACTTATCGTCAATAACGTAGCGTGGAGGGGTTGCGCCCGAGTCGCCGTACCTATTACACTCGTAGGTAATTAAACGCGGCATAAAAGGGAATTAGAACAAAGTTGTAGGTACTTACAAAACTGAACATTATGTAGAAACACTAACTTTCTTTGTTTCTTCGTCACATTCACAACAATGGTTCAATAATCTGCCGTATTTTTCGATTCACTTTGGGTCTTACCGGCTTTTTCAAGGTATTTTAGTTAGTTTAGTACTCGAGTATCACTGTTCACTGTCACAAACGCGAGTTTTATTTTACTTTTGAGGTCATCGACAGTTGTTACCTAATTTTACTAGCGATTTTATAACAGCCACAAATAAAAATCCTCTGGCGTCCACTCCCCTTATCAGAGAGACCACTGCACGGGTCCCCAGCTAGGTACCTAGCCATCGGGTGCAATACTTCACGTCAAGGTCACAAGTCACAACATAAATAACGAAACATTCACAGCACGCTGTCGGCGGATGACTAATCGTCTTTGATGTTAGGCGGGCGGTTGCCGCTCTTGGCGCTGCAGCAGCGCGAGCGGCCGCGGCGCGTGCGGCGCTCATTGGTCAGAGGGTGGCCGGGAAATGTTTGCGTCTCACTCGCATGCATTATGTTTACATTAGCAAATGACGTACAATATTTTTTCGGGATTTCGCGTCTTTTCGACACAACAATGTAAAATGCCGACTACAAAGTCGGAAGTACATTTAGATAAGCTTTATTTCGTTGCAGTAAGTTCCAAATTTCTTTGAATATTTATTATTCGTGTTCTAACAATTTTAATATTTAAAATGTTTTATGGTTTATGTGTGCGTAAGAAAACTAGCGACGTACGAGAAATACAAATTGGACTTTATTCCTTTGACTTAAGGTTCAAATTACTTTAAACTAAAGATTAAATTGATTTGTTATGTTTCTAATTCAACACTTGTGAAGGGAGTTTTCCTGAAAAATTAACATGTTTTTTTTTTTCGGAATTCGATTAAGATGCCTATTCTGAATCGACTACTTCCTTAACTAGCGTTTATTGTATTACACCTTGTATATTAAATTTAGGACATCATATCATAAGTGTGCACTCTGGGCCAAACTCACTATGAAACTTTGGCATGGCCCTTTACCTATCTGTCCGTCAGTCTTGTGTGTCTATTAATTAATGGTTTAAAAGGTACAGCGGTTTGTGTAACAAATAAATAAATGTACTCCCAACGAGTCGTATTTATCGTATTTGAACAAAAATCGGGTATCTATCGATATCGATAAAGAATTTAAATGTAATACGTGGTGTGTCCTCGGCCGAGTAGCATTAGAGTCACGCCATTGTCAACCGTATGTCTAAAGCAATTATGTTAATTGCTTATATTGATTATATATCGCCCCTGGTTCAGGGGGTGGATCTACCAGTTATCTGTCCGAATGCTGGCTAGATCCACTACGGGTACGCGACCCCGGACTGCCCTAGCTGTTGCCGTCACATTAATTGTACCTCCGTGATGGTAGCATCCTATAACCCGTCCTACCTTGTTATCCTTTCCAACGTATCCTTTCCCAATTCCTTATCCCGCAGGAACGCAATGGATATTCATAAAAATAATTTAATTATCCAAAATGGCGGCGATGTGGTTCGCCACCCATCACGTCTCGTTTCTTGCGGGGGCGAAAAGTGGGCCACGGAGAGCCGTTTCGCTACGTTGAATTTAAGAGGAGAGAGAGAGAGAGAATGCATGGAAAGGTGGATGAAGTATGTCAGATGATGGATGTTGAGACAAAAATTAGAAAGGTATGCTGAGGAGGTTTGGCTATGTCGAGAGAACGAATGAAGAACGATTGACACCAGTATTACGAATAAAGTGTATAAGGCGAGTGTGAATGAAAACATGCCAGGTCAAGAGTACCATAAACCGAACAGCATGTATGAAGGGAATAATGAAAGTGGATAAAGCGAAACAAGTGTGTAAGGATCGTAGCAAGTGGAAAGAAGTGGTCTCTGCCTACCCCTGTAAGGGAAAAAGGCGTGATTATATGTATGTATGTATGTATCGCCATCTATGGTCAAGTAGCGAAACTAACTCGTCCATCGAATTTAGTGTGACTGTAGACCGTAAATACGTATTGTTGCTAATGCAAAATCAACCTTATTTTTAGAAAGTCAGGGTTTATTTTTTTTTGTGATGTAGGCTAATTTTGTTTAAATTTAAAACTACCAATCATACGGATTATTTCGTTGTAGTGCATATGTTATTATCGGATTATTTGTGTGAGTTTGGCGACAGCGATTCCTATAGTAATTTTGGCGTATTGCACTTCCACTTGTTTTTTCTGTTCCGTGAGGGGAGCATTGTCAATCTAAAACATTGGGTATAGGATGGTCTAATAAAAGTGATGAGCTGTATTTTACTTCTAACCTAGAATCACACAACAACAATGTTGTCGTTACAAAGCGTTTAATTATGTCCGTCATCTTACAAATATATGATCCTCTTGGTTTAGTAGCACCGGCGATTACTACTTCTAAAATAATATTGCAACAGCTATGGCTCAGTAAATTAGATTGGGACGACGAGGTTCCTAGAAACATCGCGAATGAGTGGCAACAATTTATGAATAGCGTTAAGTACTTACCTGAGATAAAAGTTCCTCGTCGTACTGTAATACACGCGCGGCATAAAGAGCTTCATATATTTACCGATGCGTCGCAGGTCGCGTACGGCGCGTGTGCATACATACGTTCATATAATAATCAGGAGATAGCCGTTCGGCTGTTGTGTGACAAAGGTAGGGTGGCACCTCTTAAAACTATTAGTATACCACGCCTTGAACTATGTGGTGCATTGGTTGGAGCGCAGTTATATAACAAAATCATAAATTCTCTTCGTTTAACATTTGAAAAAATATATTTCTGGACTGATTCCACAATCGTTCAAGGCTGGCTTAGAATGGCTCCACATCAATTAAAAACCTTCGTACAAAACAGAGTTGTACAAATTAATGAATTAACTAACAATACTATTTGGCGACATGTCATGAGTAAGGATAACCCGGCTGACCTGTTATCTAGAGGTGTTTATTTTGACCAATTAAAAGAAGACAATATACGTCTATGGTGGTACGGACCGGATTTTCTTTACTAGCCAACTGACAGCTGGCTTATTAATAATAATCTCGAAGCTGATACGCCACTGCCAGAAGTAAAATCTAAAACAATAAATTTATTAAGTACAGATTCAAAATTCAATATTGTTATTGACCTTGATAGATTTTCGTGCTTTAATCGTCTTCAGCGCACCGGTGCGTATGTCTTACGTTTTATACATAACGCGCGCGCTTCTTGTAGCAGGCAACCACGCAAAACCGGTTCGTTAACAGCTGGTGAGATTAGCGACTCATTACAAATGTTAGTACGTTTAGTTCAACAACAATCGTTTTATGATGAATATCGTAACCTTATAAAAGGCTTACCTGTTAAGGAAAAGCTTAGTAAACGTTTTAATAAAATAGCAGGCTTAAATATATTTTTAGACACAAATAATATAATTCGAGTAGGTGGCAGATTACACAATTCTCAATTTAATTATGTGAAAAGACACCCAATTGTGTTATGCCATAAACATCGATTCACATACCTTTTGTGTTTATACGAACACAAAAGGTTGCTCCACGCTGGACCACAACTCCTGGTGTCCACTATGCGTGACAGCTGGTGGGTGCTTGGAGCTCGGAACTTAGCCAAACAAATAGTACATGAATGCATTACGTGCACGCGTATTAAGGGGAAGACATTAACTCCACTTATGGGCAACTTGCCGGCAGAACGATTAGCCCCTACTTATCCTTTCATGAAATGCGGCGTGGATTACGCGGGACCTGTATATATTCTAAATAGGAAGGGCAGAGGTTCACGGTTAATCAAGGCATACATTTGTCTATTCGTATGTTTTACTACCGCGCTGTGCATTTGGAGTTGGTCAGTTCATTGTCTTCACAAGATTATATTTTGGCACTCAAACGGTTTATATCGCGGCGCGGGAAACCTTATCAAATATTTTCAGACAATGGAAAGAATTTCGTTGGCGCTGAAAGAGAGCTTTCAGCTGTATTTCAGAACACTAAAGACGTTTTAGATTTTGCAAGTAGTCATAACATTAACTTTCACTTCATTCCGCCTTACGCTCCTCATTTTGGTGGTTTGTGGGAGGCGGGTGTTAAGTCGTGCAAGCACCATTTAAGGCGGGTCGTTGGCGATGCTAAATTAACATTCGAAGAGTTCAGCACGGTGTTAACACAAATCGAAGCTGTCCTGAATTCTCGACCCATGTCTCCTCTATCCACTGATCCCAACGACTACCTTCCACTCACCACAGCTCATTTCCTCATTGGCCGGCCGTTGACTGCTCCTGCCTCTGAGGACATCAATCAGATTCCAACAACCCGTCTGGAACGCTACAAGCGACTGGAGCAACTACGACAGCATTTTTGGACGCGCTGGTCAAAGGAATACGTGTCGGAGCTCTAGCGCCGCACTAAGTGGATGGTCAACAAGGATGACATCGCCTCCAATACTCTTGTTTTGATAAAGGAAGATAACCTTCCACCTCTTAAATGGAAGATGGGAAGAGTGATACGACTTCTCCCCGGAAAAGATGGTATCACTCGGGTTGCCGAGCTACGCACATCCACGGGCATCATTCAACGTGCTTGTTCCAAAATTTGCCCCCTTCTTGAAGAATCTAACTAAATCGTATTATACCCTGGAAGCAATTGGAAGAAGAGGATCCTTCCAAGGCGGCCGGTATGTTCAGACAAGCAACGCCATCTCTGAACTATAAATTAAACTAGAGGCCCGCGCAGCGGCGGCAGGCGTCAGCGGGCGGCGGACGACGGGGGGCAGCGGGCGGCGGCGGTGCGGGCGAGCCGGCGACGCCGCTCGTCCGCGCCATTATTACAATTTTTGTTCGCGTTGTACTCACTTGAGTTTTGTTATTATATCACGGAATAACTTACATTTGCACAAATATGTACCTAATATTCGTTAAATAAATAAGTCTTGTCAACTAGAAAAATATAATTATCATTGAAGAGACCCGAATCAAGCACCTACCTACCTATAACCTAGAAAAATAGTCATCACAATTCAAAACAATTATGTAAACTATAAATGCTAGAATATTAAGATGATTTTTTTTTTATTAAATTTTCAGTATATTTGCAAAAATAATTATAATAAAGTAACGAAAAAAGCTAGCTTTACCGACAGTTATATGTTTACACATAAGTATGTAATTTATCGTTATTCTTACTCGGAAATCAAGGAACTGTTAGGTTTATTGCTCATGTCTCATAATAAGTTTCTAGATTTCTTTTTTTAAACGTCTTGACAGATTTCGATGGGTGATTAAAACGAAATTGTCGATTTTTTACTTCATCTGTAGAGTGTGTTTTCTAAATCTGTTTTTATAAATGGCTGATCTGCGACCGTAGGTTGTAGGTTTGATGACCCACCCAGGACAATTCTTTTTTTGATGAGCACAATCATTTGTTCTGAGTCTGGGTGTATTTTATCAGTAAAATGTATTAGAAATATATGAGGATATTTATCAGTTTTCTGGTAACCATAAAACAAGCTCTGCTTGCTTTGGTATTAGATTGCTGTGTGTAAGTTGTCACAAGATATTATCATTATGTTATAGTATTATTATAGATACTATGTCTTTTTTTATTTATGTAATTTGTTGCATAATGTTATGTTTAAATGTAATTTGGGTTGAGAAAATATGAATTATTATTAAAAGCTAGTCGGGATTTTTATGTTTTTAATATTTTGTTTACTTAATAGTAAAATTGCATCAATACCTACCTTTAAATGTTATTATTAGTTGCTTTGTTTAAGTTAATTTATGTAGGATGCATAATGCATTTTTGTACTACTAAAATACTAATTAGATGTAATCTTAAAATGTCTAAATAGTATTTTAATCTAGACACACGGTAGTGTGTCCGCCAAGTTCGAGCAAACAAAGCGGCACACCTGGGTTATATTACACGAACCATTTCGGGCCAATTTCGACCACCCTATAACTCAAAACATATTTTATCTACGCATATGAAATTTCGAGTGTCTGTTAACATCCCCTTAATTGTCTAGTATACAAAATTTCATTATTCTATCTATAGTAGTTCTTGAGATATTGACGTCAGAAAATCGCTATTTTTACTATACACTCACTGACTCATCAAAAACCTAAACTACTTCCAATGGTCGTACTGACTTGAAATTTGGCATGGAGATAGGTCTTAAGGTCAAAGTAAAGAGAAAAATCTGAAAACGGCCAAGTGTGAGTCGGTTTTAAAAATAGCGAAGGTGTCACTTTGTTCTACTATAAAGTCATAATGAACTCAATGGGTCTATCTTCCAATGGTCGTATCGACCTGAAATTTGGCTCGAAGGTTTGTCTTTAGGTTGAAATAAAGTAAAAATCTGAATACGGCCAAATGTGAGTCAGTTTAGAAAACAATGAATGTGTTATTTTGTTCTACTATAAGTAGGTATGGAGTGGAAATGAAATAAGACTTATTAAAAGGAGAATGACCAAGTGACTAGGCACTTAGTATCACTATCAAATATATTATGTTGTGCCACAATGTTATATATCTTAATAATAATATAAATTATGATTCATGTACTTTTAATTACAGTAATTATTTTTTAAATACTTCTCTGCATTTTGCCGTAGTTTTGAAGTGAAATAGTTGCAAAAAGCGATTTTTTTATGAAATTTATCCACAGATTTCATCTTGTTAGAATGAGAAAAATCAATCTAAAGATAATCTGTATGTTGTGCTAGCAGTAGGGGATGGTTCCACCTACTTTATGCTGCAGAACAGTGACTACTTTTTAGAACCTCGGCATCAACATGTTAGTAATTCCAATTGTATCCGAAATGTCGATAGACGACGGTGACCACTTAGGTACTTCTTTCTTTGCTAGATTATTCTGTTGGTCAGTCTAATGATATAAAAAAATATAATTAGAAATACGAATCACACAGGCATTTTAAAATGAATACTGCAAATACTCAAACCTAAGTTTATTAAATAAAAGTGTAGAACTCGATGGGTCCACCCATCAAATTCTACACTTTCATATTATCCTATTCGTCAAAAATATAATCTAAAGATAGAGCTGGGACTTGAAATTCTGTTATGCCGTATTATTATGAAAAACTGCTTGTAGGTACTACTACCGTTATGACTGGTTTAGATTATGCGAGTAAAATCGTACAAGTTGCAGTACATTGCCGTCTATAATCGATCACTTACAACAACATACAGTGCAAGTGCCGCAGTGTACAGCAACTCGCACGATATTCCTCGCATCGTCTAAACCAGGCCTTAATCTCGTTCGGTGGTACAAGCGTGCCCCAATCTTAATAACGTAATGATTGTTAACCCTTTATAAAGTACTCTGTGATGATTCTCTCTCGGTGACAAACGCATTCCTCGTAGCCCATGATATGACATTATTTAATACAAATAATATAACTATTACTTCTAAAAAGTAATTCGTAATAAAATACACAAACACTCGCTTCGCGTGTCTAAATTTTGGTATTGTTTTGACTGAGTGTAGAGTGTAAGTAGTAATGTACGAAGTTGATAAGTACCCACATACAAAAAAAAAACAAACACAGTGTTGTTTTGAAAGCAGTTTTTCAAAAACTGTTTACCTTATATACATAGCCATGTAACGAAACCATAGCGCCTTTTAATTTTACTCGTGGAGTCATCTCTTGTGAGATAGTATGTCATTGAATATATTTACGTTGTTAAACATTTATTTTTATCAGTTTTTATTCCGGGGAAGTTATGATTATCTACTATTATAAATAGGCTTTAAAAATAAAAAAAAGAATTATTATGCCACATTGGTGTTGGCATATATGGCAATTATTACAAATTATGGCACAATTTAGATTGAAGCGATACTGGAAATGGTCGTTCTCCTTTAGATACATAACAATTTAAAACGATACATGTGTTTAGGTAGTTAAGGTTGTCTTTCCTTTAGCACAGAAATTGCAATGAAATCAACGTGTGTTCTGTTCAAAGCTTTATTTTCAACTGTCTTCTAAATACTTTTGCAACATCAACATGCGTGTTCACGAATATATATATGTATGTACATAACTATAGACCAATACTCCTAAACATACCGCCCACCAAAAGAGCTCAAGTTCTTTTAAAACATAATTAATATTTAAATGTATGGAAATAATTTACACAAAGCAACATATACAATCAATACTAGAAACAAAATTGTAAATAGTCGAAACTATAACAAATTGTAAACTTGTGAAATTATATGTTCAGTAAATAATTCTACTTCAATTAACACAAAACAAAATTTAAATAAACATGTACGATATTCCTATGTAATTTAGGGCTTGGTATCTATAGGTAGAAGGCATAGTTTACCAATTGATTTTTTAACTATCTGGTTACCGGTTTTCACGCTATATACTCTAGTAACCGCATCTTGGCCAGGGTGTTTATCTACGATGCGTCCAAGTGGCCATTTCCCTGGTGCAGCATGATCAGTCTTTATTAGCACTATTTGACCAATGTCTAAGTCTGGAACCGTCTTTAACCACTTCGGGCGTTGTTGTAGTCTCGCTAAATACTCATGCTGCCATCGGTGCCAATAGTCGTTTAACAGCTTTTGATATGCTGCCATCGAGATAGCTGGCTGACAGGAATGTCTTTCAAGCTTGGTGAAGGTACGGTAATTGGGGCTTCCCCGATCAAGAAATGTCCTGGAGTGAGTACCTCCATGTCATTTTTGTCTGAATCATCAATGGGGCACAAAGGTCGAGAGTTTAGACATGCCTCGATCTGGCACAAAAGTGTAGTCATCTCTTCAAACGTCAGGTGACTATTCAAGACTCTTTTGAGGTGATATTTAGTTGATTTTATTCCGGCCTCCCATAGTCCACCGAAGTTCGGACTGTATCCCGGAATAAAATGCCACTGAGTCCCATCCTTGGCCAAGGTATCTACAATTTCACCTTTGAATTCTAGCTTAGCTGCGTTCCAGGCTTCGGCCAGATCTTTGTTAGCTCCAATGAAGTTTCGGCCCTGGTCACTCCACATGTGATTGCATCTTCCTCTACGCGACACAAATCTTCTGAACGCTCCGACGAAGGCTTCGGAAGTCAGGTCGCCCACGAGTTCTAAATGTATGGCCTTAGTTGCCATACATATAAACAATGCAATATAGCCTTTGTTCGTTTTAGCGCCTCTTCCCTTAGACATTAGGATTTGATACGGGCCAGCGAAGTCGACGCCACAGTGTAAGAATGCTCTGGCAGGTGTCACTCGTTCTTTGGGTAAGAGTCCCATAAATTGGTTTCTTATTTCAGCCCTCTGCTTAGCACAGATTAAGCATTTATGCACTTGAGACTTTATTAAATTTCTTCCTTTCACAATCCAGTATTTAGCTCGAATGTAATTATACATCAACTGTAAACTTCCATGCAAAGTTATCATATGTGCATCGGCCACAATCAATCTTGTTAAATATGATTTATTGTCTAGAATGATAGGATGTTTTCTATCCTTGTCTACATTGGCGTGTCGAATTCTACCGCCCACCCTGAGTATATGATTTCGATCTAAATAGGGATTGAGTGACTTCAATGCACTTCTGTTTTTAACATTTCCTTTGCTTTTCAGGTCTTTAATTTCTTCTTCAAAACATTCTTTTTGTGTTATTTGTATACATTTCTGTAATGATTTTTCTAATTCTTCTGTACTTAAACTTATCTGTGTTTTTTCTTTTTTTCAGGTTCAAGAATTGTCTGCAGTATGTCACTGTTTGTAGTAGCTCCATCAGTGTATCACAAACCTCGAAATGGCTGGACCAGTTTTTCTCTTCGACCGATTGTTGTTCTGTTACCACGTTTACATTTATATTTTTTCTCATTTCTAGGTCCGTCGAAGTGTTTATGTTTGTAAATATTATTACTTTTTCTTTCAGCCATTCAGGTCCTTCCCACCATAATCTACAATTCTTCAAATCTGACAGCAGCATGCCTCTGGATACGACATCTGCAGGGTTTTCCTTTGAAAGTACGTGAAACCATTTGTTACCGATGTTATCAATTATCGTAACGGCTCTGTTCCTCACAAAGGTTTGCCATCTTAAAGGATCTCCTCGCAACCATGACAAAACGATAGTCGAGTCTGTCCACGAAAATATTTGCTTAGTAGGAATTTTCATAGCTTCGCTTATTTGCTTCAATAATTTTGAAAGAAGAACTGCGCCACAGAGCTCAAGTCGCGGCAGTGACATTGGTTTTACAGGCGCGACTCTGGATTTGGCAGCAATGATTGTCGTTTTGAACTGATTGTCCTTTCCCAACACCCTCAGGTAAGCAACAGCTCCATATGCCCTTTCAGAAGCATCACAGTAGCCATGAACAGAGGCGTGCTTCATGTTTTCACTTGTGCATTGTAACCATCGCTGCAGTTCAACATCCTTCAAATGTGATAAGCTTTCTCTTATACTAATCCATTCTTTTTCTGTTTCAGGGTCTACATTGTCATCCCAGGCGCTTCGCTTCAGCCACAAACTTTGGATTAATATTTTTGCAGGTACTATCGCTGGAGCAAGCCATCCCAACGGATCAAATAGCCGGTGAATATCAGCTAAAAGCTTTCTTTTGGTCACGACTCCAGTCATCAGGGCGTAATCTAACTGATAATGAATAGTGTCTTCACCCATGTTCCAGGATAAACCTAGTGTTCTGATGGTACAATGCAACTTCACGCCTATTTTAACTTGCTTGCTATGCTGTTCAGCGTCAAATTGTTCCAGAAATTTGCTACTGTTAGATGCCCACTTCTGCATCTTGAAACCTCCTCTTTGCAGGATAAGTTTGATATCTTTAGCAACTTCTATAGCTTGTTCTACTGTATCCTGTCCAGACATCAAATCATCCATAAAAAAATCATGTTTTATGGTTTCAGCTGCTTTAGTATAGTCTTTACCCTCATCTTCTGCTAATTGTTGCAGCGTTTTCACAGCAAGGTAGGGAGCAGAAGCAGTGCCAAATGTGACCCGTAGCAGACGATAATCTTTAATTGTTTCACTTGGTTGTTGACGCCAAAGAATACGTTGGAAGTCGGCGTCTTCTTTCATCACCAACACCTGTCTGTACATTTTTTCTATGTCGGCCACGAAACAGATAGGTTTCATTCTCCACCTCATGACTAAATACCTCATGTCTTCCTGCAGCGGAGGTCCTACCAGTAGGTCATCATTTAGAGATATGTTATTGCAGCCCTTAGACGAAGCATCAAAGACAACTCTGACCTTCGTTGTTTCACTTGTTGCCTTTAGGACTGGGTGGTGTGGTAAGTATACTGCCGAATTATCTATCTCATTTATTGGAACTATTTCCATGTGTTTCAGGTCAATATACTCCTTCATTACCTTTGTGTACTCCATCCTCAGCCTTGTATCATTCTCAAAGCGTTTTTCTAGTTGCATGTATCTTCTCAATGCTATATCTCTAGTTTTACCTTCACATGACCTTGGTTTTTCTTTCTTAAATGGTGATTTCACCATGTATCTCCCTTCGATATTTCGCTGGTATGATTTTCTGTATATTCTCTCACACTGTTCTTCTTCTTCTGTCAGTTTCTTCTTACTGTCATCTTCTAGTTCCCAGAAAGATTTCAGCATACCTTCTATGTCGATATGCTGATGCATGACTGTAATATCTTCCGAAGAAGTGTTTTCTTCCACCCTTCCAAACAGGATCCAACCTAAGCGTGTATCTTGTGCACTTGGGGAGCCTAGTGGACCCTTAACCAGACCGTCTTTCAAAATGCTGTCATAAATTTGTACACCTAATAAAAGGTCCACTCGTCCTGGTTGATTGTAACTTGGATCTGCCAGGGCGAGGCCTTGTAAATGCTGCCAGTCAGCGATTTTGTGGGTGAAATGTCTTGGTGGTAAATTGGAGGTTAAGTTCTTGGGTATGACGTATGCTTTCAAAGAAATCTTAAAATTTTCTTCACACCGAGATACTATCTCCAATTCTACCATGTGATTTATTTGTGTCTGTTTTCCTCCAACTGTCGTGATTGTTCCTCTGCTTGATTTGCGTTTTATCTTTAAACTTTGTGCTGCTTTTTCAGTGTTAAATCTTTCATGTGACCCTTGGTCAATTAAGGCGCACAATACTGTTATGTGTCCATTATTATCCTTAACAAACACTAATGCTGTCGCCAGCAAAGCTGTGGACTTCTTCGTAGTGAAGTGTGATGCCATTGCGACGGCTTCTTTTGTATCTGTTTTGTTTGGTTCCATTCCTTCGAGTTGACTGTGTGGAGTTTGTGTGTTGTCTGCCTGTTGGTTTTTATCTTTCTGTTGGTGCAGCAGTGTATGGTGCCGGCGATTGCATCGACGACAGAATACAGGTATGCGACACTTCCAGGCTGAATGCCCTGGTGACAGACAATTGTAGCAGAGGTTATTCTTCCTTACAAACTCACTTCTCTCCATAGGTTGAAGCTTTATAAAATCTTTACAATGGCATAGGGCGTGACTTTCCTTGCACATTGTACACGTCTTCGCCGGTGTGTTTGCAGAAACATGACATGATTTATCTTTGAAAGTTTTTTCTCTTGAAATATTTGTAGAAGTACTAGATGTCACCAACTCCAATGTACGGAACTTAGTCTCCAAAAATGTATAGAAATCTTTTAAAGTGGGTAAATCGTTTGACTCCTGAGTGTATGTATACTCTTCCCAATCCTTATGGGTCTCAGGGTCTAATTTCTGTACCACTAAAAATATAATTAGAGGGTCCCAGTTGTCAATAGATAAATCTTGATTTCGTAGACTATTCAAACATTCAGTTGTAGTGTCTAGCAAGGTCTTTACCTGATTTGCAGTTGGTGTCTTGATCGCCCTTTGTCCAGTAAGTCGTTTGAACAAAGTATTTACTATCACTCGTTTGTTCCCGAAGCGACTTTTCAATATATTCCACGCTTGGTTGTAATTACTTTCCGTAACCTTTATATGTTTCAGCAAGGCTTCACCGGTGATACTTGATTTCAGGTATTGCAACTTCTGCACCATACTTAGCGAGGTGTTGTGATGGACTAACGACACAAACAAGTCATGATACGTGGGCCAATCATCGTAATTTCCATTAAATTCGGGCAGTTGTATTCTCGGTAATTTGACCTGAGTTTGGTTAATCGCTGTGTTACTACATACGTCTGCTGAAGATGACATTGTACCAAGCATGTCCTTTAAATCTCCTTGTAAACACATAAACAAGTCTTCAATAACATAAAAATCTTCGTTAACAAAATACTGAATGTTCGCACGTTCAACTTTCGGTGTACGCTTCACAAGTTCGTCATGTGTTGATCTAAACGACTGCCAATACTCTTCGATACATTGTAATCGTACTTGAATATAACCCTTTGTTAATCGTGCCTTCGGACATTTCTTTAAGTTAACTTGAGCCTTCTGTAGTTTTCCAGCTGTTTCTTCCAGAAGATTCAGTAATTGACTGCTTGATTGACTGATTTTTGGTAAAAGGACACTTTACTTGCTTGTTTTTAACCAAATTCCAATTGAAAACACAACGTGATGGCGATGTAATAATAACTCGTGCCGTAGTAATATTCACTAATGTTCACTAATGATCTTGTTGATGCACTCTTATCGCTAAGGAATGTGTGATCCTATTGTATTCGTTCGGCCGCCCGGCCGTGCAGTTTTTATAAACTTATTTAATCCTCCTTAATGGATCCGGTTCGGTTTGGACCATATGTTTAGGTAGTTAAGGTTGTCTTTCCTTTAGCACAGAAATTGCAATGAAATCAACGTGTGTTCTGTTCAAAGCTTTATTTTCAACTGTCTTCTCAATACTTTTGCAACATCAACATGCGTGTTCACGAATATATATTGTTAGGCCGTATACAGAAAGAAAGCTGGAAAAAGCTGGATACTTATAAGCGCTTATCGGTGCTTGACAGCGCTGGTAACCCGCGCAGGAAAATATATGAACGCGCGCCGATACGCGCTGAGCGGCGCCGACAAGTACCGACAAGCTTCAAAACGCGCTGGTCAGCGCTGGGCGCTGCGATTTAAAATTAATGAACAACTGCGACAATACGTGCAATTACGACAGGCATATTTATTTCCATAATATTAAAATGGATAGAGACGTGTTGATATCCTTAGTCTTCAGTAAACCACCTGTGTGGGACAAAAGGGATAAAAGGCATTGTAATAGAAACGTGACTGACAAATGTTGGAAAGAAATAAGCGAGGCAATGAATGAAGACGGTAAGTATTAATTGATTTTATTTTTGTTTCTCGACTTAAGTAAAGTTAATAAACAGTGAAGTTTTATAAGTTCTTTATTTAAATATGTCTGAATAAAATGTTATATAAGTTGTGATGTCATAGCTATGAGCTATGCCATTAATGTTAGTGAGGGTAGATAAAGCTAAATAATTAATTGTTGTAAGTCAATGTATGGTGTGAAAAATAGTCAACGTAAACATTTCTTATATCTCTTGCTTCATTTGTAGGGTGATTTGCTCTATTCCACCTTAAATGTGTTGTATTTACAGGAGTAAAATTTCGGTCGATACCTTCTCTATCGATTATAGTGTTGTGTAAAACACAAATAAATTTAACAATTTTTTCTGCTAAATCAACATTACATTCAATGCATTTAGAAAGTAGTCGCCATTTTGAGTTTGCTATGCCGAACGCACACTCAACACATTTTCTGGCTCTCGATAGACGATTATTAAAATTTTTTTGGTCTGAAGACAAATCTCGGCCACCAAAAGGTTTTAATAAATATTTTAGCAATGGATATGCTTCATCGCCTATAAAAACATACGGTGCTTTCACGTTCGTTCCTGGAAAATATTCCGGTTCTGGAATATCCATCTCCCCAGTATTTAATTTTTTATATAGTTCGGAAGCCTTAAATGTTCCACCGTCGCTCTGTTTACCAAATCCACCAACTTCGACTATTGTAAATTTATAATTTGCGTCGGCGACTGCTTGCAGAATCATAGAAAAAAACTTTTTATAATTGAAAAACATAGATCCTGACTGATCTGGACAGATTACACGTACATGCTTCCCGTCGATGGCCCCTAAAGCATGCGGAAAACCCCAAATATTCTTGAAGTCGTTTGCTATTGAGTAGAAAGTTTCTTTTGTAGGTATAGGCATATGTATTGGTTGTAATTCATCCCATAAAATACTGACTGTTTCTTCAATTATCGCCTTTACTGTAGAAATCCCCATTCTAAATTCAGATGCCAAATGTGCAAAAGATGCACCAGTTGCAAGATAGCTGAAATAAAAATAAAATATTTTATGTTTCAGAGAACAAAGTCAGGAAGAAATGGAAATATTTGAGGGACCAATTTGCAATCGAACATGGAAAAATTCCAGCTCCACGTTCTGGGGATGGAGCGTCTACTTCCTATGAACCAAAATGGCCATATTACAAATCCCTGCTGTTTTTGAAAGATATCATTAAGGCAAGAAAATCTTCGGGAAATCTGACCAAATCGAAACGTCAATTATCAGTGGGATCTGAGCCACAAACCAGTGATTCTAATCTCGACCAAGTCAAAATCAAATCCTGATCAAGCCGGCCCAAGCAACGTCACAGAGAGGTCAGCAAGCACCAAATCACCGAAGGAGAGCTCAGTACCACGCAAAAGAAAAACCAAAACATTCAATCAAAATATGTTAGATTTAGAGAGGCAAAAACTGGAGTATTTGAAAAACAAACGAAGTCAAAGTGAAGATGATGATAATTTATTGTTCCTAAAGAGTCTCCTGCCTCATATTCGCAAGATTCCCCAAGAACGACTGCTGTCATTTCGTAATGATATTCAAAAAACAGTAGATGATTATGCATATCAGTCACATTTTTCTTCACACTCATCTCTCTCTAGGTACTCACCGTATACGCCATCACCACCACCATTTACACATCTATCACCGGATACACACACCACTCAATCGATATCAGCAACACTCCAGTCACCAGCAATCACACATCAATCACCAGATACACACACCACTCAATCGATATCACAAACACTCCAGTCACCACCAATCACAAATCAATCATCAGATCTAAACAATTATTTTCATTCTTTCTCTGAGACCATATCAGAATACCTTAGTGAGGATCATAATTAAGAACACCTTTTTATAAAAATGTGAATCAGAAATAAAAATATATTACCCTAAAACGGTTTTTCTTTATAATATAAAACTACTTATAAACGTCAATTTTTGTTATTGAGATCAGATTGGCCGATATCAATGAAATATTCATTTTTATTTATCATCAAACTATTATAATAATTAATATTTTTATAAATCTACCTAATATATTATTATCTTTATCTTTGAATAAATAAGCGATATTTGTTTTATACTTACCGAATGGTGACAACAAGTCTTTCTTCTGGAAGGATTGGTTGTTTATGCCAATTACACCAATTTTTCATCAAATGGTTTTTCACTAAATCCAAAATGTAATCAAATGTTTCTCGAGTCATTCTTGTATATTTAAAAAATCTTTCGTCATCAAATTTCAATTTATTTACAAATAAATGATGGTACTCTCTGAAATGTTTCCTTTCTCTATTAATGGGATGTATAGCTTCTTTTCGCATTTTTAAATACACATTTTCTATCAAAACCAAATCATCGTCCGATGAGTCCGACATTTTGCTTGGTCTGCTTCAACCTGCTTCCTTTGTGTGGAACGAACCAGCGCTGACAAGCGCCGGTAAGCGCTTATAAGTTTCCAGCTTTTTCCAGCTTTCTTTCTGTATACGGCTTTAGGGTTCACTAATTTACATTATGATTAATTAAATTAAAACGCTAAAGACTAGTTTCCAAGCCAGTAATTATTTGATTCGAAAATTGTGTGCTGGCAACAGTTTGGTTTTGACGACATAAAATTATCAACCAATCACAGCACTCGATTTTTACCGCGGATTTAGAAAAACTGGGAAGGCGGGAAAAGGTCGGTTGGACATTCGGACTTGAGCTGTTGAGCGGGAAGAATAAAGTTGTGTTCTTGAAAACCTGGATTTTCTTCAGTACTCCACCTAAGCATCCTGAAACTAAGTTTAGTCCATACTCCATAGTCTCGGTTATATACTTTAATATTTGAAGTCGAGTTTCCCTGAAATTTATATCTTCTTCATTACTTCAACAAAGCGGCCAGATACTGACAGTAATACGTAGTCTCGGTATTTTAGTTTTATAATATGTATGTACATAACTATAGACCAATTCTCCTAAACAACATGTTTGTCTTAATGACAAAAACAATAAAAATTTTCACCACTCTGTGTGTGTCTGTTGCGGGAACCGAACCCACGATTTACGAAGTGCAAAGCAGATCGCACACTAGGTTCGATAAATCAGTCAAACAAAAATGAAAAGACTATTTTTTTCTCGCACAGTCTAAATAATTTCTAATTTTACAACTATAAAATCGCATATTCAAGAACATGGAAATCATATATACTCTAAGATGGAATTATATATACTACTGCGCATCTCACCCTCTGATACGCCACGGGATGAGATAGGATGGCGCACTTCTAGGGCTACATAATACCTACTGGTAGGTAGGTATTACCAAGTTTTTAATTATCTATGTAGGTAGCGTACTTACAAACAGAATAAAGTACGTTATTGATGTATGTAATTATATGTAAGTAGGTACATAAAGCAAAATTGATAAAAAAATAATAAAGAACATACACCTAACAAAAATAAATGAAATCCCATCAAAAACATAAATGTAAAAGGCTGCCAAGTTCGATACTATGGCAATGCTTCGCCTATAAAAGAAGTGAGATCTAAATAAGTACCGAGTTCCATAAAAATACTTCAAATCATAAATAGTTATAGGAATGCACACTTGATTTCCAGCAGTTTTTAAGGTACATTTTGAATAAGTATCATGTTACAAAGAAATACCTAAAATTATAATAGTCAGAAAGACGCACACCGGTTTTTTCAGCAGTTTCCTGATACAATTTATTATTTTCAGTACATTTTAATGATGTAACTTGCAAGTTTTAATAGAAAATTATATACTTGACACGTTGCAGTCCAAAGGTGTCGATTAATTGCATTGAAAAGGTGTGTAGTGTGTGAAAACTTGCCAAGTAACATCATTGAAAAGTATTGAAAATAATGAATTGTATCAGGAAACTGCTAAAAAAACCGGTGTGCGTTTTTCTGACTATTATAATTTTAGGTATTTCTTTGTAACATGATACTTATTCAAAATGTACCTTAAAAACTGCTGGAAATCAAGTGTGCATTCCTATAACTATTTATGATTTGAGGTATTTTTATGGAACTTGGTACTTATTTAGATTTCACTTCTTTTATAGGCGAAGCATTGCCATAGTATCGAACTTGGCAGCCTTTTACATTTATGTTTTTGATGGGATACTATTTACTTACTAAAATCACCGTTTATACTCCAGTTTAGAGTTTTAAAGCTCGATAAACCCAGTATCTGAACCTTACCACCTTTCCCTGTGTGTGTAGCAGGTATTCTTTTCAATGGAGTCTGCCTTGTGATTCTGTAAGACTTCATTCTAAAATTCGAATCTGAATCCGCAGTGAGTTTCTTGATTGGCATTCTGTAACTTGATTGATAATTCGAATCTGCACTAGCGCCACACTTGCGAGCGTGTTTGCGAGTTGAACTAAATCAAATACGAGATTTTGACAGATAATGTATGTGATGACGTTTTATCTGGCATTCTGTAGGATAATTCCTAAGTCACTTCGACGCTCACTTCGCACTCAAACCCGATTCAAAACTAAGCATCTATTTTACGAGTGAAAAAACCTTTTTTGAAAAAAAACCGACTTGAAAAATGGATAAAAGCACTAAAAGTTAAAAATAATACTATTACCTACCTACATTAATAAACCGAACCTAAACTACTATTAACCTATAATACAATTTAATATTATTTTGGAGACGGTGCCAAACTAGGTAATGAAACGACTAGTGATTCCTGAATATATTGATGGGTACCTATTGTGTTTGTAAAATATATTATTTTCCGATTAGAATTAATATTTAGAAGAATATTTACGTTTCATTTTTTCTGCTCTTAGTCTGTAGGTATACTATGTAGTCATTAAGTTTTGTATATTGTTATTCCATAAACTCTACCAGAGTTTCAACCTGAGCACGATGGGTGAGAGGAACGTGTCTCATTTGGACTGAAACATTATTAGGACCAGATTAGAAAAACAAAATAAACACTTCTATAATTAATACAACAAGGAATATATACTTACTTCATGATTATTTTCCAATTATAATCAAACCAAACTCGAACAAAACAACGCAACTCACAAGATTAATAATATAAATATTGACCACAGATTAATAATGATATTGACTGTCAGTCATTTTTATCGTTATTTATGTAGATTATATTCACGGCACGAATTTAGAGTTTTCTCTTTATTTTTTACTTATTAAACGTTTTAAATTCCATAAAATAAGAAATTTTGATTTAAATATCAAAATAGCTAAAATTCTGAGCCAAAAACTAGTAAAATAAAAAAACCGATAAATCTCGAATTATATTTTGTTGAGTGTGGCAATCACTAGTGCAGTTTGGCTCGCTTCGGAACTCACTTCACTTCGCAACTGCCTAAGTGATGTAAACAGAATGCAAAATCAAGGTCATTTGGAATCTGATGCGAAGTGTAAGTGACTAGCGAAGTGAGTTGCGAGTTGTTGAGTGAGTTTTACAGAATCGACAAGCTGGAGTGTAAATTTAGTTGCGCCTTTAATTGTGATAGCAATATTTTTAAGTATGCGTCTACACCTTTTTTTTTTTTTTTTGGTAGAGATCTTTGCAGTTAGCTTGAGCGCAGGCTTTGACTGCTTCACCGGACTTTTGGCGAGGACCTTAAGGCCTCCAGCCAGAGCAATAGGAAAAACTAACTACGTTAGCAACGTCTACTAAGGGCACCCCCTGCGGGGTTCGGACCTCGACTTAGTGCGTTGCTAACAATCTTAATAAAGCAAAACAAATGCGTCTACACCTAGGACACTTATAACAAAGAGTAAACGCGCAACAAAGAGACGATGCTGGTCGGTCAACGACTGGCTCCATGAACTTCAGCATGTTTTTTTAGAAGCAAGGAATAAACATATCAGATACTTCAAAATATATTTTTATTTATAAGATTATTAAAAATATAAACATAATGAGAGCTACCGTTATTACGCTCACGTGTTGATGCCTCTAGCGTAGTTCAGAAAATGACAAAAATAACGTATAATTAAAGATTCACCGCGCTTGTCGCGTTGTGTTGTTTTTTACTGTCGGTTCTGAGTTTCGAAGTTCTCGTACTAGACAAATAACTCGGTTTAACTGATAAGTTGTATTTACTATGATGTTATGTTAGTAAGATGTAGGATATATTGTGGAAATAATATTAAAAGAAATAATTTAATAATTATTTGGTAGATAACTCATTTTGATTAAAGTAAAACTGAATAATGACCGATATTTAATTAATTGGTAAATCTCGATCTTTCATCTTTCATAAAAAACCTTGAATGAGTAGTTCTAACAATATAATGGTTCACTCTTGTTACCATTTGCCATCAAAATTATGACCCGAATCGACCATCGATCTTGGCGGTGCAATTAGCAACCACTTAGCATCTAATGAAGCTTACAGTCAATTACAAGTAGGGATATTATAAACCCCTATCCGACCCGAAAGGGTATTATAGGGTTCACAATCACATGCCCAAATAAAATATCAAATTTGGAATATTCATGATGATAATAATAATAATGATCTTTGAAATAGCCTTCGAAATCCATACATTTGAAGATAAATCAAAAACTACACCACCATTTTCGTCGGTATTAATGGTGGCCTTTTGTATAATCATTTGGCAGAACCTGAGATGATGCCGTCAACATCACCCGCAATTTGGAGAAAAAAAAATTTTTAGGTTATAGTTTTTTATTTTTTTTTTCCTTTTATTGTAATTAGATATCGATACCTAACAACCCCTTAACGGATCGGACAAGGGTTTTCTAACACCCTGTATAAAAAAAAAAAAATTAATTTAATTATTATTAAGATTATTAAAAATATTAATTTAAATAAGGAACTTCGTTCTAATTGATAAATTAGCATGCGGACGCCGCACAGCTTACAATAGCTTACTATAGCAAAAAGTGTCGTTAAAACTTTTCGTAAGATTTTTTTTCCGATTTTATCTAAGTTTAAACTTTTACAAGATCATAATATATACAACGTGAATATTAAGTCGTTGTTTTCCCGAAGCGAAATGAGTTTGTATCGGTCATACAATCGATTAATATATATAAAAAAAAATAAGACTCAATAAATGGCGGATTAACAATTGTTATAAACAAAACTCGAAAGTGACTTGAACCAGTAGTAATACATCGCGCTATACCTACGCGGGCGGGCGCGCGGTTACCCCGAACGCCGCGCGGTCGTTGCACTTCGCGTGTAAATCAGCTGATCGCTACTCGTGATTTAATAAAACACAAAACCAATAAGTGATTCAAATTTCCGCTTCAAACTTTTACGGGCTTAAGATCGTCATAAATACTTAAAAAATCAAAATTGGTATCTTTAAAAAAAGTCGGAATTTGATATTTAAGTATTTAAGGCGTAGGTATTTAAAAATGGAATCAACTTATTTACAATGATTTTGATTACATTACCTACTTTTAAATGTTTATTTACAAAGTACGAGTACTTACACTTAACGGTAGCGGAGTAATTGTTCGAAATGTAAACCACTACGTTCAATGCACAAACGAACACGTTTTAACTGATTGTCTTTCAGTTTCATTAAAGTGTCTCCGTCACGTCTCACGATATTAAAAGCGTCCACTATCGCACTTATAAAAGAGTCGCGTGTTTGGTGTTCCTCACGATACACCAAGTTCTTGAGCTCAGACCACAAATAAAAGTCCAAGGGAGTCAAGGCCGGGCTCCTCGGTGGCCAAGGGTGTGGCCCGCCACGAAACAAAAAATGATAAGGATGCAGTCCTTTTGTGTTGAGCACTTTCATCGCACATTCATTACTTGACGTCATCGACGTTCGCGCACAGAACACTAACTAAGCCGTAGGCACAGAGCGCAACATTTGGCGGCATTCTATTGTGTTTCGGCGCTTGCCGCGTGCATGCAAGCTAATTTATACCGTATCACCATGACCGAGAGCTTATTTTGCTCTGAACATTTATTATTGATTCTTTCTTTGTAAGTTTGCCGACAACACGTGGCGGCGGCGTGTGCGTTTCGTGTTACCTACAGGTGCCTACGTTATCTCTAGTAAGTGAACTACTATTGATTATCGCTCTTTCAAGTTTATGAATACTTTTTTAATGATTTGAAAAAAAAAACATTATGTTTTTTAAGTTAAACTTTGTATTGCGGGAAAACAACGGTTGTTTTCCCTCGGCAGGACGATTACCCATCAGTAGTACTATCGAAATAATATCGAAGGGTGGGCGTTTTGGGGTCGGTTCATATCTGGCGGTGGTAGCGTGTCGTCGGTCGCGTGGCGCTGGGGCGGGCGGACGCATGATGGAGCGTTCGGCCTTTCACACTGACCTGACGCGTTGGTGCGTCAGGTGTGAGAGGTTGGATGTTTTGTTGTGTGTTTGCTCGTTCTGGCGTTGCGCGGCCGATGTTGCGCGCTGCCTTTTCCGCCGGATATGAACCGACCCCTGGGGTGCTGTCTTTTGTAAAAAAAAAAAAAATTGACGTTTAATAAGTGCTACTTTGTAGCCTAAGTTAAATAAATGATTTTTGATTTTTTGATTTTGATTTTGATTTTGAACACAGAAGGACTGCATCCTTATCATTTTTTTTTCGTGGCGGGCCACACCCTTGGCCACCGAGGAGCCCGGCCTTGACTCCCTTGGACTTTTATTTGTGGTAGAGTCTGAGCTCAAGAACTTGGTGTATCGTGAGGAACACCAAACACGCGACTCTTTGATAAGTGCGATAGTGGACGCTTTTAATATCGTGAGACGTGACAGAGACACTTTAATGAAACTGAAAGACAATCAGTTAAAACGTGCTCGTTTGTGCATTGAACGTAGTGGTTTACATTTCGAACAATTACTCCGCTACCGTTAAGTGTAAGTACTCGTACTTTGTAAATAAACATTTAAAAGTAGGTTAGGTAATCAAAATCATTGTAAATAAGTTGATTCCATTTTTAAATACCTACGCCTTAAATACTTAAATACTTGCGTAACAAATTGTTAGATATTAATTTCGATGAGTTACTAACTATTGAGTGTCCAGTTAAACTTTATGAATCCTTTCGACAGATTTTTGATAATATATATAAAGATTGTTACATAAATAAACCAATTTGTAAAGGTAGTAGAAATAATAAAACATGGATAACAGATAACCATAAGAAATTATTATTAGAGAGAGATAGACTTTTTACCATTTGGAGAAACGAACCAAAGAATATGATTAAACGATTAGAGTATACCAAATATAGAAATAAGTGTAATAAAATAATAACAAAATGTAGAAATGAATACGATAAACAAAGTATATTAAATTGTAATAAAAATATTAAAAAACTATGGGATAGGATAAATATAATGATGGGGAACAATAAGCAATCGTTAGATAGTACAATATTAAACAATATTAAGAATCAAGGCAGTGAAACAGATATCTGTAACAAATTTTCGTCGACATTTGCAACAGAAATTGAAGAAATAAAACATGTATGTAATGAAAAGTGGATAGATCGTAATACATATGTAAATAAGATGGATGTGTGTATGAGATGGCAACCGGTAAATGATCGAGAGGTTAGAAAAGTTATAATGAAAATGAATACGAACAAATCACCCGGTAGCGATCTCGTGCGCATGTCGGATCTTAAGTTTATAGTGAATAAGGTAAGCCCAGTGCTATCCAAGTTGATTAATTTAAGTGTTAGGAAATATAAATTTCCAAATAAATTAAAAGAGTCCGTAGTACGCCCTATTCATAAAAAAGGTGATCGTAAGTCATTTGCAAATTATAGACCAATTTCAATATTGTCAAGCATTGATAAAATAATAGAAAAATGTATCGTTAAACAGTTAGGCGAGTATCTTCATAAAAATAAAATAATAAACGAATGTCAGCATGGGTTCCAAAAAAGTAAAAGCACTAACACACTATTGTCAAGATTCTGTAATGAAATCAATAATTATTTAGATAGAAAAATGTTTGTAGTCGCAGTATTCTTTGATTTTAAAAAAGCATTCGATACTTTAGAAAAAAATATGTTAATTAACGCAATAGAAGAATGCGGAATAGGACAGCCACTGAGCGAATGGTTCCGCGACTATCTGACTGGCCGCAGCTACAGCGTGAAGGTGGGCGCGGCACACGGAGACGCGAGGGACGTCACGTGCGGAGTGCCGCAGGGCTCCGGCTGCGGACCGGTGTGCTACCTCATGCACGCCAACAGCCTGTGCGGGGCGATACGCCACTGCTCCGCCTACATGTTTGCGGATGACCTGTGCGCACTCCGCGCGGGACAAGATCTCGGTGAAGTGTGCCGCCTAGTACAGGATGACGTAGACGCGGTTGTTAAATGGTCTCATGACAATGGCATAGTCTTAAACTCAGATAAAACTAAACTGCTAATTATACATTCACCATATTTTAATTCACCTGACATAGTTCCTTCATTGTATACTCATAGTTTCGATTGTTTTCACAATAATTCATTAACCTGTAAATGTAAACCTATAGTAAGAGAAAGATGTGTAACCTACCTCGGAATGAAAGTTGATGAAAACTTTTCATGGTCGTGCCATATAGATTATTTATGTGATAAGCTTAGAATATTATTAGGTAAATTTTATCACTTAAGTTTTAAATTACCCACTACTACCCTTAAACTACTGTATTTGTCACTCGTAGATTCAATATTGAGTTACTCTCTTGATTGCTATGGCCTCACTTTCAAATCATATATACAAAAGTTAGAAACAATACAAATTAGATTCCTTAAATTATTAGTAGAAAGAAAAACAAAAATAAAATGTAAAGATAATTACTACAAGCTGTTTAAAATATGTAAAATTCTCCCTGTTAGTTTAAAACATAAATACCTAATTCTTACAAATAGCCATGGCAGTTGGGAGAGTTACTCAATGTTGAGTCATTCCCACAAGACTAGGGCAGCCTGTGCAGGTAAATATGAAGTCCCCAGAGTAAATAATTACTATGGGGACAGAACGCTAAATAAAAGGATACCTTATTTGGTGAACAGGCTGCCCAGCAATATAAGAAATACTAAAAATAAAAAAGTTTTTTGTACAATGTTAAAGAATTACCTGTTGACAAACATGGAGTGTTAACATATTATCTGATAAGATTATATATATATATATATTTAGTTCTATATATTTTTAGTTTTAAGTTATAATAAGTTTCATTTTTAATATTAATTAGTCTTAGTCATCATGCCCACAGACAAACTGTGCAAACAGTTTTGTGGGCTTTTATGTATGTTTGTTTGATAATGTAAAATGTTTAATAAATAAATAAATAATAATAATACTTAATTATCAAATTCCGACTTTTTTTAAAGATACCTATTTTGTTTTTTTAAGTATTTATGACGATCCTAAGCCCGTAAAAGTTTGAAGCGAAAATTTGAATTACTTATTGGTTTTGTGTTTTCTTAAATCACGAGTAGCGATCAGCTGATTTACACGCGAAGTGCAACGACCGCGCGGCGTTCGGGGTAACCGCGCGCCCGCCCGCGTAGGTATAGCGCGATGTATTACTACTGATTCAAGTCACTTTCGAGTTTTGTTTATAACAATTGTTAATCCGCCATTTATTGAGTCTAATTTTTTTACTTATATTAATCGATTGTATGACCGATACAAACTCATTTCGCTTCGGGAAAACAATGACTTGATATTTAAAAGTATAACACCGTCGGTTGTGATCGACAAGCGAGCCACGAGCTCGTTGTAAAGACTACGGTGGTTTTATTCGGTGCTTGTAATACCAGATTATAATGCGAGGCGAGGCAAAACTGTTATTTCTCGGTGTATTGCTATAGTAACACATTTAGTACTAAAAGTCCGGTGAAGCAGTCAAAGACTGCGCTCAGGCTAACTACAAAAATCTCTACCAAAAAAAAAACACATTTGCACTAAAACTGAAGTGTAATAGCCATGATTATACTTAGAAAAAAATAATCTACTAAGAAACGAAAAAAAAGCTGTCTCGAACTATAAAGATTATAATTATAAGAATGACTGAAAAAACGTATTCGTGTTTAACGTATTGCTTGTAATTATAACACATACACAAAAAAAAAACGCCGTTATCTGGCGGCTCCTTTCGCCCCTCGGTGATCGACGCATAGTTTCTGACAACGCGCCGTGTGCGTGATGTGCGCGCCAAATGCCAAACCGCGGTATAGCTTGTTCGTAAATCACAGGTTTCAAGAAAAATACAATTACATAATTAATGACGGTCCCTTATCCAGTCAATAAATTTATTTATTTATTTATTTATTTATGTACACGCAATAGACAAACAATACTTAATAATACAGATATAAAGGTACAAAGGTACTGCTTATTTCAAATGAAATTTCTTCCAGCAGACCTACGACAGGAAATATAAAAAAAAGAGACATAGACACAGTGTACAAGAAGAAAAATTAAATAAACTAATATTAATAAAAAAGAATATAAAATCGCAACATATACACAAAATATAAACAAAACTATTAAAATATATAAAACAAAGTACATGGATAAAAATTAAGCAAGAGAGGAAAGAAAGTGTTCTTTTGTCCTTCTTTTAAAGACAGAAATGGAAGGAGAGTCACGTATATTAGGCGGCAGCGCATTCCACAGTCGGACGGCGTGAACAGTGAAGGAGAAGGAATAAAAATCAGTAGAATGGGGTTGGATTTTGAGGTGGGATTTCAGATGGGATCTACAAAGGACATCGGGGGAACGGACATAGGAAAAACGCTCACGCAAGTAAGGAGGGTAGTGGGGATTATGAAGAATATTATATAGGAGACATAGAATGCGAGTGTTCCTGCGAAGGCGGATCGGGAGCCACTTGAGTTCATTGCGGAAGTGAAAAACATGATCATATTTCTTGAGTCCATAAACAAAACGGATACAAATATTTTGCAATCTCTCAAGTTTATTTAGTAGCTCCTCTGTGGCATCAAGGTAGCAGGCGTCGGCGTAGTCAATGATCGGCTGAATTAATGATTGAGCTAATATTTTTTTTGTTTTCGAAGGTAGGAAGGTCTGGAGACACTTCAGCGAGTGGAAGGAGAAGTGTACCTTGCGACTTACCTCGTTGACCTGATCACGCCATGACAAATGTGAATCCAAAATTACCCCAAGATTTTTAGCTGTGTTGGAGATGGGGATCACATCACCGTCGAGACTGAGAGGCATCAGAGAGGACAGATCAAGCGCGTTACGGTAATGCCTACACACACATAAATACTACATAAATGTTTTTTATTAGGCTTACGTCAAATAAACAAATTCTTATAACAATAAAAAAATTACACTTCGTAGTAGTAATAGTAGGTAGCTATTTTACTGAATCCATAATATTTATTTAAATTATTTTTAAATCATGTTTAACAGAGTTTTACAAAAAACTAAAGGGAAGTCGGGCATGCATTTTCTAACTGCCGGGCCAAAAGACGGTTATAATCGAATAAAAAAAATACCTTGTATCAACTAGATATTCTACTTCAATGGTTTGACAACCAAAATAATACTTATGATTTTAGTGTCGGTCTAACTATCCGAAAAAGACAAACGAAAGGTATATTTCTATTCTTTTCTAACGCATGGCTTGCGCGCAGGTTAGAGAGAGTTGCATTTTGTGCATTACATTACAGTTCTTGAGTACACTTTAACGATAACAATAAGCTGTCGCAAGCAAAACTGAACTGTTTGACAATGAGTTTAAGGTTCATAATAAGATGTTACTGTTTTTTTATTGTTTCTCATAGATTTTTTGTAGCTTTTATTCTACAACCGGCGTCCGTTTAGTGTGTTAATGTTAAAATACTATAGTAGGTATATGTATAGTAGTAGTATATGTGTATTATATTAACAATGCCAACCAATTTTCCAATGGCTAGCACTATACTCATATTTATATCTTTAGAGGTTAATAAGAAGATTATTGGTGGAACTTATAACACTACTTTAAACCGTCAGGGGGCTGAAAATATACCACGAATGACTTTTTTAAACATAATAAAACTGCTAAGAATTATGCTACTATTATATTAAATATCCTCATCAGAATCAACGTCCCAATTTAATGATAGAAAGTTAAAATAATTGTTACAAGAAAGTTTTAAAAACATCTAAAAGGGCAAGCAAGTAAAAGGGTCGGAGTCGAAGGAGGTCGGAGTAAAAGGGTCGCCTTCTTAGGTTCTCAGCCTCCGCTGTCAGTCTTCTTCGTTGATGACAAAGTAACCATGTCGTCGCTTCCCGCGGGCAGTTATTTAGTCTTCCATCCTCTTACTATCGTCTTATCCACAGCCTTACTGTAAGAGCGCTGCAAACAAAATGTTTAAACAATTATTCCATATGTAATATAATTCTAATAAGTTGACAAAAACAACCGAAGACTCTAATCACAAATAGATTTCGAAGAATCAGACAAGTTGGGTTCGAACTCGAGACTGAAGTTATAACGGGTAATACCAACCTACTAGACTATCGCTACTCTCTGCTAATTTGGTCATCTATGTTTTACCTTCATTGCTTTTCCGTGGTCTAAATCACCTACACGATTATAACAAATTCTCTCTCAAAAATTTAAACGATTATTTTTTTAATCTGCTCCAATAAAAAAATGTTTATTAGCGCGAGCTTGTTTATTAATACATTTTGCGGTGGCTACCAGTGGCTAACTTTGATGAAAATACTTGACCTAACCAAAAACAAACAAAATATATTTTTTTCAATCCAGTATTTATGATTTTATTTGAAATCGTTTGGTCATAATAACTAACATGCGCTTTGCGAAAACAAGTACCCGCAAGCTCTGGTTTATGACTCTTTTGTTAAAAGTGAGCCGACTAGTTTTTTATCTATAGCAGTGGAATTCTATTGTTATAGCTCCGGCCAAACCGGCCGACTTTGCTACTTATTGTTTCATTTTTTAAATTAAAATTAACACGTTTATTTAATTACTCTTTTAAAGGTAGATCTGTTATTATAATAACCGTAAAGAATGAAATGTTATTGAAAAACACCTAACAAAACACTATTATAAAAAGATTATTATTTAAAATAATGTGTATACCCTAAACAAGAATATAGCCGAACTATCTATTTAACTATAACTTTTTCTATTTAACATATCACTCGTTTGGTATGGTTACATAAATCCCAACAAAATTATGAATGAAAATGCACTGGTTTACTTCATACAGAGCGTAAATGAAGCTTTAGTTCCTTTTAAAAGTATGTGTGACGTGTAATACAGCGTGAATATTAGGTCGTTGTTTTCCCGAAGCGAAATGATAAATATATATAAAAAAAATTAGACTCGATAAATGGCGGATTAACAATTGTTATAAACAAAACTCGAAAGTGACTTGAACCAGTAGTAATACATCGCGCTATACCTACGCGGGCGGGCGCGCGGTTACCCCGATCGCCGCGCGGTCGTTGCACTTCGCGTGTAAATCAGCTGATCGCTACTCGTGATTTAATAAAACACAAAACCAATAAGTAATTCAAATTTCCGCTTCAAACTTTTACGGGCTTAGGATCGTCATAAATACTAAAAAAATCAAAATAGGTATCTTCAATGATATTTTTATTATAATATCATTGGGTATCTTTAAAAAAAGTCGGAATTTGATAATTAAGTATTTAAGGCGTAGGTATTTAAAAATGGAATAAACTCATTTACAATGATTTTGATTACCTAAGTAGTATATTATTGGGCATTCTGTCCCACTTGTTCGCTCATGCTTGCGCATTCGCGACGTGGGACAGAATACCCAATAATATTTCTGGTAATTAGGTCTTGGGCATTCTGTCCCACCCTTGTATTGCGCGCTCACAACTCATATCATGTTTCATTTGTTGATCAGAAAGTTTAAATGTGACCGCTTTGAACATATATTGTCATTCTTAGATCAACTCTATAACATACTTATCATGAAGTTCATTAAACAGCCCCAATCGTTGAATGTAAACACTATCTGTGATGATGTTCCTAAGACTCGTGTTCGTCACGGTGAATTATTACCTAATATAGTACGTTGCATTATTTGCGGTCCGTCAAATTGTGGAAAAACAAATTTGCTCATTGGTCTTCTTATACATGAAAACGGTTTAAAATTTCAAAATGTTTACGTTTATTCAAAAACTTTGCACCAACCTAAATATATATTTCTGGAAAGAGTTTTACAACGAGTTCCAGGTATTTCATTTCAGAAATATCATGGAAATGAAGACGTTTTGAGTGTTCAGGATGCTAAACCCAACTCTGTAATAATATTTGATGACGTTGCATGTGAAAATCAAAGTAACATGCGAGATTACTTTGCAATGGGTAGACACAAAAATATCGATTGTTTTTATCTCAATCAAACATATACTAAAGTGCCAAAACAGTTAGTACGAGACAACGCTAACCTTATCGTACTTTTTAAGCAGGATGATATTAATCTCAAGCATATTTATGAAGAACATGTCAATACAGATTTGACTTGGACCCAGTTTCGTGAAATGTGTTCAAAAATTTGGAACGAGCCTTACAACTTTGTGGTAATAAATAAAGATTGCTCTAAAAATAATGGATGTTACAGAAATAAATTTGACACATTTGTTGTCTTTGAATAAGTAAATGATTCTATATTTAAGACCGTTGACATCGTTACGTTTTTATTCTTTAAACAACTCTTAAGCGATAACTATATATTTATCGACTATGGAAAAATCATTGAAACAACAAATCGTAGATGCCTCAGCTGCTGTAAAGAAAAAAGTACGTACCATGAGAGAACTTGAGACTGGGAATAAGGAAGCATTAGAAACGGTTTTTAAACCTATAACCGAATCACTTAATTTACTAACCAACCACAGTAATGGAACTTCTGCTGATGAAAATGAAAAAGTCTTGGAAAGCAAACAAAGATTAAACAACGAAGGTCCTATTAGCCAAGAGTACACGGAAAGCAGTGATGAAAATGAAATCGACAGTGAATCTTCATTTCAATCGTTGGGTGATAAAAACGAAGAATGCGATACATCAACTTGGTCTCTATCTCCTGAAGCTTTACATGATGTACCATTTGGTGTTCGGATAGAGCGTGGAAAACTAATGTTAGGTTCAGCTAGCATTACGATTGGTGATGATTTTATTACACTAACAGGTCGCAAATATCGAAATACACCGGGTTTGAAACAGTTGTTGCTAAAAAAAGATGTAGACTTAAGTTTAGTGACAGATAATGATATGCAACATTATAAGTCAATGCTGCTCGATACAAATGCACATCGTCGAGATTTTGAACCAAGCAAACCCATCAAAAGTAGCAAAGGGCAAAAATATTTACAAATTATTAAACCTCTTTTCAAATTACAAAGTACAAATCAGATCCACAATCAACCAAAGGGAAATGGACTACCGTTGAAAAAAATGTGGAGAAAAAACGTAGATTATGTCTATTGGGATAATCCAAACGAACTAGTGGATAGATTAAAACTATTGATTGCTTCACGAGACGCTGGCAACACTGGGCTGGACAATGAAATAATATCCATCATCGAAGAATTGCGTGAAAGTAAAGTTATTAATTAATAAATATCTTTTATTCACTGCATACGTTTCATTTTACTGTTAACCCTTCAATACAAAGCACATTCAACATGAATATAGACAAATTTGGGCATTATATTCATAAGAGAATGCGATTGTCAGAATTATTCGAGTGTAATGATAATGCATTAACGAAAACAGAAAATGGTGAATTTGATTTGAAAGCTTCGACGTTGAGAGGTATCAGAACTCCTGTAGAACCAGATGATGCTGTAAATAAGGATTATGTAGATCAGTTCATGACAAACATAACGAAAGATTTATATAAATCCATGCTGTTAATGCGAACTCAAATTATGAATGATGTACAAAATACTTTAAAAGCAAAGATATCTGAAGTTTCCATTCATTTAGAAGATAAGTTTTACACAAAAACAGCCGTAGATAACTTATTAGCACCTAAAAAGTCATCATAATGTCCAAACAAGAAATTGTAAATGAAATCCATAAAGCAGCAAGAAAAAATTTTAATCGACGTCCTGTCATTTTGAAAGGGATTGATGATTTGTGGCAAGCTGATCTAATGGACATGCAAAATTTAAGAAAATACAACAAAGGTTACAATTACATTTTATTGGTTATTGATTGTTTCTCAAAATACGCCTGGGCAGAACCGCTCAAATCGAAAAATAAAATTGATGTTACTACTGCATTTGAGAACATACTCAATAAAATTAAACGCAAACCAGTTAATTTACAAACAGATTCGGGAACAGAGTTTTATAATACATCATTCCAGATGCTCATGAAAAGGTTTAATATTAACCATTACTCAACTTTTTCTACAAAGAAGGCTTCAATTGTTGAGCGATTGATAAAAACTATTAAAAATAAATTGTATAAGTGTTTCAGTATGAATGGAAACTACAAATGGTATGAAACAGTGTTACAAGATACATTGAAAATGTATAACAACACAAAGCATCGTACTATTCAATGTAAACCTGTTGAAGTAAATGAATGCAATGAGTTAAACATAAAAGAAAATATAAAAAAAACACATAAGCAAGTTCCTTTTCGCGTATCTAAGTTCAAAGTTGGTGACAGTGTTCGCATTAGTAAATACAAGCATGTTTTTAAAAAGGGCTATACTCCTAATTGGTCAACTGAAATATTTACCATAAAAAAAGTAAACAATACCAATCCAAAGACGTATCATATAGAGGACCAGCGCAAACAAGCTATTTTGGGCACCTTTTATGAACCGGAACTTCAAAAAACATATTTTCCAAACGTTTATTTGATAGAAAAAGTTTTAAAAAGTAAAGGAAATAAATTGTTTGTGAAATGGTTAGGTTTAAGTAACTCAGAAAATAGTTGGATCAACAAAGCTGCGATAGTGAATTGATAAAATTAGATATTATTCATATAATATAAACATTATTATTTCTTACATGTATTTCATTTTACTTTGAACAATGCAAGGTGGTGGACTAGTCAATAGTGTGATTAATAATTTACCCTTTGAACTTCATTTGCCTGGTTATAATTATTGCGGACCGGGTACTAAACTTCAAAAACGGTTACTACGTGGAGATCGAGGCGTAAACAAGTTAGACGAAGCTTGTATGCATCACGATATCGCCTATCAAAACCATACTGATTTACCTAATCGTCACAAAGCGGATTTACAACTGTTAAACATGGCTAAACAAAGACTTAGATCCAAGGACGCAGGAAAAGGGGAAAAACTAAGTTCGTGGCTGGTGAGCAAAGTCATGAAAGCCAAAATAAAGTCTGGTGCAGGGATTAAAACGTTTAACAGTTTTGTCTCAAAAATAAGATCAAAAATTAGGAAACTCAAACACATGGACAGTAAGGCTCTTATAAACGCTGCTTACTTGGCTGCTAGAAAAATATTTCCGTGCATACAGAAAGTACGAGTTCCTCGTGTCATACCTATACCGAAGTCTGGTGGAGTTCTGCCTTTGATCCCAATTTTCGCTGGTTTATCGGCGTTAGGATCTTTAGCGGGTGGAGCTGCTGGTATCGCAAAAACAGTTAACGACTATAAAACAGCTCAAAAAAAATTACAAGAAACTGAGCGGCACAATAAAACTATGGAAACATTAGCTATAGGAAAGGGGTTGTACATTAAACCGCATAAAAATGGTAAAGGTTTGTTTATAAATTCGTCAAAAAACTGATGAGTAAGCTACCTAATCGTCCATTAACTGATGTTGACATCAAAAAGCACGCGCGCGACTTGCCATACTTTCGAGGAGTTTACATGAAAGATCGGTTGCCGAGAAAACCAAAACAAATTGAATGTGCAATCGTGAATTTGGACGATTCAAAAAATGAGGGCACTCATTGGGTGGCTTATGTTAAATTTAATAATTATTGTGAATATTTTGACAGCTTTGGTGATTTGAAACCGCCTCTCGAATTGATACGGTACCTAAAAAACTGTAATATATTTTATAACTACACAAGGTACCAACAATTCAATACTGTGAATTGTGGACACTTATGCTTAGAATATCTAAGAAATTTTTGGTAAAATAAAAAATGTATAAATTTATATGTTGTTCTTTCATTTTATCATTCTCAAGATGTCCCTCACTTTGTCAATAACTGGAAAATCATCAGATTTGTGTACTTACTATCCTAACACATTACAACTAAACGGTCAGTACGAGTGCGCATTATTGCATTTCTCAACGTTTAATTCTATTCCTAATATTGATAAAAAGAACAATAGGTTCTACTATGGATCGGAGGAAGTAATTGAAATACCTGAAGGAACTTATGAACTTCAAGATATCAGCGATTATATAAAGTCCAAAATACAAAACGCTTCGATAAAACTACTGTGCAATAACAATACTCTAAAAACTACTATAATCTGTTCTAAAAATATAAATTTCGAGAAGGAAGACACCTTTCGTAACCTATTAGGATATGATAAGCAGATCTTAAAAGCTAATAAATTGCATGTCTCACAGTTCCCAGTTAACATTTTGCCAACGACCGTGATCAGGATTGAATGTGATATTGTCAGTGGTTCGTACGTAAACGGAGAGCCCAGTCACATTATCCACGAATTTGCACTCAATGTGCCACCAGGATATAGAATCATAGAAATTCCTAAAAACGCAATATACTTTCCGATTAATCAAAACAACATAAGCTGCATACATATACGGTTATTGGACATAAACAATCAACTGATAAATTTACGTGGTGAAGAAGTACAGCTTTATTTACATCTAAGAAGAAAAAATGATTGACTATAATAAATATACGCATCAACCAAAAAAAACCATCAGTTTATATAAAGCTCCCAGTCATATAAGAACTAGCTCGAAGAAACGAATAAAATTAACGAGAGAAAATAAAGCATTTCTTAAAGCTATCGGTCTCCTAAAATGAATATCTTAGATGTTTTATCCGCACCAACCTACGACAATACTGTTGAAGGCATCGAATACCATTCATATAAACCGTACGTCACCAGTTTTAACAGGAATGACGAGATACGCATACCCATTAACCAACAGGACTTGTATGTACTACCGTCAGCAAGCACCTTGTATTTGGAAGGAACCATAGTTGTTAAGAAAAAGGATGCAAAAGAAACTGCGAGCAGTGTTCATTTTACCAATAATGCTCTACTCTATCTATTTCAAGATATAAGGTACGAGCTAAATGGAGTCGAAATTGATAAAATAAAAAATGTTGGTATAACTACCACGATGAAGTCATTAATTTCAATGAATGAGACCGAATCAAAAATATCTAATTCATGGGGCTGGAATATCGAAGGCATAAAAAATATAAACAGTGGTAAATTTTCTGTATCTATACCACTTTGCAACATACTCGGTTTTGCAGAGGATTTTAAAAAGATTGTAATAAATAGTAGGCACGAATTGATATTGTTACGTAGCAATACAAACTTGAACGCTGTGAAATTAAATACTGGTGAAATTTTAGAAGACGTTATTATAAATAAAATAATATGGCGCGTACCTCACGTTAAAGTATCCGATAAAGAAAAACTAAGTTTAATTAAATTGTTAGAAAAAGATCGTCCACTGCAGATGGTATTCCGAAATTGGGATCTTTACGAGTATCCTGCTTTACCTAGGACTACAAAACATACCTGGTCTATCAAAACATCATCGCAAATAGAAAACCCCAGATATATTATAATTGGGTTACAAACAAACAGAAAAAATAGTGCAAGTTCTGACATGTCTCAGTTTGATCACTGTCATATACGAGACGTTAAAGTATACCTCAATTCAACATACTTTCCATATGAAAATTTAAACGTTAATTTTGCAAACAATAACATAGCTTTATTATACGAACAGTATACTCGATTTCAACAGTCATACTATGGACGTCGCGCGGAACCCTTATTAAGTGAAAAACAATTCAAAGACTTAGCGCCACTATTCGTTATCGATTGCTCCAGACAAGCTGATAATCTAAAAGGAGGACCTGTTGTGGACGTCAGAGTGGAAATCGAAAGTGATTTAGAGATACCTGATCAAACATCGGCATATTGTCTTATATTAAACGACTGCATAATAGAGTACAAGCCGCTAAGCAGCACTGTTAAGAAAATATCATGAAATCGGATACTCTCATATTGGATGTACAAGGATTCAAGGATCTTTACAATAATTTTATAATAAAAGAATTGGCATTTGCTACTCAAAACTATACGCAGTCGTTTTTAATAAAACCTCCATACTTATTTAGACATCTAACAAGCGAAGAAAAGATTCAAGTTAAATGGATAGAAAAAAACCGAGGCATTTATTGGAGTGAAGGACACATCGACTACAGAGAATTCCATCGTATGATCGTACCATATTTAAAAGATAAGAATATTATAGTTAAAGGTTCTGAGAAGGTGAAATGGGTTAAGGATCTATGTATGAATTGTAATGTATCGGAACTTGATGAGAAATTGTGTCCTAATTTATCCAAGTTGCATAAAAAATACTCCTGCGATGGAAAACTTAACTTGTGTTGTAATAAACATTCCAAACAGTGTGCTCTTAAAAACGTATTATGTATAAAAAAGTATTTAGAGGAATAACTAACGGTGTTTATTAGTTTTAAGATGGAAAAATAAAACATTTTTAAATGACAATATTGCGTTTATTTTATAATAACCCTATACTATTTACAGTTACGTTTATTCCTATTCTAAATATAAAAACACAAAACACTTACGTACCTTTATTATCATACATACTAAAACTTACAAATAATGCAAATATTATTAATCACTATATTCTATTAACGATTTAGATATTTTCCTAACTAATGATTCAGTTTCATCCACTATAGGGTCCACCACCTCTTTAACTATGTACTGCGCACTTATAATTACATTTTCAGTTTCATTATCACTGTCGCTGCCTAGCGAGTTATTGCACAAGTCAATTACTGATATTTTGATCAGTTTAATGCCTCGCCGCTGGTGCCTGCTCATCACGAATGACTGAGTAGAGTTGGGCTTGTTCACGGTGTCTTTACGCCTTGGTCTCGTCTTTTTTTCTTTCACCATTCGATTGGTGTTTTCACGATCGCATCGTAGCATCTCATTGAATTCTTCGTAAGGATCTTGCGCATATTGGGTAAAAACCATGTCTGATCCCGATCGCTAAAACAATAAACATAACAAATCGTTAAATATTTAGATTGCATAAAACACCAAAATTTGTATGAAAATATAAAATAATTACTTACCGATGTCATATTGAATATAAAGTCCACGTACAAGTACTTCAAGTGAACTATATTTGGTAAATGATTTAATGCAATGAATTTCTTATGCAGTGCAATAAGTATCGAATGCAATATCTTCTAACCTTTATGTAATAAATACATATTGGTGCATAAGACAATCAATCGTAATGTAAAAACACTAAAAAACAATTTACAGTGGTTAGTTTCAAATGATTGTATTTTTGCTTGTGCCCTTTGACTACCGAAAGTTGTTAACTAAGCATTACATGTATCCGAGTGATGAAATACATATACGCTCATATTACATCGTCATAAACATTGTTAGTAATAACATTCCTGCTACATGTCGCAACTTGATGTTTACCCGACAGCGATGAAGCAAAAAAAGGGTTATTATATTCATGATCAACAAATATTGTAGAGCTGAATAAATAAAACAATCAAGGTTTCTCACAATATCCCATTTATTTATATTATGATAAATTTTAATCTTACACACTAAAATTATAATAACTTATAAATTAACTTACGATATTCACATAAACACTTTCAACTAACTCTAATTTAAATATAATACTTTAATGTGACAAAATCTTATTCATTAATACATTTCTTTAAAAATTGCAAAGTGACCCCATGCACGCGTTGTAATGTTATCTGAAGATAATACTCGTTTATCATCATTTCCAGAGAGTGCAATTTTATTTACACTTTGCGTGAATATCTCGTGCTTAATTGATTTGAACAATGTATTTTTGCTTCGAATGACTCCTTTATTAACCAAAACATTCACATAATCGTTAATTGTTAAATCACGTACTACACTAGATTGTATCCCTTTCGCTTTCTTAATAACATAATCAGGAGTTTTAATAGAATACAATTTTGACCTCAAACCAACAAATTCTGTGATGACTTTTCCTCCCATCTCATCTTTGAATAATCCAGGGATTTTTTTATTAATTTGAGGAATTTTAAATTCGTTATCGGTACAGTAATTACTAGTATCAAAATATTCTAAAAACTTAAAATTCAAATCTTGATAAAAGTTTGATGTAAATATCTCATACACTAAGGAATCTGTATCCGTATAACATAATTTTACTTTATTTTTATAAAAGGGTTTGATGATATTGTAATGAAAATTATACATATGCGATTTAGATAATTCTAAAACGGTAAAGCCAATATAAATAGGTTTGTCTAAAATTATTTGATCAGGTTTCATTTGTATCGCTACTAAATTTTCTGAGAAAACTGAGGCACTATGAAAATAAGGATTACTAATAAGTTTTTCAGCAGTGTGACATTTTTTAGTAACATTATTAGAATCATTCCAAGTATTAACTAAATGAACATTCACTCTATTCTCTGTGTTTTCCAGTGTTTTCCCAAACACGCTGTTATTTAAAAGCTTGAAAAAATCTTGTTCGAATACATTATTTGCCTTTTGTCGTAGTTGCGTATTTAATTCAATATACTCTTTCAGGTATGCACTTTGCCTAAATGTGATAACTTTATGAATCTTACGTAATATTAATCCATGCTCCAAACACTTTTTTAAGTGAATATAATGAATTACATAGTTGTACTTATTGTAAAGGTTGGAAATAAGTTTTTTCGTTTTACCACCAGGTGGAATGCATTTTTCAGGACAAAATGGTAAATCATTATGCAAAGTATGTAAGGATTCCGGATACAACAGATCTACTTCCAATATGAAACCCCATTCTGCCTCATCCTTTAGAGTGTTAATATTATTATGTAATTGTTCTATTTCAGTTTCATTCAAAAATCTAAAATCCGAGTAGGGTAAGTATTGACACATACTAAAACCATAAAGGTTATTGCAATCCAAATAAACTATAAAGCACGATGGTTTTGTTGAATCATAAGAAGACATGTACTTATGATTAGCTTTAGCATAACGGTGTGAGCACACACATAACCCTCCTCTTATACCATTTTGAATCATTCGCACAATAGCCAGATCATCTATGAGCTCTAATCGGACACCAGTTTTTAAAAGCATGGCATCAAAAGATAAACTCGGTGCTGTAATATAAAATGCGGGATCGAGCTTATAATGTAACTTGCAAGTTTTCCGGAACTTTTCAAATATATCAGTAAGTAGAAGTACATCTGTTTTTAAATATAAGTCAGTATATTCACCTAAATTGTTTATGTTAAATGCATTCCACACTAACTTAGCGTGTTCATAGTCCTGCGAGGAAATACTTTCATTAGTTAAAGAATTAAAAAAGAAACGCTGTGATGGCAAGACAGTTTCGTCATAGCATTTCCAGTCCCTGATGTAATCATAAGGATATACACCTTTGCGTGTAAGCAATCGAAAGTGATCATAACTTGGAAAATGATAACGCATATTTTTAAAGTCTTCAATGGTCATAGTTTTTGCAAGTTTGTCTAAACTAGTACCTAAAAAATGAAATGAATCTAAAAATCTAACATGAACGTATTCACTATCGTTGATCAATATGAATTTAGAAAACGAAATGTATTTTTCTTTACTTTTTGGAATTATAGTTAACTTGCCTGGAATTTCCCCTAATTTTTTAATGAATAAATGACAGTCGTAGCCTGATAAATTGTGGAAGAAAATTGGTACAAATATGGGTACTTTATACTGTAAATTACAATGTTTATGTGCGGCGCCACGATAACGACCTGTGATATGACAATGATCTCTAACTTTGTTATTCCATAAGGGAAAATCACATATGTGACACTGCCATGCTTGAATGTAATCGAACTCATCTTTTTGAGAAAATTTCATCCTAACGTTTTCGGATAATATCTTATGAATCCTCCTAACGTCTTCAGTAAGAAAATCAATAAATTTTGAAACGCAGTCAATACCACGATACGATTTAAATTCATTAAAATTATCATCTATCGAAGAAACAATGTTATATGCGAATGCAGTAGGAACGTGCCGTTGTAAACGGAGCGTATTCGCGGTGTCATGTTCATGGTTACAAACCTGTTCAAGTAATGTTTCAAAATCAGCATATATCGCAAACGGAACATTTTGTTTTCTTTGATAGTTTTTAAATTGTATAACCGAACCCTTATTTGGTAAAACAGTAACGATCCCTTCACATTGATGTTTATTAATTTTTTCTTGATCAGGAAAAAACAATAAACAAGTTTCACAAAAATACAATTTACCATGGTGTTTTGTGATTTGATTTTTTACAAGACGAGGTAAATCTTTTATGAGACAATAATGAGATGAATTATCATTTTCTATATACAGCAAATGAATAATTTTGGACCCCTCGTTTAACTTCGTTGGTCTATACAGTGGACCTGTTATAGTTTTATTATTTTTTAGACCATAAACGTAAATTTGTATCATGGGATTGTGTCTTTCAAAAATATTGATGTCTGAAAAAGAGATAGGAAAACCAATGCCATTAATGTTTAAGACGTCGCGAAAATGTGGATAAGAAGTTACTCTCTCCGAATGATGCGTAGCGGGGTATAAGGCAGCAACAATGCACCATAAAAAACAATAATCATCATTGTTTTGAATGTTCAAACAAGCTTTTTTGCTCTTTATGAATTTAGGTAAATCTAAAAATTTTGATCCCCTAAGTGGTTGATATTTATTAATGTTAATTTCTAAATGGGAATTATGTAAAAATGACCATCCACTATCTCTTTCTTGGAATTCCTCAATTTTTTTTAAAAGCTGAACTGAAAAGTTTTGAAACATCAAATCAAAATTATAATTACAATGAACAATGATGTTTTTTGTTGCAAAAGATTTTAGTTCTTGAACATCGTTTTTGTACATCAAAAAAATACCGTAATAATCAAAGTTAACCTTAACCGAAGTATGTTTTTGAAGTGAATTGTCTATTAAAGAATTTACTTCTTTTTTAATACTATTTAAAAAAGATTCTGGATAGTCATTAATATTATTTTCGTACGCTTTAATACGATAACTTACAATACGTCCTTTAAAACAAGTATCTATAATTTCAATTTTGTCATCGAGGGGTATAATGCTATTATTTTTATGTTTATTAGTACGTAAATGCGTAAACCAATTGCCAGAACTAACATTAATTTTGCATACAGAACAGAAAGGCATTTTTTACCAAAAAAAAATTGAATCTTACAAAATAATCGCCACTTACAAGTTATATAGGTACTACTTTTAAAAGCTCAAACTTAACCACTAGATCCGTTGACTGCTGCGATTAGACTTTGTTATATTTTCATCACATTTACCATAGTAACTGCTCTGTTCTGCTTCTGAAAAAAACATGAAACTTGGATTAGGATAGTCTACGTACAAAAAAGATAATTCTGACTTACGCTCGCGGTTTCAAGAACCTTTTTATCTCGATACTTTATAAACTTCTAATTGTGTATTTCAGAAATCAAACTTTAAATATTTACAACAATATAAAACTAAGTCTAACAAGAAATAAGAAGAATTATAAACTAAATAAACCTAAAACAAGCCATCAAAAAAATACACAACTATACATAAGATCATTATCATAAAAAAATATCTGAATATAATACTATTAGGGGAGAATATTTAAATCTCTAAAACTGAATGATAATAACCATTACCTACCTTTTTAATAGTGTAGTCTCAGATGATCGTTGTAGATATTTAAAATCTTAAATTTCACAATCTTCTATACTGTGCGACGATCACTGTTGCCGTAAAGGCATAAACGTATTTAAATCGTTGAGATTGCTGAAAAAAATAAAATACACCTGAACTTAATTATCAGTAGACAAAGCCATGAAACAATAGTTAAATAGTTAAGGACTTACCTTTCAATGTTGAGAATAGAGTTTCTTCGATTTACAGATACATTATAATATTTATTAATTTCAGTTTAGTACATAAGTAAACTGTGAATAAAAATTATTTATTATTACTTAGGTCTACCATGCTGCGACCATTACGAAATTATGAATGTAACTAAGTTTCAAATTTCTTGTATTGTTGATTCAAATATTATATGTAGGGTTGTCACTCATAGAATTTAGTAATCATATTATAATTTCAGAAATAACAAAGCGTCTCATTTGTTAAGTTAAAACGATTAGAGATAATTACCAAAGTTCAGTACTAATACAAATTAAAATTATTTATTGGTAGCGTATTATAATCTTTAGTTTGTTTGGTTAAAAATTAAAACATTATCACTCTAATAAAAAAAATCCTACAGTAGGTCTCATGTTTTCAAATATTTTATATACTTCAAAAAACCTCCTGTCAGACTATTAATTTTAATCCAATTTTATATCTATAAAAATGATAGCCCTTATGAATTATGCTAAATTAGCAATGGTATGAAATCGTACGATGTAACTTGATCACATAAAGCAATATATGAAGTCATTACATGACAATGAATGAATCCCTTAGTCGATACTTTTTGCGTTTACACGAATATAATACGAACCCGAGAAATGGTAGTGTCGCTTAGTATGTTTGCTTTGATTATGAACATTTTAAATTATCCAAGGAATCACATCACATTTGCTTATAAGCAAAGGCATGTTTGTTAGCGATCATTAGTTTACTTTCTAGTGCTGATATAATATTTGGTACCATACCATACCCCAGCTACTGGTTTTCAGCTAAAATCTAGAAAGTAAACCGTGCATCAACACAGTTTCAATTCTGAGTATCTTTGTGTAAATAAACTATACTCGTACATCACCGCTGTCCAGTTTGCTAGAACACACCAGTTAAAATGTAAGTAGTTACTGTCTTTATTACGTGATTAATTTATTTCTAGATTGTAGAGTGTATGATATGTGGTCGAGCCTTCGAATACAATACACACACATTTTATTTCATTTAAAATTAGTGTGTTACTGATATTACGTTCAATAAATAATTTTAACCAATTGATTTGTTAAACTTTCAGGTCTGACAGTGACATCATTTCCTTCAAAGTCAAAGTCAAAGTCAAAGAGTTTATTTGCAAACTAAGTGTAAAACAGGTGTTACAAAACAGTTGGTGCAGGACTTAGTGCCTTTTTCAAGCGCTGCAAAATTGAGGGCTATATAAAATTAGGTAATTATTTTAGATCTTATAAACTAATTAAATTATCAATAGAAAAACATATCAATCTTAATTAAAAAAACGTAAACTAAACAACATTTTACAATATACCTAACTAAATAATTATAATTATAAATTGAAGAAACAGTTAACATATTATTTAAATTTACTATATCTATTTAATTCAAAATATTCTTCAAGAGCATAGAAGCATTTTTTAATCAAATACGTTTTTAATTTGCTATCAAAAGTTACAAGCTTTGTTTCTTTTTTTATATCTTGAGGCAATTTATTATATATTTTTACGGCCATGTAGTAGGGACTTTGGTTTAACATTTTTATTCTTGACGGAGGTAAATAAAGTCTGTCTTTATGGCGCGTATTTACATTATGTGTATCCTTAACTTTTGTGAAATAATTTAGATTTTTAAATACAAAAATACAAACATCATGAATATATATGCTCGGGAGTGTCAATAAATTGTATTTTATGAAATAAGGTCTACAACTATCCTGATTATCTATTTGGGCTATTATCCTTATACATTTCTTTTGTAGTATAAATAAATCATGGCTATTGGCACTGTTGCCCCACAACATCACTCCATACCTTAGCCACGAGTATGCATAAGCATAGTAGGCAGATAGTGCTGTTTTAATATCTGTGCTGCATTTTAGGTGGAAAAGGGCATACGTAAATTTAGTTAATTTCTGTTTGATGTTTTCGATATGGTTTTTCCAATTGACATGTGTATCAATGTTTATGCCAAGCAAATTAAATGTTTCAACGGTTTCTAGGGTAGAATCTTGAAATACTGTATTTATATCAAGGGCGGGCTTTTTATATGATCTAAATTGAATAATTTTTGTTTTGCTGTAATTAATTTCTAAATTATGGTCATCAAGCCAGCGTGTAACTGTTTCTAGCGTATCTTGTAGTATAGTGTTTTGCGTATTAATGTTGTCGTATTTTATTAGTATGGATATATCGTCCGCGAACAAAACTGGTAATGTTATTTCTTTATTTAAGATTTTCGGTAAGTCATTGATGTAAAGCAAAAATAATATACATCCTAACACACTACCTTGTGGAATTGAACACGACATCTTTCTTTCGCGAGATCTTACTATATTTATTTCATTTTTATGTGTATTATAATTTTCTATTTGGACAATTTGTTTTCGGTTCTCTAAGTATGACTTAAACCATAAATAAGCCGGGCCGCGAATGCCTGAACCGTGTAATTTATCAAGAAGTATATGATATAATACTTTATCATAAGCCTTTGTCATATCGAGTAAGACACCTAAAACATACTTTTTATCGTTAATGTGCTGAAGTGCCATTTGCACGTATTTGTATACAGCTAGTGTCGTAGATCTTGATTTTCTGAATCCGTTTTGGCTATCATCAAGTATATTATATTTTTCTAAGAAGTTGTATAACCTGCTGCACATGGCTTTTTCAAATACTTTGGAAAATGTTGGTAATAGAGCTATGGGCCTATAATTGCTAGGTGTGAGCATATCACCCTTTTTATGAATTGGCTTTATTAGTGATATTTTTAGTGAGTCAGGAAATTTGGCTTCTTGGAAACTTTGGTTTACTAGCCATGTTAATGGCGCAGAAAGGAGAATGGCACATTGTTTCAATAGGATTGGTGGGATGTCGTCTACACCACAACTGTGTTTATTTTTTATAGATCTAATTATTTCCATAATTTCTTTTTGGTTCACTGGGTGTAGGTATAATGAACATAATGGCGAGTTTACAACAGGTCGGCCTTTTGCGTCATTTTTTGTATTAGGATTTGTACCTACTGTAGCAAAGTAATCATTAAAGATGTTAGAAACTTTGCTTGGACATTCTATGATACTGTTATCTTGTTTTAATAATATATTTTGGTGGCGTTTTAGCCTCGGTTTACCGGTTCTTTGATTAATAATGTGCCACATAGTTTTAGTTTTGTTATCTGATTTTTGCATTTGTTTGACATATTCTATTTTTTTTGATATTTTTACACTACGTTTGAGCGTCTGACTAAATTTTTTATAATATTCTTGAATGACATCACTTTTTGTTTCGTTCAGGATACTTCTTAATATTCTTTTGTGTAAGCAAGACTTTTTCAGGCCCGTGGTTAACCATCGTTTTTTAGGTTTACTTTTTATTTTTATTTTTTGTATAGGCATATGTTTATCTAGAATTTGTTGTAATGTTGCACTGAATGCATTATAGTTTTTATTTATATCAGAATTTTGTTTTATTATATTTTCCCAGTTTATGTCTGTTAATGCTTTTTTAAATAAATCTATTTTGTTATTTGTAAATATCCTTTTTTTGACGTACCATATTTTGCTATCATTAGGCAATAAATTTTTTGTATTTATTTTTAATTCTAAGGCTTTGTGGTCGGATAGACCGTAATCGCGTACACATGTTTTTTTTACTAAAGGTTTGTAGTTGGTGAACATTAAGTCTATACAGGTGGAAGTTGTTTCTGTTACCCGTGTAGGTTCTTTTATTAATTGAGTAAGATTATGAGAAGTCATTGTATTTTGGAGCTCTTCAGTTTGTTTATTTGTGTTTTGTATGTTGATGTTAAAGTCTCCACCTATTATAAGATATTTGCTTGCATTTTTTGTATTTAACTTAAAGAAAACTTTTTCCAATTGTTCGTAGAATACATTTATATTGCGATCTGCTCTATAAACTCCTATAAAAATACAATTTAACTTTGGAATTTCTATTGCGCTAAATTCAATGATGAATTCTTTGGATAAATCATTTATGTCTTTTCTCTCAATGTATTCTAGCGTATCTTTTATAATTATACAAACTCCTCCACCTTCGCGGCTTTCTCGACAGAAGGCGGAAGCTATTTTATATCCTGGTATTATAACAGAATCACAAAAGTATTTATTTTTCCAAACTTCTGACAATAACAGTATATCAATATTTAAATCTACTAGAAAGTGTTCAATTAAATCTAACTTATTACCTATGCTTTGTATATTTTGAAAAACAACACTTAACTCAGTACCGAAAGGAGTGGTTAATTTTGCTTCTATGCATTGATGCCGATTCCTTCTGTTGATTTAGTTTCTGCACGTGCAACATCGTAGTATTGTGGCTCTTGGTCAAGTCATGGGGCGTTTGAGTATCCTGGTATTCTGTAGTTATTTTGGTGGGGGTATTGCATTGTTTTCCGTTTATGAAGAGTTTGTTGTTTTTTATCACAGCATAATCTCCATTTTGTCTCGCTATTTGTAGGTATTCTCGAAGTTCCTTTCTTTGCTTCAGTGCATTGCTATCCAGAAATGGTCCAACGGCAAGTCCTGTATTCTGAAAAGCTCGTGAGTTTTCAATTACATATTTGGTCATTCTCTTACTCATTAGTTCTATTGATATTGGTCTTCTATCTCCACGTTTCCCAATACGTCTCACCTCTTCTATGTAAGGGTTGATGTTAATATCCATAATTTCGTAAAAAGCTCGAGAAATCCGGTCAATAATATCTTTTTCGGATTCATAGTGGTTTTCTGTGAGTCCATATAGCACAATTTTATTATTGTTTTTCAAATTTTGCAGTTGTAATTCAATATTTTCAATCTTTTGATCAATAGTGACAATTTGTTCTTTCATTGTATTTTGTTCACTTGTTAGAGTTTTTGTTGTATCGTTGACTTGATTTTGAAGTTTTTGAATAGCATTATTTAGCTCCAGTTGTATTGTATTTTTAACGTCTTCAAGTAGCGACGACTTCATCTTTTCGAATTTTTTATCCAATAGTATGCTTATATTTTCTAAGGTTAAACCATCAGTTTTAGCACTGTTTAGGCTAAATAACGACAGTTTATTGCAGTCAACAGTGTCTCCTAATATTTCGTCTATTGATTGATCGTACTCATCCTCTTGTGAGAGCAGAGTTGGTTTCCGCCTCAGCGTAATATTTATATCTGAGTCTGAATTATCTGTAGTACGATCTTGCGTAGCAGGTCTTATTGGAGTATTTGAATTGTCTCCCTTTGGCATGTTACATATACATCCTTGGCATTTCCAAATAGCTTTCTGTTTATTTGACATAGTTTCATATTGCTGGAGCGATATGTTTGAGCACAGCAAATCATAGTATTTATTACAGAGTGCGCATCTCAGATGTTTCGCATTTTTTATGTCAACTCTGCATCCTTCACATTTAACCATTTTCGTATTAGCAAAATATATTTTTGTTATGATAGTGTCCTCTAGTGGTGAGTAGCCGTACTACTAAGGATAATTTCAATATCGAGTAGTAAGCTGTCAGATGTCCTAGTAGTTCTGTGATAGTTGGCTAGATGTCGCTACGTGACTATTTATTTACTCTTGGGTCTGTTAGCGTGGGTAGGTAGGTAATTTGAAATTTTATAACAGTTTTTCAAAATTAAAATTAAAATTTATCGAATATGCTTTTATCTGTTATTCACTGTGTGTTTTTCACTTACTTGAAATGTATTTCAGAGGGATAGTCCTTTTCAGTGTTCTCAGAGCTCTCTTTTACTCATTTATTGTTTGAAATTGTTGTTTGTTTTGAATCACTCTGTATGGAAGTTAAAAATGACTCAAAATCACTGATAACTCAATGATTGGTTATTATAATTATATATATATGAAGATCTCACATTTAACTTCAACTTTTACACTTATTTAGGACGGATTTATCACTTTTACTATTTTTTAAACTATTTTAATTGCGGAGTGTGTAACCGTAGTATTTACTTTCGCCAGCGCCCTCTAGCGGTCTCTTCAACAATGACCACAAAACAGAAAGCTATCAAAAACGAACAACATTTACAGGCAAACGCAAGGCTACTCCAACTACAAAATCCGCTACTATAAGGTAACTAATACAATGTTTTAACTTTTGTGAATCCCCTAATCTTAACGAAACATGTACGTAAATTCAAAGGTGTTCTTAAAATTATCGTTAGTTTACAAGTATTTGTTAACATTATTGTTTACTCTTTGTTCCAGCAAAAAAGATAAGCTTGATATATTCGGGCTCCGACATGAACGAGACGATGAATGTGATGGCACATCAGCGCCTGTGTTGTCCACGTTCTTCGTTACAAGAATAGCAAACGGTAGCGAACGCCGGACTGCAAACACCTCCGGCCAGTACTACATTGACCTCAAGGTGTATCAAACAAATGACGCTCGTGAAACAGACTCTCAAGAGCTATGGAAGAAAGCGCTACTTCAAATAAAATTCCAGACTGAGGGTGACACCAGCCAGTGGCGTAAGCTCCAAGCGTTCGTGCAGTCCGCAGATGAGCTGTTCGTGAAGCCTCCATTGTTCAATTCGATCTAGTCTCAATAACCTGTTATGTTTTAAATTTAATATATATCTTAATACCTTTTGTTTGTTTTTTATTACGTGCTTTGCGATGAAAAAGCATACTGCGTACACCAGTCTGCATCACAGACGATTGTATCAGTTGTGAGCGCGCAATAGCATATTATAAAGACAAACAATGCCTTTTGGTTTCTATCGTTATTGCGATGAAAACGCATACCGCAATTCAATGAATCAAGTCGTTTCGATGGTGTATCACCGTTGGAACGCAATACAACAAGTCGCTTTAATGGTTTAATATCATTTTAGCGCAATTCAATGAATTAAGTCGTTTCGATGATGTATCACCGTTGGAACGCAATACAACAAGTCGTTTTAATGGTTTAATATCATTTTAGCGCAATTCAATGAATCAAGTCGTTTCGATGGTGTATCACCGTTGGAACGCAATACAACAAGTCGTTTTAATGGTTTAATATCATTTTAGCGCAATTCAATGAATCAAGTCGTTCCGATGGTGTATCACCGTTGGAACGCAATACAACAAGTCGTTTTAATGGTTTAATATCATTTTAGCGCAATTCAATGAATCAAGTCGTTCCGATGGTGTATCACCGTTGGAACGCAATACAACAAGTAGTTTTAATGGTTTAATATCATTTTAGCGCAATTCAATGAATCAAGTCGTTCCGATGGTGTATCACCGTTGGAACGCAATACAAAAAGTCGTTTTGCCGTTATAAAACATTATTACGTATTCCATCCAACGTCGTGTACAATTTAATTACTAGAAATATTATTGGGCATTCTGTCCCACGTCGCGAATGCGCAAGCATGAGCGAACAAGTGGGACAGAATGCCCAATAATATACTACTTACCTAACCTACTTTTAAATGTTTATTTACAAAGTACGAGTACTTACACTTAACGGTAGCGGAGTAATTGTTCGAAATGTAAACCACTACGTTCAATGCACAAACGAGCACGTTTTAACTGATTGTCTTTCAGTTTCATTAAAGTGTCTCTGTCACGTCTCACGATATTAAAAGCGTCCACTATCGCACTTATCAAAGAGTCGCGTGTTTGGTGTTCCTCACGATACACCAAGCGCTTGAGCTCAGACCACAAATAAAAGTCCAAAGGAGTCAAGGCCGGGCTCCTCGGTGGCCAAGGGTGTGGCCCGCCACGAAAAAAAAATGATAAAGATGCAGTCCTTCTGTGTTGAGTACTTTCATCGCACATTCATCACTTGACGTCATCGACGTTCGGGCACAGAACACTAACTAATAAGTAATAGGTTATAGGTACTAAGCCGTAGGCACAGAGCGCAACATTTGGCGGCATTCTATTGTGTTTCGGCGCTTGCCGCGTGCATGCAAGCTAATTTATACCGTATCACCATATGACCGAGAGCTTATTTTGCTCTGAACATTTATTATTGATTCTTTCTTTGTAAGTTTGCCGACAACACGTGGCGGCGGCGTGTGCGTTTCGTGTTACCTACAGGTGCCTACGTTATCTCTAGTGAGTGAACTACTATTGATTATCGCTCTTTCAAGTTTATGAATACTTTTTTAATGATTTGAAAAAAAAAAAACATTATGTTTTTTAAGTTAAACTTTGTATTTCGATAGTACTACTGATGGGTAATCGTCCTGCCGAGGGAAAACAACCATTCAATTTTCACGGTGTATAAGGAAGTTTGAATAAAAATCACTTTAAAATAATACACGCTTAATAGTTAAGATGTTAAAACATGAGACTAGTGTCAGATGACTCACGCAATCAATTATAATTATCAATTCTAAAAACATCCCTACTTAGCAGCACAACAGGCATTTTTACACATTTGTGTTAAACACATTATTAAAATGTCACCGTGAACAACACTGAATAAATCTGTTTTCATGTTTAGTGCAATAATAATTAGTATCTAAAACAATTTTGACCGACTAGAATTAAGTGTTATGTAGTTCACGTTAATCTTTTTTCTTTCTATCCCACTACTTTGCAGACTCTTTATCTATCTGGTTTTAGGCTGACTTATAAACACATAATGCTTAAAATATAATTAAAATGTTAATACTTAGATACAAATATTCTCAGGTCATCCGCAATTTGACTAATAAATTTGTTCGCTCTTCGATCGTCAATTTTAGATATCACACAAACAAAATAAAAGTCCGGTAAACACGCGCGAGTATTCGTAAACAGTAGTCAAAGTCACGGAGAAAACAGTGAACGTCAACATTGAACAAACAGTGAGATGCGACTGACGTTCACAAAAATAGTCAAAGCATATATTTCCATCTCGTTATTGCAATGTCCTAATTGGTCAACGTCCCAGGAGGGCGGAGCTTCCGTGCCAGTCGCCTGCGTCGAACGTCAAACGAAATCTTCTAAAAAGTGATAAGGCTTCGTTGTCCCCGATTGTACCTTGGACAAGAACTCTTCAAATGTTGCAATGGAGTCTCTTGGTATTCTGTTTCGTATACTGACATGTAAATAAGTATACAGGAGATCCAGGCCTTGGGATGGAGTAAGCGATGGTTTGGGCAACTCCGCCATAAGGGCTCGTTTCTTGGCCACAAATAATTCCGTGCCCACAGGACTCTGCTGCTTATTGCAAACAATCTCATCGTACACGAGATAACCTGGTCTCTTTGGTGCAAACGTTGTCCTTATCAGAGACACAGCTTCCTGCCAGTTCATGATCGTTTCTTTGACCCCTAGCCACCAGATAGATGCCTCGTCAGTCAGTAGCAATGTAAGGCCTTCAATGGCGTTGTCATAACTTATTGCCTCTATCTTTTTATACGTACTGATGGTTGATAAAAATGCCTCAACCACTGCCGTATTTCGAGATCCGAGAAGTGAAGTGAAGCGAGCAGTGCATGACGCAAAGCTACCAGATTTCTGTAGGACCTGATCATTTCGACTGGCTAAGACCCCTAAAAGGTCGCGGAACTGGTCGTCAGAGAAGCTGACGTTCGACATTTTGTTATCTAAATTCCTACGGCTACGTCTGGGTAATATTTTATACAGTTCAATATTGTTGACTAAATATTTGACCCTACTCAGTAAAATACTGTCTACCCCTAAAGGGAGCTAGCGTGAAGACACGCTACTAAACGTAACTTTCAAACACATGAAGTAAAAATAAATAAAAAAAATAAATAAAAAAAAGTGGGTAGGTGGTTAAAACTACAGTAAAACAACAACTAAAAGTTACGCGTATATAAATTACATTAGAGAATGCTACGTTGGGCCGCCAAATTGTAAGGGGCTATGTGTGAAGAGACAATTTAAACTCTTAATACATATAACAACAAATGTTTTTAACAAAGACGGACTAGGAACTCTTACTTCAAACAATTTACTAACTAACAAATATTTAAATTAATTACTAAGGATGGTTACCTAAGACCAGGACAGCTAAGCTGAAAGCCCTACGTGCGTTGTATCTTGCCTGAGTGGGGTGCGGACCGCCAAACAAACAAAACACTTCGCTAGCTCAAGATCAACGAGCGGCGAGGTACTTGTGACCGACCGAAGTCAATGCACAGAGTAACCCGGAGCGTGCCGAACTTGAACTGCCGTTGCCGGCTGGCGTGAGCCTTTTTATAGTCGGTCGAGGCCGCGGTGGGGACGTCTTGAGCGAGGGGGCGGTATCTCGGCGGGTCGGTCGGGCTGCGCGGGAGTGGTAATGACTCGTTGCTTTGTTCGCGTTACAATACAAGGTTATTTATGAAATATTATTTTATTATTAAAGTAATGCAGCTTTAAGATCAAATGCACAAAGATCACAGACAATTATGGATCCAGTAGGCTTTCATGTCTTAAGTATAAATATCTTGTAACGAAAGTAAACTTGAACATTCATAAATAAAAAAAATATCACAGTCGATAATACGCAGTCGATAGTACAGTTATATATACTTATAATGAAAATGAAAATGAAAATAAAAGCGTAACGAAAACTATTTTATTTTTATGGCACTATAATTTACAATTTATAGAAACCATAATAATGCTTAGGTAGCATTAGCAGAACAAAATTAGGAAACAATTTAAAAAAATAAAGGTTATAGATTTTCCATACGAGCCTTCATCAAACAACAAAAATCTTACAGCACAAACTCAATTCCTGCTCAAACAATAAAAGGGTATAAAATACATATTTTAAGCAAGTTTGGAGTGCATGTAACTATTATATAAAATTTACCCTCTTTCTTTCAGCAGTGGCCCTTATTTCGTTTCGAGTAGGCAATTATGAGTCACACATTAGTCGTATACAATGCCTAACGTTCATCAACTAACGAATAATTATTATCTATAAATATGTATAATACATATTATTATTAACAATTTTAAAATAAAATGAGAAAAATACCTACTCAACACACTTTATCAACAAGCACTTAAATTATACTGAAATTAAAACTTAAATAAATAGATAAAACTAATAGGCCTCAAAAATTCATCGTTATCCTTTTCAAATCTGGGGGCACAGCAGTGCCTCTGCCAAGTCTCGAGCAAAAAAAAAAAGGGCACAGTCGTTACCTTACCATACTTTTCTCGAAGCGTTTCGCGGCTATTTCACCCCCCCCTGTATCATCGAAACGGACAAAGCTAGGGGTTTAGGTTTTCGATGACCTAGAGAAAGCATTAAAACAAGCTTAGCCTCAAAATTACATGACATTTGAACCAATAGTTTTAGAGTTATGAGCGATCAAAGTTACACCATTTTGTCACTCACTGACTGACCGATCATCAAAAGTCTAAGGTACTTCTAGCAAACTTAGAACCTTCAAATTTGGCACCAAGGTAGGTTTTTAGCTACGAGTAAAGGGAAAATTATAAAAATGGTAAGAAATTATATACCTTAGTAAATATTAGGAAACAAATTTACATTTGCGGTTTTACAAGAACATGGTATATGAATTTTGACTGCATTGTTAACTTTGTTCTTCGTTTATGTACAAAAAGTAAAACAAATCGATTTATATTATTAAAAAAACTTGAGAGGTGTCAAGAGACACTCGGATGGAATGAAGTTCCTTTTAATTTAAGAAATAATAATAATAATAATAATAATAATTTATTAGCAAAAATCAGGGTTTTTTGTAGTACAAACAAATGGGTATTACAATAAAATGGGTAACATGTTATTTACAAAAACATTTGGGTGCAATGCTGTTACCTAGCTAGGTTGCTAAGCAACCTGTATTTAGGATAACAGACTAGCCCCTAATAAGTAATCAGTTTACAGTACATGTTATAAGAATACTGGACACTTACATTATATAAGATGAAATATTAAAAATTATTTAGGTAACAAAGTAAAAAATAAATATCTAGAGGCGCCCGCGCGTGTGTGTGTGTGTGTGTGTGAGGGTGTGTGCGCGTATGTGTGCGTGTGTGTGTGTGTTTGTGTGTGTGTGTGTGTGACTGGAATTATGTTACTGTTGTCAAGTATTTTTCGGTCTCTTTATAGGTTTTTGTCTGTAGAAAGGAACGTAGTGCAACTTTGCATCTTATTGAGGGTAAGCCGTACAATGGTAAGTTTGAATTTATTTTGTTATACAGGGATGGGCCAAGATAATAAAAGAACCTCTTTGTGAATGTAAACTTAGTAGATGGAAGTGAGCAGATCTTGTCCTTGCGTCGCTTCTTCAATTTGGTAAAGGGAGTTCTTTGGTGTTGAAGCAGAATAGCGTTTAGTATGTATAATTGCCTCACATTGAGAACACCGCATTCTTGATATAGTTTTGTAGTTGGGTACATAATCGGTCGAAATGTGGTTATTTTTAAGATGGCTCTATGGGCGACTTCAAGGGGCTTTAATGTAGTTTTACTGGTACCGCCCCAGCAAGTTAAGCAGTATTGAATGATAGACTGACAGAGAGCAGAATAGACACTTCTTAAGACAAAGGGATTAGCTACGTGACGAAGGGTTTTAAAAATATATATAAGCTTTCTGACTCGACTTGTAAGGAGATTTATGTGTACTTTAAAGCTTAGGGTACGGTCAAGAGTTAGACCCAAATATCTAATAGTTTGCACTGCATTTATGGATGGACATTGACATTGAGTGTGTAAATAGGTGCCACATGTATGGGTTTTTAATGATAAAGTATTTTTGGGTTGCGTGGCTGATGTTATTGAAAAGGTTATAAATTTAGTTTTTGATGAATTGAGTGTAAGAGTATGAGTTGAAAGCCACTGGAAGGCAGAATTTAATCCAATTTGGGATGTGCTCTGGAGTTCTGACCAAGAATGCGAGAAGAAGGAGATAGCGGTATCATCTGCGAAAGACACAATTTTTGTGTTGGGAATTTTAAGATTGCACAGGTCATTTATGTAGATTAAGAAGAGTGTCGGACTAAGTACACTGCCTTGAGGTACACCGTAGCACGGGTTTGGCAGCTCATCACCAATAAAATCATCGATTTTTACCATTTGCGAACGTCCTGTGAGATAACTTTGAAAGAAGTCCAGTTGTGTACCTCTGACACCTATTCCTTCGAGTTTGACTAAGAGGGTGTTGATGGGGACGGTATCGAATGCCTTTGTGAGGTCAAGAAATATAGTAAGTACTTTGTTATGTTTGTTTAAGTTGGCAACGATGAAATTTGTAAGTTCATGAACGGCATCGCATGTTGACTTATTTTTCCGAAAACCAAATTGTTGGGTCGAGATCAAATTAAAATGTTCTAAGTAATGTACTAATCTCTTGTTAATTAGGCGCTCAAGAACTTTAGACAAAGCACTAAGTACCGCTATAGGGCGATAGTTGTTAAAGGACTTCCCATCACCACCCTTAAAAATGGGATGTATAATTGCCTTTTTAAACGAAGACGGGAAGACTGCAGTCTGAAGACAGAGATTGAATATGTGGCATAGAACAGGTGTCAGAGTAGAAGAGTATCTTTTTATCACGGCTGGGGAAATACTATCCCAGCCAGTAGCAGCATCTGATCTTAACGATGCGATAGCGGTTTTAATTTCGTCATGGTCTATTGGATCTAATACAAGTGAAGACGATGTAGTGGTAGATTGTGCGTATTGTGTGCTGATGTGTAGTGTTGAGTGGTTGTTGTTGATGTTGTCTGCCAGTTGCTTACCAATGTCCACAAAGAATCTATTTATATTGTTGCATGTTTGTGTAGGAGTGCCAGAGTGAGAGAGTAGATGAGTAGATGTAGTTTTTTTTTGTGGGATGTTTGTTATTTTCTTTATTGTATTCCAGAGGACTTTTAGGTTCTTGCCAGCTTTGTTTAATTGTTTCGTGTCATATTCTCGTTTAGCTTTTTTTAAAATTTTGTTGCAGAAGTTTCTGTATCTTTTATAAGACGTTGCTAATATTTGATTATCTGGAGATTTTTTTATTTTTTTATGTAAGGAGTCTCTGTGTCTGATACACCTTAATAAGCCTGGAGTTATCCATGGCTTAAGAATTCTCTGCCTGGCTGGTAATTTAATTGTCGTGGTGTTATCTGATATTGCCTTTTTCATGAGATCAACGAGCGTATCTGTGGCTAAATTAGGATTTAGAATAGCGTAAATTGGAGTAAAATCCAATTTTTCTATAGTTTTATCTAATGAAGGGTAGTTAATTTTCGTAAGTGATATATTAGAACTCGCCTGTGGTTCTTTCTTGAGTATGGCAAGTAGCGATGAGTAGTGATCGGTAATCGTAGTATCAAGAACAAGCGTAACGGAGGAGGATTTTGTTCTTAACATTATATGATCGAGACAATTTGTTCCTCTAGTCGGGAAGTTATGGCAAGGTAAGAAGCCTAGGAAAGCTAGAATGTTGAGGTAGTCGTGAGTGCGGGTATCTAAGTTAGATGTTTTAATGTCAAGGTTTATATCCCCAGTGATGACAACCGTCTTAAATTGAGAATAAGTTGGAAGAATATCTCGAAGCGAGGATAAAAACACGTCTATATTTGTGATGGAAGGTGATCGATAAATACAAAGTATAGCGTAGTCGGAACCAATCTCTATAGCAAGTCCTGAAGCAGAATTGCTGAAATCCAATTCGTTACAAGTGGCGGTAAGATTTGTCTTGGCATACACTACTACGCCATCACTTTGGTTCAAATTTTTGGATGTTTTGTAGACGTTGTAATGCCGAATGTTTGGAACATTTAAGTTTCTTGCACATGATAACCAACACTCTGTTAGGATCAACAGGTCACATTCAAAAGATATTCTCTCAAGTACAGTTTCCAGGCTCAAGAAGTTGCAATTAATAGATCTAATGTTTTGGGTGAAAATCTTTAGGTAGTTTTGAGGTCGTTGTATATAAAATAAGGCTTGCTCTGGTGAACATGTATACGAATCTGATACAGATAACTGGTCAACACTATCCATAACGGAATTTACATTATCAATCATTTATGATAGTTATTATAAGGGTCAGAGGGTGGTCAAACAGCCGGCACAAAACTCTGGGATATTTTATGTAAATGTGTGATTTGTGTGAGAAGTGTGTGAGTGAGATTATTGTTATGTGGCTAGAGCGTGAATGGTTTATAATATTAACAAAAATATAAATATTAGAAAACAGAATTAAATGAGTAAGTAATTTTATCTTAATACTATGAAATATAATTTGTATTAGTCATGCATTATGGGTAGATAGTTGTTTTAGCTGTTGCTCGTTTTTTATTAACACATAGCGACTATTGGGGTCTTTTTTTAACATAACACGTCCGTTTGATGTCCAGCAGTATTCATATTGTTCCGATTTAGCAAGGTTTCGGGCCATATAAAATAGCTTTTTGTTGTATGATGTGAGCTTTTCAGCGATATAAACGGGCGTAGTTGAGTCGCCCAGGCCTAAGTGTGATGAGTTTATTTTGCCATTTGGATTGTTCTTATTAAACTGCTTGGCCGATGAAAGAATGTTACTTTTCTGCAGTGTGTTTGAGAGTTCGATACAGATACTCGACGTTTTCTGCTCCTGTTTGGACGGTAATCGTGATACATCTCGAATGTCAGACGCTTGGATGTTAGTTTCTAATTGTTTAGCAAGGTGTTGTACCATATTGTATAAAGTATTCTTAGATTCATTGGGACATTTGGGTACGTTACGAATCTCTATGCATGTTTTTATCTGGGTGCGTTCCAAAGAGTCTAACTTTTCCTCAAGGGAGCATAGATTCACGGCCATGGAGTTGCGGTCTCTTTCTAAGTTGATAATCTTAGTTTCTAGCGACGTTAATTGGTCCGATACAGTTGTGATTGACTTTTCGATTTCGTTGTTTGTGTCTTCTATTTTTGTAAATTGCTGTTTTATTTCTAAGATGTGGTTTTCTAATTTGTCCATGCGGTTATTGTGAGAGCACGTTAACTCGTAGATCATGTTTTTAAGTTCTTTCTTTAACTCGATCTTTAAATTCGCTAAGTCGTCCCTGATTTCTTCGTTTGAAGACGACCGTGGACGTTTCGCTCGTTGAGTTATATTTTGCGAGGTAGTACTATTTTTTGTTTCAGCGCCATCTACACATAGTTTGTGTATATTCGATTCTGATCGTGAGGGTGAAATGATATTTGTTTTAGGTGGCGTTCTGATAATGTTCATTGCGAATTGTTGAATAGAACAATATCTAAAAAATTACGAAATTATTTTTGTTTTTGTGTCGCAGCTGGATTCGAACGCACGACTCTGTAGTAACGTCGCTAGTATAAGCGAGTACGCTGGCCGCTTAACCAAAGTAACCTAATGGCTATCGATGAAATAGGCGATCTGTTTCGTACAGTTAGTTGTTGGAGTGACAACAGTGACCTTGACGCACCTTCACCGATCACTCGTCTTTGTTAAACACAACACTTGTAACGTTCACTTTAGTTTTATTTTAGATTGTTTTATCAATATTACGAATAGTGGGCCTTGCACAATTATCAATAGTTCACTGTTTATTTTTATATTTGTACTATTAACTTGAATATGACAGTTTTTAGTGGTAAATTTCATTAATAACTTGATTTAGAAATTAAAACTTGTGGAGCACTCAGAAACACGACCGTTCGCGGTGACGTCCGGAGGGTAGGGGAAATTTGAATGAATTTAATTTAATTTAATTAACATAATTTAATTTCATGAATTTAATTTAATTAATATAATTCAATTTACTTTATTAAAAAAAAACTTGTAAACGCAAAAAATACATAGAATCTAATTATCATTAGGATTTGAACGCAAGACCCGCGGCTTATCAAACTCGTCGTGTGTCAACACCGCCATCTGAGAAGTTAGGATATCTATCGAAAGTCTTAATCATAAGATTGTTCACTAATGACGTCATTGAAAAGTTTCGTTACAACTTTTCGTAATAAGATTTTTTTTCCGTCTAGCCCCCTTTCTCAACGCGCGATAAGGAACTTCGTTCCAATAAATTGTAATAATGTATTGAATTTACATATTAATAAACATAGCTAAGGTAAAATGAAATAAATAAAGCTACAATCTTTCATCCACATAATGCAATGCCATAAATATTCTATGCTCGCTCGATAGAAGGCTGTGTACCTGGTCTAACTCGCGCTATGGTTTCGTTACAGAGCGTTGTATTCGGGGATCTCTTACAGCTAACGCCGGTAAGAAAAATTTCACCTTTTAAAAAACTTTCATCTACTGAAACTAATAGGTTGTTAGGTTCCCTCAGTATGTCGAATCTGTGGAATGAACTATTTATATACGATGAACTTACAATTAATTTGCGACAGCCCAGTGATTTTGACTTCGTTGACATGCTCAATAGAATAAGTGTTATGCAAACGATATCCATTTATTCACCCTGGTTCAAGAGAAATCTTTATTTTAGGTTGCTGAATTTGAGGTTATAAAAGTTAAATTCTTCAAGGTTTATCAACTTTTAAATTGATATTCGTTTACTATTTGAATTGATATTGTGGTAAATGCTAATGGCTCCCACCTTTTATAGACATTTTCATGTTAGTAAAAATCTCATCTTGGTGGCCCAAGTGAATGGGGTTATCGAATCATAGTGCCATCCCATTGGGGTGGTTATGCTAAAATCACAATGTATTTTAACTAATCCTAATACACAGGTTTATTAAAACAACAATTTACGCACCGGCGAGACAATGGTCGGTTTGTCCGATATCCACCCGGTGTAGACATTTCTCGTTAAAACTAGAATCAATTCTCTCACTTAACCACAAAACAAAAGTCCGATATCACACAACCAAACCACTTGAGGAATGTAAATGCTCAACTCGATACAAAAAATAACACGTAATGTAACATAAGTAAATACGGGGGACTATTATACAATGTTTACGAATAACCGGCTAATTATTTGACAGATAAATCTACCCTACTTATTATTTTTCTATGTTTGTAAAAGTACAAATATGCAGATGTAGATACTGAGATTCAATTAAATAAACATAAACGTTTTCCAATGCTAGCGTAAAATAAATGCTACTAAACAACGCATATACATAAAAAAGGTATGAACTTTGTATAGCATTAAGATGAGACACGGCGCCGCATAGTCAACAATTTCCTATATGCATCGCTTATGCTATAATCACCCATAAAAGCTAGGGTCTAAGTCTAAACCACGCGATGAAGGGTTGGGACATGGGTTCCTCCGTTTTCACCTATGGTCAAGTATACGTGGCTCTTTCAAGAGTGACAAGTCTGGGTGGATTATATTTGGTAAATATCGATTTTAAAAGCATCAAAGTTCAGGAGACAGCAATAGTTGAATATAATCGACTCAGAAATATTTACCGCCCAGACTTGTGTGCCTTAAAAATTACGAAACATCACAATACAGGCAACAGAGTAAGAAACAGGGAATGGGCTCTAAGCAAAGCAGCAGCTGAAGCACAAGAAATAATTAAAACACCTAAAAATAAAAGAAAGAGACTTACCAAAAATTAATGAGATCCCACCAAAAACATTCAATGTAAAAAAAGCCAAGTCCCTCTATGCAATTCTTCCATCGTAAAAAGTTTTGAGATCGCATAGGAGCCAAGCCCTGTTTAATTTTATTTGTAATAATAAATAAATATTTTGTGACTGCCGGCCTGTTGGTCTAGAGGTTAGAGACCCTGACTGCTATACCGGAGGTCGTGAGTTCGATTCCCACCCGGGACAAATGTTTGTGTGATGAGCACGATCATTTGTTCGGTGTCTGGGTGTAATTTATCTGTAATATGTATGTATTCAGAAATATTTAAGTATGTTTATCAGTTGTCTGGTTACCATAACACAAGCTCTGCTTAGCTTGGGATCAGACAACCGTGTGTGAGATGTCCCGGAATATTATTATTATTATAATTATTGCAATAATAGTGACTTGGCCATGAGCACAATAAGGTACAAATATAAAACGGCATACTTGGAGCAGTTGAAAGTAAATAATACATAATATCAGGACACCTTAACCGTCAGTCTGTATCATCCAAGATCAGTGAACTGCACATGCACTATGGCGCATGTTAACCCTTAAATTGATTTTGTCCGTTTTAACAGACATAGTATTTCCACGCACACATACGCTGTTGTAACACTCCTAAGCGCTGTGCGCAGGTGGAAGGGCAAGGTACTAGCTATCTCTTTCGCACGGGTGCGTGTTCCATCAACGAAGCGCGGAACGGTCGCGAATAGTGATCATTTGAAAAAGTGCAACGGTCAGAATTGTTTACGCTCCTGTTCTAATTTATAACAACTGAAAGTATTTAGTTTTTTTTTGTTTTTAATGTTATATTATTAGTTAGAATATGGTTATAGGTATAGTATTTTGATACAACTTTTTTGAGTATTACTGTATTTAGAACAAAAAACTTAGTTTATTTATAGTGTCCCACAAAACGGACCTTGACAACTTGAAGTCTAAACTAGTGTATTCTTTGACTGACCCATGTAACGGACAGTGTTATTTTGACCTACTTTCAAGTATTCTTTTTTCTTGTCCTATACAACGGACGACGCCAATTAATTGTCACTTTTAGCTTCATGGTTATAATTATAATTTATGTTACTTTATTACCATATTTTACAGGAGCATGGCTTGGCGGTCAAAGAGAATCTTCGCACTATTACCTCCGGTGGAATCTGAAGAGTCTGACATTGAGTCTTATGACGATTTGGAAGGCAACTTTGAGCGACGTGAGTATTTTTACAATGCTGACAGTGAAACATCTTCGCTCCGTACCATATCTCCGGCATTGTACGATATATTAGCTGATCTCAGTGACAATGAAGATCACGAAAACATGAATGCTGCTGAACAGACATCACAGAACGCGCCAGATGAATCTTCTCCACTCCCTGGTAAGCCTTCAGCCCCATCATGTTACATACCAGAAACACCTTCACCAATAGTTGCTGCATCACCATCCTCCAGTTTTATATACCGGAACCGTACACACATCAGACTCCCCCAACTTCAAGGAGCGTCATGACATCCTTAGCCCTAAGCAATATTTCCAAAAATTCTTCACCAACGAGCTACTCGATATCATTGTTGAAATGACGAATTTATATTCTGTTCAAACTACCGGGAAATCTATATGTGTGACCCAAAAAGAAATGGAAATATTATTAGGCATTGAAATACTTATGGGTATTGTAGACTTACCGGCAGTTGAAGATTACTGGAGTGCTGATCTGAAGTACGAACAGATTTTATTCGCAATGTCTCTTAAACGATATAGATCGATAAAACGATACTTGCACTTTTGTGATAACACAAATGTCGACAAAAACGATCGCTATAATAAAATTGCCCCTGTCATGGAATATATTCGTAAGCAGTGCTTGAAGATAGAAGAAGAACGTTCTTTCGCCATCGATGAAATGATAATACCTTACAAAGTTAAAAAAGCTGGCAGCAGAAGGCAATATATGCCAAAGAAACCCAACAAATGGGGTTTTAAATTTCTAGTACACGCTGGTACTTCAGGCATGGTGTATGATTTCTTCGCTTACGATGGCGCAAACACATTTCGAGGTGTCCAATTTAGTGAATGGGAAGAAGACTATCTTGGGGTTGGAGGCAAAACAGTTCTCCAGCTATGTAGAACCATTTCTTATCCAATTCTTAGCACGGTATACTTTGATAATTGGTTTACGTCGCTTGAACTCATATATTATTTACGGAATGAAATGGGCATTTTGTCTTTAGGGACGTTACGAAAAGATAGATTGCGCAATTTTCTGATGACTGATAAAGCTATGATGAAAAAGGGACGAGGAACATTTGAGGTAGTATGTGACAATTCTAAGAAAATAGCCGTGACAAAATGGGTGGATAATAAATGTATTCATATAGCAAGTTCGTTTTGTGCCCAAGACTACAATAGAACGATACGATAAGAAGCAAAAGAAGAGAGTGCTGGTACCATGTCCCAATGTAATTAAAGTGTACAACATACACATGGGCGGCGTTGACATTGCTGACATGTTAATTGCTTTGTACAGAATTCGTATGAAAACAAGACGTTGGTACATGTCAATATTTGCACAACTATTAGACATCGCACTTAACAACAGCTGGCTACTACATCGTAGAGACTGTGTTCAACTAGGTGAAAATAAATTAAGCCTAAAAAAATTTCGTGTGCAGTGTGCTCTTGCGCTTATGAATACCTGTACAAAATCTAGATTCAACGTAATGACTATTATATATTCACCTAAACTTGCCACAATTACAAAACCGGTCCAGCCGAGACCTGTAGATGATGCACGGTTAGTGTTGAGAACATAACTACGCCCGGGCGACCGCGGGCGGGAGCTGAGGTCGCAGGGAGGGGCGTCGGAGGAGCGAGCGCGCGCGCCGCGTGCCACCCGGAACTACTACTGCGTCATTGTCCACCGTACCGAGCGCGCGCTTACATTATTTATTTGTTAATTCGGTTCAGTCCTACATATTGTAATAAATTATTGAATACAGTCCATTATACTAGCTACGAAGTTACCGGAGTTTTAGTTCTACAACCACCAGTAGGATATTAACACACAAACATCTATGGTCCTTCGACACTTGAAGAAACGGCCAGTTACAAATACGTAGGAGTGACAAGCGGATTTTCAAATTTGAAAAAACGGCCGTTGGATAAGTACTGGTCATAAAGAGGTCTTCTCGCCCTTCGTGCGTGCCTGTTTCCAGTCTACGGCGTCTACGGCTAACATCATCGCCGCTTTTCGGTAGAAAACAAATTGTTCGAGCGACAGTGACACATATACAGTTCTTTAGTGGTCATCACAGCTGGGTCATTGCAACATAGCAGCCAAGCAGAGCCCGAGAACATCGTTATTCAAGCAACAGGACGTTCGGTTTGGAATCGCAGTCAAAGGAATTTGTGAGATCTTTCCATATTCTTATTAACATTGTTTTTCTTGCTAACACCAAATATAACATACATACCTCGTAGTGTTCAGATAGTGCGTTTGGCTCTAGAATCATACATAAGTATTATTTACAACAGAGTTGTGCAGTCTTGTGCGTGACTATTGTGTTGATATTTTTTCCGTTCACCCACTTATAAAGTTACATCAAATAAAATAATTATTTTCCCTTTAAAGACAGCTTTATTCCATACAAAATCAAAAATAGTATATAGATTTACGTGCTTATTTCCTATTTTCAGCAGTTACAGCATTAGTGACGGTTATTATTGATTGGCTTGAATTTAACTTCAAACGTTTAACGCCTAACGGTTTTCTTGAGCAACGCTCTTTCGAACAACCGGTTGCTTTGCTACTGCTTATAGGCGCATATAAACTATATTAAGCAAATATCATTAATTTCCGCGCTTTGGCACTTATAAATTATTCTATTTTTCACCTTCATTTTTTCTTTAGTGCATAAGGCTTACCCACTATTTAGCCATGGCTGAAGAAGCGAAAATTAAAGAGCTTACGAAAAAACGTGCCTCAGTTAAATCACAGCTTACTCAGTTCACAACTTTCTTAACCATTACTAAGTCTTGCGAACAACTCAGTGAGGAACAGCTGTTCGAGTTAGAGTTAAGAATTGACAAAATAGTTACGGTATATGCCACCTATGATCAATTACAGGGTCAATTGGAGTACCTGTCCGCAAAGCCAGATGAACAATTCATTGAACGCGAGCAATTTGAGGCCAACTACTACAAGCAGCTAGCATCTGCTCGTGCACTTTTGACACAGCATCGCACCCAACTCGCGACTAAGGTAAGCTCCAATGAACTTTCTGTGGGTACTAGACGTAATAATGTTAGATTACCTAAAATAAATTTACCTCACTTTAGCGGCGGCTATAACGATTGGCTGGAGTTTAAAGATATTTATGTTTCCTTGATTCATGAAGACAATACTATTGATAATATTAATAAGTTTCACTATTTACGTTCTTCACTCAGCGGCAGTGCGTCGCTTGTTATTAAAAGTTTAGATTTTAGAGGAGATAATTACAATACTGCATGGCAATTGTTGTGTGAGAGGTTCGATAACAAACAAATGTTAGTGGACAAGCACATTCAGGCCTTGTTCAACGTGGAACCTCTTCAAAGAGAAAGCAGTCATGGCTTACGACAAATTGTCGATATAACAAATAAAAATTTGCGTTCACTCGCAACACTTAGATCATTAGTACAATACTGGGATGAGATAATTATTTATTTAATGGCATCAAAATTAGACCCAGTCACTAGCAGAGAATGGGGAGAGCACAAAAAACTCTCTAACAGGGTTACCAACCTTAGATGCATTTACTAGGTTTATTTCTAATCGTTGCAATCTTTTAGAAACTCTTGAGGAGACAAACAGGTTGAAATCAAAAGCAGAACCTTCACACGGTAAGGCAAAGAGCTTCTCTGTATTGACAAGTAAGGCTAAATTAAATATTTCATGTCCCATTTGTAAAAAAGATCACTACATATTTAATTGTGAACAGTTTAAAGCGCTTCCAGTCGCAGCACGCATATCTAAAGCAAAGGAATTTAAACTTTGTTTGAATTGTTTACGACCAGGTCATTTAGAAGCTGCTTGCCCACTTGGTCACTGCAAATATTGTAAAACTAGGCACAATACAATGTTACATTCTCATGATAATGATTGTAGTACTCATAAAGAACATATAACTTTGGCTGGCACTAACCGTGAAAACTCATCGAGTCATGTATTGCTTTCCACAGCTTTGGTTAGAGTCACGGACCAAGTCGGGACGCCGCACACTGCCAGAGTCTTACTTGACAATGGAAGCACGGCAAATTTCATTACCAAGGACCTTTGTGGTATGTTGAATTTACCTATTCGTAGTGTTAGTTCACACGTGGCAGGTATAAACAGTCAAGTGTCTACCATCACGCAGACTTGTACTTTGCTTTTACAATCCTGCGATGGATCCTATAACTTCGACGTTGACTGTCTTGTCTTGCCCAACATAACCACTCATATACCTCATTCATACATAGACTTATCAGACTTGCAGCTACCGGCTGGCATAAGCCTAGCTGACCCATCCTTTAACATACCTTCCTCCATCGACATATTGCTTGGAGCCGAGATATTTTGGAACGTGATTGGTCGTAATCGTATACAGTTAGGTAGACATATGCCGACGCTCTTCGAGACCAAGCTCGGATGGATCATATCTGGTGCCATACCTCAACCAAACACGACCCAATCCGTGTGTATGTTCACACACGACATGCATACTACACACATAGATAATCCTACAGATTTATCAAGATTCTGGGAACTTGACTCCATTTCTCCGAAGTTTAACTTCACGTCAGAAGAGCGAGCATGTGAACAGAACTATAACAAAACTACAAGGCGTAACACTGACGGACGTTTTGTAGTTACCATTCCCTTAAAGGAATCGCCTGAAGCGTTAGGTAGCTCCTTTGAAATGGCCAAACGTAGGTTCCTTTCGTTAGAGCGTAGACTTGATAGAGACCCAATACTTAAAGGTCGCTACATAGACTTCATGCAGGAATATGAAGCATTAGGTCATATGAGCGAAATATCTCAGCCTTCTTCATGTCCATCTTACTTTCTTCCGCATCATGGCGTAGTTAGAGAGTCAAGTACAACCACAAAGCTACGGGTTGTCTTTGACGCATCAGCCGTTACAACTTCGGCTAAGTCGTTTAACGACATACAAGCTATAGGCCCTCGAGTTCAGGATGACTTGTTAAGGTTCATTCATCCATTTTGTTAAGGTTTCGTCAGCACCAGTATGTCGTTTCATCAGATATCGAAAAGTTTTTCCGACAAATCGATGTTGACAGATCACAGCGGTCGCTGCAGCAAATACTATGGCGCTCTGATCCATCATTACCTCTTAAATCATATACACTGAACACCGTTACTTACGGAAAAGCATCTGCTCCATACATCAGCACACGATGTTTGTCTCAATTGGCAAAGGAGGTAACGTGCCCACGTACACAACACTCTATACAACACGACTTTTACGTTGATGATTACTTATCGGGGGGAGACTCTATAGAGAGCACTATCGCTCTATGTAGGGGCGTCACCAGCACACTTAAATCTGCACAACTCAATTTACGAAAGTGGCAGTCTAACAATGCACAAATATTACAGGCAATATCTTCATCCACACAAACTACATTCACACAACCTCTTATGTCCCCAACAGCACATTCAGACACAAGTAATACAGTTAGCTTAAGTAGTGATGAACCAAGTAAAACTCTAGGAGTTAATTGGAATTATCAAACCGATTCACTTACATTCTCCATTCATGTACCTGAACACTCTAACATTATTACAGTCACAAAAAGACACATTCTTTCCACAATCGCGCAAGTATTCGATCCGTTAGGAATCATTACACCGTGTATCATAGAAGCTAAGATAGTACTACAAAGGTTGTGGATAGATAAGTGTTCATGGGACGATGAAGTCAACATAGACATTAAAAAACAATGGTTAAGGTTCATACAGACATTACCGCAACTTAATCACCTAAGCATACCACGTTGGGTACTGTGCGCTAACCCCTCATCTATTGAGATACACATTTTTACAGATGCTTCAGAAAGGGCATACGGGGCTTGCATATACATTCGCTCCGTAGCTAGTGACGGTACCATTCATACACATCTTCTCACATCCAAAAGTAAGGTCACACCAATTAAGCCGACCACAATCCCAAGATTAGAACTTTGTGGTGCCTTACTGGGAACTAGGTTGTGCACAAAGGTACTAGAATCATTAACACTTAAACCTAATCAATGCATATTCTGGTGTGATTCTATGATTGTCCTAGGCTGGCTGTCTGCGTCACCTGCCACACTTAAGCCGTTTGTCAGGCATCGAGTTTCGGAGATACGGGAAGGGTTTGGTGACTATACTTGGCGCTATGTGCCCACCAAAGACAACCCGGCAGATCTTGTCTCACGAGGTCTGACTGCGGACCTCATAAGTCAATCATCCATGTGGTGGTCGGGTCCTGCCTTCTTGCAAACAGACCCAGCTCTTTGGCCTACAATGCCTAATACAGATGTAAACATAGTACTACCTGAACTAGCAAAATCACATAATAACAATAATTCATTACATATCACTAATCTTAATTCCAATAACCTATTTCAAACATTAATTGATAATTCATCTAACTATTCACAATTAAAACGCCTGTTAGCATACATATTTAGGTACATAAGCCGTAGCAGAGGAGTACATAATCATAGCCTCACTCTTACTAATTCAGAGTTATCTTACAGTGCTGACTTTATTATCAAAACAGTTCAAAAGGAAATGTTTCCTGAAGAGTACGAGATACTTTCAGCTGGTAAAGACTTACCTACTAAAAATCGCCTAACAAAATTGTCACCTTTTTTAGAGAATGGTATTATTCGAGTCGGGGGAAGATTAGGTAATACTTGTTATGATTATAATGTCAGACACCCTGTCATTATTTGTAGCAAACATACTTTTGCCAAACTTATTTTCAACGCTTTTCACTTACGCCTTTTTCACGCTGGTCCACAATTACTCTTAGCCGCACTCAGACATGAATATTGGCCTTTAGGTGGAAGAAACCTTGCCAAATCTACCGTGCATAAATGCGTAAAATGTCAGAGATTCAGTGGTAGAACAGTTCAACCCATCATGGGGAACTTGCCTAAGGAGCGAGCTCAGTTAGAGTTTCCTTTCCTAGAGACTGGTACAGACTATGCTGGGCCCATCCTCATAGCCGACCGCAAAGGTAGAGGATGTAGATTAATAAAATCATATATATGTGTCTTTGTTTGTCTAGCCACACGGGCGGTTCATCTGGAGCTTGTCTCAGACCTTACAAAACATGCCTTTATTGCAGCCCTAAACAGGTTTGTTGCTCGTCGTGGTAAACCAAGGACCATCTATTCTGACAATGGTACAACGTTTATTGGCACCTGTAATGAGATAGCTGACATACTCAAACAGGACTTTTCTTCAGACATGGCAAATACAGGTATCAACTTCTCATTCATTCCGGCTTACACACCACACTTCGGTGGGTTATGGGAGTCCGCCGTAAAATCAATTAAACATCACTTGAGACGTATCTTAGGCCTCACCCATCTCACTTACGAAGAGATGTCAACGTGTCTGATTCAGATCGAAGCAATACTGAACTCTCGTCCCCTCACTCCTCTTTCCACAGATCCTTCGGACCCTATACCCTTTAACTCCTGCTCATTTCCTTATTGGGAGGTCTCTCATTTCCCTGCCGCATCCAGATCTGGTCCAGCAGAACATATCCAGCCTTAGACGTTACCAGCGTATAGAACACTTGAAGCAACAGTTCTGGAATAGATTCTCTAACGAGTACATTTTCTATCTCCAACAGAGAACGAAGTGGACCGACTCCGACGGGGTGCTTGAGGAAGGAGCCATGGTGGTACTCAAGGAGCAACAGACTCCACCATTGATGTGGCCACTCGGCCGTATCGTACGTCTCATACCTGGGAGAGACGGCATAAGTCGAGTGGCTGACGTGAAGACGAAGAGAGGAATAGTCAGACGCGCCTATAACACCATCTGTCCTCTTCCAGTATAATCCTTGAAGATCGTCATATCTTCAACGCCGGGAGCATGTTGAGAACATAACTACGCCCGGGCGACCGCGGGCGGGAGCTGAGGTCGCAGGGAGGGGCGTCGGAGGAGCGAGCGCGCGCGCCGCGTGCCACCCGGAACTACTACTGCGTCATCGTCCACCGTACCGAGCGCGCGCTTACATTATTTATTTGTTAATTCGGTTCAGTCCTACATATTGTAATAAATTATTGAATACAGTCCATTATACTAGCTACGAAGTTACCGGAGTTTTAGTTCTACAACCACCAGTAGGATATTAACACACAAACATCTAGTTAGATTGTTACGATCATTTTCCAATCTTTACGTCACAGGGCCGCTGTCGTCTATGTAAAAATGGTAAAACCAGGATTATGTGCACGAAATGTCAGCAAAGACTTTGTCTAACTGCCAAAAAATCTTGTTACCTAAGATTCCACAAGGAAAAGTAATTATTTTTATATTCTGTTATTTTTTCGAGAAGTAATTATTTTTATGTTTATGTTCTGTTATTTTTTCGAGAAGTTGATTGTATTGTTTTTTACTTTTTAATTTTACGTACTACAATATTTTGAGAAAAATTTTGTTCTAAGCTAGAGGTATTCCTTTGTAAAGATTAACTTAATGAAGACTACTTTAATGTTTTAATTAATATTTTAAGACTGATTTTTAAAAGACTGATTCCAGAATGTCCCTAATATAATTTAAGGTTAATTTTGAATTGTTAAAAAGGTTAAAAATGATTATTCTGTTCATGTACCACCATTTCACATGTAATATGCCATGTCCGTTTTGTGTGACGTAGTTTCATGTACCACCACTGCACATATAATGGGTTATGTCCGTTTTATGTGACATTGTAAAAACAAAAAAAAATACAAAATGTTTTTTTTTTCTTTATCCTCTTTTTTAACCTAATTTCAACCCGTATACGCTATTTCAACATTATACTCACAGGAAATCTAAGGGTGACAATTTAAGGGTTAAGTGCATTGTGATCTCAAATTCCAATTAGTTACAAAATCATTTTAACGATATTTGCACGTAAGAGCAAACGACATTTAACTTGTGCTCATGGCCAAGTCGCTATTATTGCAATGCAAAAAAAACTATTGATATAGTCACAAAATAATTATTTATTATTACAAACAAAATTAAACAGGGCTTGGCTCCTATGCGATCTCAAAACTTTTTACGATGGAAAAATTGCATAGAGAGATTTGGCTTTTTTTACATTGAATGTTTTTGGTGGGATATCTTTAACGAAAGTAAACTTGAAGATTTGGAGATAAAAAATTTTTACAGTCAATAATATGTAGGTATCTACAGTTATACTAATAATTATGATCACAGGTATTTTAACATCTATCATGATATATTCTAAATGTAATATTATTAAGATTAGATTAGATTTAAGTATTAAATTGTAAAAAATATTATAAAAGTACATAAGCTTGCTAAACATAGATACTTACTAGAGTTAACTATGTAGTTTTAATTTCACTTAGCTATCCTTCGTCGACCTTCTTTTTCACTGGAGGTTACTAAAAGATAGCTATTGATTACATGTTGGTATAGTTTTTAAACAACTGAATAAGGTTCAATAGCAATCAAAACAAGTTTAACAGTGTTTTACAAAAAAGTAATTGATACTAAACGGACGTCGGGAATGCACTAAAAATTGTTCAGGTCAGCCGCCCACAAACGAAAATAAATAATAATAATAATAATAAATTTATTTAATCAGATAACTGAGATCCATACAGTAAAGACACAAATTAATAAACAATAGTGAGCAGGGACTTAGTCCGCTGTACTAATTTCCACATAAGGGGACAATCTAGCCTACTTGCTATAGCACCCAAGATGCTGTGTCGACTTCCACGCAGCCGACTGATGAGTGATGCGGTCTTTTTACGCCAAATGGCTGCAAAGCTATCCGTGTGAGCATCAGCAAACATTGCTGAGGCGCTACAAAAACGTGGAAGTCGTAACAGCGCCCTGAATGCATTGTTGAATTGGACCCGCAGAGCACTGTAGGCTCGTTGTGTGTAATTAACCCACAGACTTCCCGTGTACAGTGAGGTGCAATAAGCTTTAAATAACGTGACTTTGACTGATTCTGTACAACGGGAGAATCTGCGAGCCAACATATTAGCCCGAACTGACAATGCTCTGCGTTCCCTCTCCATGTCAACATCGTCTTTTAAATCATCCGTGACCCAATGTCCGAGGTATTTAAACTGATAAACTCTTTTTAAGGACTCACCATTGAGGATTAGTGGTTGAACCGGTGGACTTTTGGGACCCGATTTAAAAACCATATATACAGTCTTTTTGACATTATACCGGAGCCCGTGCGAGGCCACGTAAGACTCACAGACTGCAAGCAACTGACGAAGAGCACTGATCGAGGGGGCCAGCAGCACCATATCGTCTGCATAGCTGAAGTTGTTACAGCAAACACCATCAACATAGCAGCCGACACGCATGCCACTAAGCTCCTCGATCAGCGCATTTACGTACAAGTTGAATAACAAGGGTGAACTCAGACCCCCGAGAGCCTCACCCCGCACTCCAACCTACTCGCATTAGAAAGTTCACCCGCCCACTTCACACGGTTTTCCTGGTTAAGATACCAATACCTCAGGAGTGATGCCAACTCCGAGGGCACCCCTGACTCTGCCAATTTCCGCCACAGCACATCATAGGCCACTAGGTCAAATGCCTTACTCAGATCTAGGAAACAGGCATAGACGGGTGTACGCCTATCCGTATAATACTTGACAGTGTGTTTTTAACTAAATATGGCTGTCTCTGTTGATAACCCAGCTCTGAACCCGAACTGGGCGTCATTCAGCTTTACATGTTTGGTAAAGTGTGAGTTAAGCACACTGTCAAGTACCTTGGCAACGATGTTCGCCAAGGAAATTGGTCTATAATTCGTCTTATCTGCCAAGTCCCCTGTCCTGTTTTTGGCTATAGGTACCACCAGAGTCTGCATCAGTCCATGAGGAAGGTATGCATGACCTATGCATAAGTTAAATAACATGGCCAGCACTCGAGGTAAATGGATGCCAGCATATCTCAGATGTTCAACACTGAGACCGTCATGGCCGGGAGACTTACCTCCTGTCATCTTTTTAATGGCAAGTTTAACATCTTTTGCAAGAATGACTGTTGAAATGTCAGTATGACAGGCATCAATCTCCCGACATGGCGATCCCAGCGGAGATTTAATTGAGTAATAGTCCTTAAACATATTGGCTATTCCTTTCGGACACGAAATACCGTCGACACTTACAGGAATACTAGGTTTGGTGTTTTCATTATTGGTACACTTCCAAAAATTTTTTAAATCAGATTTTGCGTGGTGCTTGGCCAGTATATCCATTTTAATCTGTTCCTGATTATTCTGACACCACTTTAGTTTACTTTTAAACTCTTTACGAGCCTGTGTCATTTCACTGAATGTGTCAGTATGCATTGGTTTACCACTAGATACCCATATTTTAAACTTAAGCCTAGCATTCCTGTAAGCGGCGCTCACATGTTTATTCCAACCCGCCAGCAGCTTCTTACGACTAACTTTGTTGGTCACAAAGGAGGAACGCGCAGCCTCACATAAAATATCTATAATGTTCATATACATCCTATCTATAATTTGTTTATGGTTACTTACATTACAATGTTTACTACAACAATACTGAAACTCTGTCGGAAAATCTATATATTTTAACTTAGAATTACATATATTATTATACATACTAATTTGAGATTCATTTCTATTTCCCCAGTAAATTTTATTACGTGGCGGTGTGTTAATTTGCGTTTTATGCAACACTACATTTAAATTACATTTAATGACAAGTGGATAGTGATCAGACCAATATATATCATGTTTAACATAAATATCTTTTATACAAACAGCTGCTGCCTGAGTAACCACACAATGGTCTAACCACCTCTTACAATTATGTGCCTCACTGATAAAAGTAAAAGTACCTTTCAAATTTTGGTGATTGAGATCTGCACAAATCCAACTTTGCTCGTGTGAAAAGTTCAGGAGCTCATCACAGAAACGCTCACCTGGATGCGCGTTAAAATCCCCTAACACAAACACTGATTCTACATTACTGTCCTGTATTATTGCACTAATTGCACCTAAGCAGTCTGTAAACTCAGGTAAGTTGTCACTACAATCAACAGGCATATATACACTTAATACTAACACAGAGCGGTCATTCAACGTTACACGTATTGCTGCGATTCGCTGATTTGCACACGATATCATTGATACACTTTGAAACACTGATTTGCGCCATAGCAGCGCAACTCCTCCATATGGCCTGCCTCTCAGTATACCAGCTGTAGTATCTACCGCCGATGTACCGGTACTCCCAAAGTCTGCATGGATTGTATCAAGGAACGGTAAGTCATGTGGCATCAGCCACGTTTCCTGTAAGGCAATAATGTCAGCGAAATCGCACAGTTCCTTGACCCCTTCAACTGATCGTTTTACATTTTTGCAATTGAACGATATGAAATGTGTATCGTAAATATCCATCATTTAATGAATTAATCTATTCGCCGTCTGGTACGGTAGTTCTGTATGGCCTAAAACGCCTACAAGTGACGCCTTCGGGCCAAATACTCTCATTATTTAAAAATAAATCTAACGCATCTCTATTTACAGTTATTTTAAAAGCATTATAAGGTTTTTCCGTTTTCATCTTAATTTTTTGAAGAGATATCCTTTGTTTTGTTTTGGATAATATGTATTCGGCAATATCATTCTCTGACGTATCTTTATGTACGTTTGACAAAAACATGGATGTTTTTATTTCTGCTGGTTTAAACTTATCATCTGGCCCAACAACTGCCTTCCCCTTGACTTCATTCTGCCTGTTACGATGTTTGCGCCGATGAAACTCCTTCCATTCCTGATCAGGCTCTGTCACCTTCCATGCGCCTCCTTGCCGAACTACGTCCGCCATAGAAATTTTATTTAACTTAGTGTTGTCCAACATTGTGTTTTGTTTACTATTTACATTTTGTGGCGAACATTTTTGTTCTTCCAAACTAATACTTTCATTTAATACAATTCATTTAATACAATACATAATATAAAAAATTGTGGCAACACTTGAACTGTTTACATCACTTGCTTACATTTAAAATCTTAAATATTAAATTAACACGATAAACGAAGTGAAAAGTAGTGCGGTTGTGTGCTATTACTTTATTGTTCAAGGGACATTATTTGTGAGAACTATTGAACAGTGTATCAGTAACAATAACAATTTTTGTACTCAAGTGTCAAACATATTAATAAACAATAAATCTGTGCAACCAAAATCATAATAGTGATTAACATCGAACAAGGAACATTTACAACTTACTTGAGCAGGTTTTTACCATCAGTGTGTAATTACATCCGAGAAAACAAGATTAAAGAAACAGTTAAGAAAAATATTTGAATGATTGGACTTTGAACCTAGAAGATTGTATGACAACTAGCGCCATTTAGGTTCGAGTGGTGAATAAACGAACTAATTTATTGCGCTACTGGCCGCTAGAGGTCCTATAATGATACCAGAGTAGAAAAATAAATAACATTTGGTAGCAAAATAACTTATAACAAATTACTTTTTTTTTTGTTCCTTATTGAGTCGAAATAAACAATGTCTTCAGAAAAATCGCCACCGACGACTCCTATAGCACCAACCACTACACAATCTGACTCAGATATTCTTAAGGCAATGGATGGGGAGAATGTTAATATCACAACCCGCTGCAAGAGACCCCGTACAGAACAATCTTCGCCAGAAATTGAGAGCAACTCTCTCAGGGATATCATAAGGCATGAAATCCATAGCGCATTACAGGACGCAATGAAGTGCTTCGTACAAGACCAACTCAACACAATCAGTGATATGGTATCGGATTTTAAAAAGTCGCTGTCATTTTTTAATGAAAAATACGAAGCAGTGAAGACAACGCTAGAAGAAAAGTCCATTAAGATACAAAAACTGGAAAAAGATAACTACGATTTACAAAGTTCGCTGAAAGATATGACTATGCGCGTGAATATTTTAGAACAACAAGCTCGTTCTAGCAATATAGAAATGCAATGTGTACCTGAACACAGGGCAGAAAACTTAGTGTCAACTGTTCTTCAGCTAAGCAGAGTGATAGGCTGTGATATAAAGGAAACCGACATACAACTTTGCACTAGGACTGCCAAGAAAGACAAGCAAAACACGCGGCCCAGATCAGTACTAGTCAAATTCAACAGCCATCGATTGAGAGACACGTTCCTGGCAGCATCCATCCAGTTCAACAAAACCAACTCAAACGACAAACTGAATTCAAGCCATCTCGGTATAGCCACAGACAAACCTGTGCCTATTTTTGTTTCTGAACATCTATCTCCAGAAAATAAAGCTCTTCATGCAGCAACGCGAGTACGAGCTAAAGAACTGGGATTTAAGTTTGTTTGGGTCCGCAATGGTCGGGTATTTATGAAAAAAGATGAACATTCTCAAAGCTTACTTATAGGAGATCATGAAAAGCTCAAATTTTTAACCTAAACCGTTGTCTTTGTATAATTTTAAGAATGTTACTAGAGTTTTTCTGTTCAAATTCAATTCTATAAAATGTTACTATCAAAACACTAGGGGTTTACGAGGTAATCTTGCAGAGGTACGTCAACACATACATAACTGTGAGTACGATGTTTATATCTTAACCGAAACATGGCTCTGCGGCAGCATTTTTGATTCTGAACTGTTTAATGATTCGTACACGGTATACAGAAGGGATCGCGAAACATCTCCTTTAAATAAACATAAAAAAACTGGCGGCGGAGTGCTAATAGCAGTTTCAAATAAATTAAGCTCATCTCGTTTGGTAGAATGGGAAAGTAAATGTGAAGACTTATGGGTTAGGATTGACACTGGAACAAATGCAACTGCTAAGACACTAAAAATATGTGCTGTCTATCTGCCCCCTCCTGTACGTACAGAAATTTTTGACCACTTTATTGAAAATTGCAATTTGATTATGGATGCCAACAACAACAGTTCGACATTAATAGTCGGTGACTTTAATTTGAGCTGTATTGACTGGATGCCACAGGATACGGGTACGCTCTGTCCTCCCTCTGCATCTGGCACTGCTTGTCTTAGGAATCGACTAGCTGATTTCATGGCTTTAAATAATTTTAAACAATTTAACTTCATTACTAACTTTCAAAATAAAATATTAGACCTGGTAATTTCCGATATTGACCAAGTCAAAGTTAACAAATGTATTGACCCAATCAGAAAGTTGGATAAATTTCACCCAGCTGTGGAAATAGTGCCCATCCTACCCATTAACAAAAACAATAATAATAAACTAGTAAGTAAACCCAATTATTTTAAAGCCGACTACGAAGCTATAGTTTAAAAGCTCGAAGAGATTAACTGGAACAATGAATTTCAATCATGCGCTCACGTGAACGATATGTTGGAAAAGTTCTATGGCATAGTGAATAATATCACTAAAATACATGTGCCAAAAACCGTATTTACACGAGGGAAATACCCACCATGGTATTCGCATCAACTAATTAAACTGCTGAAACAAAAATTGAAATATCATAATAAAATAAAAAAATATAATAATCCTTTAGATATAATTGAATTCAATTATCTAAGAAAAGACTGTCATATACTCAAACAAAGATGTTACATTAATTATATCAACAATCTAGAAAATAAAATAAAAGGCCATCCTAAATCCTTCTGGGCACACATAAAAAACCTCCGAAAGGACAATAGCTCGTATCCATCAGGTATGACCCTTGGTAGCACACATGCAGCTGATAGTAAAACCATCTCAAACTTATTTGCTGAGCAATTCGCATCGGTGTATGACCCACCAAGTTCCGATTATGGTAATTATACCAATAATCTACTCGAGTTGTCTTTACCTTGTTTACTGATTAAGGACTTTTCAATCACTGCGGAATCAATTGCTAAGAAACTAACTGGACTTGACCTGTCGAAAGGTGCCGGACCTGACAACATACCCCCAATATTTTGGTCCCGTTGTGCTCGTTACGTTTCCGCTCCTTTAGCAGATATTTGTAGTGCCTCACTAAAAACTGGTATATTTCCGGATAAATGGAAACAGGCGAAAGTAGTACCTATTCACAAAAATGGGAAACGAGAGGAAATCTCCAACTACCGACCCATCTCAATACTGTGCACCTTGTCCAAGGTCTTTGAATCATTAGTATACCCTTTATTATACAACCACGTTAAAAACAATATATCCATCAATCAGCATGGTTTTATGGCAAAAAAATCAACTAATACAAACCTAGTGACCTATGTGAATGATTTAACAACCGCTGTTGATAAGGGTCTTCAAATAGACGCAGTATACACGGACTTTTCGAAGGCGTTTGACAAGGTCGATCACGTACTATTATTGAGGAAACTTCAGTCTCTTGGTATTACCGGCGCCATATTGGATTGGTGCGGATCCTACCTTAGCGATAGGCCAGCTTCAGTCGTTGTGAACGGTGATAAATCCGACCCATATTTTGCGACCTCAGGTGTGCCGCAAGGGTCTAATTTGGGGCCACTTTTCTTTAATGTATTTATTAACGATATTTCGCTTGCATTTAAATACTCTACGCCATATCTTTTTGCTGACGATTTAAAGTTGACACGTATAGTTAGAAATGAATCTGATGTTCTTTTGCTGCAGATGGACGTAGATAGCTTAATCGAATGGTGTAAAACTAACAAAATGTATTTGAACTGCACCAAGTGTCTGCATATAAAGTTTGGCAGAAAACGGAATAAAATCCAATCTTCATACAGCATCGAGGGGAACGTTTTGAAAGAGGTTACAGTTATCCGAGACTTGGGCGTCTATTTGGACAGTGAGCTTCGGTTCATCGAACATATAGATAAAATAATAAATTCGGCTTATCGATCTCTGGGATTTGTACTGCGATCTTCTAAAGAATTCAGAAAACCATCTACCATACTTCTCTTATATAATAGCTATGTACGAAGTCAGTTGGAATACTGTAGCACAGTTTGGAATCCAACGTACCAGGTCCACATAGACCGTTTAGAAAGAGTTCAAAAGAAACTCGTTGGAAATCTTATCTACCGATTTAGAGTAAGGAATTTGAGTTCATATGCGGATAGACTGAAACACTATAAACTCACGTCTCTTGAATCTCGTCGCAAAGTCTCTGATCTCACGTTCATGTTCAAATTGATGAATAACGGCATCGACTGTCCAGGTCTTCTTAGCAAAATAAGCCTCAACGTCCCCTCTAGACTACCACGCTATCCCCGTGCGTTATTCAAGGTCCCACAACACCGAACAAATCTGGGTAAGCATGCTCCGGTTGCAAGGATGACTCAGCAGTACAATATAGTGTCATGTGCCTCGGGAGATATTGACATATTTTCTAATAGTCTGGGTAAATATAAAACACTGGTTCGTACACAGACCCAAAGTGTGTAGGTGTTGACTTATCTCTCTCAAATTTCCAAATTTCCACAACACAAATCAAATCAATTAAATTCAAATCAATTAAAATTTAAAATCACAAACTTCTCATTTTGTTTCTGTTTGTTTATTTTTGTGTTAATATTTATTTTTTCTCCATAATTTAATTTGATTTAGTTTAATGTTTAGTGTTTTAATGATTCTATTATTTTTTTTTTCCTTTTGCATTGCTACTTGTTAATCTAAATACGCATGATGTGGTCTCCTGTAACTGAAGAAACACTATGTCATTGTTTTTTTTCGTGATTTGTCATTTCTAGCTTGTAAGGTGTGTTCTTTGTTGGAGATCCTAATTGAATAAATAAATAAATTTATATGAATATCGGGATTAACATGCTCAGCACTGCAAATGTGTTCTTCTACACAAACACCCGCACGAACACCTGCGCTTGGGGGCGGGGCTTCCTCGCTCGAGCGCCGTACAAAGTTCAAGGTCGTGTCGCTCGAAGCGCGTTCGACATCTAATTCATTTATAAATAAAACATTTTGCAACTTCTGGAGAGAGAAATGCGACATTTTAATTCCAGACTGATTGCTTCCAGACTGCAAGTGTCCTATATCCTGCTTTATAATATCCAACTGCTCTATTGTGGCGCTGGATTCTTTAAGATTTTTAACCTCAGACTTCAAAACAATAATATCCTTTAACAAAGCAGTGACATCAATGTGATCAAAGGTGATCGGAGGCAGTTTATCCAAAACTCTGGCCACAAATATAGGTGTTTGGTCAGGATCTGTGGTCTTGAACATCGTAATTATGTCTTCGATCTCCTTTTGTTCCTTGTTTTTGCGCCGCGAAACATTGCGGGTACTCGTAGAAATTGACTCGAATAACAAATTTTTCGCACTTGTTATTTCTGCCGTAGAATATGCACTCACGCACAACTTAATTAGACTCTCTTCATCCATTATGCATATTTTGTTTTGTACAAAACACAACAATTCATTTATTATAATATTACACTGCGTGCACTTTAACTTATCGGAAGTCATTTTTTTATATCGACACCCGAACGCTTCCGAGTTCGCGCGAAGACTGATAAAGCGATCACTTTTATTATTTCGTAACTCTCCTTCGTTGGTTTGACAACCAAAATACTATTCATGAGTTCTTCACGGAAGATTTTTATCCATTAATAGAAATAAATATCCAAACATAAAATATTATTAATTTAAAAGTATTAACGATTCGATCTGCAAAACAAACGGTATGTTTCTGTCTTTTTCTTGAGCACGAAGTGCGCAATGGATAGAACGAGAGCTGAACTTCTTGCATTACGTTACACAGTCTAGTAAACTTAAAGGATGACGATTTACTGCCGCAAAATACCAAATTGAGAGAAGAATTGAGTGTAGCCAATAATAAATGTAGTTATTTAGAACAAGAAATTAATAAATTAAAATCCGAGAAAAATAATATTGTAAAACAGAATACCAACGCTTGTCAACCATTACATAACAATATTATTGACAAAGGCAATAGCATTAAAACCTCGGCTATGTCACCTGGGGCCACGCCGCTTCAGCCGCCGACGTCATCGCATGCTGTGGCTGAGCGCGCGCAGCGGCCGCTCGCGACGCCGCAAGCTGCGCTGTCGAGTATAAGCTACGCGGCGGTGGCCAGAACTACGGCGGTTACGGACAACGTGGATAGGGATAAATGGATAGAAGTAAAGAAATATGATAAATGGATTGATGTGGAAAACGGCAAAAGAAATAATCCGGTAAAGAAAGGCGGTAACACTTCGGTTACGTTATTGAAGGCGGTGGAACGGAAAAAATATCTACATGTATGGAGGTTGGACAAAAATACTACAGAAGAAGGCATTAAAGAATATATATAAAGGATATTTTAGGAAATAACTCGGAATGTATAGTACAAAGGATAAAAACGAGAACTGAAAGAGATTATTCATCATTTAAAATAGGTTTAACAGAAGAAAGTTTTGAAAAATTATGTAACCCTAATGTTTGGCCACTAAATGTGGAATTCAGTGAATGGATCTTTTTTCGACGCTCAACAACAACAACAACTAACCTACGATCAGACACAGAGTAGAGTATATAAGGTGTTTCCGAAATATCTGCCTCGGCTTTAATAGGAGGTAGTATTGTGTTTATAGATTACAATAGTGAAGAAATTTCGTACCCCCGAACAGTCAATAAAATTTTAGAGATTAAAATACTTAAATGAACATTAACTCTATTCTGCATAACGTGTTTCACAAATTACGCGCAATGTGACGGTTCGTCAATGAAAACAACTGCTATCTCTTTCAATAATTTCTGTGAATAAGAACTGTAATCAGCTGACTAGTTCGTCACTACAAAATCTACTAGGTACACAATAATACGCAGGCATACAAGTGTTTTAAAAGTACTTACCAGTAACCGCATTCTTCAAAGACACTGACGTAGGTAAATAAGATGATAAACTTCCCATCACACATGAAACAGGCTTTGGACTGTCAAGTTAGTGTAATAGGTATAGTACGCGTGACAGTTTTGTAGATAAGTAGGTAGGGAGTGTGTAAATAACTGTAAATACGGTGCAGTTGTTGTAAATAAAATGATTAACTTTTAAACACGCCAAGTTACTGTAACTTATCATTATTCGATATTAATCTAACTAAAGTACGCGCCAAATAAACCTGCAACAAAGTTTGTTCACCTCCTTCTACTAATGTATCCCAATATTTAAAAACGATACGTGTCGTTAACACGATCGAAACAAGTGTATCGTGGTAAGAGGCGTCCTTATCGCAAGACAGTACATGCATCAAGGAATATGCCTATACATTTTTATATCATATGCATATCGTTTTTAAATATTGGGATACATTAGTAGAAGGAGGTGAACAAACTTTGTTGCAGGTTTATTTGGCGCGTACTTTAGTTAGATTAATATCGAATAACGATAAGTTACAGTAACTTGGCGTGTTTAAAAGTTAATCATTTTATTTACAACAACTGCACCGTATTTACAGTTATTTACTCACTTCCTACCTACTTATCTACAAAACTGTTACACAAGTCCGCCTTCGCGTTGCACACATGTCTCTTCACTTTAGTTAATGTGTCCGATTCACTTTTCACTTGCCTAAATGAGCGTTTGATCTCGTCAGTCCACATAATGTTACGGCGTTTTTGCACTCTTGTGAAGTGGTAAGGATGGAGCCCTTCACGATTTAAAAGTCGCCACACGTAATTGTCGCTCACGTCGAAGACTCGAGCAGCATCCCCGGTGCTCACAAGAGGATGACGCCGGAAGAAGTCTAACACTTTCTCTTCGAGTTCGGCCGAGTATGAAGGCCTGCCTGCGTCAACTGGAGGCGGGTCAAAGCGGCCGTATTCTCTAAACCTGTACACGGCATCCAGAATGGTATGATGACTCACTCGCACACCAAACCTCTGCTTGTATAAGTTTACCGCGTGCGCAGTTATGGAGTTACACTCGCGGTAGCACGATACCATTTCAAGATAGCCTTGATTGGAATACCGTCGTCTGGGAGGGATTTTTAATCAAAGCGCGCGCGAAATCCTTGTCGCTAACCACTAAACTAACTTCCGGAACGCGCGGGAGGCGACTGGCGACCGGCGGTCGCTAGGCGCGTGCGACGAGCGGGGTAGCGGGTGAGGGTAGGGGCGCGCGGGGCAGGGCTTTGTAGACTGAGCGGCGCCGGCCGGCGCGTACGGCGGCATGCTTTGATAGGAATGGCAACAGCGCATGAATTCGGTGCGGAGCGGCAACAGCTTATGACACGGGATGGTTTATACTAATAAGTTAATTCAAATTTATACGATATTTATTTTTGTATGAAATAAAAAATGATAAATTACCAATAATTTATCTTTACTATTGTAATCTATAAACAAAATACTACCTCTTATTAAAGCCGAGGCAGATATTTCGGAAACACCTTATATAACATTTTATACCAAAACGTTAGAGGATTAAGAACCAAAACAACAAGATTTTTATCGCTGCTGGAATCGTCGAATGCTGATATATTTGCTATTACTGAAACGGGATGTAACGAATCAATTTACGATTCAGAAATATCACTGCCAGGTTACCAAATTCTACGTTGTGACCGAACGGACGGACGCAAGTAGGGAGGCGTACTTTTAGTGGCCACCGTGTTTTGAAGTACGTCGAATAAAAATGTCGCAGGATATCAATGTCAATGCGCAACAATTTGAAATTATATGTGCAAGTGTTTATAAGCAGAGTCATTTTTTATTCGTTTGTCGTGTAGTATATATACCACCAAAAGCAGAAGAGTCTGAGTACTTAGTAATGTTTACTTTATTAGAGAATTTATGTATTAAGTACAAAAGTAATATAGTAATTTTAGGAGATTTTAATTTAGTTTCATGCAATAATAATGTATGTAGTTATTTTGAACATTTTGTAGCCTTTTGTGAGGTCACTCAGTGTAACATGGTTCCAAATTGTAAAAATAGGTAACTGGATCTAGTGTTCAGTGGGCGCGGTGGGGTTACGGTGTGCGCTGCCGACAAAGGTCTGCAGCCAGTGGACACGTATCACCCGCCGCTTGCGGTCAGCGTGGCGGCGTCATGTGCCCCAACACTAACACATACCACACCCGCAGCTCGCGAATCACTACCACACCCTCAGTCACAGTTTATGAAGTGGAACTTTCGTAAAGCGGATTACAATAGTTTATATTATTTAATTAATTTAATAGACTGGAAAGATTTGTATAGCATTGAAGATCCTGAGTTAGCTTTAAACTTTTATTACGATAAAATTTATGAAACCTTTGACGCTAGCATTCCTCCAAAACATAAAGTTATTAGTAGAAGGAAATACCCAGAATGGTATAACTCGGATCTCATTAAAAACATTAAATTAAAATACAATTTGCACAAAAAATATAAAGCCACTAAATCTCAAGGTGATTATGAGGCATTTTCTCAGTGTCGGGCAAGGGTGAAAGCGGAAACGGCGAGTTCTCACCTCCGGTACAGAGATCGAGTTCAGAACCACCTCGCGACTGACCCCAAATCATTTTGGAATTACGTAAGGTCGAAAAAGGGCAATTCCAATCAATGCAACCTGATCAAAGAGGGAAAAACTCTATCTAATGAAGACTCCACTAAGGAATATGCGCGATTCTTTCATTCTGTATATAGCACAACAGCGGGCACGCTGAGCGCGGCGTGCAAGGAGGCAGCGCCAAGCGGCGCGTATGTGCACCTCACCCGCCTTGAGCCGGCGGCCGTCCGGCGTGCGCTGTCTGCTCTGCCGCCTAAGCGCTCGGTGGGCCCTGACGGTATACCGCCCTTTATTTTGAGAGATTGTCGCGTGATATTAGTAGAACCTTTGCTGCACATATTTAATGTTTGTTTGTCGGAGGCACACTTTCCAAGTCGCTGGAAACTTACGCGGGTGGTACCTATACCGAAAGGTGGAGGTGGTACGGATGTCAGTGACTTCAGGCCAATCGCGGTACTGAGCGCTCCAGCTAAGGTATTCGAGATGGCTGTTCATAATTGCCTTTATACACAGATAGGCCCTCATTTGTCTGATACGCAGCACGGATTCCGTCCTGGGCGAGGTACGACGGGGAACTTGCTCCACTTGATGACACAATTGGTACCAGCTGTTGACGCTGGGCTCCAGGTTGATGTGGCTTATCTGGACTTCAGGAAGGCGTTCGACACAGTAGACCACGACATACTTTTGGCAAAGCTAGCGGATATGGGCTGTACCTACCATACTGTAAATTTTTTCGCCAGTTATCTTCGTGACAGGCGTCAATATGTGGACTGTGGCGGACACTTCTCCGAGCCCTACTACACCAGATCGGGCGTCAGTCAAGGTACAAATTTGGGTCCCTTATTATTTATTATTATGGTTAATGATTTACCAAAGGTCATCAGGTCGACATGCATGCTATTTGCTGACGACCTTAAGTTGTCAGCAGTCATAAAAGACACTGCGGATCATGTCATGCTGCAGCACGACTTGGATAGGGTCACTGAATGGAGTCACTGTAATAAATTATACTTTAATGTATCAAAGTGCTCGGTACTTTCATTCACACGGACACGAACCCCACAACACCACCAGTACAGCATGGATGGGAAGTCTCTGCAGCGTGTCAATGAGGTGAAGGACTTAGGCATACTTTTTACCAGTGATCTGCAGTTTCGCAAACACGTGGTTCTCGTTTGTAAAAAGGCTTACAGGAACCTGGGATTTATGCTGCGTCAGGCAAATGACTTCACAAACATGAGTGCATTGAGGGCTTTGTATGAGGCTCTTGTGAGGAGTCATCTCGAGTATAATGCGGTTATCTGGAGTCCGAGTGAAACAAAATACAAAAACATGCTTGAACGGATACAAAATAAATTCGTCAGATTTCTGTATTTAAAGCTGTATGGGAGATACCCAGGATATCCGTTACTGTATCCTACCCTATTTTGCCTCGGTATGGTAGGCTATTATAAATTGGAAATTCGGCGTGAAGTGGCACTGGCAGCATACATTTTCAAAGTTTTAAGGAGTGTTATACAAAACCCGGGCATACTATCAGAAATAGGATTTAATTTACCGGATGGGTACGTGACGCGGCGGCGCAGGCCGCAGCTGCTGGTGGTGCCGAGGGGGCGCACTAACCTGCTGGGGCGCGCACCGCTCACTCGTGCGCTGCGCACTCTCAACACGGTGGCGGAGGAGATAGATGTATTTAACTGTGCACTGAGTGACTTCACAAGGGCCACATGCTGTGTAGCATGTAAGGTTAATTAAGGTTTATTTTTAAGTTACTTTGTCGCATTAGTTTTAAAAAAACTGTAATGGCAAAGGAGACATGTGATGTGATAAATAAATAAATAAATAAAAAAGTTAAAATAAACTGTTTTGTTATGATTCTTAAGTTAATATTAGGATGTAATCGTTTTTTATCGTCTATTCAATTGTGTTTCTCGGGTCAATTTTGCTCAGGTTAATTTCAAAGTATGATTAAATATTAAAATGGAGCAAAGTAAAAATCTAGAAGTGGCTTGTATATAAACAATCAATAGTATATAAACAAATTTGCTCCGACATAATTATTTTTTTTTGCCGGCTTTCTATGGTGAATATCCGACCTGTGCAACGCTCTTCTATCTGTCCGCATGGAACAGTCAAATTCCTGCGCAAAGTTCCTCGTCGGTGTGAAAGGTTCGGCTTCATAAGTTCTTACCATTCGCTGTCGGTCTTCTTCATTTATTTTTCTTGATTACCTATACTTCTCGCGGGTGGTTAAGTAGGCTTCCTTCTTCTTCATAGCGCCTTATCCACAGCCTTACTGTATAGCGCTGCAAACAAATTTTTAATCAATGAAACCATAAATAACAAGAGTTATTGTAACTAAATAGTTTTCGAAATGTTGGACTGGTTTAGAACCCGATCCCTTAGATGTAACGATTAGCTGGACACACTATACTGCTATAAAGGCTCTCTACTACTATGGTCATAATGTCACGTTTATAAAACGTATTCCCGATTTTATTATGATGACACTGACTACTTTTTTTATCTATTCCAGTGAAACTATTTTTACTAGCGCGAGTTTGCGAAACATAACAGTTCACATAATTCCTTGCCCTTAACTAAAATTTAGGTAAAAGTATTTGCTTTAAATTTACAATTTATAAAATACTATCTGTGTCCCGCGGTTTCAAACGCGTAAATACCTAAGTTCCGTTCCCGATGTCGTTATAGTTCCTCTGTTCTTCGAGACGAAGTCTTTTTTTTTTAATTTTTCGGGCAATTTTGTATACAAACAATTAGCAAAATCGGTTCTGCTGCTCTCGAGATTTGTGCTTAGCAACACATTCAGCGATTCATTTTTTAAATTGGACGTAGTTATGCAAACTAGAACCATCCCACACTTTGAGTGAAATTGAGTTATATATGTAGATAGACTGTGTATGGTGTATAACATCTCCTCAGAAAAAATTCTGGCCGATAATAGCAGTAGGGTATAATTGGGGGTTCTGCATCACTTGCTTTCGCTGCGCTCGAGCTGCGTGATGCAAAACGCCCCAATTCTACTGCTTAAGCAGATCGTAATGTGCATATCGTATTCAATAACAATACAGTCGAATAAGGATTGCGTTCGATTCGCAACTGTTCATTCAGCGGGAATCCGACTTCCTAGTATCGTGATGTATTGTTTTGCATCTGTTGCATTGTAATATGTAAGAGATTGATCGTCTAAATCTAAACTTACGATGTAGCATACAGAAATACGACCTGTTAAGACATTCATTATACTTGCATTATAACACTTGTGAGCATGTTTATTATCATGCCTTTGTTAAGTATACATAAAACATTGCATCTCAGTTGTATTTGCCGAAGCCCGAAAGGAGTAGACCGCGATGCTTATGTCCCATGTAATAAAGACTGTATGAAATCCTTTCTTTCCTTTTATAAGTTAACATAAAGAATAAACGTTGTAAGGTTCATACTACTAGGCTAACACTTGGTACATAAAACTTCCTTTTTAGAATTTCATCTCAGGTATCCGCGACGCTGTGGCGCCGTTTTCTAAATTAGGAAAGAAAAAGATGTGTGCTCGTTATGCATGCTACATATTATCAAATTGAACTCTATGCTTTCAACACATACAGTTGCAACACAAACAGTACAGTAATTGTGTCATTAGAGTTTTAGAACTTGTTCATATATATGACTGCAATAAATTAAAAAGTATATTTAATTGGTAACAATTACTGTGAGTGTTTGTTTGGGATAATTAGGGTAGAGGAAATAAAGAGTGCGCACTGCCTAAGAGTACGCATTGCTTCTATTTAAAAAAATATTATTTCGATTGGCAACATTGGATTACCTGTCAGTTGTCTGTGAAGAGACATTGTAGTGGACACAATATTCGAATCGCTCCGGTAAGTATTTTCATTTTTATTGCAATTTATATGTTTTTGACATGTTTGATGTTATTTTCATGCATCTTTGATTATCTACTGTAAGGGTTGTGGGAATACGCAGTGAATAAAGGTTGGTTATTCATGAAATTTGCAAACGGAACTTTGCTTTATGTGAGAGGTTATGTCGGTATTTTAAGCTGTTTTTTTGCAATCGAGACACAAATTCAAAATGGCATGTTTGGTAAGAGTACGCACCCAAAGAGTGCGCACGCGTACTCTTAGCTTGTATGGAGCTTGGATTGGCTTTACTAAGGATTGATGTTTTTATTTCAGAATACTTAAATATTACCTACAATATGGGGAGATATAAAAGAAAAACCGATAGGAAGCTAGTTTTTAGTGAGGATATGCTGAGAGATGCAAGAGAAAGGATCGAGAGAGAACAAAGCAAAAGGTCTGTTGCGGATGCATTGAATGTTCCAGAATCCACATTAAGAAAACGATTAAAGGCAGGAACTGTCCCTCTGTCATTGGGCAGATTTAAAAATATATTTACTCCAGAGTTAGATACAAGCTTGGCAGACCATTGCCGAAAATTGGATACATGTTTCTACGGCCTCACGAAAAAGGAATTGGGAAGAATGGCCTACGAATTAGCAGAAGTGAATGGTCTAGACCATAGATTCAATAAAGAAAAAATGCAGGCTAGCAAAGTATGGGTTGAAAATTTTGCGAGGCGACATGGACTTAGTCTTCGTCAGCCAGAAAAAACTAGCATAGCAAGGGCTGCTGGCTTTAACCGTGTACAAGTACAAAGATTTTATAATAATCTCAAAACTCTCTTAGTTGAATAAAAATTTGTCGGCAGACAAATCTACAACATGGACGAAACCGGTCTGCAGACAGTTCCGAATAAATTACCAAAAGTGTATTCACAGAAAGGAAAGAAGATTGTGGGGAAAATAGTTTCTGCAGAAAGAGGGCAAACTATAACTGGTGTCTGCTGCATGGGTGCAACTGGTTCGTTCGTGCCACCTGCACTAATTTTTCCTCGAAAGCGACAAAAACTAGAACTGATGGATGGGGCTCCAGATGACTCCTTACTCCTTGTATCAGATTCTGGTTATGTGAATGCCGATTTATTCATACTGTGGCTTAAACATTTTATTCAGATGGTCAGGCCATCTAAAGATGTCCCCGCTCTCTTAATTTTAGATAATCATTCCTCACATCTAAGTTTAATTGCTATTGAATTAGCTCGCCAGAATGGAGTTGTTCTTTTGACTTTGCCACCACATACAAGCCATCGCATGCAGTCATTAGACACAGGATTTTTCGGGCCTCTAAAAAAAGCATATGCTACTGCTTGTGATAATTGGCAAGTCTCCAACCCTGGCCGTGCAATCACGCAGTTCCAAGTTGCTCGGATATTTGGTACGGCATACTCAAAAGTTGCTTCAGTTGAAAGAGCGAAAAAATCTTTTGAATCCTGTGGTATCTGGCCTTATAACCATCAACTGTTTTTCGGATGAAGATTTCGCTCCCTCGGAGGTAACTGATCGCCCTGATCTAAGTTTGGGACCTGCAGGAGATGCTAGTGATAGCCCAGCTCCATCAGGAGATGCTAGTGATAGCCCAGCTCCTTCAGGAGATGCTAGTGATAGCCCAGCTCTATCTGCACAATCAGCAAGTCCGAAGATGGATGATATGAGTGCTTATCCAGCGCCAACTGCTATTCAACAAACAGATGATTTACAAACAACGTCCACTTCAACATTCATTCAGCCGTCTGACATCCGTCCATTACCAAGGGCCAATATTCAAAAAAAGAGAAACACAAAATCCAAAAAATCTGAAATACTTACAAGTTCCCCATACAAAAAACAATTAGAAGATCAACAAAAAACACAGAGAACACTGAATAAAAAGACCAAGAAAGCTACTCCAAATGGGCCGACATTGGCGAATACAAGCACAGGTTCAGAAATCATACGCTGCCCTCTTTGTGTAGAAGTTTATACAGAACCGCCATCAGAAGACTGGATCCAGTGCAGTCGATGCGGGGCTTGGTGGCATGATGAGTGCACGGATTATCTCGGATTCGGGACCTTCATTTGTGATCTTTGCTTACATGCGCACTCTTAACTCGTATAAAGGGTCATGAATGCGCGCTCTTTGCAATAATGCATCCTAAGAGTACGCATGGGACAAGTCCTAGTTTTTAGGTATTTTAAAATGTTTTTAATATGTTGATTAATTACAAAAAATTATAACATGTTCCTAATAAACCAAAGTCTAGTTATAAATTAAGCCGAAGGTTGTAATTTAAAAGTTGATTTAAAAACAAATAAATGTTTAAAAAGTGCGCACTCTTTGTTTCCTCTACCCTACATAAAATGTCGGTGAGTACTTTTTTTTCTGCTCTTTATTAATAATATTTAATTTTTTATTACGCGTATACTTAGTTTTTTATTTTTTTGTTCCAGGACTCTGAAGACCTTTTTAATTTTATCCCATACCCGCCAAAGGAACCAAACGCAGGCGAGTCATCTAAACTCAATTTAAAGAGAAAACGGGGGACATCATCAGCTCCACAAAAGCGTCAACGAGTTCAAGTATACTCCTATACTAAAACAAGGGCTCAAAATATATCTGCATCATCAAGGACGATAAAAATTGAAATTTACGAGGCTGATAACCAGCCTAAAAAGGCTTGCGAGTGCAGGGCGAACAAGTGCGTACAATACGTAATAAAAGATATTAATTGTGATGATATATACTTCGCTTTAGAAAATATAATTGGAAAAATTCATGAAAAAATTCAATAAAATTGTATATTTATATTCAGACTTTTATGACTGTGTAACATTCTTTTTAGTTAAGTTTAAATTATCTTTGTTTATGTGTATAATCATAATTATTATATTGTTATTATACTATCATTATTATATTAGCTTATAGTGTCCCACTGCAGGACAAAGGCCTCCCTTCCCGACTCCACTAGTCTCTAATTATATTGTTAAATATTACATAAATAGTATTAAAATTGTAATCATTTTATAATTAAAAAATAAATAAAATTGTGCAATAAATATATTCAATAAAAACAGTAGCTAAAATTATGTAGTTAATATACTTACTATACCATACCTATGTATATTAGCTTTAAAAATAAATTAGGATTATGTTGTTACTTTAAACATTTTTAATAAACTTATTTCCCTGGTACTGTGTACACAATTTGGTTTTATTTTTAATCAACTCATCACAATAAAAGAGACCAAGTCGAAAAATTGTTAAAAGGATTAACCACCTTATGACCACGCAATGAGGTCGCATTTTCAGCGTAAACACTCTTGTACTAATGTTGGTTTCATATTAAAAAAGCGTATCAGTTCGTGCATACATAAATGAGGTCTCATATAATTGGTTATAAGAAAGTTTCTTGTTATGACCGCCGTTAATTGAGCTCTTATTCCTTTTACGATTTTCATCTCCAATTGCTTGGTGAAAAGCTATTATGGTTAATATGATGAGCAGACATATTCCATATGTGCATCATTAGGATGCATTCATACCTGATACTAGTAAAAGAAATTTGTTCAATTAAAAGTATGCTCTAAGTACTACTGTCATAGGGACCAAATATCATAAATATTTTTTTATTGTAATTTTTTTTTGCTATAATTTGTTGCAAGGAGTTCGTATATGAACACGTCTTTATTTTTAAGGTTTATAAAAGTATGCACTCGATGAATGTGCTTTACTTTACTTTCTTACACGTAAGTTTGAATACTTAATTTGAACTGTGTTCGTTAGTGTCACAAGTTTTCCTACGTTTTTTTGTGACGGAATTCTACAACAGTAAAGTATGTAAGTACTTATTTATTATACTTAACTATATTTTCTAAAAGTCCCCATCATAAAATCTTGACTATTTTCCCCTGAGCGCTTACAATAATTCAATATTTATTAACATTTTTATCATTACTCATTTGACCAGTGCTCGTAAGTAGATCTACTGAGCGAGAGGTTTTGGCCTCGATTTCCAAATCATGCTAAGACAATTCATAGGTTCAATATATAATTAGATTTTTTTAGGGTTCAGTGAATCCGCGAGAAACAGCTAGTTTCTTTATACATACATGCATCGCTGTAAACAGGTGTGATAATATTATATGAATTACTTTTCAGGGCTCAGATTGACAATCCGTTTTGGTTGTATGAAGAGGATTCGCCCCAACCTTCAACTGCCGCTAATAGCAGTTCTAAGAAGAAAGCTGAACCAGTGAAGCGGGCTAAAAAGTCTCAAAAGAAAAAAGTTCTGCCGGCGAAAAATCCATTTGCTGGGGAATCAGATTCCGACAGCGATACGATAAAGCTTGCCGAGGATACTACTCCACCAGCTATCAAACGAAAGAAAATTGCTGTTTTTCCTGACTCTGAGGTAAGCTTATGCTACACTTTAAACTATGTAGGCACACTTTTTATTCCTTCTGTTTACTTATATCTATCGATAACTCCTGCCTTTCACAGCCTAGGGCAGGGATGGTGAACCTTTATTGACTTGCGTGCCCAATCAAATAAAAAACAAATAAAAAATCAAATAGTTAACATGAAAAGGTAAAAGATTATGAAGAATAGACTTGTCTTTGATTCGAAAATTTTCATAAACAATTTTAACATTAGCGCTAAGATATCTTAATAAAATAGGCTCTGTTCGGGATATGGGAAATAGTTCTCATGTGATCTGATTGAATGCATGAGTACGTGGTTATGGCACATAATTTCAATTGAAAACTTGCAAAATAATGGTGTGCCCAAATTATTAGCTGCGTGCCATTGGTTCGCCATCCCTGGCCTAGGATATATTCCCGACAAAATAAGTTTTATAAGGAAAGTTTTTTTTATCTTCGAAACGTTACGTGGTGATACAACACACCTTGAATTTAGCCTAGATGTTACTAGGTAGATGCTAAATTGAAGTTTTATTGTTTTCCAGGAAGAACCGCAACAACCGATTCGAGCGGCGACTTTAAGAAGTGCTTTCTCTCAGCGCATAGCTTCGGGCTACAGCTACCAATCAGACCCGACGAAAACAGGACAGTATTTTTTCGAACTGCGAGTGTACAACACTTGCGAGGCTGAGCGACTGCCACACAACGAGCGCTGGAAGCAAGCTCTCATAACTTTGAAGCTTGCTACTGACCAGAACACAGGTGTTTGGGCTGCATTAACCGGTCTAGTTAATGCTGGTCGAAAAGAAATGAGGGATATTCGTCCGGTACTGTACCCTAATCCCAATAATTAGGATATTTTTTTTTTTAACTTTTTAGATTCATGTAATCCCCATCTTAGGTTTATAATAACCATTTAACTTTATAGGAATTATTTTATTTTATCTTATTATTACGTATGTCCCATAAGTCTTATTATTATTGTTCATTGATAAAAAAAAATAAACCTTGCAGGCTTTACAAATAACAATTACCTTTTTGTCCTTCTAATTGCAACAATATGTATTCTCTTACAGACATTTTACACATGAGAAATAAAAATTGATTAACTGCACAAATGAAACAATTAATTGATTAAAAATTACAATTGAGACTTTAAATAAGATTAACTTTGTTTTATTATATATTTAAAATTCTAATTGCATATATTATGTGTATTCTCTTACAGGCATTATACACAAGAGAAATTAAAAATTGTTGAAATTTACAAATGAGATACAAATAATATTTACAAATAATATAATATAAATAATAGAAAACATACAAGATAAAATGTATGAAATATAATTCGGAATAATATTTTGTATTATTAATTAGAACTAGCATTCAATAACTTATATATTAAAAATCTAACCGAAAAGGTATACCTACTTTTGAAATGTTCTTTTGTAAAAGCTGCAAGATTTATGTTTCAAAATTGTCATCTCACTATAGATCTAATATTCATAAATCAAATCGCTTGTCGAATTCTGAAATTGATAATGTTCAAGTTATTGCTTCTGCATTTAAAAAAAGGATTATAAGTTATAAAATAAATCCGATTGTTTTCACTATAACTCCCGAAACATTTTTAAGCCAAATTTCAAACACTGTGTATAATATCATTAAAAAATCTATTAAAGAACATAAAGCAATTAAAGTAAATTTTGAACTATTTGTTTCTTACATTTTGCCTAAAAATGATGAAATATCCATGAAATCATTTAACACAAAATTTAATATTATAGTGCAAAGCACTGATATTGCTGATATTTACCGGAAATGTTCTGAGAAATTAACATCAAAATGTTCCGAGTTTGAACTTTCAGACTCTGGTTGGACAATAAATTTTATAAGTCATTTGGAAGTAAATGTAAATAAGTACAATCCTCTAAGAGCTGGAACTAACTTACAGTTACCCACCGTCATAAGAAATACAAAATCTTGTTTAAACATACGTAACAATGACAATTATTGTTTTTTGTGGTGTCTTTCAGCTCATATGTATCCAACTGTACAGAATCCTAATCGCACAAAATCTTATCCGCACTATACGAAACTATTTAATTTAAATAATTTATCATATCGTCCAAATTTTAATGACATAAAAATATTTGAGATGAATAATCCATTTATAAGTGTGAATGTTTATGGTCTGGACTCTAATAATCATGTAACAGGTCCTTTATATTTGACATGTAAACGCAAGCTTATCCATGCTAAACTGTTATACATATTTCAAAATGGAAAAGCACATTTTTGTTTAATAAAAGACTTTAGTCGCCTTTTGCATCGTCAATTAACTAAACACAAGTCTAAAGTATTTTTATGCGATGAATGTTTTTTATACTATGACACAATAAATAAATTGATGAATCACAACTGTGGTAGAAAACAAACCATTTTACCTGAAGAACATAGCAAATTACATTTTGTGAACTTTGAAAGAACTCAAAGTATACCTATTGTGATATATGGTGATTTTGAAAGTTTATTATGTGAATACTCGGACAAAAATCAATCCATTTTTACTGAAAGTGTACAAGCACATAAAGCATCCTCATTTGCTTGCTATATTTGCTGCAAGGCTAAACCCGACCTGAATGAGTTTGTAAGTTATAGAGGCCCAAATTGCAGCCAGACATTTGTTAAAACAATAATAAATGATGTCAAAAGGCTTCATAATATTTTACAAGAAGATAGGCCTATGTTACCTCTTACCCCTGAGGAGTTAACTGTTCATAATGAAGCTACAACATGTCACATATGTAAAACTCAATTTGTTAAAAACGATAAAATTATTAAAGACCATGATCATTTCACAGGTAAATATAGAGGTCCCGCACATAATAACTGCAATTTAAATTTAAAAAAATGTCAATTTATACCAATAATTTTTCATAATCTCTCTGGATATGATTCTCATTTATTTATTAAAGAATTATCTGGTATCCTTGGTAGAATCAATTTGATTCCTAAATCAAAAGAAAAATATATCTCGTTTACTAAGTTCATACCGATTGATAAAACAAATACCGCTCAGTTAAAATTTATAGATTCATTTAATTTTTTGAGTACTAGTTTAGATAAATTGGCAAAAACTTTACATTCAAACGATTTTCATCACATGCAATTGTATTTTCCTAATGAAAACTTATTTCAATTAGTTCGTAGAAAAGGGGTGTACTGTTACGACTACATAGATACATGGGAAAAATATAACGAAACTCAACTGCCTGAGCGATCTAAATTTTTTAACAAACTTACCGGGGAACATATTTCAACAGATGATTATCAACATGCTAAAAAAGTGTGGGACAGTTTCAAAATAAAAAATTTGGGAGAGTATACGGACTTATATTTGAAATGCGACGTACTTTTACTATGTGATATTTTTGAAAAATTTAGAGATATGAGTTTAAATTATTATAGTTTGGATCCGTGTTTCTATGTTTCATCCCCATCATTAAGTTGGGATGCTATGCTGTTACACACTAAAGTTGAGCTGGAATTAATTTCGGATGTTGATATGTACCAAATGTTAGAAGATGGAATTCGAGGTGGTCTTGCCCAGTGTTCACTGAGATATGCTAAAGCTAATAATAAATATCTATCGTCTTATAATAATAAAGAGCCAAGCTCCTATCTAATTTACCTAGACTGTGTTAACTTATATGGATTTGCTATGATGCAAAAACTGCCTATGCGTAATTTTAAATTTATGAACGAAAATGAAATAGTCAATTTCAATGTCATGAATGTATCTAAAAAGAGCAAACAAGGTTCTATTCTTGAAGTAGATTTACATTATCCAACTAGCATTCATAATTCCCATTCAGATTTGCCTTTTGCAGCCGAAAAGTTTTCTCCTTTGCAAAGGCAATGTAAAAAATTAATAGCAAATCTGTATAACAAATATCGTTTTGTAATCCATTATTTACATTTACAAGAGTGTTTAAAAAACGGTTTAATATTACTTAAAATACATAGAATACTAACATTCTTCCAAGATAATTTTTTAGAGCCATATATTTCATTAAATACATCTCTAAGACAAAAAGCTAAGTCAGATTTTGAAAGAGACTTTTTCAAAAAACAAAACAACTCTATTTTTGGGAAAACGACTGAAAACAAGCGCAAACAACTTGATGTTCGACTAGTTCAGGTATGGAAAGATAAATTAAATACAACTAACAAATTACATGGGGCTGAAAAATATATAAGTGCTCCAAACTTTAAAGACTTGACAATTTTAGACAAAAATTTGGTGGCTATACAGTTAAATAAAACAAAAGTAGTTTTAGATCGCCCCATTTATATTGGATTTTCTATACTCGAAATATCTAAAACACATTTATATAATTTTCATTATTCGATTATGAAAAAGATCTATGGAGATAACATAAAACTGTGTTATACGGACACTGATAGCCTTCTATATCACATAAAAACTGCCGACTTTTACACTGACATGAAAAATAATATTACTTATTTTGATACAAGCAATTTCGTAGAAAATAATATATATAGTATGCCAAAAGCTAACATGCAATTACCGGGTTATTTCAAAGACGAAATGGGAGGAGATGTGATCTCAGAATTTGTTGGTTTACGTGCTAAATTATATTGTATACAGTCAGAGAAAAATACCATAAAAAAGGCAAAAGGGGTTACAAAGCCGGTAACAAAAAAAATAGATATTGAAAAATATAAAAGAGCTTTAAAATATAATGAAAATTTAAGAGATGATATGTATATAATACGATCAAAAAATCATTGCATTTTTACACAAAAATTGAATAAGTTAATTCTTAACAGAGATGACAATAAACGGCAAATGATAAAAAACAGTTTTGAAACTGTGCCTTGGGGACATTATGGTACAATACTTTAATCAGAATTCGTATTTAGGTATGTTTTGTAATTATTATGTTTTGTGTATATCATAATTTACTATTATGTGATTGTAAAACACACCGTATTGATAACATGTATATCTACTTGTATGCCAAATAAATATTATAAAGTACTTTGTTGTTTTTTTTATTTTTATTTATAAATAAAAAAGTATACCATATACTGTTGTATGTATGTATTGTTGACGGAAAGGTAAATAAAAGAAGATAAATTTTGTGACATTTTATATTCAACAATAAGTAATAAGCAGCTTACACTCTTGTTATAGTATGCGCGCATAAGTAAACTGCAAGCATGCAGTGGCCTCGATACCGTGCATGGAAACAGCCCAACACGCGCAGAGTAAAACGCTGACACCAACGGCCTTTGTTCGTCATTTGATGCTTCTGCTTACCGGATATGTCTTTTACCTACTTGTAATAAAATTATAATATTGAATTGTTAATTCATTCTGTATCTAACATCGATCGGAATAGGTTATTGCATTAATCTAAGTCTTTCATTGTAATTTTACTTAATTAAATTAGTTTAAAGAATCATTTTGGTTTTTTTTGGGTCCTCCGACAGCGACGTACTTAATTGGCGCAGTCGGTAGGATACTCGAGGCGTCTCGAGCTAGCTAGATAGGGCTATTCTAATATCGAAGACCGTCCCGCTAATTCGCTACCGCCGTCGCGAGCGAGCGCGTTCGCCGAGTATCCAAGAACAAGAACCTGTCGTCCTGCGCGGAGGAGATATCCAGACATCGATCCCAGAGGTACCAGAATGCAGTTGATGTAAGTACACCGAAAATCGTTTCTGTGAGTTGCTTTCAATTCTCCCTTCCTATAATTAGTTTAGATTAGTTGCAACCATTTTTCATCCAAGGCGATCGACGCCTAAAGGGCCAGAGCGCTCTAAACAAGCACGTAGGTTAGATATAGAGGGCTATCAGTCCAGATTTAAATATTTCAGATAGTAGTTTAGAATTAAAATCTATCAATATGACTAGTGCCGATTTGATTTATAAAACTTTACGGTTAGTGCCAGATTTCGATGGTAATTCGCATGTTTTACCAAGATTTATACACCTTTGCGATCAAATCGTTGCCGAATATATCGTAGCAAATCCTAATGATTCCTTGGCGAGACTCTGCTTAATAAACGGTATCTTGAATAAGATAACTGGACCAGCCGCTCGCATAATTAACTCTAACGGTATTCCTGAAGATTGGGATATGATTAAAAAGTCACTTATTAATAACTTTTCGGATCAAAGAGATGAGACCACTCTTTACAACGACCTTATGTTAGCAACTCAGGGGAACAACTCGCCTCAAGAATTTTATGATCATTGTGTAAATCTCTTCAGCACTATCATGACATATGTCACCTTGCATGAGAGCGTTAATACAACAATCGAAGCTAAGCGTACCTTGTATAGGAAATTAACTATGCAAGCATTTGTCCGCGGTTTAAAGGAGCCCTTAGGCTCACGTATACGTTGCATGCGTCCTGATAGTGTCGAAAAAGCGCTTGAATTTGTGCAGGAAGAATTGAACGTCCTTTATTTGCAAAACCGTCATGATCCAATTACCGATAAAAAGTTAGTGCAAAAATCTTTGTCACAGGTAACACCTAACCATGGTCCTAATCCTATAGCAAAACAGTTCAATTTTTCAGCGCGAACCGGTCCGCTTTCTAACTTTCAGCCTCCACCGATGTGGAAACCGAATTTTCAGCATAATCAGACTGGCCCACATGGTAACGCCGGAATGCCTTCGCACTCGCCACAGATGTTCCGTCCACCAATGTCGAATGCGCACCAAATGTTCCGCGCACCGTTGTCGAATACGCAACAAATGTTCCGCGCGGCGCCTCCTAACTATAATCGCTTTAATAATAACTTTCAATTACAGCCGCGAAATCCATCCCAAAATTTTGGCCCTAAGCCTATGAGTGGTGTTAGCCACTATGTTGCTAAAGATAAACCTTCATTTGGTCAGATGTTAGGTCATGATTGGCGTAAAAGCGGTAACCCGCAGCCATCAAACTACTTTAAAACAAAGGAGATGAACATGAATGTATGCGCTGGTTACGGTGACCAATATTACTGTCCGGACTATTACGGTGAGCCCGATTATAATATTTGTTATGTAGAAAATACTGAATACTATAATATGGAACCAACTTATTGTACGGACGATGTACCATACTATGATAATTTTGCTATAGACTACTCATCTTCAGCCACCGACGATCCTCAACCAAGCACCAGCTCTAGTGGTGAGCAGGATTTTCAGAAGCGCGAGAAATCAGACAAATTAAAATAGAGCTTAATCTGCAGACGCAAAGGCAACTTCCATTTATTCAAATTTCACAGCCACCGTTAAAATTATTAATTGATACAGGTGCCAATCAATCGTTTATTAGCCCGGAAGCAGTTGACACGTTTTACAGTAATTTCCCTTTAAACTTTGACCCATTCGAGGTTACAAACGTCCATGCTACTTCAAGAAATAACTATTCTATAACTATTCCCACGTTTAACGAATTTCAGGAATCTGAAATATAAAATTATACATCTACAAGTTTCATGAGTACTTCGACGGGCTTATAGGTTTAGATTTATTAGAAAAATGGGAAGCCAAAATTGATCTTAAAGATAAGCAGTTAATAACCCGAAATTCTATAAACGTAATTAGCATGTACAATTCGCGAAACGTCAATTTATATGAGGATATTATACCGGCAAACTCATCGAAATTACTAAAGGTGCCAATTAATGTACACGATGGAGACGCAATCGTCTCTGAACAAACTATATCTAATTGTACTATTAGGGATTGTTTAACTACAGTCAGGAATAATCGTGGATTTTTAGAAGTTGTTAACCCTACTTCACACGATATAATATTCTCAATGGACCGTGCTGTACAAGCCGAAACTTATAATATTCAGAGCACGCGTACTGAACAATCGCCTCACGATTCTCAGTTTAGTTTATCTGAAAAAATATCAAAGCGCGCTAAAGAAGTTATATCACGGTTGCGTATGGATCACCTTAATGAAGAAGAGCGTATTAATTTAGTAAAGTTATGCGAAAAGTACAGCGATATATTTTACATAGAAGGAGAGGCCTTGACATTTACTAACAAAATAAAACATCGCATTCGCACCACTGATGAAATACCGGTTCATACAAAGAGCTACCGATATCCATATGTACATAGGGAAGAAGTGAGAGATCAGATAGGGAATATGCTAAGTCAGGGTATCATTCGCCCCTCAGAATCGGCCTGGAGCTCACCCATTTGGGTTGTCCCAAAGAAGGTTGACGCCTCTGGCAAAACCAAGTGGCGTTTGGTTATAGATTTTAGGAAAGTAAACGAAAAAACTTATGATGACAAGTACCCCATACCTAACATCAACGACGTTCTAGATAAACTAGGAAACTGTCAATATTTCACCACACTCGATCTCGCCAGTGGTTTTTATCAGGTCGAGATGGACCCTATGGATATCCCTAAAACCGCTTTTAATGTGGAAAACGGTCATTATGAGTTTTTACGTATGCCTATGGGATTAAAAAATGCCCCATCTACCTTCCAGCGTGTCATGGACAACGTACTAAAAGACCTACAGAACACAGTTTGTTTGGTATATCTAGATGATATTGTAGTCTTTAGTACATCGCTCCAAGAGCACATAATTAATCTTGAGAAGGTGTTTCAAAGGCTACAAGAGTCTAATTTTAAAATCCAGTTAGACAAATCAGAATTTCTTAAATTAGAAACTTCCTATTTAGGTCACGTCATAACTAGAGACGGCATTAAGCCCAATCCAGATAAAATTATAGCTATACAAAATTATCCCATTCCGACCACCCCTAAAGAGATTAAACAATTCTTGGGTTTAGTCGGTTACTATAGGAAATTCATCCCAGATTTTGCGAAAATAACGAAACCCCTAACACAATGTTTAAAAAAAGGAAAGAAAGTAATTATTAACTCCGAATATACCCAAAGTTTCGAAAAATGTAAAGCCCTCATAACTAATGACCCAATCTTGCAGTACCCAGATTTTACAAAAGATTTCATCTTAACAACAGACGCCTCTAATGTCGCGTTAGGCGCTATTTTGTCTCAGGGTACTGTGGGCGCTGATAGACCTGTATGCTACGCATCCCGCACTCTAAATGAGAGCGAGATAAACTACAGTACAATTGAGAAAGAGCTTCTCGCTATAGTCTGGGCGACGAAATACTTTCGACCGTATTTATTCGGAAGAAAATTTAAGATCGTTACGGATCATAAACCACTTCAGTGGGTTATGAATCTGAAGGAGCCCAACTCTAGATTAACTAGGTGGAAGCTCAAACTATCTGAGTACGACTTTACCGTAATTTACAAGAAGGGCTCAAGTAATACTAATGCCGACGCCCTTTCTCGCATTCAAATTAATAACGAAGAGGCAAACTCTATGGTAGTGAACTCATCCGAGCGTCCGCCTTCCATAGGGAACTCATCTACAGCTTCCGCTCATACTAGTAACGAAAATCCGATACTCGAAGTACCAATAGTTGACGAGCCATTAAATAAGTTTCACAGGCAAATCTGTATAAGCGTAGTTGGCGATATTAAAAAACGACCTACAGCATCAAAACCGTTTGATACGCACACTAGAACAGCTGTGCAAGTATCTAAAACCAATCTGGAAAACGATATTGTAAACGTTATAAAGGAATACGTCAACCCCAAGGTTAAGACCGCGTTATTAATTAATCCTCCATTAGCTATGTACGATATTATACCCATAGTCCAAGATAAATTTAGAAGCTCTTCAATGAATCTAGTGTTAGTTAAGAGAGAGGTTGAAAACGTTAAAGAGTATCTTAGACAGCAAGAGATAATAAAACACTACCACGATGGGAAAACCAACCATCGCGGTATAAACGAATGTTACTTAGCTCTCTCTTCGCGTTACTATTGGCCAAAAATGAAAGACGAAATTTCTAAATTCGTTAACTCCTGTATTATATGTGGTCAAGCAAAGTATGACCGACATCCCATTAAACAGCAATTTAATATAGTACCTCCTGCAAGTAAGCCCTTTGAAATCGTGCATATAGATTTATTAACGATCCAAAATGAAAAGTATTTAACTATTGTAGACGTATTCACTAAATACGCTCAGGCCTATCACGTACGAGATAGTACAGCTGTTAGTATTTTACAAGCTCTGTTGAAATTTTGCTCGCATCATGGTCTACCTCTTACCATCGTATCAGACAACGGGACAGAATTTACGAATCAGTTATTTAGTGAATTTGTAAATCTTCATAGAATAACTCATCATAAAACTTTACCGCATGCCCCTAATGATAACGGAATCGTAGAACGGTTCCATTCGACTCTGTTAGAACATCTACGTATTCTAAAATTAACACATAAAGGCGATGATATAATAAGCCTCATCCCTTACGCTATCTTGGCATATAATAGTACAATACACAGCTTTACTAAATGTCGACCGCTCGATATAATAACTGGTCACTTCGACCCACGAGACCCTTTCGATATAAACCTAGGTAGTCACCTTTTGCAGCAATATACTCAGAATCACAGAGACAAGATGAAACTAGTATATGATACGTTAAACGAGTCTTCCTTAATAGATCGTACGAATATTATAGAAAACCGCAACAAAACTCGTGAACCCGAAGTTGAGTATCAACCTCAGCAACGTATCTTTGTCAAAAATCCGTTAGCAAGTCGTCAAAAGATAGCTCTCAGATATACACAGGACACGGTATTAGCCGACCTACCGATACATATATATACATCTAAAAAACGGGGTCCTGTCGCCAAAAGTCGATTAAAAAGAGTCCCTAAAAGCGCTCAATTGTTACAGGGTGCTACTGGTCCTGACTGCTCCTTTGATAGCAGCCCAGGAAGTAAACCGGGAGATAACACTTGAGAGCTTGGATGATGGCCCAGGAATACTACCTTTTCGGCTCGGTGCAATGAAACTTATAACCCACTATCATACCTTCTTACAACGTATTGAACTTAAAGACATTGACGAAAAAATAAGGGCGTTACAACATCAATTAGATAACTTTAAACAGAAATTAGATAAGGACACTTATACCTTATACGAACTACAATTAGACTTCCTTTCTAATAAATTAGTACACGTAATTCATCAGTTAGACTCTTTAAAACCGAGTCGTGTAAAGCGAGGTCTCATAAACGGGCTAGGCTCTGTAATAAAAAGCGTCACAGGAAATTTAGATTATTCAGATGCGCTTAGATACGATAATACTATCAAAAGCCTACAGGATAATAATTATGAAATCGCCGAAGAATTAAATAACCACATTAGTATTAGTAAAGAATGGATGGTCCAGCACTCCAATATCATCACGCAGTTAGTTACAAATCAAGCTAAGATAAACGAGACATTAAAATTACTATTAGATAAAGATGCCTACAAAGACTCAAATCTCATTAAATATGCAAAATTCGGTCAGCATCTTACTATTTTAACCGAGAACTTAGAAGAAATTCAAAACGAATTAGTTAGAATTGAGAATATAATAGCATTTATTCATAGTTCTAGTCCTCATCATTCCATGATTAGTATTGAAGTGTTACGCCATATGATCGAGAGGTTAGTTAAAATCTACGGTAGAGATAAAATATTAGATTTAGAGCTTAGACAATACTACGACGTCATAAAACCAGGTTATTATTATTCGGGCAACCAAATAGTAATTATATTTAAGATACCAATATTCACTTTAGAAAGTTACGACCTCTATAAATTATCAATAGCTCCAAATAAATTTAGGCAGGCCCTTATCCCTCCTTATCCTTTGATTGCAACTAGCAGGAAAGGTTATGTGTATATAGAGGCTGAATGCCCGAAGTACAACACCTGGTACCTCTGCGAGGACAAGAGGAATCATCAGCTGCGGCAACATCCGGACTGTATCCAGAATTTGTTCATGAACCAATCCCTTGATAGCTCTTGTGAAATTGCTACAGTATCATTATCAAGAATAGCCATGGAAGAGTTGGACGAAAAACACTACGTTATATCATTCCCCTGCGCAACAAGAGTACACACCTTATGCGGACGAGAAGATTACAACGTACTCAATGGCAGTTATCTGGCAACTATCCCTGTAAACTGCTTTCTGTATACTTCTGAATTTACAATTACAAATCTTAACGACCACGTGGAGGGACAGCCATTGAAGATAATGAAACTACATTACACAGATGTCCAGGAAAAATCAAAGCAATTTAAACTTAATTCAATAGATCTCACGAGATTGCATGACGCCCAACATAAAGTGATAGTACAGCCTCCGCTACAGCTAAAACCAATTGAGTCGGAATACTTATATCATACTACGATTCCCCTTTACCTCATACTATCAGGGTTATTGGCACTTGCTGTATTCATCATCATGAAACGCCATAAGATGTTCCAGTGTGAAACCAAGATGCAGCCTACCGGAGATGAAATTTACGCAGTACCTGGACCTTCTGCTGAAGTATCGAAAACTCAGTCAGCAATATTTTCTCAGCTCAAACTTCAAAAATAATTGCTGATCTGGCGGTGGAGGTGTTATAGTATGCGCGCATAAGTAAACTGCAAGCATGCAGTGGCCTCGATACCGAGCATGGAAACAGCCCAACACGCGCAGCGTAAAACGCTGACACCAACGGCCTTTGTTCGTCATTTGATGCTTCTGCTTACCGGATATGTCTTTTACCTACTTGTAATAAAATTATAATATTGAATTGTTAATTCATTCTGTATCTAACATCGATCGGAATAGGTTATTGCATTAATCTAAGTCTTTCATTGTAATTTTACTTAATTAAATTAGTTTAAAGAATCATTTTGGTTTTTTTTGGGTCCTCCGACAGCGACGTACTTAATTCTCTTGTCGAAATAAGATTTACTGTTGATTAGACAAGCTAATTTTTTTTACTATTTTACCTATCAAAAATTCAATTTCATCCATAATATCATCACAATAGTCTTTCACTAGGTACTGAACACTTACACGAGCATTATTATTTTCACAGTAATTAATTCCTGGAACAGTGTCACCACTCAGATCATAAACTGCTATATTTATCAAATGATGACATTTTCCTGGTTCATTTCGAATAACATAAGACAAAGATGTGTCCAGCTTCCTTTTTTTAGTCTTCTTGGAACTTTGAGCTTGATTATTCTGAGAGTCTTTAACTGGTAAATGTTGCTGAGGAGTTGTGATTTGAGAATCAACATTATCAAATATATATCTGTTAAGTTCTCCAATGCCGAGAATGCTGGGGCTGTATGACATGATTCTGAAAATAAAACTTAAGTGAGATATCTAATTATCCACATTAAAAATATAGTGTTAATTTTTTTAACATTAAAAACTTACCAATAAAACTTAATTTCTCCGCTAAAAACAGGTCCTGCTTCGACTAACTACTAACTACTAACTACTACTAACTAGCATAATGAAATATGACGCAACATGAAATTAAATCAATTAGGTATTAAAAATATAATATTGTATACCTAATACAAGAATACAAAAATTAACTTAAACCTGTACAAACATGTTAAATCCTGTATTTATGTTTTATGTAATATATCTTATTTAGTGTTAAAGGTATAGCTGCCTATAAATATGTGTGTTAGACACTCATTACAGTAATTGTCAAAATGAAGTTGATCAAGCAACCCATATCTTTGAAAGTTAACAATATAGATTTAAATGAATCTTCTCAGCAGATCAGACATAGTCCTTTATTACCGAATACGATTCGATGTATAATGTGTGGTCCATCGAACTGTGGTAAAACTAACGTTATGATTAGTTTGTTGTTACATGAAAATGGTCTAAAATTTAAAAATCTTTATCTTTATTCCAAAACTTCATTTCAACCAAAATATCGTTTCTTGAGTCAAGTATTAAGAAGAGTGCCACAGATGAACTTCTATAAGTTTAACGATGATAAAGAGGTCATTTCTCCGACTGAAGCTTTACCAAATTCTGTATTTATATTTGATGATGTTGCATGTGAAAATCAAATAAACATCCGCAATTATTTCTGCATGGGTAGACACAAACAAATAGATTGTTTCTATTTATCTCAAACCTATTCGAAAATTCCGAAACAACTATTACGTGACAATGTGAATTTTCTTATTATATTCAAACAAGATGATGTGAATTTAAAACATATTTATGAAGAACATGTTAGTTCTGATTTACAGTGGAAAGAGTTCAGAAATCTATGTCAAACTGTTTGGAGTAAACCTTATAATTTTCTACTTATTAATAAAGAATCGTCATTAAATAACGGAAGGTACAGACAGAATTTTGATATGTTTTTTAAATTTGACTGACTGTTTATATAATCTGCATATAAGTAATTAACATGCAAAATCAAATTCAGTATAATTTGTTCTTTAGCTTAATACAGTTGTGATAACACGTATTACAACATGGAAAAAAATATTAAAATAGAATTAATTAAATCTGTTGACTCCATAAAAAATAAAATAAAACAAATGAAAAACCAGGAACATTCTATGAACTTGACACTTGATAAAATGTTAAAACCTGTCACAGATCCCCTTAAAACCCTAGTTGATTCGAACAAAACAATAGAAAAAAATAAAAATTTTGAAAATACATGCTTTAATTTTGAAGATATGGAATTGGGTGACAATAATACTAGCTCATCTACAAAGTTTGAAGAATGCTGCGAACTGAATTCTATGCAGTTCGTTAAAAAGTCTCCACAGACAAAATTACTAGAAGATCTAGAAATATCATTAGAGGGCTATGACATCCATGATATTTATGATGGGATAAATATACCTTTTGGAATTAGGAGTGCAAACAAAAAATTATTAATGGGTAATTCAATAGTTTCATTTTCTAAAATTGATAGTGTGAATGATGATAATGTCATTTTAATTAAAGTTGGTGACAAAAGCTACAATTTAACTCCTGGTTTAAAAGAACTTTTACTTCGAAAAAAACCTGATTTAAAACTAATATCGAGCAAAGATAAACTTGTCTATAAAGATATGTTGCATTATACAAATGCACATAAGAGAGATTTCAATCCTAATGCACAAATTAGAGGCGATAAAGGTATAAAATATCGTGAAATAATCAAACCATTGTTTTCTGAATCGTTAAACAGTAATATTGTTACTAAATTTGGAGGAAGCTTACCAACGCTAAAGAAATACAAAAAAGATGCTGACTTGGTATATTGGGACGATCCTAACGAACTCGTTGAGAGATTGAAACTATTAATTGCTTCCCGAGATGCTGGTAATACAAACCATGATAATGAAATTTTATCAATAATCGAGGAATTAAAAGAAGCTGGCATAATTAAATAATAAATAGTTGTAATACTATGCTTTTTATTCAGTATTAAAGCTGAATTCAATACAAATATACTGAACTGTGAATATGAGCAAAGCTGACGTAGTAAACGAAATTCATAAAAATGCAAGGGTGAACTATCCACGAAGACATGTTATCATGAAAGATATAGATGACTTGTGGCAAGCAGACTTAATTGATATGCAATCAATTTCAAAAGAAAATAAAAATTACAGATATATTCTTGCTGTTATTGACACATTTTCGAAATATGCTTGGGCCTTTCCTATGAGAAGTAAAACCAAAGAAGATGTGTGTAACTCTTTCAAATTTTTATTGAATAAAGGGCGTGTTCCTAAAAATCTGCAAACGGATAATGGAGCAGAATTTTATAATAACAAATTTAAGAAGCTTATGGCATCGTATCATATTAACCATTATTCAACCTTCTCAACAAAAAAGGCTTCAATAGTTGAACGATTCATCAGAACATTGAAATCTAAAGTCTACAAGGAATTTAGTTTAAAAGGCAATTACAATTGGGTAAATAATACCCTCAATGATGTTATTTACAAATACAATCACACTCACCATCGCACTATTAATGAAATCCCTGCTAATGTGGACAACAATAATAAAAAACTGATATTAGAAAGGTATTTACAGTTGCTAAAAAATGATAATTTAAAAAGCAAGTATAAAGTAGGTGATTATGTGCGTATCAGTAAATACAAAGGAACATTTGAAAAAGGTTATACTCCAAACTGGTCAACAGAAATATTTAAAATTCGTAAAATACAAAATACAACTCCTATAACTTACATAATAGAAGATACTATCAGAGGTCAGCCTATTTTAGGTGCATTTTATACACAAGAACTTCAAAAAACAAAACATCCCAATGTATATCTAGTTGAGAAAGTTCTTAGAAGAAAAGGTAGCAGAGTTTTGGTAAAATGGCTAGGTTTGTCTTCAGCTGAAAACAGTTGGATTGATAAATCGAATGTTATATTATAAATAAAATAATATTAACAACAAAATCGAATCGCATAACTATTTATTAAAGTATTCAAACCGGAATCATCAGTCTTATAATGTGTTTTGGAGAGAGCAGTCTTCTCAATTGGCTTATTAATAATTTACCATTTGAATTACACTTACCCGGATATAATTACTGTGGTCCTGGTACTAAATTAATAAAAAGACTTGCACAAGGAGATAACGGTGTAAATAAGTTGGACGAATATTGCAAAGATCACGATATTGCATATCACAAGTCATCAAACTTGAAAGAGCGACATAAGGCTGATTTAATTTTGTTAAAAATGGCAAAACAGCGAGCGGTTGCTTCCGATGCCAGTACAGGTGAAAAACTTGCGGCACGCTTAGTAAGTAAGGCTATGTCGGCAAAAATTAAAACTGGTTCTGGTTTGAGGAAAAAACGTTCTTCAAAAGTTACATCCGGAAAAGGATTAAAAAGTAAATTAAAAACTGTTATTACAAAAGCAAAAAGACACATAAAAAAATTAAAACCTAAGAGCAAGAAAATGGCTATAGAATTAGCTATTGCCGCTACCAGAGAATTAGCTGACGATTCATCGATTAAGCTCCCCCGTGTTATTCCTATTCCAAAAACTGGGGGAGTACTACCTCTGATTCCTATTTTTGCTGGGTTATCAGCGGCGGGAGCTTTAGCAGGCGGTGCAGCTGGTATTGCTAAAACCATAAATGAATACAAAATGGCTAAAAAGCTGTATGAGGAATCGAGGAGACACAATGAAAAAATGGAAGCTCTATGTATTGGGAATGGACTACACCTTAAACCACATAAAGATGGCCTTGGAATTTTCGTATCAAAAGAAAAAAACTAAGATATCGGCTACCCAAACGGGCCTTAACTAACTTTGACATTCTAAAGTATGGAAATAGAATTCCTCATTTTAGAGGTGTTTTTATGAGAGATGAGCTCCCTAAATATCCGTATAAAAAAGAATGCGGAGTTATTAATTTAGATAGTTCTAAAAATCCTGGTTCTCATTGGGTAGCCTATGCAAAACATAATGATTATGTTGAATATTTCGACAGTTATGGAAATCTTAAACCTCCAAAGGAATTTATAAAATATGTAGGTTCTAACATTCAATATAATTATGAAAATTTACAACGTGATCATCCCTTCAATTGTGGACATCTATGTTTAATTTTTTTAAAGAATTTTTGGTATAATCAAGAAATAAAATAAACCGGATCATTGTAAAGAGTTCAGTATACAAGCATGTCTACTACGGTTACCATCTCTGGAAATAAATCAGAACTGGTCTCGTATTTTCAACCACCTCTTCATTTATCTGATCAATACGAGTGCGGTTTACTATACTTTTCAGTATTCAAAACAAGACCGAATGTGTCCGCTATTAACAGCAGTTCAACAGCTGTAATCAGAATCGAATGTGATCTTGTGCACGGTTCATATTACAACGGATTACCGACTCATTTTATTCACGAATTCATATCTGATACTGCTTCAAGTCACGGCTACATAGAAATACCCCAGAACATTATTTACGTCCCAGTGAACAAAAATATAATTTCATCCATATCTGTCAGAATTGTCGATCAGTTTGGTTACTGTATTGATTTTGGTGAAGAACATATTCAATTACGTCTTCATTTAAGAAAAGCAAAATGATAGTATATGATAAAAACCCCCCAGTGAAAATAAAACGTCCTATTCCGTCAACAACCGTTAAGGTGCACAGACGTAAGAAAAACGTGAAGAAATTGACTAAATCAAATAAAGATTTTCTTAAAGCTTTAGGGTTTAAAGTATGAGTATACTACAGATTACTGATTTACCACACTTCGATAGTTCAATCGAGAGTTATGAAGTCCATTCATACAATCCCTATAATAACAGCTTTAGAGAAAACGATGAAATCAGAATCCCCATACATCAGCAAGATATATACGTGCTACCATCAGCCAGTTCAATCTACATCGAAGGTCAGGCAAAGCTGTTCGGTAAGGATGGGCACCCGATCAAAAAAACTGTTACGTTCACTAATAACCCTATTATGCATTTGTTTCAAGACATCAGATACGAAATGAATGGAATTGAAATAGATCGTATAAAAAATTCCGGAATAACATCAACAATAAAGTCTTACATCTCATTAAATGAAGCAGAAAGTAAAGTTGCTGCATTATGGGGTTGGAATTTAAACGGGTTCCAAAGTGATGGGCATTTTAGTGCTGTGGTACCATTAAATAAGATTTTGGGGTTTGCCGAGGATTACAATAAAATTGTGATAAATTGTAAACACGAACTTATATTGAATAGGAGTAATTCTAACTTAAATAGCGTTATTCTTACTGATGAAGTCGTTCAGTTTCAAATAGATATACAAAGGGTGCAATGGAGAGTGCCACACATAAAAGTTTCAGATCGAGAACGTTTAATACTTTTAAAGTATTTAGAAAGAGATAAACCTATTCAGATAGCTTTTAGAAATTGGGATTTATATGAGTATCCTTTACTACCTAAAACTACAAAGCATTCTTGGTCAGTAAAGACTGCTTCTCAATTAGAAAAGCCTCGGTATGTAATTTTTTGCTTGCAGACTAATAGAAAAAATAATAGAACTAAAGACAGTTCAGTGTTTGATCATTGTGAAGTGACAAACGTGACGCTCTTTTTAAATTCGCAATATTATCCTTATGAGCCTTTATCTTTAAAGTTTTGTGAGAACAAATATAGTATATTATATGAAATGTATGTGAAATTTCGTCAGTCGTATTACAACTCTCCGGTAGACCCATTGCTTGATCTACAAGACTTCAAAGAAAAAGCCCCAGTCTTTATTTTAGACTGCTCGAGGCAAAACGATAGTTTAAAAACTGGTCCAGTGGATGTACGATTGGAATTTGAATGTTCAACACAAATACCAGATAAGACAACTGTAACACACCTCCTAACGCCATCTGTTGTTACTTGAACACATTACATTATATTGTCATTGATCATATTGAATAATAAGGAAACTAGATGAAGTTATAGACAACTAGCGCCATCTAGGAACAGTATGAACAAATATCCGGAACAGCGCCGCCCAGCAAGTCATAACATCACCACTGCAGACGCTTACGTAAAGATATTGTGCACACATGTAAACTATCCGCCTTTATAAGCAGTGCGGACTTCGAACAAATTGTCATTCACTAGCTAGAGGTTTAGAGTGCGGTAGCCACGCAGCCAGCTCTGATCCTTGTACTATTAGTTCCTGTTTCGATAGCCTAGCGGTCTTCAGGAAACTAGTTAGATAGGGGAGGTCTGAAGGGCGATAGCCACGCAGTCCCTTTCATCCCTCCACTTAGGGTTGCCACATGATATTATTGTAAACTTGTTACTTACTAAAAGTTGCCAATAAATTATCATCAAGTTCAACGGGGCTTTAATTTCACAACCAGCAACCCTACATTGGCGCCCAACGTAAATAATTCACGGATACCCACATAATTACACGGTATACCCACATTTGGAAATAATGGAAAATGTCAATCACTATGACGCAGGAACAGTTCACTGCATTAATGAACACGATCACTTCAACGCAAAGTACCATGTCTGGGAAAAGTTTTGCAAGTTGTACCAGAAAATACAATGGTGAAAGAGACTATAATAAGGTGGAAGAGTTTATAAATAGTATCTCAGTATACAAAAAAGTGGAGCACATCTCCGATGAAGATGCGTTAGAAGGTTTACCGTTATTGTTAAGCGACACGGCAGCAACATGGTGGCACGGTGTGAAAGCGGACATTAAAAAATGGAATAACGCATTGGAAGCAATACGGTCAGCGTTTGCTCCAAAGAAGCAGCCACATGAGATTTACTTAGAATTCTTTGGCAAGAAACAAACTACTGAGACAATCGACGAGTTTGTTTGTACAAAACGCGCGCTACTTTCTCAGCTGCCAAGTAAACGCAACAGAGAAGAAGAACATCTTGACTTCATATATGGATTGTTAAAGATGAGCATCAAAAAGGAAGTCGCCAGATCTGAGTTTAAGACGTTTACGGAGCTACTCGAAAAAGTTCGACATTTAGAAAGTTTGGAGAAAGAATCGCAAATTGCGACGGAAGATCGTTATGTGAAAAAAACAAAGCGTTGCGTATTTTGTGGCAAGAAAGGTCACACAACCGAAGAATGTCGTAAACGATTGGCGGAAGTTAAAAAACTACCAGCAGCGACATCTACAGGTGAGACTACAAAGGTATCATGTTATGGGTGCGGTGAGGCTGGAGTATTCAGAAGTAACTGTAAGAAATGTCAGAATAAGGAAACTCCACCAAAGCCGGTTGCATTTTACACAGTGGACACCACAGAGATAAAACAGGACCATGTTAAGATACCTACAATAGAAATCATCTGCAAGAATGAAAGAGGTTATGCTTACATAGACACAGCTGCGAGGACAAGTATGGCCAGTATGCAGTTGTACAAGTTGTTTATTAGAAGAGGTGCGACGTTCAACGAGAAAACAGCTGACACAATCCTAGCTGATGGGGCAATTAAGGCTCGAAAACTGTTAACGACATCCGTGAACATAACAATCGGTGGGCGTTCCCTACCTATTACTTTCACAGTGATACCTGACGCCACCGATAATCGTACGTTACTAGGCATTGATTTCTTAGAATCAGCAGGTATTGTGCTCAATTTACCACAACGAGTTTGGCACTTTATAGATAAACCTAATGAATTACATGGCTTTTTACAATTAAAAAATGAGAAGATTTCCTTGAAGGCAGCCGAATGTCTAACATTTAATTCAAGCCAGTCACCACCGGAATCGCTATCAAACTTTATACAGTGGGCAAAAGAACTGTACATGATTTCTCCACTTCCACAAACACCGTCGCCGTTGAAAAATTGTCAAGACAGTCCACCGCCTACGAAAATTCCAAGATGGTCACTTCAAAAGATGGACACACCCCCTCGTCCTATCCGTCCTCGTGAACCAGCGGATGAAGAATCTCAAAAAGATCCTCGCATTGATTATGTGACAATAAATCAAATGTCATTCTATTCTTTTGATATTTTATTACGTCCAAATGAAGGTCTTATTTTATCTGAAGGTGAAAGATCAAAATTCAATGATCTGTTAAGTAAATATAGCGATGTTTTTGGCAAAAATACACAACCTACACCCTATATTTTACATAGAATAGATACTGGTAACCATTTACCTATAGCTCTAAAACCATACAGATTGTCGCCTAGCAGACAACAACAGTTAAGACAAAAACTTGACGAGATGTTGAGTAATGATATAATAGAAGAGTGTGAGTCACCCTGGTCGGCTCCTGTCATTATGGTTCCGAAAGGCACAGATGATATTCGAGTCTGTATAGATTACCGACGACTAAATGAAATAACAAAACCAGACAGATATCCATTACCACGAATTGATGACTTATTACATCAGGCTAAAGCAATGCCATATATGTCTACAATTGATCTTCAGTCAGGCTATTTTCAAATTTTATTACATCCTGATGACCAAGACAAAACAAGTTTTGTTTCACAATTTGGAACGTATCGTTTCAAACGCATGCCATTTGGGTTACGGAACGCGCCTGCAACTTTTCAAAGACTCATGGATAAGTTCATTCAAAGTTTACGAACGAAACATGTACTATGTTATTTGGATGACATTATATTGAGATCTGTCACTTTTTCACAACACATAGAAGATTTGGATGAAATATTCGTAAAACTTAGAAAATTTAACCTAAAAGCAAACAGGAAAAAATGTAACTTCATATGTTCTGAAGTAAAATATTTGGGACACATTATAGTTCCCGAAGGAATCAAAACAGACCCATCTAAAATCTCAGCTATTTCAAATTTGTCAACACCAAGAAACCTAAAACAATTGATGACATTTCTACAAACTGCTTCTTGGTATCGAAGATTTATAAACAACTTCGCAGACATTGCTCGACCATTAACTAATTTAACCAGAAAAAAAACAAGCTGGCAGTGGAATATTGAGCAACAAGATGCCTTCGAAAAACTTAAAGTAGCATTAACTACAGCCCCAGTACTAAAACAAGCTGATTGCGATACTCCTTTCATTATCAAAACTGATGCCAGTCAATATGCAATAGGTGCGGCTTTAGTGCAGGGGGAGGGTGAAAATGAGCATCCTGTTGAATATGCAAGCAGACTTCTCACACCCGCGGAATGTAATTACTCAGTAACTGAAAAAGAAGCATTAGCCATTGTTTGGGCCATTTCAAAATTTCGCGGCTACATTGAAGGTACAGAATTTATTACAATCACTGATCACCAACCATTAAAATGGTTGATGAATTTAAAAACACCAACTGGACGCTTGGCTCGTTGGGCACTGCAACTGCAGCCCTATAATTTTAAAATTCAGTATACTCCAGGACGCACCAATGTTGTGGCAGACACCCTGTCTAGGCCACTATGCATACATAAGGATGAAGCATGTGCTTTCTGTTATATAGAAGTTGAGTTACCTAAATACAGTGAAGAACAAATACGCAATGAACAACTTAAAGATGAAGAATTAAAAATAATAATTAACTCTCTTGAAGAAGAAAATGAAACAGAAAATTATATTGAATGGTCTAGGAAAGGTTATTTACTTCATAAAAAGGTGTTGTATCGTTTTACACCTGAACAGGAAGATGACAATGCAAAATTACTTATACCAATACAAGAAAGACACAACATATTAAAAGCATATCATGATGATCCCACAGCTGGTCATTTGGGAGTAGAACGCACAATTAAACGTATCTCTGATAAATTCTACTGGAAAGCATTAAGAAAAGATGTAATAAAATATGTCAAAACTTGTGTAGAATGTCAAAAGTATAAACCATCAAATAAAAAACCAACAGGATTATATCAATCTACAGCAAACAACCACAGATTTGAAGTACTTTCTATTGATTTGTTTGGGCCGTTACCAAAAGCTATAACTGGAGAAAAATGGATTTTTATTGTTGAAGACACAGCTTCTCGTTGGGTTGAGCTCTTTGCCATCAAAGAAGCCACAGCTGAAACATGTGCAATTACTCTATTGAATGAAGTATTTTTACGCTATGGTTTACCAAGGAAACTTATAAGTGATAATGGAGTACAGTTCATATCAGCTGTAATGCAAAAACTGACCTATTGTCTAGAAATACAACATATTCTAACACCTGTATATCATCCAGAACCTAATGTTGTAGAAAGGAAAAACAGAGATATGAAAACCCAAATTGCAATCATGGTAAAAGATCAGCACCAAAACTGGCCTAATACATTACCAGCCATTAGATTTGCAATGAATACTAGTTTATGTCAAACTACAGGATTTTCACCTTCTTACTTAACTTTTGGACGTGAACTCAGAACTCCTTATGATTTAACACATGACTTCAGTTCAATCTTAACTCAGGAAAACTTTGTATCACAAATCACACCAACTTTGAAAAAGTTAGCTGGAGACTTGTTAATTGCAAAAGAAAATATAGAAATTATGCAAGACAACAACCGTCAGCAAGCAAATCAAAAAAGAAGACCAGATCCCGGCTACAAAATAGGAGATTTAGTATTGGTTGAAACACATCCAATCAGCAGCAATGAAAAACAGTTTACAGCAAAATTTGCACCACGCCGAGATGGGCCTTATGTTGTTATAAAGAAACATGGAGCATCTACATACGAAGTGGCTAATCCAAAGACACCACAACAATCAATTGGGAAATATCATACTTCGGCAATTTGTAAATTTGAACAAAGAGATAATTTAGTACCCAAACCTATGAACCCCATGAGGAAGAGAGGAAGACCCAAAAAGTTGCCTACTGATCCTGGTACTCTGTCGGGACGACTTTAGAGTACCAGAGGGGGAGAATGTAACACACCTCCTAACGCCATCTGTTGTTACTTGAACACATTACATTATATTGTCATTGATCATATTGAATAATAAGGAAACTAGATGAAGTTATAGACAACTAGCGCCATCTAGGAACAGTATGAACAAATATCCGGAACAGCGCCGCCCAGCAAGTCATAACATCACCACTGCAGACGCTTACGTAAAGATATTGTGCACACATGTAAACTATCCGCCTTTATAAGCAGTGCGGACTTCGAACAAATTGTCATTCACTAGCTAGAGGTTTAGAGTGCGGTAGCCACGCAGCCAGCTCTGATCCTTGTACTATTAGTTCCTGTTTCGATAGCCTAGCGGTCTTCAGGAAACTAGTTAGATAGGGGAGGTCTGAAGGGCGATAGCCACGCAGTCCCTTTCATCCCTCCACTTAGGGTTGCCACATGATATTATTGTAAACTTGTTACTTACTAAAAGTTGCCAATAAATTATCATCAAGTTCAACGGGGCTTTAATTTCACAACCAGCAACCCTACACAACTGCATATTGTTTGATTATAAATGATCGACTTGTGGAATACAAACCTCTCAGCAACATAGTGCGCAGATTATCATGAATGCTATTGTTGATATTCAAGGCTTTAAAAACGAAACAAATGAATTTATAATAAAAGAAATCGCTATAATGTATAATAAAAAATTACAAGTATTTTTAATTAAGCCACCCTTTCCATTTAAAAACTTAACCAAACAAGAAAAAAAACAAGTTAGTTGGATTGAAAGTAACAGAAAGATACACTGGCATGAAGGATTTGTACCCTATTCTAATTATCAGAATTTGGTTATAGATTTGTTAAGAGATAAATATATTTATGTCAAAGGTTCAGAAAAAGTGTTATGGTTAAAGCATATTTTAGAAAATAGTAATTTTAGTATATTCAATTTAGAAGATGAAGGTTGTCCTAGTTTGATAAGTTTATACGATCAATATAAATATTCTCAAGATTTATATAAGTGTATTTATCATGACTCTGTATGTGCTTTAAAAAATGTATTGTACTTAAATAAATGGTGTATTAATAATAAATTTTTTAAATAATTATTTTCTTGTTTAATTTTCAAATCATCTATCCCCCCACCAATCAAATGATAATCTTCATAAGTTGCTGGTTACAGCAGTACGATATCATTTCATTTTTATCTGTATCTGTATGAAGAACTATATAGTGAGTGAACAGACCATGTCTCAAAATAAATGTAGCCCTCGTTATGACATCTATAATACGTATAAAATGCGTGAAATTTCGTTTAGACATTATTGGGCAACGGCTAATTCAAGGAGAAGGTTGGTGATGGAAATGGCTGAAGCCGGATTTTTTTATTTTGGAAACGGTGTAAATGATAAAGCAGCGTGTTTCTCATGTGGAGGTGTTATAGAAGATTGGGAGATTTACGACGATCCTTGGATGCAACATGCTATACATTTTCCTCAATGTTTTTATTTGAATGCTGTGAAAGGAATAAATTATATCAATAACTGTCTGAAACAATTACTCTATTAGAATATGCACTATTGCATTGTGCGCCGAGTCGAATTATATCTACCCTATTAGAATATAATTGTGTATACGATGACAAATTGCGCTTAAAATGAGTCAATTTGATTTGGAAGATGAGATTCCTTCTATTTGAACCGTTTTTAAGAAAATGACTTCCATACATTACAATCTGTATAAGCGGTATAATTGGAGGGTTTTTTGCATCACACAGACTGGGAAGAAGTCACTCAACCTGAAAACCATAATACGGAAGCGCAACGAATAAATGATTAAGCTCACATTCAAATTTCCAGAAAACCGAACAGATTAGAATATCATTAGGGCATAATTGGGGCGTTTTGCATCACGCAGCTCGAGCGCAGCGAGAGCAAGTGATGCAGAACCCCCAATTATACCCTACTAATAGCAAGCTACAAAGCAAAAAAAAGAAGCCATTTAAGGTACCAACCCGAGTTTGAGTCACTTTTTATAAGCAAAACGGACTCATGTAGCATGGTACTTATCGTACTTTAGAATTTTTATTACGCAAAATAGAACACCCACATGGTACCCAGAAGAAAATAAAAATATAAATCTTTTTTTTCTCTAAAGAGAACCATGTGGCTTGGTTCTATTTTGCGAAAAAAATAAATGAGCTTAAAAATAACCAAGATGCTTAGTTCCATATCGATAATTATGTTTTATGAAATTATAAAAAAAATAAGGGTCTATGAAGCTTGGGTTTGGTTTGCGTTTAAAAAAAAATGAATGTTTGGTAGGAATAGAAATGCTTATGATTATTTACATACGTGTCATATTTTTCCCGGGTGATCATTATATTGAACATTTAAACATCTACCACTGTCTACCATAAACTATCGTAATTTATAAAATAGCAACACGAAATTTTTGCGGGTAACACTGACACATTCACTTCTACATTTTCTACTGTGCTTTGATCTTATTTAAAAAAAGAATGAATAAAAAGTTGAGTGCTCGAACAAGAGCACTTGTAAGTGCTTGCCTTAAAAATAGCTCAGATGATGAAGATGAAAACCACAGTGGTGTAGGTAAGTAAATAGTTACTATATCAGTTTGTTGTTCTAACCTCAAAGCATTTTATTTTGTTGATAACTACAGGCTTAAACAGGCAATGATATTTGATTAAGTTCTATATATCTAAAGTCTTTTTCACTGTATATCGTAGGTAGATTGTAAAAATTAACAACACGAATTAATTTTGCTAAACAACAAGTATTTTTGTTTAGGTATACTTATTTTAATATTTTTTTGCAGATATTATTGAGAATTCTCCACATAGTAGTCCTCCAAAGAAGTTAAAAACGGGTAAGTTACTAAACAGCACAAAATACCCACTTAATTTTAACATATAGTATACGATATTTAACTAGAGAAAAAAGGTCATTAACCTACCTACATTTATGGCCGTTTTTTCTTTCAAAAACAAAAATATATAGCTATATTTTTGTTTTTAAAAGAAAAAACGGCCATAGGATCACGATAAACATCCATTCAGGATGTTAACTAGCGTTAACATCCTGAATGGACGTTTATCGTGATGCTTAACTTTTTTAGCCAAGGAAATATGATACATTAGTCGTTGTTTTGATTCGCGTGAAGAGATAGGTATAAGGGAAACAGCAATGACTTTTTCTCTTGTTAAATGGCACATACTTATAGGGCTTCATCCGAAAAAACAGAACCTTAGACTAAAGTATAGCTATTATTTACGTAAGATTTAAAATCATCCAGAGGTGATGAGCTTTAATATTTTATTTTGTTAGCTTTTAACTGTCTTTTAATAAAAACTATATTCCTGGGTATTTATGCAGAACAAGCTAAACAGTTTGAATGAGCTTGTTTAGGTGAATGAAGCTTTTGCTTTTCTAAATGCGAGCATATTTCAGCAGCATGTTGTTTTCAGTTTTATTTTTAATCCTCAAATCTTAATTTGTATATATATATATATATATCTACATACTTACTTGTGCTTGGAGGCGAATGTGAGTTTATTTGTTTCGCTTTCACGCCTTAGCTATTCAACCAATCGTAATAAAATCTTTGGTATTTTGAGATAAGGATGACCACTCTTACTTCTGGAGTTATGGAGGAGGAATTGAAGTCGGTTACTAGCAGTTTTAACTGCACTACTTGTTTAATACTCTATAAAATTAAATCAGTAGGTAATACTTTTCTTTCTTCTGCAGCTTTGCCTTATGCCGATACCAATCGTTTAAGTGAGCATAAAGTTCCGACTGATGAAGTCAGTTGCGAGAAGAGTGTCGAACTGCTTTTTTCTGGCATGGGGTGCTCGAGGTATTTTAACATTAGATCTCATGAAGATGTTGAAGAAAAAAGTATAGAGCCTCCACCCTATTCTCCGTTAACACCTAGACCACTTAGCAATCACAATGTAATAATGCATGAAAAACAATCCACTAACCCCTCTCCTAACATTGACCAGTATATAAAACCTTCTGAACCTCATGTTACGCTGCATGAAACCATTGCTGAGAAAAGGATCACACCTGTGTCTCGTCCCATAAGTCCAAGGTCCAATCAAACCACCCTCCCCGATCCTCCGTCATCACCTGTGCGTTCAATGTCACCAGAGACAGCAAATATATTTAATATTTTAACGGAAGACTTTGAAAATGACTGCGGAGCTTCCGAAAATATGTTTAATATTAATGAGAACAATCCAATAGTTTCACCGGCATCTTCCAATAGAACTGAAGTGATATTTGATGACGACGTCTCAGTACAGGACCCGGATTTTGTTGAAAGTTATACTGGCGGCAGTGATAACAGTTCAGGAGTATCAGAATCACTGATTACCTCTATACCAGACATATTTTATGAACCTAATACTGATGAGACTGAAACTCAAACTTCCAGCCGTTCTAATCAAATCTTGCAAGAGAACATTTCTGAAGCAACTAGATCTCCTTCAAGTAGGCCAAAAAGGGGTAGAAAGAGAAAGTATGGTGATCACACTCGAGAAGAAAGGAAGAAGAGAAAGTACCAAAATCTGTCCTATGTTAACTCTAGGAAACAAAGAATTGAACCAAAGCCATTTTTAAATTATAACTGTAACTGTCCAAAAAAATGTCAAGAGAAGATTTCGAGGGAGAACAGATTATCCGAATTCAAAAAATTCTATGCTTTGGGCACTTATGCAGCACAAAATATGTTTATTGCAGCTTGTGTGAAGGAAAACCCAATAAAACGTTCATACGTTTCTGCTTCTAGTAATAATTCCAAGAAAAAGACCTTTACTCGAATATATCATCTAAATCATGTACTTGTTTGCAAGAAAATGTTTTTAAACACTCTTCAGACAACATCCAAAAGGGTAAATACTTCTCTGTGCAAAAAACGCGACGATTGCATAACAGATAAACGAGGTTCCCAAGGAGGAAACAATAAAGCAACTTATGAAAGCGAAGAGTTTATCATAAATGTCATTCGAAAACTGCCTACATATGTTTCCCACTATCGGCGAGCAGATTGTAGCGATGCAAAATTTTTGAGATCTGATATGACTCTCCCTACAATTTATAAGTTATACGAAGATGAAGCAAAATTGGCTGGGCAAAAGGTGCTCTCTTTTTCAAAAGTTAAACGCGTGTTTCTTACGAAGTTCAATCTTCGCACAAAACCTTTAAAAAAGGATACATGTAACAAATGCGACTACTTTTCTAGCAAAAAATTAAAAGGATCTGAAGAAGAAAAGGCTATGCTGGATAGTGCTCATAGGGAACACTTACAAAAAGCAAAAGCACTGCAACAGCAACTAAAAAATGATATGCAATTAGCTAAAGAAGATCGATTCACCGAAACAATAACATTCGACCTGCAAAAAACCTTACCCCTTCCGCGTATACCAACTAATATTGTATTCTACAAAAGGCAGCTCTGGGTGTACAATTTAGGAATCCACTCAGGAAGCGATGACCAGGTCCATTGTAATGTTTGGGTGGAAGGTGAAGCGGGAAGGGGATCTCAAGAAGTAGGCTCCTGTTTATATAAGCATATAATGGATAGGCTTGGCGATAGCGGCGTGAAAAACTTTATACTTTGGAGTGACTCTTGCGGAGGTCAAAACCGCAATATTAAACTAACGTTGATGCTAAAAGCTTTATTAAACGATCACCCAACACTCGAAACAATCAGGCTACGCTTTTTAGAATCCGGTCACAGTTTCCTGCCGAACGATACTGATTTTGGCCGAATAGAATGTGCTTTAAAATTACAACAAAGATTATATACGCCAGAGGACTATATGCAAATAATGCAGGTATGCAAGAAGAATAAACCGATGCAAGTTCAGAGAATGAAAACGGAAGATTTTTTGTCAAGTGCTAACCTAGAAAAGAAAATAACAAACAGGAAGAAAGCTACTGATGGCTCTAAAGTGTCTTGGCTTAATACGAAAGAGATAATGCTCAAAAAAGAAGATGAGTTTTCGATTTTTATGCGATCAAACCTGGATGATGAACATATAGAAGTAAATATAAAGAAAAATTTACGAGGAAATACGGGGCTATTAACGAAACAAGTAATGGATCCGCTTTGGCCTAATGGAAAACCTATTCCCGAAGCAAAGCTGAATGACCTAATAAGTTTGCTGCATCTTATACCAGATGATGCTCAAGAATATTATAAAAAATTAACCGGAAATTCAACAGTTCAAGACGACATAGATGGGTTTTCTGGTACTGTTGATTTTGAAGTAGAAGTTGTTGAAGATGCTGCTTAAGTAACTTTGAATGATGAATAGTAGTGATTTTTTACTGCTATAATTATTTTGTAGTTATTAACCATTTCTGTGCGTCAGTATAAATTGTTCGTATGTTGCAATAAACAAATATGAATAAGTAAACCATTTATCTAACATTTATTTTTCCTAAAAAAAAAATCAACAAAGAACCAAACCACAATACAATAATCTTTCCTCTTTCGTCCGAACCAGCTGTGAGTGCAGACGTGTTATCGCGCGCTTTAATAAAATAATAAATCGGTGTACGCGATAGTCCTACCTATTTTAAGTGTAATAGTTATCCTTTCGCTATAAACGCTAACAGTGGCCGGCTACGCTGTGACGCAAGTTTCTTCGCCCCCCGTGCGTCTCGAGTGAAAGAGAACATTAACATAATTGCCATCCCGCTCTGCGGCCGTCGCCCGTCACCCGTGCATGCGCTCTCATTCATCGATCTGTCGTCATCATCGGATTGTAGAGGAAGGGAGGGGTGCAGCCGCCGCCCGCGCCGCCTAGCGCCGCCACGCGCCGGCTACGTAGAAGGAGAATCTTAGAACCGGTTCCGGAGCTAGGCGGCAACTACGATAATAACATTACCGACCACTGTTTTGCGGACTTACCTACGCGCAAATGGACTCGAATAAGGACGATTCGCTCTCGGACACGGAATGCAAAACTAAAAAAAATAAGAAAGCTGATAAGAAAAAATCGTCGCCTAATTATGTGTTCCAGCGTGTTAAGAGGAGTAGAGAAGAGATTGATGATGCACTCGGCAAGCAACTAGATGAGTTTAAAGAGGAGATCAGGAAAATGATCTCATTCTCTACAGAAAAATATAAGAATGAGATTCAGGAAATAAACACAACATTAAAGGAAATCCAAAAATCTAACCTCACGATCGAAACGTCCACAATACTTTTGACAAAGCAAAACGAAGAGTTAAATGCCAAAATAGACCACCTGGAAAGACAAGCCAAAGAGGACAAAAAGTATATAGCTGTCTTAGAAGACAAGATTGAAGACATCCAGATGGGACTCCGGAAAACAAACTTTGTCCTAAAAAACGTCCCTAGGAAAGACAAAGAAACAAAAGAAGACCTCTTAGATATGCTTTTAAACCTTACGAGTAATATAGAATGTGATATTAATAAATACGACATAAAGGACATTTATAGGGTGCGAGAGAGAAAAAATGGAAAACAAAACTCGCCGATTATCATTGAAACCAGCTCCACGTTATTAAAATCAACGATAATGAAACTGGGAAAAGCTTATAACATTAAAAACCAGTCTAAACTGTGCTGCAAACACCTAGGCTTCAGAACTCAAGAAGATACCCCTATTTTCCTTGCTGAGCATTTAACTCCAAAAGGATCACGCCTTCATTTTCTCGCACGTGACCTTGCCAAATCTGGGGCCTACAAATACTGCTGGACAGCATATGGCAAAGTATATGTCAAAAAAGATGACAATTCCCCATCTATTAATATAATAAGTGAGCAACAGGTACATCAACTTTTGTCAAAGGTATGACTATTATATAATGCAAGTCTACTATATAATAATATTGTAACGTTATTTTACGGCCATAAGCTATCTAAATCATTCATTCTATATTGTTTATTATATTTTGCACCATGTGAAAATAAGACCATAAACTTTGGTCAAATTAATATTGTTATTTTTATTGTAACTTTGCTTGTTAAACTATACGACAAAGCAACTACACAAACCTACTCACGCACAATTCACACTACATGCGTGTTCTATAACTTTAACTTGGCCAGTAGACATACTATCAGAAACGATGTATTCTATCAAGCTATTTTATAATGTCTGACACATTATTAACTGTTACAGATCTTTATAACATTCAAATCGCTCGCTCCATTGAATGTGAGCCCTCAGACCTCGACAAATACATAACTGTACACAAAAGTGACCTAACCATTATATCCCAAAACATCAGGAGTATCTACTGTAATTTTGATAGTTTTTTACTAACAATGACTGATTTTAAATTTCAAACAGATATTATTGTCCTCACAGAGTGTCGGCTACACAACAACAAACCTACTCCACAAATAGATAATTATACATCTTACACAACAATACGACAGCTTAACCAAAACGATGGCGTAGTTGTATACATTAAGAATTCCCTCAAACATAAAATAAAAGAAATTGAGCTATCACAGGCGTCTTGTTTACAGCTTGATATACTTGACAGTGTGATCTTATGTATCTATCGCTCACCATCGTATACAAATCCTGACAGCTTTCTCGATTCACTCAACGAGCACTTGGAAACAATAACCTCTCAAAAAAATTTAATAATCACAGGTGACATAAACATCAATATTTTAACAAAAAACACAGAAGCTAGCCAAGAACGTAAAAATAGGACTGGTTACCTTAACATGCTTTCTGCCCATGGTATACTCCCGGGACATACACTACCTACGAGAGAAAAAAACTGCCTAGATCACTTCATGCTGAAAATAAGTAAAAAAAGGCTATCAGTTTCTATTGCAATATTACATACTAGCACGGAACAGAAAAAACAAGTGGAAGTGCAATACGACAAAATTACTATGGGAACCGCTGTCGCCAAACTCACACAAATAATCCGATAATAACATATTCACTACAACGAAATAATCCCTATGATTGGTAGTTTTAAATTCAGACAAAATTAGCCTACATCACAGAAAAAAAAATAAACCCTGACTTTCTAAAAATAAGGTTCATTATGCTTTAGCAACAATACGTATTTACGGTCTACAGTCGCACTTAATTCGATTGACGAGTTAGTTTTGCTACTCGACCAAAGATGGCGATATATAATCAATATAAGCAATTATCAACATAATTGCTTTCGACATACGGTTGACAATGGCGTGACTCTAAAACTATTCGGCCAAGGACACACCACATTACATTTAAATTCTATATCGATATCGATAGATAACCGATTTTTGTTCAAATACGACTCGTTGGGAGTACATTTATTTATTTGTTACACAAACCGCTGTACCTTTTAAACCATTAATTAATAGACACACAAGACTGACAGACAGATAGGTAAAGGGCCATGCACAAGTTTCATAGTGAGTTTGGCCCAGAGTGCACACTTATGATATGATGTCTTAAATTTAATACAGATTGTCAACATGTAATTAAAGAAGGAATCAGATAAATAAAACTTCGGGTTTTATAGTAAAAAATCGTCTTTAATATTCCGCATATGTTAAAATTCTCATGATTGTCGTGAATTAAATGGACTTTTTGCCGTGAAACTTGAAGAAAGGAAGTACAGTGTCGATTTCACGAGTTTTCATCTATCACCGGTGGATGAATCAGGATTTAGCTTGCCGGCCGGCCTCCCATAACGCAAGGATGGACTCTCTATCCATTTCTCTCTCATGCTTGTGACTTTGGGAAACCTGAAACAAATTTTTAATGAAGGTTAAAAAATCTATTACCTACTGTTTGTAACACTCTGTGTGTTACGTCTCAGTCATTAATAAGTTATAATAATTATGTTACTATTTAAAACATTGATTATATTTTTACTTTATACCACATAAACGACCATAAATTTACTTAATATAAATTTTGTGTATGAATTAAGGCGCCCTCGTACCTACATTGTAATGCAAAACGAAATAAATAAAATAACTGTTTGGGTTAAGATAGTTATTCCTCGTATCGACATCAATCGACAAAATCAATTTTCGACTTGACCACATCACTACATTGAGTAGCGAAGGTCTTTCTAGAATGTTCTATGGAAAAAAACAATCGAAAATAAACTTTGTCTTTACTGCATAAGGTTTATTTTGACTAGCCGTTCTATTAAATTTTTGTAAATTGGAAGAAAATAAGATTTTTATTAGAAAACAATAAAAATCGTACTTACCGATGATACGAAATACCTCCATTTGTAAGATTTCTTCTCCTACTATCATTTTTGCACGCTAAAACGGAACAATACGGCATAGCTAGGTAAATATTGATTTGTCACGAGACGAGCAACTCTACGCGATGACAGACGCCACTGGGATCAGTTCAGCGCAAGCTATGCGTAACAACGCATAATTATGACACGCGTGCCACGCCTACTTAGCACTTCCACCTGTTTTTTTCTGTTCCGTGCATACTAGCATCACCGATCACTATACAACTTTACTCTCTATATCCAAGTGTAATAATACATCCGCAACTAGGAAAACTAGTACCTTCCTGAACTTTGAACAGGCTTTAATAGAGTTGGAGAAACAAAACCTCTCAAAGCTTCTCTTCTGTAATGATCTTAACTTATTAGCACACCAATTGATAAATCAGTTAATTGCTACTATAAATAATAATATGTCTGTTAAAACTATACCCAATAACAAGAGAATCATTAAACCTTGGATGACACCGGGTTTACTGCGGTGCATAAGGAATCGTAACAAACTCCATAAAAAATATCGTAACAATCCTTTTAATAATACTCTAAAAATAACCTTCAATAGATATCGAAATCACTGTAATGCATTAATAAAAAAAAATTAAACGGCAATATGAGAGAGAACTGATTACAAATTCTATATCTAATAGCAAACAACTTTGGAAAAATGACAAAAAAATTACTTGCACTACTAAATTAAAAACACCCAATTCGGAACTTCTCAACATCAGGCCCTCTGCAAATGAGTCAATCAGATACATAAACACACACTTTGCCAACGTTGGGAAACAATTAGCACAAAACATTAAGAATCGAACCGATTCTAGCGGCAACCCCGCCGATAACTTTAACAACCAACCTACATTGCTGTCCTCTTTTGCTCTGTTAGACGCGGACCATAAAGAAGTGGAGGCAGTCCTAATTAACCTAAAGACTGAAAGCGCACCCGGGTGGAATGGTATCCCAACCAAATTCCTGAAGCATGTTAAACGTGAAGTAGTCCAATAATTACTCATCTTGCGAATCTGTGCTTTGAGAAAGGTATCTTCCCAGCCCCTTTAAAGCAAGCAGTTATCACTCCAGTCTACAAGAGCGGGGACATGGATGTCAATAATTATAGACCGATCTCCGTCCTGTCTGCACTTTCAAAAATAATTGAAAAATTACTTAATAACCGGTTAAAACACTACTTGAATAAATTTGATATTCTATCACCGACACAGTTTGGATTTAGACAAAACTTATCCACTGAAGATGCAGTGTCCGCTCTGACTTCTCTCGTAGTCGAGCATCTAGACCGAGGCGATAAGTGCCTGACAGCGTTCATTGATTTAAAAAAAGCCTTTGACACCGTTTCTGTCCCTGTCCTTGTGAATAAACTGGAAAAAATCGGTATAAGAGGAACTCCGCTTATGTTGTTTAAAGACTACCTAACTGAAAGAAAACAGCGAGTGAAGATAGGAAAACACGTCAGTAGTGATGTAGTTGTATCATATGGTGTTCCCCAGGGCAGCGTCCTTGGTCCGACCCTGTTCCTGGTGTACGTCAACGACCTCTGCAATATGGACATCGGCCATGCAAAGATCTTCTCTTACGCCGACGATACGGCTGTTGTGTTCTCTGGCTACTCTTGGGATGAAGTTAAAGCTAGGACTGAGATAGGAATGTCTAGAATAGCTTACTGGTTAAATGTGAACCTACTAACTCTAAATATAAGTAAAACCAATAACATTTGCTTTAGCATCACGGACCGCACCCAGCCCAGTAATAACTTTAGTATAAAAGTCCATACATGCGGAGATATTATGAATGATAATTGTCACTGTGACACCATTACAAAAGTTTCCCAAACAAAATACTTGGGTGTGGTACTTGACCAGAAATTAACCTGGTATCCACACTTGGAACAAGTTGGAAATAGAGTGAGAAAATTAAGTTGGATCTTTAGAACACTGAGACATATTGTTCCTAAAAAGGCTGATACAGCAAAAAGCAACCCTAGACATGTACTCAACGAAATTTATATCTCTCTGGTTCAGTCTATCATTACATACTGTATTCCAATATGGGGTAGCGCGGCTACAACTACTTTCATCAACGTTGAACGAGCACAACGAGCACTACTACTGAGTTGCTTTATCAGATAAGCAGCTTACTCTCAGTCAGGAAACTCTACATAATGCATATTATTCTAAGAACACATAGGGCCACAATATATCATGCGGATAAGACCCCCAAAAGGAGAAATAATATAATCTTACAAATTCCTACGACAAACACTATGTTTGCTAGCAATCAATACAAAAAACGTGCTGCTGTACTGTATAATAAAATAAATAAAAACATATATATACACGCACAAAAATATAATAAAGCTAAAAAGGCTATACATGATTGGATCAGGACACTTACATTTAGTGAAACGGAAGCATTGCTGGCTTATATAAAATAAATAGAATTCCACGCAATATGTTATCCTTCACCTACAGTCCCAGATACTAAACACTTGCACGCACACACACACACATACACACAGATACCCTCACACACACAAACACACACAGGCACACAAACGCACACACATACACATTAACACACTCACGTACTTGCATGCAATTTAATAATGTATAATTAATTAATCAGTTTTAAACTACTTTATTTGCTGTGTCAAATAATGGAAATGTTTTTTTGTTTTGATTTTTTGGATATTATGTTTTTAAAATTGTTATTAGTCTTTCACGTAGTCAAATCCCCACTTCGGTATGAAAGAGCGGAGCCTCCTAACACAGGCATTAATATGCCTAAATGGAGACTCCACCAACTAACTTTAAGGAAATTATTGTGAAAGAAATAAATGAATTTGAATTTGAATTTGAATTTGAATAATTTTGCTATAAGGAACCATCAGGTTTTTGATCATAAATAAACACTAAACCGTCATAAAATTGAATTATGTAGTTTTCCTATATTCTTGCTAATACAGTCCTTTAACGTTGTTAAGTTATTCATCTTATAAAACTTACCTATTTTTTTCTACGCACTTTTAAAACAAAAACCTAATTATCTCAAAACTGATATGTTGTGGGTTGGTTCTAGTTTGCATAACTACGTCCAATTATAGATGACCAAAGCTTTTTTTTTGTAAAAATTTGGAAAAACCATACGTTTTGCGAAAACAATAATCGCAAGCTAGGGTTTATGACTCTTTTGTTCAAAGTAAGGCGGCAAGTCGTCGGCACACTTTGAACAAAAAAGTATTTTATCTATTGCAGTGGATTTTATTGTTAACACGTGTGTAGAAACGAGTAGATTAATGCACCACTTTGCTCAGGCCAAGTCGGCTGTGTTATTTTAACAACAGGATCTTATCAAAATACTTTTAGATATAGATTATTTAAAAAAAAAGTGGGTAGCATAATACGACGTAGCATAATAAGGGAAATAAATACCTAACAGAGCCACAAGTGTTTTAGTAGGCCACTGGATCAAACTTCTAAATTAATAAGTAAGCCAAACGCTCATTCGCCTTGGTTTATATGGCCATTCAATGCCTTTTATTTATAAAGCGTCAAGTAAAGATCAACGATCATCATAAGTTGCCCCTCTTAAAACTACACTGTCACCTAATTTACGAACGCAGCCACATAATTTATTTAACCCTAGATTACTAACCTTATTTTCCAACGCTTATTACTAACCTTCGTCGTTTCGACTACGCCGTATAAAAGGGAGGCTTCTAAGGGTTTATGGAATAAAATATTTATATTTGTTTTACTTATTTATTACAATAATCATTTGTTAACATGCTTATACATTTTTTAATTACTAAAATCACATTTTAATTACTTTGTCAGTCTTTTAATTGAGATCAAAGTTTATACTCCTTTGAATATTTTTGTTTTTTTAAATGCTTAAATCTTATTAACTAAAAAAAACTAAGACTTGAAAAAATATGAAATTATTAAAATTAAGTAATAAAATGAACTAAAGAAAGAAAGATTTTAGAAAAAAACTATGAATTAATACATTTGTGACAAATGTCAAGTTTGTGTTCGCCACACAAGGATTTGTTGCACTTGGTGCAACAACTCTTTGTCATTCTTCGCTTAGCGGAGGGGCAAATTGCACAAATTTTTCTTTTTTTGGCGATAGGTAGATTAACTGTATCTTCTCTTTGGTCAGTTTCATGTGTAGAAGTGGAAATACTGGTTCCTGGCATATTCAAAATCGCTGTTATTGAGTCCCGCAGCCCCGTTTGAAGTGTCGGAATTTGTAATCTTTTTTGCATGTCGCTTGCTTAGTATTAAAGTGACCGAATTAAAAAAACTAGTTTTTTGGCAAATCGCAAAAAACGTTTTGCAATTAGGACTTCGGTTGTTCATTTGGACATAAATGTTACAAGATTTTAGTTGCATTGTTATTTGTTTTTTTTTTATGATAGAATATGAACCACATATTTGACTGAAACTTAGATTTCAATTGAATACTATTTATTTTGTTTATTGTAGGCTGTCAAAATTAATTTTGTAGAATTAGGTCTATATAATACTAAGTAGCAGTTAGTCTGCTAAAATGATAAAGACTTAATTAATTTTAAGTTGGTTTATTATTAAATTTAAATACTACTTGGCTGTATATGTAAGGTTTAAGTCACATTATTACGAAAATCAGAACACATTTTTGGAGTTACGATTTTTAATAAAAAAAAGAGATCAACATCACAAGCAATTAATCAATCAGTCTCATGGTATTTATTCGAAGTAGGTTTACATCAGTTCACGCTTTGTAAATTACAAGTCTTTAAATGATTACAAGTAATATAATAAAAAAAAATAGCATACATTTCCACATACCTTCAAAATTAACAAAAAGCAAATATATTTTTTCTTATAAAGTTGTATCTTCAGTATTTTACAAAACTATGATAACTATTATAAAATAAACATCTAAGTAGCAAAATTAAAAGAGATCTTAATTTCTTAGCAAATGACTAATCAGCGTTATGGTATTCTTAGTAGGTCTGTAGTCTAGGTATAAATCAGTTCACAAAACATATACAAATAATAATAATACACAAAACATTTAAAAATATAAGATGAAGACGGAGGAGTCATCTTATATTTTTAAAGAATGGATTCATAAAAGTCAGAATAAAAGTTAGGTATCAAATTCTTAGACATTAATTCGCGTAAATCTTTTTTTTTATTTTCACTTAGCTCTTGTTTTCCTGTGTACGCTTTGCCTAGCGTTAATTCGTGTAAAGGCAACATTTTGGTTCGCCTGTTCCTTACGCATACTTCCAAAAAATCCTGTTTATAAGATTTTTTTATAAAAAATGAAAAGGGAATATTCTTTGTCACCTTAATCATTTTTACGTCATTCCAGACAATATTCTCTCCATTTTTTGCTTTATTAAAATTGTATCCCCAACCTTCTTGTAACTTTTTCAAGTCGTAAAAGTCATGAAATGTACGCTCATTAACTTTAAAACTGTTTCCTGATTTTCGTGCATTTTTAATTATTGATATATATTGATGTGGTGAATATATAGGTCCAGATCTTAAATTCTTTTTTACTTCTTTCTCTATAAGGCTATGTATATTATCGGCTTCATTCTGTGTATGCCCTTTAATTAAATATTTATGTGTGATGGAATTTATATTGAAATGTGTTACTGCATAAAGATAGAGTGTAACGATAAATTTATTTTTGTTTTGCCCTCCGCAATTGTCTGAATATAGTATTAGATTGATGCCTTCCTCATTAGTGGAGTCGATGCAAAGTTGTTCGAAATAATGGAGTAGACAAGAGCCTATTTCATTGGCACCTCTTTTGGCATCGGTTTCATTCCAAAAATAACAATGCACGTTACTGTACGATTCCTGAATTTTGCCTTCTACTTTTTTGTTTAAGGAGGCTACAGTGAAGTTATAGCTATTGAGCTTACTCTTATAATAGAAAGCTGAGGTATCCCCCTTAGGTGATTGAAGGACAGCTTGGAGGTCAAACAAAATTACTTTATTGCTGTCATCGATTTTACGTCGGTCATCAGATTTTTCCTGTCGGCTGAGGATTTTTTCTGCTAAATGGGTGTCATATTTTTCTTGAATAACAAGTTTTTGTTCAGGCGATGAATTCTGGTATTGTAAACATGTATCGCATTGATCCTTTCTTGGGCGAAAAAATGATATATTGAATTGTGTATTAAAAACCTTATAAAATGTGCAATACTTTCCTGCTGGCTTACTTTTTTGTTTTTGAACTTCTTCAAAGTCTTTAAAGAGATCCACTATCGTTTTTCCACCGTCTATGTATTCACGGGTCGATGATTGTCGTGTGTAGTGAGAATCTGTTCTTGGAATAGAATTGATAAATTCTTTGATATCAGAAATTAATACTTCATCTGATTTATGATTACCGGTCGTTCCTCTATAGTCAGTCTTTAAAATTCCATGTTCATCAGTCTTATGTTTAACAGTACGTATCACACGGTCGGATATGTTCAAAGTATTAGTAAAAAAGGGTTTACAAACTCTGATCGGATTACCAGCAACAACAAAATGGAAAGCCTTGTTACAATGCCGTGGGGTCAATGCATTACTATATTTATATCTGGGTGTTATATCAGATAAACACGACAAAATGAAAGATCGCTGATTATGAATGTCTCCAAGTTCCCAGTATGCGTCAAAAATACTTTGCCTTTGAACAGAATCAATCTTGCTAGAACATTGCAGCCTGCACTGGTCATTACAAGGTGCTTTAAGTTCACGAGCTTTAGTTACCATATTTTTGCTATTAATATACGACTTACCACAATTTCTAAATTTTTTAGCTCTAGTTTGCTTCCAGTTTTCTGGTTGTCTAGTGCGTTTTTTACCTTTAGGCTTAGTAGAAACTGTAGGTGTTGTTGAAGTGGTGCCTGTGCATGTTAAATTATCTTGATTCTCCATTGTTCCTCGGTCTAACTCTCTTGTTGGCTCAGGTGTATCAGGCTCAGGGGTCTTTTCTGTGTTATTGGCACTTAAATGTTCTTCCAAAGTCTCTTCGTTAGAGCTATCAGATGATGAACTTGAGTCCGAGGTTGAAGAAGAACTACTACTCGAACTTGAACTTGAACTACGCGTACGGGGAAATAGCATATGACTACCCTGTTGGCCTTTTTGTACCTCGAAAGTAGGATCGCCATCACTTAAATCTGCGTCACTTTCTGCAGAATTAACAGGTGACACGCAGTAATCTATAACTGCCTTGTTACGGCCTTCAGTATGTTTGAAATACTCAGAGGCATTCAACTGTCGTTGATTTTCGGGTTTATTATAAACATCACATAACATCTGTAAGTAAACATAAAAGGTAATTTTACAACATCTTAATTAAACATACATAAAGTATCAATAAGTAAGCAAGTAATTAATAATAACAAGTAAAAAATAATAGTTAAGAAATAGCATAATACAGCGTTCCCACTGCCGACAGGCGGTCTGAGACAGAAGGTGGCCCACCTTCTGTAGTCCACTAGATACTACTAGTAAATGGTAATTTTAGATACCTGGACATCACCACTTTGAGTTGCAACAATAACAGTATCATTTTCGGGCTCTTCAGATGCGTCACACATTATCGTCTGTTAACAATAAAATTAAAGGTGAGTTAATCAGTAAATTGCAGGCATAAATAAAATGACAATACAATTATTTTTACAAACCTGGGCATCAGCACTTTGAGTTGGAATAATATCGATATCATTTTCAGGCTCTTTAAATGCATCACAACAAATCGTCTGTTAACAAGAAAAGGCGAATTAGTTAGTAAATTGCAGGTAGCCGTACATAAAGAAAGATACCATAAAGACATTAAATTTCAGTTATTTTTACATACCTGGACATCAACATTTTGAGTTGGAATAATATCTTCAATCTGAATTAAATCTAGAATTTTTCTTGATCGCGAAGTAGACGACGTCATTCTAATAAAAAATAAATTATAATTATAGGTCAACAAGTGCAACTTCTTTTTTGTTCTATATTTGGTTTTAAAGTGACTCAATCCTGAACTTAAATCACCTAACACATTCATAACAATTTTTTTTTTTTTTTTAATAAAACACAGACCTAATAGTGAATGTAACTAAAAATACATTATCATTATTTGTAATAAACAGACTTAACACTGAATCCTACAGAACGTACAAATAAATTTACTAAATTTTTATTCAAAAAGAGACCTAATCATTAATGTGTTTTATAATCATCCAAAAGTTTTAGTTTTAAACAGTCCTAAAACTTAACATATCTTACAAAAAAATAAACAAATTTAATATAAAATAGACTCATTACGTATTGGGTCAAAATACAACAAATATAAAGAGTAAAACTTACCTTCGATTTCACTGTTAAACAATCCTAAATATTAATAGGTCACTTTTAAAACAAGTGAGCAGATGTTCACTTTGAGCCGGTTGGACGAATAATGAATATGTCAGTGTTATGTCAAAATGGCGTCTTCAAATTCTTAAGTGTGAAAGAGACCGAAAACTTGTAAGAGCAGTATAACACTATTTTTTTAAGAGTTACTAAGAGTTTGTCACAGATGGCGTTGAATTAAAGATCACGGTGTCACTAACTCATTTATGACTAATTTTGAATTCGGTCACTTTAATACTAAGCAAGCGATGTGTGGCTCGACCAATTTTTGATGAAGTATTTTCAAGTACTCACGCCTCGGTAAAGGTTTTTTGTTAGCGTCCAAAGTGTTGGTTACATATACAACATAACTATTTATAAATGCAATGTTTAGCATTCCGTAAAAATTACATAAAGGCCAACGTCGAGTTTTTCGGCTACAAGAAGCGAGAGAACACATTTGGTCTAAGGTGTCTACTCCGCCCTTTGTTTGATTGTAAAATTCTACCATCGTGGGCTTTTTAGTCATCTGATCAATTGTCCCTTCCTCATCACAAGTCGACAATAGAAATATTGTCTTTTGGGGCTTTGGCTTGTATGAAAGCAATGTCAGTTCCTGGTCATAACAGAAAATAGCTGTTCCTGTCTTCCGGGTCCGCTCATGCTGTAATTCTAACGGTATCTCCCTCTTATTAGCACGTAGAGTTCCAACCAAAGTCAACTTATACGGTTCTTTTACTAAACTTTTGGCTAGTGGTACCGAAGTGAACCAGTTGTCCATAGTTATATTTCTATTTGTGCCGTGCACAGTCCGTGTCAATTTTTTGACAAAATATTCACCTAGTGGCAATCCATCCGTTTTAGTGAAAGAACCTAGATAGGGCTCGGCATCCACCATATACTTTGTAGAATTATCTACCAACATTACAATTTTCACACCATATTTATTTGGTTTATTAGGAATATAAATTCTAAAAGGACATCTGCCTCTGAAGCCCAATAACTGTTCATCGATGGTAAGGTAACAACTAGGTTTATAGTTCTCTTGACATGCAACTATAAAGAGATCCCACATATCTCGAAAAGGGGCATATACATCAGTCAATCTTCGCTGTTCGCGCGTAGACTTATCGTCAAATCTGAGGCAGTTTATAAGAAAATCAAATCTCTCATTAGACATAGTACTACGGTATCGATTGCCACAGAAGGTAACATCAAAAAGCTCCCTTGATGGTAAATGATTATCCTTCATTGCAGCAGATAATGTAAGGATCCCGATCAGAGCTTTTATTTCATTGGAATCTGTCTGTCTATGAGTGGCTTTTACATCCTTGTATTTAACGCATTTTATTGCCATCTCGGCATTAGTGTGGGTTACAATTAAATCAATCATATTATCAGTTACAAAAAATAAAAAGCAGGAAAGCGGATCTAGTTCGTTTTTGCAATGACGCGTAGGCCCAGGTCTAATATGAACAATATTTCTTGAGGCTGTTCGGCTTCGTGAATGCGGTTTCACTGATGACCATTTGTGTTTGTTTTTTCCGCGAAGAATATTACGTGATGGTGTAATAATTAGTTCATGTGGTTGACCCGAAGTGCCAGGTAACGGGTCTTCAATTGATGAAGATGCACTTGCCTGAATGTCTTCAGTAGAAGGCGATTGTTCTACCACAGAAAAAATCTCTTCCTCACCATCTGTTTCATAAGCCGGATCAGCCTCTAGGTGGTCTTCTTTCTCACTCGCAGAGCAGTCTTCGTCACTATTATCTTCTAATAATAGCCGACGAATCGTATCTAAAATAAAAATATATACAAATAAAAATAATGTAGGTTCTTATTTCAATGTAGGCAAATTAAGTACAAAGTTTACAGAACACCGAAATAATTATAACACCAAAAAAGAATAAAAAATAACTCTGCAAGAATAACGTTAATACTAACCTTCGTCGAATCGACGACTCATGGTGGGTCGAACGGCGTACACAGGGCCCCCTACACAAAAACACACCCGTATGCCGCGCGAGCTGCGGGTCGACTGAGATTAGCTGGAATATGAAATGCGTACGACGACGCACTCAAAATTTATACCGCTTTTTTTGAGTTCGCGTCGTCGTTTCGACGAAGGTTAGTGATCTAGGGTTAAAGCACAGTTTTTCGTTTCACAGCTTCAACACAAGGTCCTCAAAAATATAATTCAAGCTTCCATCATATATCTACAACATCGCTTGATCTCTCGGTGCGCCTTTCAATCGTTTTTACGTTAGTGGCCATAACTTACTATTTAATTTTGATGTAAAGCTAAATATCGAGTATCAATAATTAATGTGGATAAGTCACATTTTGAAGGCAGTGAGTTAGTAAATTGAAGTTAAAGAATGTATTTTTGATTTTATATACCTATTGATATTTTAGAAGTTTGTCGTTGGAATGCATGTTATAAATTTAGATAATCACGATGCTGAGTGTTGGAATATACGCATTATGTACGTATATACCTATACAAATATCCAAGTTCATACATAGCATACTTAAATCATTCGTCAAGCATTCAATCATTCAATGTTCAGTTCAATCATACTTTCTGCAACTGTCATTCATTCGAAATATAACAGTCGTTGAGTATACACGTCTTTTCTTTGTCTCACCTACACCCATATCCAACAGGTTATGGGCCCAGGCCGTTTTCTATAGTTGAAAGTAATATAATTAAAATTAAAATACAGTGATACAGTGTAAATATTAATTGCGTAAACAATGGATTAGCGCAACAAAAGAAATATCCAACCATTTAATGGCGAGAGGTATAGTACATGGAAATTCCGTATAAAATCGCTTTTGGAGGAACTACAAGTGTTGAGTGTTATCAATAGTGCCACACCACAGGAACCAGACGAAGTTTGGCAGAAGAAAAACCGAATTGCTAAAGGTATGATTATTGAATATTTAGATGACGCATTTTTAAATTTTGCCAAAGAATCTGCAACTGCCAAGACTATATTCGAGGAACTTGACAAGATTTATGAGCGGAGAAGCTTGGCTACACAATTAGCGTTGCGAAAGCAATTGTTAAACCTGAAGTTACAGCCAGATGTGTCATTATTACAACATTTTATGAAGTTTGATAATTTGATTACCGAATTGATTTCTGCTGGTGCTAGACTTGATGAAATGGACAAAATATCGCATCTTTTGCTCACACTACCCACATCTTATGACGGTGTTATAACTGCGTTAGAAATGCTAGGTGAAGAGCAACTCAATTTGGTTTTTGTCAAGACTCGCCTACTCGATCATGAAGTGAAATTAAAGGCTCAGCCTACGACGGAACTTAAGGCTCTACAAACTGGCAACAAACATTTTGGCGCTCAAAATTCTTCAAGATTTTATATCAATAAGAAGACCTACCCTCAAAAGAAGAATAATTATCAACCCGGAAATTCAATGCATAAAATTTCAAAGATGTATTGTGATCATTGCGGTCGTCGAAATCATTTTAAAAAGGACTGCCGTTACTTTAAGAAACTGCAGCAAAATAATCAATCGGCCAACTTCAAAAAGTCTGCCAACAACATTGAATCATGCAACAACGACGAGGACGGTTTCGCTTTTATGATTTCAAAATGTAAGTTATCTGCTAATTATAATTATCTCGAAAATGATACTGTTTCTTTTCTTTTAGATTCTGGTGCTACGGATCATATTGTCAATTCTAAAAAGGTTTTTACCTCATATGTCAAACTACCCGCACCATTGAAGATCGGTGTTGCTAAGAATGGAGCTTCAATCCTGGCGTTTGGTAAAGGGAGAATCGAGGTAACAACAAATTTAAATATTCAAGGATCAATTGATGACGTTTTGTATTCACCGGAGGTACGTTATAATTTGTTATCGGTTAATCGCATTCAAAAGATTGGTATGTCGGTAAATTTTGGTAATAACGGAGTTAAAATTTATGGTAAAAATAATAAATGTTTTATGACAGGTGAGAACATTAATAATCTTTTTAGTATTACTTTTAAAATTAATAATTCTCTGCGTAATTTAAATTTAGTTAAAGAAAATCACCAAGACTGTACAAAAGAGTATAAATTATGGCATAGTAGACTAGGTCACTTAAATAAACAAAAAACGAATATGTTAAAAAATGTAGTTGATGAAAATGATTGTAAAATTTTTGATAATTTGGTAATTCCTTCTGATGAGTTATGTGAACCTTGCATACTTGGTAAACAGGCCCGATTGCCGTTTGCTAAAACTAAAGTTAAATCTAATAATAATAACCGACCATTATTTATTATTCACTCTGATGTGTGCGGTCCGATAAAACCTTCTACTGTAGATGATAAGAACTATTTTGTTACGTTTATAGACGATTTTACACATTACACTGTTACATATTTGATGTACGCTAAGTCAGAAGTGCTGAAATGTTTTCAAGATTTTGTTGCTAAAAGTGAAAACTTATTTAACTATAAAGTAACTAACTTATTTTGCGATAATGGGCGAGAATATCTTTCTAACGAATTTAAAGATTATTGTGTTTGTAAGGGAATAACTTACCATTTAACGGTACCTTATACGCCACAGCAAAATGGTGTTGCGGAGCGTATGAATCGTACGTTAACCGAAATGGCTCGTACATTGGTTACAAGTGCGAAATTACATAAAATGTTTTGGGGTGAAGCTATATTAACATCTACTTATTTAACAAATAGACTGCCCACAAAAGCGCTCTCGAATAATAAAACACCATACGAAATGTGGCACAATAAAAAACCGAAAATAAGTCATTTAAGAATATTCGGTTCGACTGCCTATGTTCATGATAAAACTAAAGTATCGAAATTTGACGAAAAGTCGTTTAAAGCTATATTGGTTGGTTACGACCAAAATGGTTACAAATTATTTAATACAGAAAATAATCAGTTCCTTATTGCGAGGGATGTTGTATTTGACGAGTTGAATTTCGAGACTTCTAGACCAGTAATTAATGTACAATCGGGGACATCTTCGCCTTATCACCTTACCGTCGAGAAACGGTTTTCGTCGCTTGCGCTCTATCTAACGCTAGCGACACGCGGCGACGCCCCCTTATTTCTGATTTGTGTTTTAATTTAGTACCTATAATTGCCAGTGTCATTGTAAAAGTTGACACTGTGCACGAGTAAAACAATATATCGTATGTAATGTTCGTTGTTGTCGTCACTAAATACTACGAATGTTTTGACGACTTACGCATTATGTTTCTCTTATGCACATATTTTCATAAAAATTATGTAAACTATAAATGCTAGAATATTAAAATGATTTTTTTTATTCAATTTTCAGTATATTTGCAAAAATAATAATAATAGAGTAACGAAAAAAGCTAGCTTTACCGACAGTTATGTGTTTACACATAAGTATGTAATTTATCGTTATTCTCACTCGGAAATCAAGGAACTGTTAGGTTTATTGCTCATGTCTCATAATAAGTTTCTAGATTTATTTTTTTAAACGTCTTGACAGATTTCGACATTTTTCTATTATTTCGATGGGTGATTAAAACGAAATTGACGATTTTTTACTTCATCTGTTGAGTGTGTTTTCTAAATCTGTTTTTATAAATGGCTGATCTGCGACCGTAGGTTGTGGGTTTGATTCCCACCTAGGACAATTCTTTTTTTGATGAGCACAATCATTTGTTCTGTGCCTGGGTGTATTTTATCAGTAAAATGTATTAGAAATATAATAATATGAGGATATTTATCAGTTTTCTGGTAACCATAAAACAAGCTCTGCTTACTTTGGTATTAGATTGCTGTGTGTAAGTTGTCACAGGATATTATCATTATGTTATAGTATTATTTTAGATACTATGTCTTTTTTTTTATTTATGTAATTTGTTGCATAATGTTATGTTTAAATGTAATTTGGGTTGAGAAAATATGAATTATTATTAAAAGCTAGTCGGGATTATTATGTTTTTTATATTTTGTTTACTTTATAGTAAAACTCTTTGTAGTAACCTTTAAATGTTATTATTAGTTGCTTTGTTTAAGTTAATTTATGTAGGATGCATAATGCATTTTACTACTACTAAAATACTAATTAGATGTAAACTTAAAATGTCTAAATAGTATTTTAATACTATTTACTTACTAAAATCACCGTTTATACTCCAGTTTAGAGTTTTTAAGCTCAATAAACCCAGTATCTGAACCTTACCACCTTTCCCTGTGTGTAGCAGGAATTCTTTTCAATGGAGTCTGGAGTGTAAATTTAGTTGTGCCTTTAATTGTGATAGCAAAATTTTATAAGTATGCGTCTACATCTAGGACACTTGTAACAAGGAGTAAACGCGCAACAAGGAGACGATGCTGGTCGGTCAACGACTGGCTCCATGAACTTCAGCATGTTTTTTTAGAAGTAAGGAATAAACAAAATAAAACAAATTAGATACTTCAAAATATATTTTTATTTATAAGATTATTAAAAATATAAACATAATGAGAGCTACCGTTATTACGCTCACGTGTTGATGCCTCTAGCGTAGTTCAGAAAATGACAAAAATAACTTATAATTAAAGATTCACCGCGCTTGTCGCGTTGTGTTGTTTTTTACAGTCGGTTCTGAGTTTCTAAGTTCTCGTACTAGACAAATAACTCGGTTTAACTTATAAGTTGTATTTACTATGATGTTATGTTAGTAAGATGTAGGATATATTGTGGAAATAATATTTAAAGAAATAATTTAATAATTATTTGGTAGATAACTCATTTTGATTAAAGTAAAACTGAATAATAACCGGTATTTAATTAATTGGTAAATCTCGATCTTTCATCTTTCATAAAAAACCTTGAATGAGTAGTTCTAACAATACAATGGTTCACTCTTGTTACCATTTGCCATCAAAATTATGACCCAAATCGACCATCGATCTTGGCGGTGCAATTAGCAACCACTTAGCATCTAATGAAGCTTACAGTCAATTACAAGTAGGGATATTAAATCTATCTTATTAAAATTTAGTTTATAAGAATAATAAAAAACTTGTGAGGTGTCAAGGGACACCCGGATGGAACGAAGTTCCTTTCGATTAATTAGTGAAGTAATTATAATATATATATATTTTTAAGTTATAATAAATAAAACAAAAAATAACAAATATAATGTAATATAAACTTAATCAGTAGGCTCAATTTTAGTAATGGTATTATAACTGATATTATAACTGAAGTAGGAAACATAATGTTTGGGATTCTATTTTATTTAAATGTCTTGAAAAATCTGGATCAATGGTAGTATTATATTTTGTTGTTGATTCTGCTGGATTTAATTAATAATAAATTTTATTTAGTAAATAATAAATTGAATTAAATTGATTTTAATAATTTTATTAGGGTTTTTTTTTGTATTTTTTTTTTATTTAAAATTATTAATTAAATTTAATTATAATTAATTAAATTAAAATAATAATTTTATTATTAATTATTAGATGAATAATTTTATAATTAATTAAATTTAATTAATAAAAAATGTATATATCACATATATATTATAATATATATAACACCGTTGGTTGTGATCGACAAGCGAGCCACGAGCTCGTTGTAAAGACTACGGTGGTTTTTTCGGTGCTTGTCATACCAGATTATAATGCGAGGCGAGACAAAACTGTTATTTCTCGGTGTATTGCTATAGTAACACATTTAGTACTAAAAGTCCGATGAAGCAGTCAAAGACTGCGCTCAGGCTAACTACAAAGATCTCTACCAAAAAAAAAAACATTTGCACTAAAACTGAAGTGCCTAAAAACGGAAGCTACATTAAGTGATATAATATTATTTATTAACAGCCATGATTATACTTAGAAAAAATAATCTACTAAGAAACGAAAAAAAAGCTGATGAAATGAAACTATAAAGATTATAATTATAAGAATGACTGAAAAAACGTACTCGTGTTTAACGTATTGCTTGTAATTATAACACATACACAAAAAAAAAACGCCGTTATCTGGCGGCTCCTTTCGCCCCTCGGTGATCGACGCATAGTTTTTGACAACGCGCCGTGTCGCGCCAAATGCCAAACCGCGGTATAGCTTGTTCGTAAATCACAGGTTTCAAGAAAAATACAATTACATAATTAATGACGGTCCTTTATCCAGTCAATAAATATTATTTATTAGGCTTACGTCAAATAAACAAATTCTTATAACAATAAAAAAATTACACTTCGTATTAGTAATAAGTAGGTAGCTATTTTACTGAATCCATATTTATTTAAATTATTTTTAATTCATGTTTAACAGAGTTTTACAAAAAACTAAAGGGAAGTCGGGCATGCATTTTCTAACTGCCGGGCCAAAAGACGGTTATAATCGAATGAAAAAACATACCTTGTATCAACTAGATATTCTACTTCAATGGTTTGACAACCAAAATAATACTTATGATTTTAGTGTCGGTCTAACTATCCGAAAAAGACAAACAAAAGGTATATTTCTATTCTTTTCTAACGCATGGCTTGCGCGCAGGATAGAGAGAGTTGCATTTTGTGCATTACATTACAGTTCTTGAGTACACTTTAACGATAACAATAAGCTGTCGCGAGCAAAACTGAACTGTTTGACAATGAGTTTAAGGTTCATAATAAGATGTTACTGTTTTTTTATTGTTTCTCATAGAGTTTTTGCAGCTTTTATTCTACACCCGGCGTCCGTTTAGTGTGTTAATGTTAAAATACTATAGTAGGTATATGTATAGTAATAGTATATATTATATTAACAATGCCAACCAATTTTCCAATGGCTCGCATTATACTCATATTTATATCTTTAGAGGTTAATAAGAAGATTATCGGTGGAACTTATAACACTACTTTAAACCGTCCGGGGGCTGAAAATATACCACGAATGACTTTTTTAAACATAATAAAACTGCTAAGAATTATGCTACTATTATATTAAATATCCTCATCAGAATCAACGTCCCAATTTAATGATAGAAAGTTAAAATAATTGTTACAAGAGTTTTAAAAACATCTAGCAAACAAGTAAAAGGGTCGGAGTCGAGGGAGGTCGGAGTAAAAGGGTCGCCTTCTTAGGTTCTCAGCCTCCGCTGTCAGTCTTCTTCGTTGATGACAAAGTAACCATGTCGTCGCTTCCCGCGGGCAGTTATTTAGTCTTCCATCCTCTTACTATCGTCTTATCCACAGCCTTATTGTAAGAGCGCTGCAAACAAAATGTTTAAACAATTAATCCATATGTAATAAAATTCTAGTAAGTTTACAAAAACAACCGAAGACTGTAATCACAAATAGATTTCGAAGAATCAGACAAGTTGGGTTCGAACTCGAGACTGAAGTTATAACGGGTAATACCAACCTACTAGACTATCGCTACTCTCTGCTAATTTGGTCATCTATGTATTACCTACATTGCTCTTCCGTGGTCTAAATCACCTACATCGTGTAGGTGATTTAGACCACGGAAGAATATATAAAAAATTCTCTCTCAAAAATTAAAACGATTATTTTTTTAATCTGCTCCAATAAAAAAATGTTTATTAGCGCGAGCTTGTTTATTAATACATTTTGCGGTGGCTACCAGTGGCTAACTTTGATGAAAATACTTGACCTAACCAAAAACAAACAAAATATTTTTTTTTCAATCCAGTATTTATGATTTTATTTGAAATCATTTGGTCATAATAACTAACATGCGCTTTGCGAAAACAAGTACTCGCAAGCTCTGGTTTATGACTCTTTTGTTAAAAGTGAGCCGACTAGTTTTTTATCTATAGCAGTGGAATTCTATTGTTATAACTCCGGCCAAACCGGCCGACTTTGCTACTTATAGACTACGGGCCCATGAACAAAATGGATGGGTCATATGAACCACCGGGTGACGTATATAGGACGATAGAAGAGCATAAAATAATAAGATTCAGCACTATGCCGTCACTTGTGATCAGTCCAACTGAGTGCTGGTGAGAATTCAAAAGTGCAGCTAGAGTGAGTACATTTTGGTCATTTATTTCTGTACGGCATTGTTACCATCGAATAGATCCATGAAAAATAATAAGAAAGCGCGCAGTGCCGTACAAAAATGGTGGTCCAAAAGGTTGGTATTTTAGTTTTACTTTCTGTCATTTTCCAGGGTAAATTTGGTCATTTGATTCTGTACGGCATCAGTTTCATACTGTTTCAATACAGATTCTGATCCATTAGTCCGCAACGCCGTACAAAAATCTTTGAACAAGGGGAAAAAATCGAGGGTTGCAACCCGCCTTCATTCCGTGGTCCGTGGGGTGATTTGAACAACATAAAATTATTTATTTTGAAAGTATTTCATGCATAGATAATATTTTTTACATGCCGTAGATTTTCGTGGGTACAGGTTACAGGAAAAGGAACACCTTACTCTTTTCCAAGCCGAGTACATCCGAATAAAATACGTTATGACCCACGAAAATTTACGGCATGTAAAAAATATTATCTATGCATAAAATGCTTTCAAAATAAATAATTTTATGTTGTTCAAATCACCCCTCGGACCACGGAATGAAGGCGGGTTGCAACCCTCGATTTTTTTCCCCTTGTTCAAAGATTTTTGTACGGCGTTGCGGATTAATGGATAAGAAGCTGTATTGGAACAGTATGAAACTGATGCCGTACAGAATCAAATGACCAAATTTACCCTGGAAATTGACAGAAAGTAAAACTAAAATACCAACCTTTTGGACCACCATTTTTGTACGGCACTGCGCGCTTTCTTATTATTTTTCATGGATCTATTCGATGGTAACAATGCCGTACAGAAATAAATGACCAAAATGTACTCACTCTAGCTGCACTTTTGAATTCTCACCAGCACTCAGTTGGACTGATCACAAGTGACGGCATAGTGCTGAATCTTATTATTTTATGCTCTTCTATCGTCCTATATACGTCACCCGGTGGTTCATATGACCCATCCATTTTGTTCATGGGCCCGTAGTCTATTATTGTTTCATTTTTTAAATTAAAATTAACACGTTTATTTAATTACTCTTTTAAAGGTAGTTCTGTTATTATAATAACCGTAAAAATGAAATGTTATTGAAAAAAAAACACCTAACAAAACACTATTATAAAAAGATTATTATTTAAAATAATGTGTATACCCTAAACAAGAATATAGCCGAACTATCTATTTAACTATAACTTTTTCTATTTAACATATCACTCGTTTGGTATGGTTACATTAATCCCAACAAAAGTATGAATGAAAATGCACTGATTTACTTCATACAGAGTGTAAATGAAGCTGTAGTTCCTTTTAAAAGTATGTGTGACGTGTAATATAAGGAAGTTTGAATAAAAAAAAACTAGAATTGGCCACAAAGATCACTTTAAAATAATACACGCTTAATAGTTAAGATGTTAAAACATGAGACTAGTGTCAGATGACTCACGCAATCAATTATAATTATCAATTCTAAAAACATCCCTTAGCAGCACAACAGGCATTTTTACACATTTGTGTTAAACACATTATTAAAATGTCACCGTGAACAACACTGAATAAATCTGTTTTCATGTTTAGTGCAATAATAATTAGTATCTAAAACAATTTTGACCGACTAGAATTAAGTGTGATATAAAAATAGTTCACGTTAATCTTTTTTCTTTCTATCCCACTACTTTGCAGACTCTTTATCTATCTGGTTTTAGGCTGACTTATAAACACATAATGCTTAAAATATAATTAAAATGTTAATACTTACAAATATTCTCAGGTCATCCGCAATTTGACTAATAAATTTGTTCGCTCTTCGATCGTCAATTTTAGATATCACACAAACAAAATAAAAGTCCGGTATACACGCGCGAGTATTCGTAAACAGTAGTCAAAGTCACGGAGAAAACAGCGAACGTCAACAATGAACAAACAGTGAGATGCGACTGACGTCCACAAAAATAGTCAAAGCATATATTTCCATCTCGTTACTGCAATGTCCTAATTGGTCAACGTCCCAGGAGGGCGGAGCTTCCGTGCCAGTCGCCTGCGTCGAACGTCAAACGAAATCTTCTAAAAAGTGATAAGGCTTCGTTGTCCCCGATCAATCGGGGACATCTTCGCCTTATCACCTTACCGTCGAGAAACGGTTTTCGTCGCTTGCGCTCTTTCTAACGCTAGCGACACGCGGCGACGCCCCCTTATTTCTGATTTGTGTTTTAATATAGTACCTATAATTGCCAGTGTCATTGTAAAAGTTGACACTGTGCACGAGTAAAACAATATATCGTATGTAATGTTCGTTGTTGTCGTCACTAAATACTACGAATGTTTTGACGACTTACGCATTATGTTTCTCTTATGCACATATTTTCATAAAAATGTGGTGTCGATTATGTAAACTATAAATGCTAGAATATTAAGATGATTTTTTTATTAAATTTTCAGTATATTTGCAAAAATAATAATAATAGAGTAACGAAAAAAGCTAGCTTTACCGACAGTTATGTGTTTACACATAAGTATGTAATTTATCATTATTCTTACTCGGAAATCAAGGAACTGTTAGGTTTATTGCTCATGTCTCATAATAAGTTTCTAGATTTATTTTTTTAAACGTCTTGACAGATTTCGTCATTTTTCTATTATTTCGTTGGGTGATTAAAACGAAATTGACGATTTTTTACTTCATCTGTTGAGTGTGTTTTCTAAATCTGTTTTTATAAATGGCTGATCTGCGACCGTAGGTTGTGGGTTTGATTCCCACCTAGGACAATTCTTTTTTTGATGAGCACAATCATTTGTTCTGTGCCTGGGTGTATTTTATCAGTAAAATGTATTAGAAATATAATAATATGAGGGTATTTATCAGTTTTCTGGTAACCATAAAACAAGCTCTGCTTACTTTGGTATTAGATTGCTGTGTGTAAGTTGTCACAGGATATTATCATTATGTTATAGTATTATTATAGATACTATGTCTTTTTTTTTTATTTATGTAATTTGTTGCATAATGTTATGTTTAAATGTAATTTGGGTTGAGAAAATATGAATTATTATTAAAAGCTAGTCGGGATTTTTATGTTTTTTATATTTTGTTTACTTTATAGTAAAATTGCATCAATACCTACCTTTAAATGTTATTATTACAGTTGGTGCGCTGTAGCATGGTGCGGGTGACAGTTGTCAGTCATGTTTCGTTTCACTCTTGAAAGTTGCCGCGATTTACAATTATGACTTTAGTATTTCTGGTGCACCATATTTTTAAAATATTAAATCATAAATCATGGTTATTTATTAAATTAAACCAACCAGAATGTTCTAGTTTACAAATACAATTATATTAGAAGACAAAATACGCAAAGTGTTATGCGTAAAACGTAACGCCAAATACGTCTTTAGTGATGGGATGTACTGCTACGATGGATAGTCGATATTTTTATAACTTATAAAAACGTACATTTTATTTGTCTAAACTCATATCAGAGTCAGAAACATCTGAATGGTCACTCAATTCATCATCTGAATCTGTGACTGATATTTTAACGATGACTCCATTAAATTATCAATATGGATATCACGAATCCAATCAGACATAATGTCCCTTTTTGTTTTAATTACGACCTTCGACCAGTCTTCAGGCTGAACATTGTTGATGGCCTGTTGCAGTAGTGTCAGCATCTTATTCGCCATAAAAAATCTATCATGAAAAAAAAAATATAATACCGTGTTACAGTGCTTTGAATGCGTTTTTATTTATTTTATATTCAAAAATATATTTTTTTAACTAATACTAAAATGAATATTTCAATTTAATTTAAATTAATGCAAGCTACTGACAATGCAGTTCTCGTAGCAGAATTTTGGGCTGACACTATATAAACAGATTGTCATCGACACGCTAAGAAGAATTTAATATTACAATAATTTTTATAACAATTAAAAAGGGAATGTGATTTTTGCTGTGAAAAACGTAATCGATAAAAATGACTTGCATGACATTACATCCTTAGCCATGTGATATTGATAGATTTCAACGTCATAATGACAAATGTCACCCGCACCATGCTACAGCGCACAAGGTATAGTTGCTTTGTTTAAGTTAATTTATGTAGGATGCATAATGCATTTTACTACTAATAAAATACTAATTAGATGTAAACTTAAAATGTCTAAATAGTATTTTAATACTATTTACTTACTAAAATCACCGTTTATACTCCAGTTTAGAGTTTTTAAGCTCATTAAACCCAGTATCTGAACCTTACCACCTTTCCCTGTGTGTAGCAGGAATTCTTTTCAATGGAATCTGGAGTGTAAATTTAGTTGTGCCTTTAATTGTGATAGCAATATTTTATAAGTATGCGTCTACACCTAGGACACTTGTAACAAGGAGTAAACGCGCAACAAGGAGACGATGCTGGTCGGTCAACGACTGGCTCCATGAACTTCAGCATGTTTTTTTAGAAGTAAGGAATAAACAAAATAAAACAAATTAGATACTTCAAAATATATTTTTATTTATAAGATTATTAAAAATATAAACATAATGAGAGCTACCGTTATTACGCTCACGTGTTGATGCCTCTAGCATAGTTCAGAAAATGACAAAAATAACTTATAATTAAAGATTCACCGCGCTTGTCGCGTTGTGTTGTTTTTTACAGTCGGTTCTGAGTTTCGAAGTTCTCGTACTAGACAAATAACTCGGTTTAACTGATAAGTTGTATTTACTATGATGTTATGTTAGTAAGATGTAGGATATATTGTGGAAATAATATTTAAAGAAATAATTTAATAATTATTTGGTAGATAACTCATTTTGATTAAAGTAAAACTGAATAATAACCGGTATTTAATTAATTGGTAAATCTCGATCTTTCATCTTTCATAAAAAACCTTGAATGAGTAGTTCTAACAATACAATGGTTCACTCTTGTTACCACTTGCCATCAAAATTATGACCCAAATCGACCATCGATCTTGGCGGTGCAATTAGCAACCACTTAGCATCTAATGAAGCTTACAGTCAATTACAAGTAGGGATATTATATCTATCTTATTAAAATTAAGTTTATAAGAATAATAAAAAACTTGCGAGGTGTCAAGGGACACCCGGATGGAACGAAGTTCCTTTCGATTAATTAGTGAAGTAATTATAATATATATATATTTTTTTAAGTTATAATAAATAAAACAAAAAATTAACAAATATAATGTAATATAAACTTAATCAGTAGGCTCAATTTTAGTAATGGTATTATAACTGAAGTAGGAAACATAATGTTTGGGATTCTATTTTATTTAAATGTCTTGAAAAATCTGGATCAATGGTAGTATTATATTTTGTTGTTGATTCTGCTGGATTTAATTAATAATAAATTTTATTTAGTAAATAATAAATTTAATTAAATTGATATTAATAATTTTATTAGGGTATTTTTTATGTATTTTTTTATTTAAAATTATTAATTAAATTTAATTATAATTAATTTAATTCGATGAATAATTATATAATTAATTAAATTTAATTAATAAAAAAATATATATATCACATATATATATAATATATATAACACCGTTGGTTGTGATCGACAAGCGAGCCACGAGCTCGTTGTAAAGACTACGGTGGTTTTTTCGGTGCTTGTCATACCAGATTATAATGCGAGGCGAGACAAAACTGTTATTTCTCGGTGTATTGCTATAGTAACACATTTAGTACTAAAAGTCCGATGAAGCAGTCAAAGACTGCGCTCAGGCTAACTACAAAGATCTCTACCAAAAAAAAAAAACATTTGCACTAAAACTGAAGTGCCTAAAAACGGAAGCTACATTAAGTGATATAATATTATTTATTAATAGCCATGATTATACTTAGAAAAAAATAATCTACTAAGAAACGAAAAAAAAGCTGTCTAGAACTATAAAGATTATAATTATAAGAATGACTGAAAAAACGTACTCGTGTTTAACGTATTGCTTGTAATTATAACACATACACAAAAAAAAACGCCGTTATCTGGCGGCTCCTTTCGCCCCTAGGTGATCGACGCATAGTTTTTGACAACGCGCCGTGTCGCGCCAAATGCCAAACCGCGGTATAGCTTGTTCGTAAATCACAGGTTTCAAGAAAAATACAATTACATAATTAATGACGGTCCTTTATCCAGTCAATAAATATTATTTATTAGGCTTACGTCAAATAAACAAATTCTTATAACAATAAAAACATTACACTTCGTATTAGTAATAGTAGGTAGCTATTTTACTGAATCCATAATATTTATTTAAATTATTTTTTATTCATGTTTAACAGAGTTTTACAAAAAACTAAAGGGAAGTCGGGCATGCACTTCTAACTGCCGGGCCAAAACACGGTTATAATCGAATAAAAAAACATACCTTGTATCAACTAGATATTCTACTTCAATGGTTTGACAACCAAAATAATACTTATGATTTTAGTGTCGGTCTAACAATCCGAAAAAGACAAACAAAAGGTATATTTCTATTCTTTTCTAACGCATGGCTTGCGCGCAGGATAGAGAGAGTTGCATTTTGTGCATTACATTACAGTTCTTGAGTACACTTTAACGATAACAATAAGCTGTCGCGAGCAAAACTGAACTGTTTGACAATGAGTTTAAGGTTCATAATAAGATGTTACTGTTTTTTTATTGTTTCTCATAGAGTTTTTGTAGCTTTTATTCTACACCCGGCGTCCGTTTAGTGTGTTAATGTTAAAATACTATAGTAGGTATATGTATAGTAATAGTATATATTATATTAACAATGCCAACCAATTTTCCAATGGCTCGCATTATACTCATATTTATATCTTTAGAGGTTAATAAGAAGATTATCGGTGGAACTTATAACACTACTTTAAACCGTCCGGGGGCTGAAAATATACCACGAATGACTTTTTTAAACATAATAAAACTGCTAAGAATTATGCTACTATTATATTAAATATCCTCATCAGAATCAACGTCCCAATTTAATGATAGAAAGTTAAAATAATTGTTACAAGAAAGTTTAAAAACATCTAGCAAACAAGTAAAAGGGTCGGAGTCGAGGGAGGGCGGAGTAAAAGGGTCGCCTTCTTAGGTTCTCAGCCTCCGCTGTCAGTCTTCTTCGTTGATGACAAAGTAACCATGTCGTCGCTTCCCGCGGGCAGTTATTTAGTCTTCCATCCTCTTACTATGGTCTTATCCACAGCCTTACTGGCGCTGCAAACAAAATGTTTAAACAATTAATCCATATGTAATAAAATTCTAGTAAGTTTACAAAAACAACCGAAGACTGTAATCACAAATAGATTTCGAAGAATCAGACAAGTTGGGTTCGAACTCGAGACTGAAGTTATAACGGGTAATACCAACCTACTAGACTATCACTACTCTCTGCTAATTTGGTCATCTATGTATTACCTACATTGCTCTTCCGTGTTCTAAATCACCTACACGATTATAAAAAATTCTCTCTCAAAAATTAAAACGATTATTTTTTTAATCTGCTAAAATAAAAAAATGTTTATTAGCGCGAGCTTGTTTATTAATACATTTTGCGGTGGCTACCAGTGGCTAACTTTGATGAAAATACTTGACCTAACCAAAAACAAACAAAATATTTTTTTTCAATCCAGTATTTATGATTTTATTTGAAATCATTTGGTCATAATAACTAACATGCGCTTTGCGAAAACAAGTACCCGCAAGCTCTGGTTTATGACTCTTTTGTTAAAAGTGAGCCGACTAGTTTTTTATCTATAGCAGTGGAATTCTATTGTTATAGCTCCGGCCAAACCGGCCGACTTTGCTACTTATTGCTTCATTTTTTAAATTAAAATTAACACGTTTATTTAATTACTCTTTTAAAGGTAGATCTGTTATTATAATAACCGTAAAAATGAAATGTTATTGAAAAAAAAAACACCTAACAAAACACTATTATAAAAAGATTATTATTTAAAATAATGTGTGTACCCTAAACAAGAATATAGCCGAACTATCTATTTAACTATAACTTTTTCTATTTAACATATCACTCGTTTGGTATGGTTACATAAATCCCAACAAAAGTATGAATGAAAATGCACTGATTTACTTCATACAGAGGGTAAATGAAGCTGTAGTTCCTTTTAAAAGTATGTGTGACATGTAATATAAGGAAGTTTGAATAAAATAAAACTAGAATTGGCCACAAAGACCACTTTAAAATAATACACGCTTAATAGTTAAGATGTTAAAACATGAGACTAGTGTCAGATGACTCACGCAATCAATTATAATTATCAATTCTAAAAACATCCCTACTTAGCAGCACAACAGGCATTTTTTAACATTTGTGTTAAACACATTATTAAAATGTCACCGTGAACAACACTGAATAAATCTGTTTTCATGTTTAGTGCAATAATAATTAGTATCTAAAACAATTTTGACCGACCGACCGAAAAGATTAACGTGAACTACATAACACTTAATTCTAATTAAGTGTTATGTAGTTCACGTTAATCTTTTTTCTTTCTATCCCACAACTTTGCAGACTCTTTATCTATCTGGTTTTAGGCTGACTTATAAACACATAATGCTTAAAATATAATTAAAATGTTAATACTTACAAATATTCTCAGGTCATCCGCAATTTGACTAATAAATTTGTTCGCTCTTCGATCGTCAATTTTAGATATCACACAAACAAAATAAAAGTCCGGTATACACGCGCGAGTATTCGTAAACAGTAGTCAAAGTCACGGAGAAAACAGCGAACGTCAACAATGAACAAACAGTGAGATGCGACTGACGTCCACAAAAATAGTCAAAGCATATATTTCCATCTCGTTACTGCAATGTCCTAATTGGTCAACGTCCCAGGAGGGCGGAGCTTCCGTGCCAGTCGCCTGCGTCGAACGTCAAACGAAATCTTCTAAAAAGTGATAAGGCTTCGTTGTCCCCGATTGTACAAATAGTCGACTAAGTAGGACACTGATTGTTATAGCGCATAGATTCAGAACCGGACATATTCCCTCAAACAAATTTGGCTTTTTAATGAGGAAGGCTCCTTCCCCTAACTGTGATACTTGTGGCGTAATTGATGATGTTTTTGATGGAATGTGTTCAGTTCCACTCGGAGAGAAAGGAATTATTAGAAAAATTTGGTCTGAATATACTGCAAGTCGGAATTATGAATTCCTTACTGTCAAAACCTTACAGTGAAGAAGCTTGCGCTCTGTTTAAACTACTGGAGTCTTAAGTTAAGCTACCTAGAAATTACTAGTGGATAAGAATAATCGGACTGACATGTACATGTAGTATAACCTCAATCCCATGGTCTGAGATCAGCGATATGTGTGATGTTGACTCTATGGTTAGCACTTTCAATTACTGGATCACGCTTTTGTATGACTTACACGCTCCAGTCAAGACATCAGTTGTCAAGGCCAGACCAACGCCTTGGATTACACCTAATATACGTCTGCTTTCTAAATTAAGGGATGAGGCAAGGGACAAATACCATAAGTCAAAGGATGACTACTCTAAAAAGCAGTATTATATAGACCTAAAACATCAGACAAATATTGCCCTTTCTATGGAAAAAAAAGTTTTCTTCACAAAGCATGTTAACAACAACATAAACAATCCTAAGTTACTATGGAGGAACTTAAAGACTGACATATTGCCAAACCACACAGAGAGATCACTACCTAGGAAATTTAATGACCCTGATGCAATAAATCAGGCCTTTCTTGATGTACCTGGTGAATGCAATATAAACATCTCACAGCTGTCTTACTTTGAGCACCACAGATTTGGACCATCTACTTTTAAACTACAGCCTGTGGACCAGGAGTCCATTAAAAAAATTATAAAAATATAGGTACCAATGCACAGGGTAATGATGGCATTTCTTTGGACATGATCTCTCTAACTATGCCAGCCACTTTGCAAACAATAACAGATATAGTAAATAGATCCATCGTCACAAATACCTTTCCTGATCTTTGGAGGTGTGCAGTGGTGCGCCCCATTTCTAAAATTAATAGCCCTCTCTCTATGAAAGACCTACGTCCTATTAGTGTGCTGCCATGTTTGTCCAAAGTATTGGAGCGTGTTGTATATACACAAGTAGTATCATACATAGAGGACAACCACATTCTCCCTGACTTACAGTCAGGATTCCGCAAGAAAAGGGGTACTGCAACAGCGTTGTGTGACGTTGTGGGAAATATTCTTGAGGCTCGTGATCGGGGTGAGGGTGCAATTCTGGTCCTTTTGGATTACTCCAGGGCGTTCGATGCTATAGACCCAACTTTATTGCTTTCTAAGCTTTCCTATTATGGTTTCTCTGTCGAGGCAGTAAAGTGGTTCAATAGCTACCTATCTTTCAGAACACAAACAGTTGAGATCCGGGGGGATGATGGCAGTATAAAGACCTCAGAGCCACATATTGTTGAAAGAGGTGTGCCTCAGGGCTCCATACTCGGACCTTTACTCTATATTATATACAGTGCTGATGTTGTTCAGTCATTTGTGAACTGTAAATATCACATGTATGCCGATGACTTACAAGTCTATCTGACTTTCAAACCTGATGAAACATCAGTAGCGGTACATAAAATAAATGAAGACCTGAAAAGAGTGACTGAGTGGTCAAAGCAGAACTCTCTGGTGCTAAACCCAAATAAATCTAAGTTTATGGTGCTGGGTAGCAGGCAGCAAATAAAGGACATACTATCTGCTAAGCCAGAAATAATGATCCTCAATAGGGAAATTAATAGAGTAGTCTGTTTGCAATCTTGGTTTAACTATGGATCCGGAATTGCATTTTGAGGCTCACATAGGAAAGACCCTAAGTAACTGTTTTTACCGGCTTAAAATATTGTATGGTATAAGAAAATTCCTTAGTATACACATTAGGAAGCAACTGGTGGATAGTCTAATCTTGTCTAAGTTAAACTACTGTGATACTGTGTATGGGCCATGTCTTTTATCACGTACAGCTCGGCTTATACAACGCATTCAAAATGCTTGTGCAAGATTCTGTGTAACTATTCCCAAGCGTAGTCATGTTACCCCCTACCTAAACAAACATAGCATGCTCAAAATGGCTGACAGGAGGAGGTTACACCTAGCTTCTTTACTTTTTGGAATTATATACACTAAAACACCTTCATACTTGTATGATAAGTTAAGCTGGAGACAAACCCATTCTAAGTTTACGGTGAGGTCAATTACAAATCCCCTATCTGTGCCCAGGCACAGGACTGCAGCATTTAGAGGTAGCTTCAAATATGCCGCAACACATTGCTGGAATGATCTTCCACCTCCGATCCGCAGCCTGAAATCCAAGAGTACCTTTGTTTTACATCTAAAAAAGTTTTTACTACACACACAAAAATCTGTATAATCACACATATAATCACATCTTTCCTCCTCATTCATAATCATTACCTACACTCATTCTTACAACTCACTTCAAGCTCTTTATTTACTCACCCCATAGTTATAGCTGTCAAGTTATTGGATGGAAGGGAGTCCAGTTTGGTGTTGCGGCTAATACTCCGACATAAATGCATTTTTATTATTATTATAATGTGAAACGCTCCGCTTCTTCAGAATTTGAAACAAGAACACGGTTGGCGCCGACCGAATGACGCTGGCGTCACTTACGGATGTCACATAATATCAGTGTTGCGATTTTCCAAATCGCAGCAATCACGCTGAGTGATGTCCGTGTTCTGGCACTGGTGGGACACACACTTTCCCATTATCTTTTATCATAAAATTTTATAATTAGATTGCTGCTCACTGGCATTTCTCGCGTCAATTGCGTAGTTCGTGTTTTTGTGGTGTTGCCAGTGAGCAGAAATCGCAGTTGTGTTCTTTTTTTGTTTTTTTTTTTTTTGTTTGTTTTTAATTTTTATTATTACTTTTTATTTTATGTGTGTGCCTATAAGTGGCAGAATAAAAGCTTTTTCTTTCTTTCTTTCTTTCTATAAAAGTCCATAAAAAAAAGAATAAACAAAAAAAAAAGAATTCATTTTAAAAATCTCACGTAATTTTTACCTAAATAAAAACCCAGCACACTTTAACATCCTAATTTCATCAATTGGTAAAAGTCGACTCAGTACATTGCCGTACGCCCGCACGTAGTACAATCGAGACAGACTGCCCCCAGTGACGGATTAAGACTACTTGATGCCCTAAGCAATCCACGTCTGTGGTGCCCCTCTATCCGTTTGTCAACTATTAGGTCCTACAGACATTTGGTGCTCGAAAAGGAATACGACGTGTTCTTTTCGAGTTTTCAAACGAGAAGCCTGAACTTTCAATAAACAAGCAGGCAAGGGCGGATATAGCTTTGGTGCCAGGGGGTGGTCACATAGTCGTGGTAAAATTTCAAGAAGCAGCGACGTACCCAGCTTTGGTCTAGAAGGGGGTGAACAGATTTTATAATGCCATTTGACCCGAACAAAATAATTTTCAAACTTTTGTTGTCAAAGTACCCATAAAACAGGCAACATTTTTTAATTCTCAGAAACAGCACTGATTTTGATGATTTTCCTTTGATATGGTTTATATTTTAATACTATTTAAAATCAGAAATATCCGGAAGAGGAAATAAATTTTTAGTCCCGAAATATTTTTTTTAAACCTATATTAAAAATTTGAAAGTCATTTGCCATTCGTGGAGAGGTCTTCCTACAACCTGGTTTTTCATGGGTTTATAAAAATTAAGTCAACGTAATATCGTCCAAATCGGTGCTGCTTCTGACATTTTACTGGTGAAATGCCTTCATTGACTCCACTATCTAAAAAATCAAGTATTAGACTTAAGTAGTTGTATCGATATATTATTAGATATGAATACTTGTAAGTGCTGAAGAGGCCTTTGGATAGGTCTATGACAGCATGTGGCAATCTTAGATATAGTTTGGTAGGCGCGTAGGACTCGAATTGCGTTGGCCTCTGCGATTGGCTCAAAAGAGCCAAACTGCGAACCGTCACCCTCTCAGCATACACGGGAGCCCCATAAAGCACTATGCCTTATGAAAACCCGGTGACAGCATGCCCCCGGGCCTCGGTCCTCCCAAGTTAGGTAGGAACTGGCTGTTAGCAAATGAGCCCATAGCTAATTTCCTTTTGGACCATAATTTTGGCCGCGCAGCGCGATTTTTATGGTCAAGCTCCAGCTGCTGTCCTTTTCGCCCCCTATAGACAAGTGTAGATCGCGTTTAACAAATTTAATAAGAGGCCCACCTAGTTCGCGGCCCTAGCCCAGGGGGTAGGTTTTTTAATACACTAATCGCCACTTTTACAGGGCACACGATTTATAACGAAAAATAAATAAAATATGTATAAAATATTTATTCTTCGTATAAATTGTGTTTGCTGTGCCGCTTGTTTTTGCTCGACTTGACGGGGGCACTGTTGTGCCCCTAGATTGAGCCTACCATCGATTTCTCGAAGGAATTCAGGCCATATTTGAGCCCCTATAACTTCGTTGTGGATCAAATTTGCCTAAACTTACATTATCAAACAGGCATTATTTTAATACGGTATACTTCAAATTTCATTCAATTTGAACTTGTTAAAGTTAGTTCATTTTGCCAGTGACTCACTTACTGACCGGCCAATCATCAAAACACTAAGACACAATAATTTTTTCGGTGTAGTTTTAGGTGACGTGAGAGCAGGGACCGGCCGGATACTCATTGAAAGGGTTTTTGAAGGGGTTTTTTTAAGCGCTTCAAGAAAAAACCCTATGATATATGTTACACCTTCGAACGAATTACTGTAACCCGGTCTGAACAGGTTACCCTTTCACTACCCTGTAACACTGTAACAGGGTAAGCCACTCCAACCCAAGACAATGTAATATGCACTCTTTATAATAGACATTAGTTTTAAAATAGTATAACCACGAACGTATGTGACGTCTTAACGCCCAGCGGCGCCATAGTTGCATGTACCGATCGACTTGTAAACATGGAATAATAATCATTGTCGATCTAGACACGCGGCAGCGAGTCAAGCCAAGTTCAAGTAAAGCAACTGGCTAGCCAGCGCCAAGTGTATCATTACACGAACGACTTGGTGCCACTTTTGACTCTTCTATAACTCAAAACTTCTTTAACGAAAACAGATAAAACTAAGTGTGTTTAATTATATCTATAGGGACATCTAGAAGCCCAAATTTCATGAAGCTAGCTCAAACGGTTATTAAGATATAGAGGTCAAAAAGTCGTAAATTTTAACACTGACTGACTGACATATAGTGCCTAAACCTAACCTAGGTTGACAGGTGACCTTAGAAGGATGAAATGAAGAAAAAAGATGGATGGATCCAGCTCGGTAACGACGTGTAAACGTAGAAAACAAAATAAAAATAAGGGGCCCCATACAAAATAAAAACTTTTAATTGTAACGTTGGAACTGTTACAAGTAATAACTTTTTTAATTGTAACGTTGGAACCGTTACAATCAGATATCTGAGACTATTCCAATATATGTATTATTATATTTGCGGTATAACAGAAATTAAAAAAAAGAAAAGTAAAAAATAAAGTGGTGTCCCCATACAAAACACTTGTAACATGCGCTAAGCAACCGGCCACAGTGTGTCGTCGGCGGCGCGCGGCACCACATAATTATACACGTAACAGAAGTAAATCTACATAATATAAATCTCAATACCTGCCTAGTTTTCTTTACAAAAAGTAATGATATCCCACCAAAAACATAAACGTAAAAAAAAACCAAGTTCAATACACAAATATACTTTCCGCCTAGCTGCTGTTCTACGCCTAGGGGCTTCGTCTTGTACCCCACATCGCTGTCACTGTGGCGAAGTTGTCAACAGCCTCGGACGCCACGGCCTATCATTTAGCCGTAGCGCGGGCCGCATGGTGCGGCATGCTAATATAAACGACATTATCCGACGTGCTCTTGTCGCCGTCGGCGTTCCGGCTGTACTCGAACCCAATGGCCTGGCACGCGACGACGGCAAGAGACCGGACGATATGTCTGTGTTCCCGTGGAAGGTGGGTAGGCCTTTAGTGTGGGACGCTATTTGCGTCGACACTCTTGCGCCATCCCATCTTCCTAGTACGCCGTGCGGTGCTGGCGCCGCTGCTACGGCTGCTGACAACCTCAAGCGGCGGATATATACCAACCTAGTTGGAAGTTATATATTCGAGCCGTTTGGGGTTGAGACTCTTGGTCCGTGGGGTCCGAGTGCACACAGATTTTTTAAAGATTTATCCAGACGCCCGGTTGACACTTCGCGTGACCCAAAGCCGGGCTTCTACCTAGGTCAGCGCATAAGCATTGCCATACAACGTGGCAATGCTGCCAGCCTTTTGGGCACACTCCCAGTGGACAGTGACATGGGTGAATTTTTTGATGCTTTTTTTTTATTTAGTATATAATTTTTCTTATTTATTGTGTAGGCTTAGTTTTTATAGTATTGTAAATATTTTAAGTTTAATTACTGTCCCTTGTTCAACGTAACTTATAATCAGGTTGTTCCCATTAAAGTTCATGGAGATCTAAATGAGTGCCAAGTTCTATGCAAAATCCAAATAAACATTAAGAACAAGTATAAAACTCTATTTGATTGCTTTATTGGATACCTATAACAATTGCTATCATTTAAAAATGTAAGATCTTATGTAGATTAGATTTGACTTGGCCTTGATTAGTACAATAAAGACTATATAGTAACTATAAGCTAGTATTTTTTCCATATTTAGTAAAAACGCGAAAAATATGCGAGTTATATAATTGTAATGCACAAGATCGTCTGTACGGGAGCGGAGGACCGGTGACGTGAGGTCACGCGTCGATCGGGCAAAAGAAAAGTAAATTTAAGAACGCCCGACTTTAAAAATTCGTAAAAAAAAAAAACAGTTTTAGAGATATGGCCAATTTCTTGTTACCATCGTTTTTCCAATTTTTATTTTTTATTTTTCTGGATGATAAAGAAAACATACTCATCTTTCTCATTTAGCAGTGTTTTTGTCTAAGTATGTAATTTACTTCATCGCTATTATAAATGAATGTTATATTATGTTTTTTTTTCGTGAAAATGCCACAACCGAGGCGAGATGCTGTACATCGCTATTATGTATATGATCAGCAGGGGCGCCGAGTTTTTAAAATTCCCGTGGGTCCTCCAGCTTTTTTAATGCCATATCTAGCTACTGATATGTATTTTTGTAATTTAAGAGGAAAGGCGAGCGATGAGACTTGAATTCGCAAAAACTAAATAAAAATTGTAAAGCAATGAAGCGCCGCTCGGGTTGCAAGTATCCCCACCTTCATGCAGCCCAAGTTTATTGGGTAATTCAGGTAACACGAATAAAAGCCTTGCTTAAATGTAACCTCTTCAAAGGCTTAAGTTATTGAAGGGGTTAACTCCTTCACGTGGTTACCATCATGAAGGTGTTAACCATATCGCTGGGTTTCGAGGATGTAACTCGAACAAAAGGTAACACTGCGATATGAGTTACCCCATGTACGGGTTACTCTGTCCAAGATAGACGTAGTGGTCGACAACTTTGAGAGTATCATTCCCAACAATAACCGGTACAGGTGCGACATGGACATTGTACATGATCTTCGTCTTGTCCATGTTCATTTTAAGACCCACCTGTTGGGAAACGATACTGAGGTCGCTGAGCATAGTATTAAGCTCCTCCAGCGACTCTGCCATGATCACTATATCATCGGCAAAACGAAGGTGAGTGATGTATTCGCCATTGATATTGATGCCGAACCCGTTCCAGTCCAAGAGCTTGAAGACGTCCTCCAACGCACTTGTGAACAGTTTCGGAGAAATAACGTCTCCCTGTCTCACACCACGCTGCAGTTGGATTGGCTTCGTGCTCTCGTCCTGTAACCGAATTGACATTGTGGCTTTACTGTACAAACACTTCAACACCTCGATATACCTATAGTCGATATGACATCGCTGGAGGGACTGCAATACAGCCCAGGTTTCGATTGAATCGAAGGCTTTTTCATAGTCCACAAACGCTAAACACAGTGGCCGATTATACTCTTCGGTCTTCTGTATAACCTGGCGGAGCGTGTGAATGTGGTCTATGGTGCTAAAGCCTTTTTGGAAACCAGCTTGTTCGGGAGGCTGGAAGTCATCGAGCCTGCGTTCGAGACGGTTCGTAATGACCCTCGAAAACAACTTATACACATGGCTCAGGAGCGAGATGGGTCTATAATTCTTCAACAAGGTGTTGTCGCCTTTTTTTAAGAAGAGCACCACCACACTCCTGTGCCATGATTCTGGCGTAGTACCCTCAGATCAGTAGCTAATTGGATTCGTAATCTTCAATACCATCGATTATGTATTGAATAGCCACGTAGTCTGGAAACTTAGCCCTCTTGCCTAATTCCTTCATAGTTAGCATATATTGGTATAATGTCTCGTTAGATCGCTTCTTTCGCGTACTCATGAACTCGTGCATTTGTTTGCTATTCACTGCTTCTGGAAATTCTTTGACGATCGCAGACTAGCTCTTCATAAGTTCGAAATGCCTTCTCCATCTTTAGCCATAGTTCAGCCGTTCCAGATAAACATCGACGAGCGATGATGAGTTTTTGTTGCGGAGTCCAACCAAATATCTCCGCGTTGTCGTCGACATCAGAGCACCATTTTAACGACGAGTATGTCATGTCATCACCCGTGAATCTTGGGACAGAATCCATTGAGTGCCAGGGGTTGCACGTCGAGGCTCCATCATCCTGCTTGTTGCTCTCAACCATCGTATCGTATCGCAGGTATTACCGCCAAATCTCGCGTGTCGTCGTGTGGAGGTTATGCTGGCCGGTACACGCCGTCGTATGCCTGTTACTCGTTTCGTCGTTCTTGTTGAAAATCGTCGTAATTTTTTGCTGCTCACTTAGACCTGATATTTCGGACGAGAATTATGTAACGGAGGTCCAAATAAATACCACTTTTGCACACTATCTTTAATTTATTTACCGAGAGCACAGATTACAATCTTTAATTCTTAATGGCGTCGTCGTGAGAGCGAGAGAGCTTTCTATTTTGAGATTTCTAGCACAGCATACTAAAACATTTTCGTTCGGAAATCAACTTATAATTCTTTCGTTCAAAAACCCTACATACATGCAAAACATTGTGCACTTAAAAATATGTTATGTATAAAAAAAGTATTTAGAATGGTAAAATGTGTACCTACGCATTAAGTAAATGGTTTTGTAAATAAAAACATATATTTTTTTAAATATATTTTATTTCCTATAAATACCCAACACATTGCCACAAAACATTAAAAACACATTACCAAAAAAATATTATTACCAAATAAACAATAAAAATAAAAATCTATTGTATTAATGAAAAGTTCATCAAAAATCACCATCTATTAATGATTTTGAAATTTCTTAACTAAAGATTCAGTTTCGTCCATGATACTATCAATTGCGTCTTTAACTATATATTGTGCATTGATTTTGAAATTTTCACAATCACCATCACTATCTCTTGTTGGAGAATGTTATTACATGGATCTACCACGGAAACTTTTATCAACTTAATACCCCGTCGCTGCAATCGATGATTTTGTAGGCATTTGTTTTTTCGTTTTTTCTTTACCGTTGCTTGGATTTCTTATCTTTTATGGCTGGTCTGGTCTCCGGTTCATCTGGCATCATCTCAGTATAAACTTCGTAGGGATCCTGAGCATACTGACTAAACACAATTTCCGATTTAGAAATCTGTAACAAAATATAGACACATTATAATAATAACATATCATAAAACCTTAGAGAAATTAACTGCAATTTAACGATGAGTCTGAAGTGATTAGGTAAAGGTAAAATGTGAACAAAATCATAATTATAGTAATATTGTTAAACAAAAACTCGCAAAAAAAAAAACTTAAAAATACGATGTTATTGTTGAATACTTACCGATGACATGTTTTAATACACCCTGTAATTGTACAAGTAGACCACCTGGGTAATATTTCGTAAATGACGAAAATGTAATTAAAGGCTACTGCGAAATTGCAAAACAGAAAAATTATGTCGCCAAGCGAAAGGTAACAAAACAATATAAGGTGCTTCCGAAATATCGGCCTCGGCTTTAATAGGAGGTAGTATTGTGTTTATAGATTACAATAGTAAAGATAAATTATTGATAATTCATCATTTTTTATTTCATACAAAAATAAATATCGTATAAATTTGAATTGACTTATTAGTATAAAACCATCCCGTGTCATAAGATGTTGCCGCACCGTACCGAATTCGTTCATGCGCTGTTGCCATTCCTATCAAAGCATGCCGCCGTACGCGCCGGCCGGCGCCGCTCAGTCTACAAAGCCCTGCCCCGCGCGCCCCCACCCTCACCCGCTACCCTGCTCGTCGCACGCGCCTAGCGACCGCCGGTCGCCAGTCGCCTCCCGCGCGTTCCGGAAGTTAGTTTAGTGGTTAGCGACAAGGATTTCGCGCGCGCTTTGATTAAAAATCCCTCCCAGACGACGGTATTCCAATCAAGGCTATCTTGGTCTTGAAATGGTATCGTGCTACCGCGAGTGTAACTCCATAACTGCGCACGCGGTAAACTTATACAAGCAGAGGTTTGGTGTGCGAGTGAGTCATCATACCATTCTGGATGCCGTGTACAGGTTTAGAGTATACGGCCGCTTTGACCCGCCTCCAGTTGACGCAGGCAGGCCTTCATACTCGGCCGAACTCGAAGAGAAAGTGTTAGACTTCTTCCGGCGTCATACTCTTGCGAGCACCAGGGATGCTGCTCGAGTCGTCGACGTGAGCGACAATTACGTGTGGCGACTTTTAAATCGTGAAGGGCTCCATCCTTACCACTTCACAAGAGTGCAAGAACGCCGTAACATTATGTGGACTGACGAGATCAAACGCGCATTTAGGCAAGTGAAAAGTGAATCGGACACATTAACTAAAGTGAAGAGACATGTGTGCAACGCGAAGGCGGACTTGTGTAACAGTTTTGTAGATAAGTAGGTAGGAAGTGTGTAAATAACTGTAAATACGGTGCAGTTGTTGTAAATAAAATGATTAACATTTAAACACGCCAAGTTACTGTAACTTATCGTTATTCGATATTAATCTAACTAAAGTACGCGCCAAATAAACCTGCAACAAAGTTTGTTCACCTCCTTCTACTAATGTATTCCAATATTTAAAAATACCAGGGCTGTAGTAGACGGAATATGTGTTAACAATATTAGTTATGCTGATGATATGGTGTTGCTGAGCCCATCAATTAACTCAATGATGAGTCTTCTCATGATATGTGAAAGGTACGCGGAGGCACCACAGATGAAACTTTGCGGAAGTCCCTTAAATCAGGTCACATCTCTCAAGTATCTAGGCCACTGGGTTTCCGAGGACCTAAAAGACAACCTGGATATCGAGCGTGAGCGCAGAGCGCTGGCTGTCCGCTGCAATATGTTGGCTCGCAGATTTGCGAAATGCTCGACAGAAGTAAAGGCTACGCTGTTCACAGCGTACTGTCAGTCGTTTTATACATGCAGTCCCTGGGGCAACTACACGCAGAGGGCATACAGCGCTCTGCGCGTACAATACAACAATGCATTCAGGGTGTTGATGGGGTTGCCGCGCTACTGCTGTGCTTCCGGCATGTTCGCAGAAGCGTGCATAGACGGCTTTCACGCCATCAGGCGCAATCGATGCGCGTCTATCATGCATAGGGTACACTGCAGCCCCAACAGCAGCCTGAGCACTATAGCCGACAGGTGGGACAGCCCCATACTGGGGCATTGGGTACGCCTACATGCCACTGGCTCATAATTAATAATGTTTTCCTGGTAGATGTAAGTACTAACACTAGTTTCTAAGTTGTGTGTTGTACTAACTAATTGGACCTTGTATTGTCTGAAAATAAAGAATTTATTATTATTATTTATAACAACATTTTTATTCTATACATATGCGTAATTTAAATGTAAACTTAGTAGCTACTTAAAACTACGACAGTAAGAGTCAACTTAAATATTTAATCATCCTTTAGAAAAGACTTGTGACCCCAGGCTCGTGTTGATATTTGATCTACAGATATTAAACGCTTATCATCGTTGCTGGACAATGCAATTTTATTAACTGTTCGGGTAAATATTTGGTGTTTAACACGTTCACTGCATTATGAGGTCGAACAAACCACATGCGTGGCTTCTCGCAGGTGCAGACGTCAAAATCGCATTCTCTCACTCTATGCGGGGGGCGACCACGTTAACATTTTTATGAGTATAACAGAGACAAATATAATAACATATTATAATAGCTTCTCTTACAAACCTAAGTCTAAAAGCGAAGTCGAAATAAAATGAGGCTTAAAAGGCCTCAAACGCACTGAGAATTAATTAGTTTCATACAGTGCGGGGTGAGGTCTAATCTGTCTCAAAAATTGTAGGCCTCACAGCCGCACGGGGCGAGGCGCGGGCTGCGAGGCACCCGCGCCGCTTAGCTTAGTGCCTAGATAAGTATCGATACGAAAGCACGCTGCCACGGCTGGCCGGCGCGCTCGCATTCTTACGATTTATTAGTGTACCTAAACTATCTAGTTCGGTATTATGGATCTACCAAGCAGTAAACGTTGCAAAAAGAAGCTCGTGTTAAGTGATTCAGATTCGTCAAGTGGAGCGGATGAAAGGAAACAGTTAATATATAGAAAAGTGCTATAGAGAATTAGTCCAACCAGATATTCTTCTGTGAATAAAGTAAACGTATAGATATATACAGGTTGTTTTTGACTGATGAAATTATTGAAAAAATAGTACGAGACACAAACAATTATGCGGCAAAGTATTTTGAAGACAATCAAGATAATGTGAAGGCAAAATCTCGTCTTCAAGCATGGAAACCTACGAATGATGAAGAAATGAGAATTTTTTTTGGAGTCATACTTGTAATGGGCTTAAACAGAGTACCTCACATTAATGACTATTGGTCTAAAAAGTCAATGTATAGGAATGAGTACATTTGCTCAACAATATCCAGGGACAGATTCTTAATTATATACAGATTTTGGCATTTCTGCGACGAAACAATTGATAATACTGGAGATAAGTTATATAAAATTCGCCAAATGCATGACATGTTTAATTCTCGATTTCAACAAGTGCTTCGTCCTGGAAAAATTTTAGTCATTGATGAATCTATGATACCCTGGCGTGGACGACTTAAATTCCGTCAATATATCAAAAATAAGTCACATAAGTATGAAGTAAAATTATACAAGTTGTGCACTCCTGAGGGATACACGTATAATACAATTATTTATACAGGCAAAGAAGGTAATCGCCGAGAGCAAGATCATGGCAAAATGACAGTTTTGAGACTCATTAAAGGGTTAGAAAATGAGGGTTGCTGACAATTTTTACTCTTCTATTGGGTTGGCTGAAGAACTTTTAAAACAGAAAACTTTTTATTGTGGTACCCTTCGATCGAATCGTAGAGGATTACCTATGAAAGTAATATCAACAAAATTACAAAAAGGTCACACTATTGGTAAAATGAACTTAAAGGGTGTAAATATTATAAAATGGTGTGATAAGCGCCAAGTTTTAATGATCACAACCTGCAAAGGTCACAATACTGTTTTAGTAAACACAGGCAAGAAAACAAGAGCCACTAACGAATATATTAGAAAGCCTTCATGCGTTCTTATGTATAATGAAAACAAAAAAGGTATTGATTACAGTGACCAAATGTCTTCATATTATACAATTTTAAAACGGGGCCTAAAATGGTATAGAAAAGTTATGGCAGAATTTTTATTTGGTACTTCTCTTGTGAACGCATGGATTATTTATAATATGTCTAATGCTGAAAACAAAATGCCGAAGAAAGATTTTACTGAATCAATTATTGAAGCGCTTACTGGGCGAAGGATTTCTGAAAGAGGTATGCTATTATTTCATATACTGACACATTTTTATTTATTATTGATGATAACGATTTGCTTTGACGTTTTCTTACCTATTGTAAGGGCGGGTACAAACTGCAAAACATGCAATGTAACAGTCTACCCTTACATTGCATGTGCGGTGCAAGCGTGAACGCGTAGTGTGCTCGGAACGATGTATTACATTCCATGTTACATTGTACCAATATGTACCCGCCTTAATATTGAAGCTACCATTGTACTCAAGCTTTTCTTTTTATAGCGCTAATATTAATACGCATACATTGCATACATATGTACACTAACAAATTATCTACACAAAAAGACGTTTTGATATCACTTGGTATGGTGTTGCTTTAAACTTTATGCTTAAACAAAAATCGGGTTGTAGATAATTACTTTTTCACTGCATTAAGCAAATCTCAATTCGATGTTTTTTTCTCAATTTTCCAATATGCTTAAGTGATTTTCTACAGAGAACGTCTCATTCTCTTTGCTAAAACCTTCGCACCCGCTTTAATTCAAAACTTGACCGACATATTGTAATACAACGATTTTGCTTGTTAACTTCTTTGCACCTTTGTTTTGTTTTTCTGTTCTATCCGGTTGTTTTAAATGCATTGTGACAAATATTGGATGTGGTTTTAAACTTTATATACTTACCCGGAATATTTCCGGTCTATTCCAGAGTTATGAACTACGTCACGTTAAGATTATTTCATATTTACGATTACGTGTAGTTTTCTGGGTATATATAAATAGTATATATAACTGAATATATATATGTATATATATTTATAAATGTATTTATGTATTATATAATAATAATAATAATCCAGCCTATAAACTTTATTTATGTATTACTTTGGTTTAAGTACACTTGTTACACTCATCTACCTTATCTATCTTTTCTGTCCATCCAAAGGTTGTCTGGAAGATATCGCTATTAGCGATAAGACCGCCATTGTACGCGTTACTATTGATGGTATTTGTATAATTATTTAATTTTAATTGGTGTACAATAAAGAATATTCTATCTATCTATCTACGTCTTCATTTTCGGCGAATTCTCGTTAATGGCCACAGCTGTTATAATTAATGAGTAAGAATACATACACACATTATCTCTCACACATTGCAACTAACTAAAACCTACACAAATGCGCACATACAAACACACAATTGAATTTCATATACCCTTATGAATACCTATGTATGTGCTTATGCACATACCTTCAAATCTACCCACTAACAAAAAAGCGCATACACAAACGTTCATATACCCTTATAAGTACCTATGTATGTGCTTATGCACATACTTACAAATCTACCCACTAACACAAAAGCGCATACACAAACATTCATACCGAAATGTACAAACTTGGAATAGGTAAAACTAACATAAGTGTTTATTTCAGGTTTGCCTGGTGGCAGATGTACTGATCACGCACTACAAAAGGGTGGTAAAAGAAAGCGCTGCGCTGCTATGAAAAATTGAGACTAACTTTAAATAGTTCCGAGGCTGCAAAAAAGACTAAAAAAATTATTACTTTTTGTGTCCAATGTGACAAATCCTTCTGTTTGCCCTGTTTGAACGAAAAACATTTTGATAAATAAATAATAAAATTTTATATACAAAATCAGTCTCCCTGCAGCTCCATCTATCATTACAAAAAGGAATGTTTTGTCAGACGTACAAAAACTCTACGATCCATTAGGATGGATATCACCAAGCATTGTGCTCGGTAAGATGCTCATACAAAAACTATGGTTGGTTGGCACTCAATGGGATCAACCATTATCTGAACAATTAACCTCAGATTGGTTGAAGATAAGAGAGGATTTTGAGAATGTCAACCAGATTTCTCTAAACCGATGGTTACACTCTTACAGCAGCAATCTGAAAGCAATACAGCTGCACGGATTCAGCGATGCCTCGACTAGAGCCTATGCAGGCGTTGTATACTGCAGAGTGGAACAACAGAATGGTACTGTATCCACAAATTTAATTGCATCGAGAACCAAAGTTGCTCCATTAAAAACTATATCGCTTCCTCGTCTTGAACTGTGTGGGCCTCTATTGTTGTCAAGGCTTCTGAAACAAGTTACATTAGCCATGAGAATTCCTTTCAACCAAACTTATTGCTGGACAGATTCAACTATTGTGCTGGCGTGGCTTCATGGCGAACCTCAGAAATGGAAGACCTTCATAGCAAATCGTGTAGTGAAAATTAAAGACAATACAAATAACACCCAATGGTACCATGTTGCATCACAAGAAAATCCCGCTGACATAGCATCTAGAGGAATGTTTCTGACAGATCTGAAGAAAGAGAAAATCTGGTGGAAAGGGCCAGAATGGCTGTCAAAAGCGAAAGTTCATTTGAGAAGTTCAGAAAATACAGAGACAGAGTTGGAGTTAAAATCAATATGTACATTTACAACTAAAAATGAAGAAAAACCAATTTGGGAAAGATTTTCTAACCTGACCAAAATGAAAAGGGTGCTTGCTTATTGCCGTAGGTTAGTAAGCAATATAAACAATGAGAAGTATGTGACTACCGGTGAAATGAATTATATTTTGCATAATTGCATAAAATACTATCAGCAGACAGTATATGAGAGAGAAATGGATAACATTAAGAAAAATGGCAAAGTAAGAAAATCAAGTTCACTAATTAGCTTGACACCATTTTTAAATAAAAACAATCTGCTGAGAGTAGGAGGTCGTTTACAAAACGCTAATTTACCGGTGGCAACCAAACATCCAATAATAATACCGAATAATCAACTCATCACTATATTATTGATTAACGAAGCACACAAACAAACTTTACATGGTGGTATACAAGTGATGATGACCTACTTAAGGAGCCGTTATTGGAAAATTAACTTAAAATCAGCAGTAAGAAAATGCATAAGAAGTTGTAATGTCTGTATTATCAATAAAGGCAAGATAAACCAACAGTTAATGGGTGAATTACCAGCTGTCAGGGTGAGTCCACAGCGGGCCTTTTTAATCAGTGGAGTCGACTATGCAGGTCCAGCATTGTTAAGAACATCAAAGGGAAGAGGGCACCATGCTATTAAAGGGTACATCTGTCTCTTTGTGTGCATGGCAACCCGTGCCATACATTTAGAAGCTGTGACAGATCTAACTTCTCAAGCATTCCTGGCTGCATTTCGGCGATTTGTCGGACGTCGAGGTCAATGTACTCACCTGTTCAGTGATAACGGCACTAATTTCGTTGGGGCTGCAAAGGAACTTAAAGACCTTTTCAAGGCAGGTGAACGAAGCCTTGCTAAAGAAATTGCTGAACATTTGGCAACCGATGGAACTACGTGGCATTTTATTCCGCCGCGAATGCCAAACTGTGGTGGTCTCTGGGAAGCCGGAATTCAAGCTGCAAAGAGACATCTAGCAAGAATAACCAAGGATGCAAAACTTACCTATGAAGAGATGGCGACATTGCTTACTCAAATAGAAGCCTGCCTCAACTCCCGTCCATTGTGCCAGTTAGATAACACTGTTGAGACGATCTCGCCACTCACAACCTGGTCATTTTTTGATAGGTGAGCCTTTACTCAGCGTTCCTGATGATGACTATGAAGAATCCAAGATCAATCTGTTAACTAGATGGCAATTAGTGCAGCGCATAACACAAGATTTCTGGCGAAGATGGCATTCAGAATACCTGAACACGCTGCAACAAAGAACTAAGTGGCAATCAGCTACATTCGGTAGCGGTCACTTACCGTGGGAGATATTGTGGTCATCAAAGAGGAAAACCTGCCACCCACGAGATGGCTCATGGGAAAAATAAAAACGCTGCAAACTGGAAAAGACAAGTTAGTTAGAGTGGTTACAGTGCAGTGTAAAGGACAAAGTGAATTGAAAAGACCTTTATCTAAGTTAATTTTCCTACCTAAAGAAGCTTAATCAAAAATTATACTTACCTAGGCTATTAAAATATGAAACATGCTAACTCACCTGTTTAGTTGCTGTTCCTGTATATTTCGTTACATACATTAATTTTAGTATAGTTAGAGTTTAATCTTATGTTACATACAGTCCACTAGTAAGATTGTTATGTTATTGTATCAGTTTAAGATGTATTAAGTAATTAAGTAAGTAAGATTATATTATTGATGTTGTTAATTATTAAGCCACCTTTATTGTAACCAGAAGCAACAGTAGACAGGAGAATTTGTAAAAGGACACAGGGTCCTTTTGGTGGGCGGTATGTCCGATCGTTTAGCATGTTATACCTTAAGTCAGTTGCCTCAATACAGAGCTAGCAGAAAGTCGTGTCATTTTATTTAAAATATCCCAAAAGAATCTACAACTCAAAGTCAACCTAACGACCTCACCAATATGAAACACAAGGTAATTAGTTTTGAAAAATTGGTAATTATGCTTCGTTACTGGTAATTAGAAATAAAATTAAAAATATACTGGAATCACACGACGACAGTACGACTGGAACTTGGACATCCTTAAGCCAAATAAAAGTTGCGAAGAGTTAAAAAGTATATTAAAAAACTTTAATATCGCATTGCACATTAAAACACCAACAAGGAAATTGTCATGTCTGGATCAATTCGCAAGCAATATTAAGCAAGTTAAAGCGGAGGTGCATCACCTTGCACTGTCTGACCACGAAACAGGGCAAACTCTCTCGCTGAAAACTACTAAATCGTACGAAATATCCAGTTGGTGTGAGGCTGTCAGGGATTTTAATGGAGAAAATATGGAAACTTTTTGTAGTTGCATGTCGTTTCTTACTTTCTCCAACGTATATGAAAAAAAGAACTTACAAGAAGCATTTACTGAATTTCATAGTCTCTTCAAATTATTTTTTGATCTGTGCTTCCCAATAAATACAATAAAAAGGTCAACTAAAAAAGGGAACCACAAATGGTTAACGAAGGGTATAAGAAGGTCCTGTATAAGAAAGAGATATCTATACTTAACCCAACAACACAATAAAACGAATGGAAAAATACTAAATAAAAAATTTAAATCATACAGCGGTCTACTAAAAAAGTGCATATATAAGTCCAGACAAATACAAAACAAGAAATATATAGACAATAATAAAAATAAATGTAAAGCCACATGGGCATGGGCAGTAATTAATGAAAACATTGATAGCCAAAATACGAGAACACAAATTGACAAAATAGTTATAAATAATCGGACATATGAAGACCCTAAGGAAATAAGTGACATATTTAATAATTTTTACATACAATTGACAAATAGTAATAAATTTAAATATAATGTTGACGAGATAAACAAAACTATTGATATTAATTATGATCATACAATATTTCTCCAACCGACAGATGCTATGGAAATATTCCGCATAATTAAAAATCTTAATAACACCAACGCAGCAGGAGTAGATGAAATAACCACCAAAGTAATTAAATTTTGTGCACCATACATATGTCAGCCGCTGTGTTATTTAATAAATTTATCTTTTGAGGAAGGTACCTTTCCAAATATACTGAAAAAATCAATAGTTAGGCCACTTTATAAAAAAGGTGACAGCACTGCCATGAATAACTATAGGCCAGTGACGCTGATTCCAATTATGTCAAAAATCTTCGAGAAAGTCATGCTGAAAAGGCTACAAGAATTCACGACAAGTCATGGTCTACTTAGGCTGCCTGTCCACCGGAGCGGAGCTAGGCTGCGGAGTGGAGAAACTGAGAAATATTAACCAATAGGATTGCACAAAATCTCCGCTCCTCTATTTTGTGCAATCCTATTGGTTAATATTTCTCAGTTTCTCCACTCCGCAGCCTAGCTCCGCTCCGGTGGACAGGCAGCCTTAAAGATGAGCAATTCGGGTTTAGACAGAATAGTAGCACTTCATTGGCATGTTTCAATTTGATGAAAATAGTCACTCAAGCTATAAATGATGGCTTACCGGTCGCGGCGATCTTCCTAGATATGAGCAAGGCGTTCGATTTTGTGGACCACAAATTGCTCCTGCACAAATTAGAAAGGTATGGGATAAGAGGAAAAGCAAACGACTGGTTGAGAGACTACCTAAATGACAGACAACAATGTGTGGAAATTTCTAAAATCCATAACAATGGCAAAAAGGTAGTATATAGAAGTGCCTATCAGCAAAATAATTTTGGAGTGCCTCAAGGCAGTATATTGGGACCATTCTTGTTCCTCATGTACATTAATGATCTCCCAAATACCGTTTGCCATAAGACAATCTTGTTTGCTGATGACACAACCCTTATTATACAAAATGAAAACGCCAACACGTATGAATCAGACATAAATAAAGCAATAGAAAATATAATACACTGGTTAAATTCTAATAATTTACAAATTAATATAGATAAGACAAAAATGATCCAATTCCAGACATATAAAAGAAAACCATTGACTTTAAATATTAAATATAATAATACGACTATTGAAGAAGTTGTAAGTACAAAATTTCTGGGTATAAAGTTGGATCAGAATTGCAACTGGAAATCACATGTAGATTACGTTTGTGACAAACTCGACAGAGAACACTGCTTAGAAGGCAACTACTTCCTCTTCCGCGGCCAATATTACCTCCAGATTGATGGCGTCGCAATGGGGAGTCCAGTAGCCCCTGTACTAGCTAATCTCTGGATGGAACATTTTGAAGAGAAGGCGTTGGCCTTGGGGCCAAAAACCATCAAGTTGTGGAAGAGATACGTAGACGACATCTTCTGCGTCATCAGAGGGGGCCAACAAGAAGTAGATCAATATCTAGAACATCTGAACTCCATTCACCCTAAGGTGAAATTCACGTGTGAGATGGAGAGGGACAGATCACTCGCTTTCCTGGATGTCAAAATAAGTGCGAGAACAAATGGGTCATTAGGACACTGTGTTTACCGAAAACCTACACACACTGATAGGTACCTGCATAGTACGTCGCATCATCACCCTAGACACCTGCAATCCGTCATGACGTCATTAAAGAATAGAGCTTTTGATCTCTGTGACCCTGAACACTTAGAGCGTGAGCTGGAACATGTTCAGGAGGTGCTACAAAAGAATGGATTTCGGGTGAAAGGAAATATGAAGCGACGGTTGAAGCGTGTCGAGCATCCTGACGTTAACAGACAACGAGCCTATATGCCTTACATCAGAGGATTCACGGACAAAATCGGAGCTGTACTTAAAACAGTCTCCATCCCAACCGTCTACACTCCAGGGACAAAGGTAGAAAACATGGTGGGCACACCGAAGGATGTTCTACCCCTACAACAACCAGGTGTCTATAAAATCGACTGCAGCTGCGGTAAGTCATACATAGGGCAAACAAAGCGAACGATCGCGGAGAGGCTCAAGGAACATATCGCAGCTGTAAAAAACCGTCAGACATCTAAATCGGCAATTGCAGAGCACCTACTACAGCCGGGCGTCGTCACTGGATTCAATTCCATCGCGCGCAAGTCCTTTCCACCGATCGCCACTTTCATTCGAGAGCAGTGCGAGAAGCGATTGAAATCAAGAAACATCCTAATTTCAATCGGGAAGACGGCTTTAATCTATCAGCATCGTGGAATCCAGTGATTCGTTTAACACAACCGCGCGTTTCTGCAAGGCCGGATAGTGATCGTAATACGGACACAGTCAGTACAGTGTGTAGGGTAGTTCAAAAACATGGGGTAGATGAAGAAAAATCATCAACGCCGTGCACGGAAGAATGACACCGCATCTCCAGTCTGCTTGCGACCACGGCCGGTGTAACCCGGTCGAAACGTCAAGCCCTAAAGGTATTTATGCATGTACGCGCTAATCCCCGTTATAATATTACTATAAACATGCAGCGCGATAGTTTAAAAGTTTATAGATTTGTTTATGCTATAAAAAGATTAAGAGTCACGGTATCCACAGAAGCTGCTCTGTGCGCATATCACGGATACGTTTCGTCCGTACTCTCATATGGTCTCTTACTGTGGGGAAATTCGGTTGATATTATAAAAGTGTTTAGAGTGCAAAAAAAAAGTGTGCGTGCAATCTGTGGAGCCTGGTATACAGATAGTTGTAAACACTTGTTCAAAAAGTACAATATTTTACCATTGCCTTGTATGTACATTAAAGAATTATGCCTATTTGTACAACAACATCCAGAATTATTTATTAAGATTAAAGATGTAACGAAACGGAATGTAGCTCCCAGAAATAAGCATAAATTATGTTTACCGCAATGCAAGCTCGAATTATATAAAAGGAACTCATACGTAAATGCCATAAAGGTATATAACAAGTTACCCAATATCTTTAAAGACTTACCTTTGATAAATTTTAAAAAAAAGTTGACGCAGTGGTTAAAAGAAAAATGTTTTTACGATCTAAATGAATATATGTCATATCGCGGAGAAGAAAATTAACCAGTAACATTGGTATATACCTTATAAATTAATGTAGGCTCAAAAGTGCTAATAAAAGCTTTGACATTTAAAATATAATTGTGGACGAAGATAATTATTTATTTATTTTTATAATTATGGACATAAACTCAAAATATATATATATTTTTTTTTTAATCTCTTGTAATGACATACATATTATATTATTATTATTTTTTATCTTTCGAACTGACATACATTTATTACTTTGACATTGTTTAATTAATTAGTATCACAATTATCATTTATGGGAGTTCATATTAATTTGTTGTTTTATAAGGTTTTAAAATAATTAACATTAAAATAATATCAGTTGTGTTTTGTCTACTAAAACAAATATTTGCATACCATATGTAATGGTAGAATGTAAATGGGCCATTTTATATTTAAGATCATACTCTGTACACCTACATTTTGGCAAATAAAGGACTTTGACTTTGACACATATTTTTTTTCTGCTTGTGGGTAGACACAGTGCAACACTTATTATTTATTGCTCCCAATTAATTTTATGTTATTAATCTTATTTTATGTTATTTTAATGAACTAATTATCGCAATTGCTTTTTAAACTCCCCTTTCCTCACTAATAAGTATTATCCACTATCTGACACAACAATTTTGACCGTATCACTATGGACGCTAAACTGTCATCAAACTTGGAGGACTTGGAGGCACTGTTCAACACTAGGATGGCCGTTTATGAAGACAAGCTAGCGTTGGCAACATCCGGATCTTCTTCAGCTGCAACTTCTTCACCAAATCTATCGGCCCTCATGCAGGAATTCAAGGATTTCAAGAGTTTTGTCTTGCAAGCGCTGTCAAAACTTAAATCCCAAATGGAGTTGCTTACATTGGGTTTTGACAGGCATGAAACTGCTATGCGGCGCAAAGTGCTTCTAATCCACGGCATTGCTGAAGAAAAGGATGAGAAGGTAAATGAAATTGCATTTAAAGTATTTAACCATCAAATGAGGCTGACTGAGTTAAGCCGGGAGAACCTACACGTTTGTCACCGGCTTGGCTCAGCGAAGCGCAGTTCCAGGCCCATTCTTGTGAGGTTCTATACCACTGAACACCGTCATCTTGTTTGGGACAGCAAAAAATCACTGAAGGGTACTGGCGTCACCATCTCCGAGTTTTTGACTCAATTGCGACACCAGACTTTCATGGCCGCTCGCAAACGGTTTGGCATGACTAATTGTTGGTCAGTTGAGGGCAAGATTGTGGTTATTACTCCTGACAAGTCACGCCACAAAATTGAATCGTTGGACGAGTTGCATAGATTATCGGCTAAATATCCAGTCAACAACGACGATTGTGTGCAGACCGAAGACCCCAAATCACCGCCTACTGACCCTATTTCACCCATTGCTAAGGTCCAGAGAAAAACCCGTCGCCGTAATTAAGTTCATAAGTTGTTTGGTAATTCGATTTAAATTTTCATAAACCGTCTTTTATGCATTGTACCGCTGCCTTCAAATATAACCTTATGTCGGTACAATTTCAACTTTTTCTCATTTAACCGTCTTTGTTTCTCTTGGACGATGACTTTTGTTTATTTAAGTAGTTTTATGTTTCACTTTATATGCTTGTCAGTAACTCGGTGTTCAACGTGTTTACATCGGTGACAGTGACATTGACAACTGTCACATGTTCGGCTGTCAATTGTCATTGATGTTTTGTCACGTTTCGTTGTCTTACGTTCCGTTCTAGGTATGTGATGGTTGTGGTGCATTGCATTAAATATCAGTTTTGTTTTGTGTTTGTCTATCCGTAATATGTGTTACGTTTAATTTGTTCCATTTTACTTTTGTTTGTGTTAATGTATGTATTTATTGTGAGTCGGGGAGGTTATTTTGTAAGCAACCCGTAGTTTTGGTAAATTTTCAATTTATTTAGTTAATTCTTTTTTTTTTTTTTATATATATATAATTTATTTATACATGGATAGCTTAGCTATTAATGATAGCTTTTTCTCGTGTTCTTCCACGTCAAGTTTTATTAGTGCGGACAGCCATGAATCATCCGTCCCGCGTTCCCTGCATGAGAACCTTTCTGACCTTTTTTCTAATTACCCTCGTAATCTCCATATCGCTCATATCAACGCTCAGAGTGTTCCTGGTCATTATTCAGATCTTCTGGCATCTTTTAGCAGCGTTAATCTTGACATTCTTCTCATCTCTGAATCTTTTTTAAAGCCTTCCCTTCCTTCAACTCACTTCGCACTTCCTGGTTTTGTGTTGCTTCGCAACGACAGGACGGGAAAGGGCGGTGGTGGAGTTGCTGTCTATTTACGCGCAGATCTACCGTATAAGATGATTTGTTCTTCTCCTTCACTTTATTCTGAATCGGCTGTATACATCTTTCTTGAAGTTTTGGTCAACCATACTAAGATTTTAGTAGCTGTACTTTACAGCCTTAATCTACATGTCAACTACTTTGACGATCTTGACTTACAGCTGAATAACCTATGTCCCCAGTACAGTCACATCATCATAATGGGTGACTTTAATACGTGCTTATTGAAGGATGACGCTCGTGCTCGTAGACTGCAGAGTCTCCTATCATCTATTAATCTACACATTCTTCCCCTTTCTGCTACTCACCACTCCCCTAATTGTTCTCCCTCTTTGCTCGACCTTATGATTGTCTCTTCTCCTTCTTATGTTTCTGATCATGGCCAACTTCCTGCATGTTTCTCCTATCACAATCTAATCTATCTCTTTTATCGTATCCGTACCCGTAAGCGTAAACCTCAGCTATTACATTTACGCAGCTTTAAGAGTATGAATCTGGAGGCACTGCAGCGTGATGCGAGCAGTATCGACTGGAGCCTTGTGGCAGATACCAGCGATATCGATGAGAAAGTGTACCTTTTTAATAATATCATACTGAAACTTTATGATCGACATGCCCCAGTGCGTCTTGTCAAAGTTAAGCGCGAACCGGCCCCATGGATTTCGTCTGAAATTCTAGATGCCATGGCTCGGAAGGACAGAGCTAAGAGAAGATACGAACGCAGACCTACGATTGAAAATCTGTCGCTTTATAAAATTGCACGTAACCGCTGCAATAATCTATGCCAGACAGCCAGAAGAAAGTACTTTCATGATAATCTGGTTGACCGTAGCTCTGGCGAGGTCTGGAAATTCCTCAGGTCTGTAGGCGTTGGTAAATCTCCTGAGAAAGCTTTTAAGCATATCGACCTTACGGCCCTGAATAATCATTTCTCTCTGCCTCCTATAATTCTTGATACTGCTACAAAATCTTCTACACTACTCGAACTTTCCTGTCACCCTGCACCTCGCTGTCCTCCTTTCTATTTCTCTTCTGTGGCCTTAGAGGACGTCAAAAAATCATTATTGGCCATCTCATCCTCTGCGATCGGTAACGACGGCTTGTGCTCCCGTATGATTCTCCCTATCCTTCCACAATTACTTCCCATCCTTACTCATATCTTTGATTACTCTTTGACTTCTTGTTCCTTTCCCTCAGCCTGGAAACTCGCTCACGTAGTTCCTCTTCCTAAAACTTCAAATCCATCCTCCTTTGCGCATTTCAGGCCTATATCCATACTTCCCTTTCTCTCTAAAGTCCTTGAGCACGTTGTCCATCGTCAAGGATCCCATTTCCTAACGTCCTTCAACCTTATTTCCCCATTCCAATCTGGTTTCCGTCCCGGTCATAGTACTGTGACTGCCCTACTCAAAGTTACCGATGACATTCGCTGGGCTATGGAAAATAAATCTCTATCTATCATCGTGTTACTTGATTTTAGCTCGGCGTTCAATTCTGTGGACTTTGATATCCTCTTAGGCCTCCTCCAAACATCCAATTTTTCCTCTTCCTCTCTGGCTTGGTTTGGATCTTACCTTAGAGGCCGCTCGCAGCGCGTCCGCCATGAATAGTCTTTCTCTGATTGGTGCGATCTAGTTGCGGGCGTGCCTCAGGGTGGTGTCCTATCTCCTCTTCTTTTCTCCATCTTTATTAACTCTGTCTCCTCCGTTATTTCCTCTAATTATCACTTATATGCAGATGATTTGCAGATCTATCGTCATTTCCGATTATCTGAAGTGGAATCTGCTATCAAAGCGATGAACAGCGACCTGGCTAGCATCAGCAAGTGGGCAAGGTCTTATGGCCTGCAGATAAACCCCGCTAAGTCACAAGCTCTAATAATTGGCAGCAGGCATTACCGTAACGAGCTTGATCTGTCCTCTCTGATGCCTCTCAGTCTCGACGGTGTTGTGATCCCCATCTCCAACACAGCTAAAAATCTTGGGGTAATTTTGGATTCACATTTGTCATGGCATGATCAGGTCAACGAGGTAAGTCGCAAGGTACACTTCTCCTTCCACTCGCTGAAGTGTCTCCAGACCTTCCTACCTTTGAAAACTAAAATTTTATTAGCTCAATCATTAATTCAGCCGATCATTGACTACGCCGACGCCTGCTACCTTGATGCCACAGAGGAGCTACTAAATAAACTTGAGAGATTGCAAAATATTTGTATCCGTTTTGTTTATGGACTCAAGAAGTATGATCATGTTTCTCACTTCCGCAATGAACTCAAGTGGCTCCCGATCCGCCTTCGCAGGAACACTCGCATTCTATGTCTCCTATATAATATTCTTCATAATCCCCGCTACCCTCCTTACTTGCGTGAGCGTTTTTCCTATGTCCGTTCCCCCGATGTCCTTTGTAGATCCCATCTGAAATCCCACCTCAAAATCCAACCCCATTCTACTGATTTTTATTCCTTCTCCTTCACTGTTCACGCCGTCCGACTGTGGAATGCGCTGCCTAGGCGGCAGCGCATTCCACATATACGTGACTCTCCTTCCATTTCTGTCTTTAAAAGAAGGACAAAAGAACACTTTCTTTCCTTTCTTGCTTAATTTTTATCCATGTACTTTGTTTTATATATTTTAGTAGTTTTGTTTATATTTTGTGTATATATTGCGATTTTGTATTATTTTTTATTAATATTAGTTTATTTTATTTTTCTTCTTGTACACTGTCTCTTTTTTTTATATTTCCTGTCGTAGGTCTGCTGGAAGAAATTTCATTTGAAATAAGCAGTACCTTTGTACCTTTATATCTGTATTATTAAGTATTGTTTGTCTATTGTGTGTACATAAATAAATAAATAAATAATAAATAAATAAATAATATTTATTAATTATTTAGGCGACAATAAATGACATGAAACTTATATATTTAGCGACGTGATTTAATATATATATAAAAAAAAAAAACAAAAATCAACCGGTTTTCCTAAAAATCAATATCATAATCTGTCTAGTAATTCAAATAAAATCAACTAAAACACTAGTTCAAAACTCAGTGTTAATAGAACTTAGACCTTTATGAGTTCCATGTAAGGTATTAATATCACTACCACTGCCAGAAATATTATCATTTTAAATTGATCGAAAAATGTATGAAAATTCAGAATTTTTAACCCTGGATAAAATCAAATGTACCTAGTGGAGCTACAGCTTTGGTGCCATATTAAAAAACGCTTAGGAGGACAAGCTCTATCCTTCTAGTAATAAATTTTATCTATAATATCGTAGCATGTTATCGAAAAATTGTTTGAAAATTCAGAATTTTTAACCTTGGATAAAATCAAATGTACCTAGTGGAGCTACAGCTTTGGTGCCATATTAAAAAATGCTTAGGAGGACAAGATCTATCCTTCTAGTAATTAATTTTATCAATAATATCGTGGCATGTTATCGAAAAATTGTTTTAAAATTCACAATTTTTAACCCTGGATAAAATCAAATGTACCTAGTGGAGCTGCAGCTTTGGTGCCATATTAAAAAAAAATTAGGAGGACAAGCGCTATCCTTCTAGTAATTAATTTTATCGATAATATCGTGTCATGTTATCGAAAAATTGCATGAAAATTCAGAATTTTTAACCCTGGATAAAATCGCGTGAAGCGGTGCTACAGCTTTTGTGACATATTAAGAAATGCTAAGGAGGTCAAGCTGTTCTATTCTGTTAAGAACTGCTCCTACTTCATCTGCAGCACCTTTGCCGTGAGCTGATTCGAAGTAATTCCAGGTGACCATCTTTAGCCCATTATTACTTACCATATACTGGCTACTTAATGTTTTCTAAAGTTTTCTCGATGCGATTTTGGTATTTAGCCAATGTTTCCTCCTTCGATTGCAGTTTTTAAAGGCATGTATACCCTGAAAACTTATACTGGAACTAATTACCATTTTCAATTGCTCGTTATCGTTCGCCAAAATACGAACGGGAAAAACGGTAATTGTATAAATGGTAAGTAGGTATTTGCACATTTTTTCACTTCATAGATTCTTTGTAGAACTCTAAAAAATGGAAACTTAATCAAACTAAAGAGTATCCTATGGCAAGTAATACAATGCATTAAAAAAAATAAAAAAATATATTAGGCTTACCAGGGGAAACTCAAACGGTAAGGAGATTTTTGTTTGCCAAACACGATTTCTGGGCGATTAAGGTATGCTAGATTTGCCACCAAAACACTTTTTGTGTATGATCCTCACGAGTCGAGACGTGGACCTGAGTGCTACCGCCGAGTTACTCTTACAGATGGCAATACACTACGCAGAAAAAGAATACCCTGCGACTGTGTGAACAAATGGTAGTGAGTGGGAAGCGTTGGGACAATTTTCAAAGTCGCTGCAGATGACCTAAAAGTGTTCTTTAATGTGTACAATTTTACTAATTGGTAAAGCATGTTGTCTACTATCTAAATTACTTCTTAAAAAAACGTTCTTTAGGGTATTTTTATAACTTTTTCAGCATGAACTGCAAAAATTTGGGAATTGGGACACGAATGGTGATGAGATTTGCGGAACGTTTATGAACATAACTTAGTTGTTTATAACAATAGGAATATATTATGTACATCTGTATGTAGTGCTGGAACTATTTTTTAAGTGAAGTAAAAAAAACATAACTTTATATCAAACTAAGTAGTTATTTGAAGACTGCCGCGTGATATGCTTATGTTCAAATAATCACCTAGGTACACTTAACCATACTTATTTACAAATAATATTTACACCTGCACTTAATCCTAACTACTTACACATAATACTGACATTTAATCCTAGCAACTTACAAATAATATCTACACCTAATCTATTATATTTACAAACTATATACATAAACTGCATACAAACTCACACTGAACTTTCACACCTCACCTAAATACCTTCATACCTAAAGCCCATACATTCTAACACTTATGGCTCCCAGTAAATATATTAAGTTTGGCCTTTTCAATGCAGGCTCCTTAGGGACAAATCAGGACGAATTCCTGATTGCCATGAGTAACCACTCTATGGATATCATGGCTATCAATGAAACATGGCTGCGGAAAGGGGAACAGGACCGCGCTCCTAGTGTTGCGGGATATAAATTTAGACATATCCCACGACCTGTGTCTACCCGAGGTGGGCGTGGCGGAGGAGTCGCTTTTTATATAAAGAATGGCATGAACGCGCGTGTAAAGACTCATCCTGTACACCCTACTGTGGAACAGCTTTGGTTGGGCCTCACTATTAATAAAAAAAAGCTACTTATTGGGACTGCGTACCGCCCGCCTTGGCAGGACTTGGAGCTCTTCCTTGATGCCATTACTGCCAGTATTAGTACGCTGGCCCCATATGACAATCTCGTTCTACTGGGAGACCTGAACGTAAATCTTTTGGATACAAATAGCTCAAATTCTAGGCTGCTTATGGGATTCTTTTGTAACTTCAACCTGGTCCAAGTAGTTACAAATGCCACACATTTCGTGGGTGAAAGTGGTACCCTCATCGACATTATTTGCACTGATACGTGTGAAACAGTTTTTAGGAAATCCAAGCCTAAGCCTAGGATCATTCAAATCAAATCAAATCAAATATATTTATTTGCCAAAAATGTGGTACAATAGTTGGAATATTAGGTACACAGCGAAACACACATTTTGCTAAGTTTAATTAGCATGCAAATTTTAGAACTAATTACTAGTTAACAATATTATATGCAAGTAATATCACAAGTTGACATAAAATCAAAATAACATAATAACAATAGGTAAGTTTTTAACATAACAGTAGGTAATTGTAAGAGTCATTAGTGCCCAACGAAAGTATACATTATAAAATCTTAAAAACTTAATAATAGAATCCTATTTGTTCATGCTATAGTTAATTTACATTGTTATTTAGAAATAAAAGTAAGATGTATTCATAAAAGTGAAATTCACTCCTTCCAGTCGGGTAAAGACAAAATATGTAAATAAGAATGTGCAATTAGCAGATTGTTAAAGACTACTTATAAAACATTACTAAAATGATAGGATTGAGTTGAGCATTTTTTTAGAAATTCTTTGATGGAGTAGAAACTTTCTTGTACTAACCATTTACGCAAACAATAACAAAATTTACTAAAGGGTAAATCTGTGATGTTGCTCGGTAGGGAGTTATAAATAAGTGGTCCCATGTATAAACAACTATGTCTAAACATTTCTAGTCTAGGTACCGGTAATTTTAAACACGCATGTGTAATTTTACGTTTATTAATATTATTTTTAATGTCAAAGAGCTGAATATGGCGTTTTACAAATTTGGCGATTTCATAAATATATAAGCAAGGAACTGTTAGAAGGTTATGGGCTTTAAATATTGGTTTGCAAGATTCGTACCATTTTACATTGAATACTGTACGGATGCATTTTTTCTGCGCTATAAATACCCGCGTAATATCTGAAGAAAATCCCCAAATGACTATGCCATACCTGATTATTGATAAAACGTAAGCATGGTATACCATTATAGAAGCATGTCTGGATGTCGTTTCTTTCACTTTTTTTAATGCAAATACAAACTTATTAATTTTTTTGCAAACTTTATCTACATGTGATTTCCAGTTCATATGTTCATCAACTAGAATGCCTAAGAAAGGGGTACTGGTTGTTTGTTCCACTTTTTGGTTTTTATATTCGATGTTTAAATGTTTTATTTTGGTTTTTAGAGTTCTAAAGTGAATGATTTTAGTTTTTCCTACATTAATTTTTAGTGAATTTATATCTAGCCATTTAATAGTATTTTTTAGAGTTTTATTTATATCTGATTCATAAGTTTTTTCATTTTTACATTGTATTATAATAGATGTATCATCCGCAAATAGTATACATTCATGTTGATTTATTGCGTTTGGGAGGTCATTAATATATATAAGGAATAACAGTGGTCCAAGTATACTACCCTGGGGAACCCCAACATTGTTAAATCTTGGTTTGGAGTCGTGGTTTTCAAGCATATTAGAATTTTTATTTAGTTTCGTGATTCGAGTAATCTGTTTTCTCTTATGCAAATACGATTTGAACCAGTCAAGAGCTACACCTCTTACACCACATTTTTCTAATTTGGCTGCCAAAATAGCGTGGTTAACAAAGTCGAAAGCTTTGCTTAAGTCTAAAAACAAGACAGAGGTGGGAATTTTTGAGTTTATATTATTCATAACAGATCTTACTAGGTTAAATGTAGCTAATTGAGTCGATTTTCCTTGTCTAAATCTAAATTGTTCATTGGCCAAAACTTTATATTTATCAAGAAAATTAAGAATACGCTTGTACATAACTTTTTCAAAAATTTTGGAGATAATTGGTATTAGCGCTATGGGCCGATAATTGTTTTTGTCTGTCTTTGAACCTTTTTTATGAAGAGGTTTAATAATGGATAACTTGAGCTTATCAGGAAAAATACCCTGTTCGAATGACATGTTAATGATATGGGATAATGGTTGTGCTATGTATGGGGCAATATTTTTAATGAGATCCGTGCTAATATTATCATAACCCGTAGATTTTGTACTTCTTAAAGTTTTTATGGTGTTAAGTACCTCTTTCGCATGCGTAGGTTCTAGGAATATGCTATGATCATTATTAAACGTAAATGATTCATGGCTAACATTGTTTGTGGTGTCTGTCTGATTTTGGACTACATCAATAAAGAAATTGTTAAACATGTTTGCTATAGCCGAGCCACATGTCGCCGTAGTATTTTTATCTATAATTTTGTCAATATACTCTTTTTGAAAATCATTACCCATGCTTCGCTTAACGATTTGCCATGTGGCTTTACATTTATTATTAGAATTAGCTATATGTTTTAAAGTATTTGTTGCTTGAAAATTATTTATGCATTTTTTTAAAGTACTTGAATACGTTTTATATTCATGTTTATTTGATTTATCTCTGTAGTATAAGCACCCTTTTGTGTTTACAGCTTATTTTAAGGCCCTTAGAAATCCATTTAAGTTTATTTGTTTTTATGTAAGTTTTAACTTTAATTCTAGGAAAACATAGATTATAGAATAACGTTAGTAAGTCATGAAATTCATTAAATGCGTCATTCATTGTAGGTATTTCATAAATCTCAGAAAAATACAGTTTACTAATGTAGTTGATAAATTTTGTAATGTTGTCTTTGCCTAAATCATTTTTCATTGTAAAATAGTACTTTGTGATATTTTTGTTAGAATACTTGAATTGAATAGTCTGAGCAGTGTTATGGTCGGATAAACATAGGTTATGGGTATTACCAATTGCGTCGGGAATATTGCTTATTATATTGTCTATGCATGTATTTTGTCGGGTGGGTACCTGAATATGGCATTTCATCCCATAATTCGAAACAAGATCTTTGAACTTCATCGTATTACTGTCATTATTAAGAAAATTTAGATTGAAATCTCCTGCGATAATGATTTTACACTTTTTATGCTGAAGCTTATTTAGTGTATTATTAAGGTTTTCAAAAAAAATATTTATACATTGAGTTTCGTCCCCTTTAGAAATCTTGCCAGATCAATTCCATCACGATCTTGACCTTATACCATGGTCTGATATAGGAGATATAAGCGATGTGGATACTATGGTTGATACTTTGAACTCCTACATGATTCAATTTTTTGACCTTCATGCTCCCATTAAGAAAAATACATTTTCTAAGCGACCTACACCCTGGATCACTGACAATATTCGGCTAATGTTCAGCCTGCGGGATGAAGCTAGAAGCAGATGCAAAAAAACGAAGGAACCGCATCATAAGAAATACTATCTAGATTTGAAACATGAGGCCGACGCCGCACTTGTAAGGGAAAAAACCGCGTACTTCACAAAACACATAAATGATATGACCCCCAATCCTAAGCTATTGTGGCGTAACTTGAAGGCCGATGCTCTCCCAGACCATCAAGAGAGGTTTCTACCAGGTAACTTTAATGATCCTGACAGTATTAACGCTGCTTTTTTGGACGTTCCGGGAAACAAAAATGATAATCTTTCTCTAATGTCCTGTTTCCAATCTCGCAGACATGGTATAGCCGTTTTCTCACTGACCAGAACCAACCAAGACACGATACTCAAGATCGTCAGGGGCCTGGGGTCCAATGCTCGGGGTGTTGACGGTATCAGTTTAGACATGCTAAAACTTACACTGCCGAACACACTGCAAGCTATTACTGATATCGTTAACAAATCAATTGAATCGCGCATTTTCCCCAGTCTTTGGCGACACGCTACTGTTTGCCCTATCCCTAAAGTTAGTGACCCGGAAAATTTTAGGGACCTCAGACCAATCAGCACTCTGCCCTGCCTGTCAAAGATTCTGGAGCGTGTGGTGTACCTACAGGTAATTGAATACCTGGTGGAAAGTCAAATTCTCCCGGAGCTGCAGTCAGGTTTCCGCAAAGGTAGAGGGACTGCGACGGCCCTGATGGATGTTGTGGGTAATATCCTGGAAGCGCGTGATCGGGGGGAGGGGTCGATCCTGGTGCTACTAGACTTCTCGCGCGCCTTTGATGTTATTAATACCAATCTTCTGTTGTCCAAGCTAACATATTATGGTTTCGATTCTGGAGCAGTGGATTGGTTTAATAGTTATCTAACGGACAGGTCCCAATCAGTGCAGATCCGGAGGGAAGATGGATCAACCGTATCATCCTCTCCACTCCCTGTGTCCAGAGGTGTCCCGCAGGGTTCGATTTTGGGTCCCTTGCTGTACATCATATACAGTGCCGATGTTACAACTTCCTTTTTGAACTGCAGATTTCACATGTATGCTGATGAAATTCAGTTGTACACATCCCTCAAAGGGGACGATGTGGCATCTGCAGTTCAAAAAGTAAATGGGGATCTTGATCGGGTGGTTGCTTGGTCTGAGGAAAACTCTTTACTTCTGAACCGAATTAAATCTAAGTTCATGGTACTGGCTACAAAGAAGCAGGTTGCTGCAATACTTTCAGCTAAACCAACAATCAAAATTAAGGGCTTGACACTGGATCCGGAGCTACGCTTTGAGGCTCATATAAACAATGTTGTCAGTAATTGTTTTTACAGGCTGAGGGTCCTGTACAGTATCCGCAAATTTCTTAGCTTACCACTTAGGAAACAACTAGTAGACACATTAATCCTATCTAAGTTCAATTACTGCGATACTGTGTATGGCCCTTGCCTGCTCGCTAGGACAGATAGGCTAATTCAACGCATTCAGAATGCCTGCACCACATTCTGTGTAAACATTCCTCGTAGACATCATGTTACACCCTATATAAATCAGCTGAAATGATAAAAAAATAAGAGCCAGACGAAAACTACACTTGGCTACCTTAATGTTTGGTGTTATTACAACCCACAAGCCGCAGTATTTATACAATAAGCTCACTTGGCGACAATCTCAGTATAATTGTGGACTTCGTTGTAAGGTCAACCCGCTGAAGGCACCACCACACAAAACCGCAGCTTTCAGAGGCAGTTTCAGGTTTGCCGCCACACACTGCTGGAATGATCTTCCACCACCATTGAGGGGCCTAAAAACAATTAAGTCATTCAAAACGCATTTAAAGACCATACTCCTACAAGCACAACTGACAGTACAATGACCAGTCTTAAAAACATTGGTAAATAACTTTCTTACCTCGCGTTTTTGGCCCACAATCATTGGTTTTGGATCCCCGGCAGTGATGTCTGGCGTGCTCCTGCTGCCTTCTGCCTGCCGTCATTATTGCTGGTATCAAATCCTTTCAGCTTTGCACCTGGACCTGTCAATGACATAATTTATTTGACATAATTTTGCGTTTTAAGTCGAATGTTGCCACATTATTTTAATATATTTTTATATTTACTCATATTTACGTATTGTTTTGATGTATTTATTTAATATCTTTATTTCATTGTATTTTTTTTTTCTACATTTATTATACCCGGCGGACGTCAAACGTCGGCTTCGGCTTTCGCTGAAAACCAGCGCTGTGATTCTGTCTCAGGGTCATAGCAATATGCTGAGCGAGGGCCTTTTTGCGCGGATGTGACGCATATTCCCCTAATTATGTATTTAATTTTGTGATTTCCTTTGTTGTACTTTTACTTTTTTATTAACTTGTTTTTGTTTGTATTTCCTCTTTGTGTATGCGTTGTTTCTGCGTAAATAAATGTATTTTCTTTCTTCTTTCTTTCTTTCTAACAGTTCCCGCGGCGCCCTCTTGAAAGAATGTGTCATAAGGGAAGAAGCCAAGGGAAACAATGTTCTTATACCACGTATCCAAATAATACCCAACAATTTACCATTCAATTTTAAATTCCTGCAGTTCCCTTTAAAAGTTGCGTTTTCAATGACCATCAACAAATCGCAGGGTCAAACCTTAAAGGTAGCAAGCTTACATTTGGGCTCATCATGTTTTTCCCTCGGCCAGCTCTATGTGGCTTGCTCCCGCGTTTCTAAATCGCAAAATCTACATGTCTTTGCCGATCGAAATATATCTTTTAATGTAGTTTATAGAAGTATGTTGCAGTTTCTTCTTCGATTTGGTTATTTTTGCAATAGGCTGCTTTTTATCAAGACACCACGCGGGCGAAGCCGCGGGTGGAAGCTAGTCTAAAATAATTTGATCCGGTTTCATTTGTATTGCAACTAAATTCTCAGATAAAATAGATGCACTATGGAAATATTATTTAGGCCGATCAGCATAATGCCTGTTATAATTAGAAGAGCAATAACTCAACGGACAACAAGACTTGCGTGTGACATTCGGGACGAAGAATCAGTGCGTAATGAGCGACAGGACTATCAACATCACTTCGTAATTTTTTTTAGTTTTCGTTTATATATTGTAAATTCTGAAGTAGTAAACCTTTATGCAAAATACCTGGATCTCATTTACAAAGTCCTCAAGAAATTGACGACCTGCGCATTCATTTGGTGACCCCGACGTGATCAAGATCGACGTGGCTTTGAAAAATCGCCAACGGTCGTCACGCAGTGCAATATTGGGACAAGGACTCATCCCTCAGGAACGTGCCAGTCCAGCTGCAGCAACTATTTCCAAGGGAGGTGCATTAATCCTTTCTTTACAATCATCCTTTCTACTTGATTTGCCTAAGTAAAGTTGATATTAACTTACCCACAAGATAAAATTTATTCATACAATTTAAAGAATTTCCTATTAATTCTTTAATTCTACTTATAAAATACGTTATTTGATATTTCGCAATTCATAATAACATAAAATTTTAGTAATTCTTCAAGGATTAAATCGTTAATTTGCAAAAATACTTCACCTGAGACGTGTTTCACAACCTTTAAAGGATTGATGATTATACATTAAAAAAATATTTCCTTAGGTTTTACCCGTACTCAGTGATTAAACAAAGTGATTAACGTTTACATTAAATACAATTTCAGTTGAATTTCGGCAATATACTTGAAGAAGTGCGAGTTAAATCAGTGTGAACCGGTGCCGTGCATTCCAACAAGGCGACACAGTGTACGCTCTGTCGAGTCATCGTGCAACGAGCAGCGGCCAGCTGGCCGGTTCAAGACCGGTTTGTTATCACTCTCCCGGCGTCAAACGTATCGTATTCACTGTTTCTTTTTGTTCCTTTCTATAATTAAGTATATTTTATTTACACATTGAGTAATTAGTAGATTATATTGCAAAGTTCATTGTTGCATCGATAGAATGAGTAACTTAAAGGACCTTATTAGACAAAGAGGCCATATAAAAGGTCGATTAACGATGTTTGAAAAATATTTACAGCCTTTAATAGAAAATAAAGTAATAAATACAGTAACATTGAATGAGTTACGGTTACGCTCGAGTAAAATACGCGATCTTTCGTGCAATTTTGAAGAGATTCAGTCTCAGATAGAAATGTTGGATGAAGATATCACTAAACAAATGGACGAGCGTGAAGTTACTGAAAATTCGTTTTTTCATTTGTTAGCCGAGGCTCAGTCGGTAATAGAATATTCCGAAAGCTTGTTAAAAATTGAATCTTCATGTAACGTAAGTCACGAGAGCACTCATTTAAAGTTGCCTCCCATTAAAATACCTAATTTTAATGGAGATGCAAATAAATGGCTGTCATTTAGAGATACGTATTTGTCGTTAATACATGAATAATTATATGAATAACATATATATTACATAGCCGCAAACGTTTTTAAACTGACGACGCCGTATGTAAAATGCCAAATTATACTATTTGACTGCGACATATACAACGTGAAAATTAAATGGTTGTTTTCCCGCGGCAGAACGATTACCCATCAGTAGTACTATCGAAATACAAAGTTTAACTTAAAAAACATAATGTTTTTTTTTTTCAAATCATTAAAAAAGTATTCATAAACTCGAAAGAGCGATAATCAATAGTAGTTCACTCACTAGAGATCACGTAGGCACCTGTAGGTAACACGAAACGCACACGCCGCCGCCACGTGTTGTCGGCAAACTTACAAAGAAAGAATCAATAATAAATGTTCAGAGGAAAATAAGCTCTCGGTCATGGTGATACGGTATAAATTAGCTTGCATGCACGCGGCAAGCGCCGAAACACAATAGAATGCCGCCAAATGTTGCGCTCTGTGCCTACGGCTTAGTACCTATTACTTATTAGTTAGTGTTCTGTGCGCGAACGTCGATGACGTCAAGTGATGAATGTGCGATGAAAGTGCTCAACACAGAAGGACTGCACCCTTATCATTTTATTTTCGTGGCGGGCCACACCCTTGGCCTCCGAGGAGCCCGGCCTTGACTCCCTTGGACTTTTATTTGTGGCTTGAGCTCAAGAACTTGGTGTATCGTGAGGAACACCAAACACGCGACTCTTTGATAAGTGCGATAGTGGACGCTTTTAATATCGTGAGACGTGACAAAGACACTTTAATGAAACTGAAAGACAACCAGTTAAAACGTGTTCGTTTGTGCATTGAACGTAGTGGTTTACATTTCGAACAATTACTCCGCTACCGTTAAGTGTAAGTACTCGTACTTTGTAAATAAACATTTAAAAGTAGGTTAGGTAATCAAAATCATTGTAAATAAGTTGATTCCATTTTTAAATACCTACGCCTTAAATACTTAATTATCAAATTCCGACTTTTTTTAAAGATACCTATTTTGATTTTTTAAGTATTTATGACGATCCTAAGCCCGTAAAAGTTTGAAGCGAAAATTTGAATTACTTATTGGTTTTGTGTTTTATTAAATCACGAGTAGCGATCAGCTGATTTACACGCGAAGTGCAACGACCGCGCGGCGTTCGGGGTAACCGCGCGCCCGCCCGCGTAGGTATAGCGCGATGTATTACTACTGGTTCAAGTCACTTTCGAGTTTTGTTTATAACAATTGTTAATCCGCCATTTATTGAGTCTAATTATTTTTATATATATTAATCGATTGTATGACCGATACAAACTCATTTCGCTTCGGGAAAACAACGACCTAATATTCACGCTGTATATGAAGTTTTAATCTTTGTAAGGACTAACACAGATCTATACACAATTGCTTTTAAAAGTCATTATAGGAAACTACGTGACAAAAATAGATTGAAACTTGAGGTTCCCTATGGTAAAACAGCTCTCATGAATAAGAGTTTTCTTTGCATGGCACAATTGTTATATAATAAGTTACCAGATAATGTCAAATTAGTAAACTTAAATAAATTCAAAAGGACTGTATGGAGGTTTTGACAAATGTTACTACTCAATAACAGACTTCTTACTTGACAACATTTCTTTAGATTCTTTCAATTTAAGAATGTGACTGAAAAATAACATGTATTTGAAATGAATGTATTAAGCTAATATAATCTTTAATTTCTATTATAATTATTAAACTAGTAGGTACTAATAGATTATTTTCAAACTCCATATTTGTATGTCTATATGCCAAATGAAGAGAATCACTACTACTGTAACACCTTATTATATGTACCTTCATTATGACAAATAAAATGATTTGATTTGATTTTTGAAAAGCTCATACAGTATGCGTGTCAAATGTTTTGTGCTACCTTGCATTACTGATAAACTGCCCCATGTTGCAGTGCGTATGCAAACTTTAGACATTCCTCATTATGTCCAACTAGCTGATCCCAAGTTCTATGAGCCTTCTAATATTGACCTTCTATTGGGCGCCGATAAATTTTGGGATTTGTTGGGTCCAGGCAGAATTAAATTAGGCCCGCAAAGGCCGATCTTGCAGGAAACGCAGTTAGGGTGGATTGTAGCTGGTCCCACAGCGGTTTATAGTGACCAAGAAGATCGGAGGCTGCATTGTCATTTATCTCAGGATCTAAGTCAGCAGCTGTGCCGGTTTTGGGAACTTGAAGAGGTACCTGTATCTGTTGAATTTAATACTAATGATTATTACGAAAAATTGTTTACTGATTGTTTAGGAGAATTGGTCTATAGTTATGTACATACATATATATTCGTGAACACGCATGTTGATGTTGCACAAGTATTGAGAAGACAGTTGAAAATAAAGCTTTGAACAGAACACACGTTGATTTCATTGCAATTTCTGTGCTAAAGGAAAGACAACCTTAACTACCTAAACATATGGTCCAAACCGAACCGGATCCATTAAGGAGGATTAAATAAGCTTATAAAAACTGCACGGCCGGGCGGCCGAACGAATACAATAGGATCACACATTCCTTAGCGATAAGAGTGCATCAACAAGATCATTAGTGAACATTAGTGAATATTACTACGACACGAGTTATTATTACATCGCCATCACGTTGTGTTTTCAACTGGAATTTGGTTAAAAACAAGCAAGTAAAGTGTCTTTTTACCAAAAATGAGTACTTCAAGCAGTCAATTACTGAATCTTCTGGAAGAAACAGCTGGAAAACTACAGAAGGCTCAAGTTAACTTAAAGAAATGTCCGAAGGCACGATTAACAAAGGGTTATATTCAAGTACGATTACAATGTATCGAAGAGTATTGGCAGTCGTTTAGATCAACACATGACGAACTTGTGAAGCGTACACCGAAAGTTGAACGTGCGAACATTCAGTATTTTGTTAACGAAGATTTTTATGTTATTGAAGACTTGTTTATGTGTTTACAAGGAGATTTAAAGGACATGCTTGGTACAATGTCATCTTCAGCAGACGTATGTAGTAACACAGCGATTAACCAAACTCAGGTCAAATTACCGAGAATACAGCTGCCCGAATTTAATGGAAATTACGATGATTGGCCCACGTATGTTGCCACGACTTGTTTGTGTCGTTACTCCATCACAACACCTCGCTAAGTATGGTGCAGAAGTTGCAATACCTGAAATCAAGTATCACCGGTGAAGCCTTGCTGAAACATATAAAGGTTATGGAAAGTAATTACAACCAAGCGTGGAATATATTGAAAAATCGCTTCGGGAATAAACGAGTGATAGTAAATACTTTGTTCAAACGACTTACTGGACAAAGGGCGATCAAGACACCAACTGCAAATCAGATAAAGACCTTGCTAGACACTACAACTGAATGTTTGAATAGTCTACGAAATCAAGACTTATCTATTGACAACTGGGACCCTCTAATTATATTTTTAGTGGTACAGAAATTAGACCCTGAGACCCATAAGGATTGGGAAGAGTATACATACACTCAGGAGTCAAACGATTTACCCACTTTAAAAGATTTTTATACATTTTTGGAGACTAAGTTCCGTACATAGGAGTTGGTGACATCTAGTACTTCTACAACTATTTCAAGAGAAAAAACTTTCAAAGATAAATCATGTCATGTTTCTGCAAACACACTGGCGAAGACGTGTACAATGTGCAAGGATAGTCACGCCCTATGCCATTGTAAAGATTTTATAAAGCTTCAACCTATGGAGAGAAGTGAGTTTGTAAGGAAGAATAACCTCTGCTACAATTGTCTGTCACCAGGGCATTCAGCCTGGAAGTGTCGCATACCTGTATTCTGTCGTCGATGCAATCGCCGGCACCATACACTGCTGCACCAACAGAAAGATAAAAACCAACCAAGTCCGTGTGGTGACGGACCTAAAGAATACGAAGGTCACCACCCCATCTCATCCCGTGGGTGTCGTAGAAGGCGACTAAGGGAAAATTGAGCAGAGCCAACAATCACTGCTTAGAGAAGGAAAACTCGAGACCAAACCCTATGCCAACCCGTCTGGCCAGCGTGGCATTAGTAGGCCGAAACCTCTGATGGAGCCACACCTCACAGAACGGCCCCCAGTTCCCGGTAGTCCCGCTATTCCCGGCCAAGGTAGCGGTCACGGTAACGGCGGGACAGGGGGTGCTAAGAATCTCCGGGCTACGGGAGGCTACCACCACCTCAAAAAACTGACCCTGGCGACGTATAACGGACGAAGTCTACGGCTGGACCAACACCTCACCGAACTCGAAGTAGAATTAGGTCGCATAAACTGGCACATTTTGGGGTTATCCGAAGTCCGAAGACAGGGGGAGGACACGATAACCCTTGATTCAGGTGACCTGTTCTACTACCGAGAAGGTGATAGGCCCTCCCAGGGTGGTGTCGGTTTCTTGGTCAACAAGTGTCTCACAAGCAGCGTTGTGGAAATCAGTAGTGTGTCGACAAGGGTAGCGTACCTCTTATTGAAAATCACCGACAGGAAGTTCCTGAAGGTGGTGCAGGTATATGCGCCGACCTCGACATACTCTGATGAGATAGCCGAAACCATGTACGAAGACATAGCGAAGGCACTACATGGTACCAGGAAGGCTCACTACAATGTTGTTATGGGAGATTTTAATGCCAAGGTGGGAGTACAAGAACGCGGCGAAACGATAATCGGACCTAACGGCGTGGGGCGCCGAAATCACAGGGGCCAAATGTTGGTCAACTTTCTAGAGTCCCAGGGGCTCTTCTTAATGAATTCCTTCTTTAAGAAGAAGCCCCACAGAAAGTGGACATGGCGAAGCCCCGATAATGTGACGAGGAACGAGATAGATTTCATCATCACGGACAAGCGGCATGTATTTAGAGACGTCTCGGTGATCAATAGGTTTAATACCGGTAGTGATCATAGACTCGTCCGAGGCTCTCTAAATATCAACCTTAAGGCTGAAAGAGTTAGGATGATGAGACCTACTCTTCGACCCACGCTGCCCCAAATAGCTTTAGGTTCCCGATAAGTTCCAGTTGGAACTCCAAAATCGTTTCGCACTGCTGGAAACCACGGACAATGTTGACGAAAAAACCGACACAGTGGTCAAAACGCTACAGAGTGTGTCTCGAAGGTTGTTCCCCGGAAAACGCGGTAAAAGGGAGTCCAAACTCTCACCAGAGACTCTCGAACTTATGAAGGAAAGACGAGAAACGCCAGATGCCCAGATGTCTTCGTCAGATAGGCGGTCCCTAAACCTGAAAATCAGGAAACTGACGCGACGTGACCTCCGACGCTGCAGCACTCGTAAGATCGAGGCTGCGATTGAGCGAAATAGAGGCACCAAAGTCTTCGCTCAGCAATTAGGCAGACCCCATCTGGCGAAACTGAGGACCGGGGATGGCAGGACCGTCACCTCTAAGTTCGAGATTCTGGAGGAAATTGAGAGTTTCTATAGACACCTATACGCATCACGGACGACTAAACCACCGAGACAAGGCGTAGATGACCACAGAGCCCCACTCACGCGCCATTACATCGAGGACATCCCGGATGTCGACCCGGGCGAGGTAGAGGCAGCTCTCAGACAACTAAAGAACAACAAGGCGCCGGGTGATGACGGAATTACAACCGAGCTCCTTAAGGCCGGTGGGACCACAGTCCTGAAAGAGCTAGCGAGTCTCTTTAATTCCGTCATTCACCAAGGCTTAACACCACAAGCGTGGAGTGGGAGTGCGGTGGTTCTGTTCTTCAAGAAAGGAGACAAAACCTTGCTGAAGAATTACAGACCTATCTCACTCCTGAGCCACATTTACAAGTGGTTCTCGAGAGTAGTCACTAACCGCCTCGCTACAAGACTCGACGAGTTCCAGCCACCAGAACAAGCCGGGTTTCGAAAAGGCTTTAGCACCGTAGACCACATCCATACTGTTCGGCAGATTGTGCAGAAAACCAAAGAGTACAATCAGCCGCTGTGTTTGGCCTTTGTGGACTACGAAAAAGCCTTCGACTCCATCGAAACTTGGGCGGTTCTGGATGCCCTGCAACGATGTCGTATTGACTGGCGCTACATCGAGGTGCTGAGATGCTTATATGACACCGCCACCATGACTGTCCAGCTCCATGACCGTAAGACGAATCCGATCGAGCTGCATCGGGGGGTGAGACAGGGGGATGTTATATCCCCAAAGCTGTTCACCAACGCGCTCGAGAATGTCTTCAAAACTCTGGATTGGACTGGACGGGGTATAAATGTGAACGGTGAGCACATCTCGCACCTTCGATTTGCCGATGACATCGTCATAGTAGCAGAGTCGCTGGACCAGCTAAGCGAGATGCTGCATGGCCTAAATGAAGCTTCGGTCGGTCTTGGCATGAACTTGGATAAAACCAAGATCATGTTCAATGAACATGTCAGGCCGAGACCGATATATGTCGAAGGATCGTTGCTCGAAGTTGTTCAAGAGTATATCTACCTAGGGCAGGTCATCAAGCTTGGTAGAAACAACTTCGAGCGGGAAATCGATCGGAGAATTCAGTTGGGCTGGGCAGCGTTTAGCAAACTTCGTCGAGTCTTTTCTTCGCCTATACCGCAATGCCTGAAGACCAAAGTGTACAACCAGTGCGTCCTACCTGTTATGACTTACGGTGCCGAAACGTGGACATTAACGGTTGGACTAGTCCACAAATTTAAAGTTGCACAGCGGGCTATGGAGCGAGCTATGCTCGGAGTCTCTTTGAAGGATAAAATTCGAAATGAGGTCATCCGACAAAGAACCAAGGTAACCGACATAGCTCGTAGAATTAGCTTGCTGAAGTGGCAATGGGCTGGCCATGTCTGTCGAAGGACCGATAGCCGTTGGAGCAGACGAGTCCTAGAATGGAGACCGCGGCTCGGCAACCGTAAGGTAGGACGCCCGCCCGCCAGGTGGACCGATGACCTGAGAAAGGTCGCTGGAGGGGACTGGATGCGGAAGGCGGAGGACCGGGTGTTGTGGCGTAAATTGGGAGAGGCCTATGTCCAGCAGTGGACTATGATTGGCTGATTGATTGATTGATTGAGACAACACACAAACTCCACACAGTCAACTCGAAGGAATGGAACCAAACAAAACAGATACAAAAGAAGCCGTCGCAATGGCATCACACTTCACTACGAAGAAGTCCACAGCTTTGCTGGCGACAGCATTAGTGTTTGTTAAGGATAATAATGGACACATAACAGTATTGCGCGCCTTAATTGACCAAGGGTCACATGAAAGTTTTATCACTGAAAAAGCAGCACAAAGTTAAAAGATAAAACGCAAATCAAGCAGAGGAACAATCACGACAGTTGGAGGAAAACAGACACAACTAAATCACATGGTAGAATTGGAGATAGTATCTCGGAGTAAAGAAAATTTTAAGATTTCTTTGAAAGCATACGTCATACCCAAGAACTTAACCTCCAATTTACCACCAAGACATTTCACCCACAAAATCGCTGACTGGCCGCATTTACAAGGCCTCGCCCTGGCAGATCCAAGTTACAATACACCAGGACGAGTGGACCTTTTATTAGGTGTACAAATTTATGACAGCATTTTGAAAGACGGTCTGGTTAAGGGTCCACTAGGCTCCCCAAGTGCACAAGATACACGCTTAGGTTGGATCCTGTTTGGAAGGGTGGAAGAAAACACTTCTTCGGAAGATATTACAGTCATGCATCAGCATATCGACATAGAAGGTATGCTGAAATCTTTCTGGGAACTAGAAGATGACAGTAAGAAGAAACTGACAGAAGAAGAAGAACAGTGTGAGAGAATATACAGAAAATCATACCAGCGAAATATCGAAGGGAGATACATGGTGAAATTACCATTTAAGAAAGAAAAACCAAGGTCATGTGAAGGTAAAACTAGAGATATAGCATTGAGAAGATACATGCAACTAGAAAAACGCTTTGAGAATGATACAAGGCTGAGGATGGAGTACACAAAGGTAATGAAGGAGTATATTGAACTGAAACACATGGAAATAGTTCCAATAAATGAGATAGATAATTCGGCAGTATACTTACCACACCACCCAGTCCTAAAGGCAACAAGTGAAACAACGAAGGTCAGAGTTGTCTTTGATGCTTCGTCTAAGGGCTGCAATAACATATCTCTAAATGATGACCTACTGGTAGGACCTCCGCTGCAGGAAGACATGAGGTATTTAGTCATGAGGTGGAGAATGAAACCTATCTGTTTCGTGGCTGACATAGAAAAAATGTACAGACAGGTGTTGGTGATGAAAGAAGACGCCGACTTCCAACGTAGTCTTTGGCGTCAACAACCAAGTGATACAATTAAAGATTATCGTCTGCTACGGGTCACATTTGGCACTGCTTCTGCTCCCTACCTTGCTGTGAAAACGCTGCAACAATTAGCAGAAGATGAGGGTAAAGACTATACTAAAGCAGCTGAAACCATAAAACATGATTTTTTTATGGATGATTTGATGTCTGGACAGGATACAGTAGAACAAGCTATAGAAGTTGCTAAAGATATCAAACTTATCCTGCAAAGAGGAGGTTTCAAGCTGCAGAAGTGGGTATCTAACAGTAGCAAATTTCTGGAACAATTTGACGCTGAACAGCATAGCAAGCAAGTTAAAATAGGCATGAAGTTGCATGGTACCATCAGAACACTAGGTTTATCCTGGAACATGGGTGAAGACACTATTCATTATCAGTTAGATTACGCCCTGATGACTGGAGTCGTGACCAAAAGAAAGATTTTAGCTGATATTCACCGGCTATTTGATCCGTTGGGATGGCTTGCTCCAGCGATAGTACCTGCAAAAATATTAATCCAAAGTTTGTGGCTGAAGCGAAGCGCCTGGGATGACAATGTAGACCCTGAAACAGAAAAAGAATGGATTAGTATAAGAGAAAGCTTATCACATTTGAAGGATGTTGAACTGCAGCGATGGTTACAATGCACAAGTGAAAGCATGAAGGACGCCTCTGTTCATGGCTACTGTGATGCTTCTGAAAGGGCATATGGAGCTGTTGCTTACCTGAGGGTGTTGGGAAAGGACAATCAGTTCAAAACGACAATCATTGCTGCCAAATCCAGAGTCGCGCCTGTAAAACCAATGTCACTGCCGCGACTTGAGCTCTGTGGCGCAGTTCTTCTTTCAAAATTATTGAAGCAAATAAGCGAAGCTATGAAAATTCCTACTAAGCAAATATTTTCGTGGACAGACTCGACTATCGTTTTGTCATGGTTGCGAGGAGATCCTTTAAGATGGCAAACCTTTGTGAGGAACAGAGTCGTAACAAATGGTTTCACGTACTTTCAAAGGAAAACCCTGCAGATGTCGTATCCAGAGGCATGCTGCTGTCAGATTTGAAGAATTGTAGATTATGGTGGGAAGGACCTGAATGACTGAAAGAAAAAGAAATAATACTTACAAACATAAACACTTCGACGGACCTAGAAATGAGAAAAAATATAAATGTAAACGTGGTAACAGAACAACAATCGGTCGAAGAGAAAAACTGGTCCAGCCATTTCGAGGTTTGTGATACACTGACGGAGCTACTACAAACAGTGACATACTGCAGACAATTCTTGAACCTGAAAAAAGAAAAAACACAGATAAGTTTAAGTACAGAAGAATTAGAAAAATCATTACAGAAATGTATACAAATAACACAAAGAGAATGTTTTGAAGAAGAAATTAAAGACCTGAAAAGCAAAGGAAATGTTAAAAACAGAAGTGCATTGAAGTCACTCAATCCCTATTTAGATCGAAATCATATACTCAGGGTGGGCGGTAGAATTCGACACGCCAATGTAGACAAGGATAGAAAACATCCTATCATTCTAGACAATAAATCATATTTAACAAGATTGACTGTGGCCGATGCACATATGGTAACTTTGCATGGAAGTTTACAGTTGATGTATAATTACATTCGAGCTAAATACTGGATTGTGAAAGGAAGAAATTTAATAAAGTCTCAAGTGCATAAATGCTTAATCTGTGCTAAGCAGAGGGCTGAAATAAGAAACCAATTTATGGGAGACTTACCCAAAGAACGAGTGACACCTGCCAGAGCATTCTTACACTGTGGCGTCGACTTCGCTGGCCCGTATCAAATCCTAATGTCTAAGGGAAGAGGCGCTAAAACGAAAAAAGGCTATATTGAATTGTTTATATGTATGGCAACTAAGGCCATACATTTAGAACTCGTGGGCGACCTGACTTCCGAAGCCTTCGTCGGAGCGTTCAGAAGATTTGTGTCGCGTAGAGGAAGATGCAATCACATGTGGAGTGACCAGGGCCGAAACTTCATTGGAGCTAACAAAGATCTGGCCGAAGCCTGGAACGCAGCTAAGCTAGAATTCAAAGGTGAAATTGTAGATACCTTGGCCAAGGATGGAACTCAGTGGCATTTTATTCCGGGATACAGTCCGAACTTCGGTGGACTATGGGAGGCCGGAATAAAATCAACTAAATATCACCTCAAAAGAGTCTTGAATAGTCACCTGACGTTTGAAGAGATGACTACACTTTTGTGCCAGATCGAGGCATGTCTAAACTCTCGACCTTTGTGCCCCATTGATGATTCAGACAAAAATGACATGGAGGTACTCACTCCAGGACATTTCTTGATCGGGGAAGCCCCAATTACCGTACCTTCACCAAGCTTGAAAGACATTCCTGTCAGCCAGCTATCTCGATGGCAGCATATGCAAAAGCTGTTAAACGACTTTTGGCACCGATGGCAGCATGAGTATTTAGCGAGACTACAACAACGCCCGAAGTGGTTAAAGACGGTTCTAGACTTAGACATTGGTCAGATAGTGCTAATAAAGACTGACCATGCTGCACCAGGGAAACGGCCACTTGGACGCATCGTAGATAAACACCCTGGCCAAGATGCGGTTACTAGAGTATATAGCGTGAAAACCGGTAACCAGATAGTTAAAAGATCAATTGGTAAACTATGCCTTCTACCTATAGATACCAAGCCCTAAATTACATAAGAATATCGTACATGTTTATTTAAATTTTGTTTTGTGTTAATCGAAGTAGAATTATTTACTGAACATATAATTTCATAAGTTTACAATTTGTTATAGTTTTGACTATCTACCATTTTGTTTCTAGTATTGATTGTTATATGTTGCTTTGTGTAAATTAATTACATACATTTAAATATTAATTATGTTTTAAAAGAACTTGAGCTCTTTTGGTGGGCGGTATGTTTAGGAGAATTGGTCTATAGTTATGTACATACATATATATTCGTGAACACGCATGTTGATGTAGCACAAGTATTTAGAAGACAGTTGAAAATAAAGCTTTGAACAGAACACACGTTGATTTCATTGCAATTTCTGTGCTAAAGGAAAGACAACCTTAACTACCTAAACACTGATACTACTTACCGAGATAGCGATGGTAGATTTTGCGTGCAAATCCCCCTCAAGGAATCTAATCAAAGTTTGGGTGACTCATACAATATAGCCGAGAAAAGATTGCTTCGGCTAGAGAAAAGCTTAAAAAACAATCCAGTACTCAAACAAAAATATCGCGACTTCATTAATGAATATGAGTCCTTAGGTCACATGACAGAGATTGCTCGACCCGTGTTTGGTTGCTACCTGTCCCATCACGCCGTCATAAGGGAATCAAGTGAAACTACAAAGCTTCGTGTTGTCTTCGATGCTTCTTCGAAAACTACTACAGGGGTCTCATTCAATGACATTCAGTACGTCGGCCCTGTGGTACAGGACGATTTATTTTCGATCCTCTTACGATTTAGACAGCACAAATTCGTAGTGACAGCAGACGTCGAGAAAATGTACCGCCAGATAATGGTCGATCCAAAGCAACGTAATTTGCAAATGATTTTGTGGCGCGATGAACCGACACATCCAATTAAAACATTTCAGCTAAATACAATTACTTACGGAACAGCCTCAGCCCCATTTCTGAGTACTAAGATGCTTACTCCAACTATCTAAAGAATGTGATGATACGCTAGCTCATATCATCAAAGAAGACTTTTACGTCGACGATTTTCTTTCGGGAGCTGAAACCGAAAATGATTTGCGAAACTTAGCCTATTCAGTTACTTCAATTCTTAACTCCGCTTGCCTTCCATTGCGTAAGTGGCGTACAAATCTATCATCACCTTTTCAATGTGAACTGAGTACTTCTCAACCCAAAACTTTAGATCGTCAGTCTCACGCAACTGTCTTGGGTCTAAATTGGGATCCGTCTAAGGATACATTACAAATTTCTGTTCACATGAAATTAAATCAAACAGTTACGAAAAGGACAATCTTATCCAATTCGGCTAAGCTACTTGCTTAGTCCATGCACCATTGTTCCTAAAATGATTCTACAAAGGCTATGGCTATCGAAATTAAACTGGGATGACCCAGTGGATGAAACTATACTGAAGCAATGGAAGGGATTTGCGTCTAACTTAAATTCTATATCCAATTTTCAAATACCGAGATGTGCTCTAATACCCGGGGCAATGAAAATTGAACTTCATGCATTTTCTGATTCATCACAGTTAGCATACGCATCAGCCATCTATCTTAGATCGGTGAATAAATCAGGTCAGGTTCTCGTGAAGCTTCTCTGTGCTAATACTAAAGTTGCTCCAGTTAAGACTACCACTATACCTCGACTCGAACTTTGCGGGGCCTTACTGTCAGCTCGTCTTATTGTAAAAGTCATGAAGGCACTTCGTTGCAAGATTGACAAGGTCTATTGCTGGACTGACTCAACAATAGTTTTGAGTTGGCTTTCTCATCAGTCTCATGATTTAAAACCTTTTGTTGCGAACCGTGTCAGCGAGATCCACGAGCTGACAGCTAAGGCCATCTGGAGACACGTATCAGGAGATACGAATCCAGCTGATTTGGCATCTAGAGGTGCTTCGCCTAAGTCCATTCAGTCAGCTAATCTATGGTGGAATGGACCCCCATTCCTGACTGAAGAAGTTTCTGACTGGCCTCAGAACATAGTAGTTCATAATCGCGAGCAACTACCAGAAATGAAGGTTTCTAAAAATACAAATATTATTACTACATTACAAATTACTAACGCATCTATGAATATCATTGATTTTAGCAGGTTCTCAAAGTTTACACGCTTGCAGAGAGCTGTGGCTTATGCCATGCGATTTATTCACAACTTACGAAACAAGAATTCTAAATTAATTGGCCCTTTCAGTACTGACGAATTAAATGCATCTTTAAATATACTAGTTAAACAACATCAAAATGAATGCTTCTCTAGTGAATTAAAGGTACTTAGAAGCAACCAAGTTCTACCAAATAAGTCTCGTATTCTATCTTTAAGCCCATTCATTAATGACGAAGAGGTTCTCTGTGTAGGTGGCAGATTACAAAACTCTAAGGAACCTTATAAAAAGAAGCACCCGATGTTACTAGACACTAACCATATTTTTACTAAATTGCTTTTTGTTTATTATCATTTAAAACTTTTACATTGTGGACCTCAACTTTTAATGAACGATATAAAAAATTGTTTTTGGCCTCTAAGAGGCAGAGTTTTAGCACGAACTACAGTTAACAATTGCAAAATATGTAGAATATTTAAGGCTAAATGTGTTAACCCCATAATGGGCAACTTACCTTCTAGTAGAATCACTCCAAGTAATCCATTTCATATAAGCGGTGTCGACTTCGCCGGTCCATTTCTCATCACTGATCGCAAGGGACGTGGTTGTCGAATTACAAAGTGCTATATGTGTTTATTTATCTGCTTTAGTACAAAGGCCGTATATCTAGAAGTTGTCAGCGATATGACTACCGACTGTTTTATTTTATGTCTGCGACGCTTCATAGCTCGCAGAGGCAAACCATTGGAACTTTGCTGTGATAATGGTACTAATTTTGTCGATGCAAACAATGAACTCACAAATTTTTTACGTCACAACAGTGACTGCATTACGGGATTTGCGGCGGACGAAGGGATAAAATTTAAATTTTCACCGGCTTATTCTCCCCACTTTGGTGGTCTTTGGGAATCGGGAATAAAATCCGCGAAACACCACATAACTCGAATATTACGCGATAGACATTTTACGTTCGAGGAACTATCAACTTTATTTTCGCAGGGTTGAAGCTATCCTAAATTCCAGACCCCTCACTCCTCTCTTCAGATCCAAGTGACCTCGATCCCTTGACCCCCGCGCACTTCCTGATCGGCAAACCACTTACATCACTGCCTTCAAATGATTTGATGGACTTAAACCCCAATCGACTCGACCGATACCGACTTCTGGAGAAAATGCGACAACATTTTTGGGATCGATGGCGACATGAATACCTGTGCGAGTTGCAACAAAAATCTAAATGGAGAATACAGCAAAGGAGATTTCAGGAAGGCGACTTGGTCGTGATCAAAGAACCAAACACACCTCCACTGAAATGGCGAATGGCACGTATCCAAAAACTTTATCCCGGAGTTGACGGAACCGTCAGAGTCGCTGATCTCTTCACTTCAAAGGGCGTCTTCCACAGAGCCGTGCATAACCTCTGCCCGCTGGAAACCACAGCAACTGCAACTCGAAGGTCCAACGACTTCGAGGGGGGGGAAGATGTTTAGGCCGATCAGCATAATGCCTGTCATAATTAGAAGAGCAATAACTCAACGGACAACAAGGCTCGCGTGTGACATTCGGGACGAAGAATCAGTGCGTAATGAGCGACAGGACTATCAACATCACTTCGTACAATTTTTCAGTTTTCGTTTATATATTGTAAATTCTGAAGTAGTAAACCTTTATGCAAAATACCTGGATCTCATTTACAAAGTCCTCAAGAAATTGACAACCTGCGCATTCAAATATGGATTGGCCACAAGTCTCTCGGCGGATATAAATTTTTTGGTTCGATTAGATTTGTCACTCCATTGATTAACTAACTGAACAGTAACCCTTTTTCGGTATTTTCTAATGTCTTTCCAAAAACACTATTGTTTAACAACTTAAAGCTTTTTGCGCTTTGTCTTAATTGGGTGTTTAATTCTATCTACTGCTTTAAATATGGACTCTGTCTAAAAGTCCCTATGAACTTTACGCAATATTAAGCCGTGCTCCAAAAAAAATTTTAAATGAACGTAGTGTATTACATATTTATACTTATTATACAAGCTAGCGATAAGTTTCTTTGTTTTACCTCCCGGAGGAACACATTTTTCTGGACAAAATGGTAAATCATTATGATGGTTGTGTAAATATTCGGGATACAAAAGACCGACTTCTAATATATAGCCCCACTTAGCGTTATTTTCAATATTTTCTACATTCAAGTTAAAGATTTCATCCTCTCCAACTTAGAAATCTAATATTCGAATATGGTAAGTACTGACACATGCTCGCGAACGCGAACGGTCGCGTTTTCGCTGCTCACTACGAATATAATACTTATTCGCGTTTTTCGCGGCATTAGCCGCTGGCCGTCTTAGTCGCGATGAGTTCCAAACCACTCATCGCCAACGAAGTGTTGGCATTTATAATCCATGCCATAGATTATATGGACGAGGTCAGCAACGTGCTGATCTGCAGATCTGCCTACAAGGAAGGGGAGGTTTGCAGTGCCAAGCTGATGCTCTTTCAGTCGCTCAGACAACTCGAGCAGATGCCATCTCGCTGAAGGGACGATGGCGACAAGAGCCTGCAGGACATCATCTCCCTGCTGAAGAGGACTGATCCTGACGACGTGCCTGAATTCGTGGCGAAGGACTTGCACAAGCTGCCTCCCGTCACGTTCGATCACGTCGACGTCACCGGGCTGCTGAAAGATATTACGTGTCTAAAGGCAAGCATGGAAGATATGAAGTCCAAGATGGAAGCATCACAGGTGACCATCAATGACCTGCGTGGAGAAGTGGCGTTGTTGCGCAACTTTATTTCTGCAAGTGGGTCATCGGATAATAAGAACGTGAATACACGTCGCGGGGCGCAAAATGCGTCCGTCATCAGTTTTGAGTCGGCGAATACGAGTGTAGTGGTGTGCGTGTACTGTTTGTTTAAGTTAGTTATTGTATGGTCAATTATGAGTATTAAACGAGACGTCTCACCGAACACTCGTGTTTCTTTTCAATATAAGTCCCCACATTACATGGCGACCCTGCCATGAGCAGATCGGGTTTCGCGTGGGAGCGGACGGCGATGCGCCAGCGTCGGGCTGCAAAACGCGGAGTCTGCACATTCCGATAGACTCGATACAAACTGCTATGCAGACCGAACCGAAACGTTGAAGTGTAAAACTGTACGTAAATTATTTTGTGTGCCAAAAACTTTTGCAATCATTTTAGTGCCGGAAACCTGAGTGAAATTGTGTTGCAAACTTTTATGATGGGTCAGACCTATAACAAACTGTTATGTCTATGTTTTTATATTTTTATACTGGCAATGCGGATGACGTTCTTTTGTCTGGTAATAAACACTGTTCGAAGCACCCGCTCGTTTTATTTCAACAGTAGCGACGAGGATTAAAACAAATAACAAGTTATAAAATAAATATTTCGGACTTAAAACAGGCATCATGTCCATCGGTACAGTACGGGAATTTATTATTAAGACCGGGAATTGGTCATCGTATATCGAAAGGCTCGAAATGTATTTTAAAGTGAACAAGATGGCGGACGATTTGAAATTACCCACTTTAATTTCATTTATGGGGGAAGAGGCATACGAACTTTTGTCCACGTTGTCCAGCCCATTGAAACCTTCTGAACTTTTACAGTAGAGCTGTCGAAATATTATCTGTTCATCTACAACCCAAACCATCTATTTTGGCAGAAAGATACAAATTTCGACAACGGCGGCAACTGTCACATGAATCCATAGCAGACTACGTAACGGAACTCAAAAAACTTGCAAAACACTGTGAGTTTAAATCTACTCTGGATGATAACCTTAGAGATCAGTTGGTGTGTGGACTAAACAGCGAGATGATTCGTCAAAAGCTGTTTGTGGAAGAAAATTTGCCTTATAACAAAGCTGTCAGTTTGGCGCTGTCATTGGAGGCTGCAGAGCGGGACGCGAGTGCTGTGGAGCCCGGCAACGGAGAACTGGCTGAAGGAGTACACAAACTGAATCTCGACAGTTGTCCGAGATGCGGCGGCAAACATAGATCAAGTGATTGCACATTTAAGGGCTATGTGTGCAGCGGGTGTGGTGAAACTGGCCATTTGAGAAGAATGTGTCAAAAAATTGCGAGACGGGAAGGGTCGGCGGGTTCTGCCGGCGGTGGTGGTCGGTACGGATCATCATCATATTCGTACGGGAAACGTATTTCTACCCGCGGATATAGCGGGCGCGACACGAACAAAGTGAGGCGCGGACAACGCGGTGCGGCGAGGGGCAACAGGACCCGAACTATCTACAAGCAAGACGAGGAAGTAAACAATGATTGTGGCACGGAGAACATTAATAATAATAATATGTATTATGAGGACGGAACTGACGAGTGCGACGACGAGCCTATTTATCAGTTGTCATTAAGTAATTATAAGCCGGTGCGTATAAATATTAATGTTGAAAATCGTTTACTCAAAATGGAGATTGACACGGGTTCAGCCTTATCGTGTATTAGTAAAACAGTGTATGAGGAATTATTCAGCAACTTACCTTTAAATAAATGTCGTTTAAGTTTAAAATTTTATGATGGTTCTACAGTGCGACCTTTAGGCTTCATAGAAACCACTGTTTATTATAATGGCATAATTAAAACTTTAGATTTGTATGTTTTAAGCAAAGGAATTACAAATTTATTGGGTCGGCAGTGGTTAGCTGAACTTAATATACCAATAAAAGTATGTAAGGTTGACTTACAAACCAATCATATAGTTAGTAGTAATATTAATAATATATTAAATGATGAACAGGTAATAAAGGAAATTCTTTCTAGGCATAAACCCTTATTTGATGGCACATTGGGTACTTTCACCGGCGGGGTGGCGGAGCTACGGGTGCGTGAGGAAGCGGTGCCTATTTTCTGTCGAGCGCGGCCGTTGCCGTATGCGTTGCGCGAGCGCGTTGACACGGAGCTTGATGCCATGCTGAGGACTGGCGTCATTGAGCCGGTTGATCACTCCGACTGGGCTACTCCGTTGGTTGTGGTACGGAAGTCAGATGGTGGTTTAAGAATATGTGCCGATTACAAGGTAACCCTAAATAAAGTCTTAGCGATCGACCGATTTCCGATTCCGAAAATGGAAGATTTATTTAGTGATCTTAGTGGGAATATGTATTTTACTAAACTAGATTTGTCGCAAGCATATAACCAGGTCATTTTATCTGAGAATTCTAGGGACTATACAGTAATAAATACACATAGAGGGTTGTTCAAATATTGTCGTTTAGTCTACGGGCTGTCTTCAAGCCCAGGGATTTTCCAAAAACTTATGGTAAACATGTTTAAAAATACATCTAATGTGTCAATTTTTTATGACGATATATTAATTAGGAATAGAGACCTTCCTTCGCATTTAAAATCTATAGAAGAAGTTTTGAAAATATTGGAGGCAAATGGGTTAAAAATAAAAAAAAGTAAATGCGAGTTTTTGGCTAGAGAAGTAAAATATCTAGGATTTATAATTAATAGGAATGGTGTACAAGTTGACCCTGACAAAGTGAAGGCTATTGCCACTATGCCTCATCCAAGGAATGTTTCTGAAGTCAAATCATTTTTAGGGATGGTAAATTTTTATGGAAAATTTATTAAAAATTTAAGTATGCATCTAGCACCTTTGTACGAACTTTTAAAAAAGGGAAGACACTGGAAGTGGGGCCCTCAACAGAATACAGCATTTTTAAGGGTAAAAAAAAAATTGTGTAGTACCAGCGCACTCGAGCATTTTGATTTAAATAAGGAGTCAGTATTGACGGTAGACGCGAGCGCGCGCGGGTTAGGCGCCGTGTTGGCGCAGCGCGGGGCCGGCGCCGGTGGCGGCGACGAGCGGGTAGTGGCATATGCCTCGCGGTCGCTCACTGCTCACGAGTTACACTACAGCCAGATACATAAAGAGGCTTTAGCGATCGTGTTTGCTGTTGGTAAATTTCATCAGTACTTATACGGAAGGAAATTTGTGCTCCGTACGGACCACAAGCCTCTTGTTAGTATATTTGGACCAAATATAGGCATACCGAGTGCGGCAGCTAGTCGTTTGCAGCGATGGGCAATTAAATTATCAGCCTACGATTTTACTATCGAATATATCAAAACAGATAAAAATACAGCCGACGTCCTATCGAGATTGATTTATTCACAAAAAGATGAGGTAACACGGGAGGAAGTTGATTTGCCCGAACAAACCTATTTACATTTTGCAACAGAGGCTTTGCTACTAGACTACAATTTTATTAAAAGGGAGACTCAACGTGACCCCATTTTGAGTCGTGTTTTAAGTTATATAGTGGATGGGTGGCCATCAGATGTCGATGTTAAGGCCCTAGGACCGTATTTCAATAGAAGAAAAGAATTATATTGTGAATTAGGTTGTATTATGTGGGGTCATCGGGTAGTAATACCATCATCATGTTACAAAAAAGTTCTTTTAGAACTTCACGATTCACATATGGGAATAGTGAAGACCAAGTCACTAGCTCGTAGTTATGTGTGGTGGCCGGGCATAGACGAGTCGGTGGAAGCGGAGTGTCGCGCCTGCGGCGTGTGCGCTGCATTGGCTGATGCACCTCCCGCTCACGCCCCGCGCTCATGGCCGTGGCCCCTCGCGCCCTTGGTCGAGGTTACATATCGATTTTCTAGGACCAATATCTAGTATAACGTATCTAATTGTAGTCGATTCGTGTTCTAAATGGATTGAAGCTATTAAGATGACAAGAACGTCTGCACAAGCAGTCATTGCCGTATTACGCAAACTATGGTCGCAATTTGGCCTCCCTAAGCAAACCGTTAGTGATAATGGACCACCATTCACGAGTTTGGAATTTCAGAATTTCTTAAAACATAATGGGATTGAGCATATTTTCACGGCTCCCTATCACCCTTCTTCAAACGGTGCAGCTGAAAGTGCAGTAAAAATTTGTAAACGGACAATTAAAAAAGCTCTGAAACAGAATTTAGACGTTGATGTAGCATTATCTAGATTTTTATTAACTTACAGGAATACGGAACACGCTACCACTGGTGATAGTCCGGCCAGCATTTTACAGGGGCGTAGTCTTCGTATGAGGTTAGATAATTTAAAACCGGAAAGGGAATCTCGAGTTGCGGCGCGTCAGGCACGTAGTGAAAAAGATGCCGGGGGTTCACAGCGCGTGTTCGATTCCGGTGCCCACATTTGGTATCGTGAGTATAGGGGCTCAGATAAATGGCAACCGGGCACAAAAATTTAACGACTAGGTAACACAGATTATTCGATTAAAAACAGGTTCGGCACGGAAATTCATAGACATGTCGATCAGCTAAGGCAGAGGGTTATAGATAGTCAGGTTCCCAATATAACAGCAAGGTCCAACATATCTACAAAATTAGAATTGAATAAGAAATCACGCAAATCTTTAGCCGTTCCCACAACCAATGTCGAGGTACCAGATCATGTCGGCAGCGGCAGCGAGGAGGAGCGTAATATCGCAGATGTCTCTATTTCAGGAAGCCCTAGTTTAGATTCTGAAACGGAGCAAGGCGTTGTCATGCCTACAAACCCTCAGCCTTCCCCGAATTTACCTAATGTATCGTCAAGCGAAAATAATACAGGTACTAGTGGTGTGGTAGAAAGAAGCCGCCCAGTGAGATCTTGTAAACCACCTGTACGGTATGGTTTCGAGGAAATAGATTAGTAGAAATAATTATTGTTTTTTTTCCTATTGCTAAGGTGTCGACCAACACGTGTACTTAAATAGATTTTTAGATACAAAAAGAATAACGATGTAGTTTAAGGTAAATATTGTTTGTACTTAGTTTTAAGTTTCAGGAATATATGTTTAATTTATTATTAAGGTATATGTACCATAAAATAAGGGTGGAGGTGTTATGTCTATGTTTTTATATTTTTATACTGGCAATGCGGATGACGTTCTTTTGTCTGGTAATAAACACTGTTCGAAGCACCCGCTCGTTTTATTTCAACACAAACAAGAAGAAAAAGAAGTCATAATATCGCAAAATGCTGTCGGTGACAATGGCGCTACAGGAATCGCTGCAGACCACCTGCAAGCAAACAATATCTTGCTCTCAATATTCCTTGCTATTTTGGGAATCGGTATACTGATATTTATTTTCAAATACTACAAAAAATGCCACTCGAAATGGATACGGAAGGAGATACAATCTGACTTCATGAGGCGACTTCAGTCAAGGCTTTCGGGACGCGGACTTCAACGCGATCAACCTAAGGGCCAGGAGGATGTTCGAGCTATAGCCACGGCGTACAGAAGAGAGTGAAGTGAGTAAAGTGAGTAAAGTGAAATTAAATGAAAAGGTAAATGGTGCATTTTAATTATAGAATTATTAGTAGTTAAGATAAATTAGAATATGTATTGTTTAGTTAGGTATTATTAATGGAACATGATTTAGAGCAAATCTATGAAAAGTTGAAACAAATTCAAATAGCTTTAAGAAAATTGGGTCCTATTGGGTAAGAGATTAAAATATAAAGATAATGTTAACGATAAAATTCAGAAAGCTAGAATATTGTATTATAAGTATAAGGATATTGTAGAATTAATTGACTTGCAAGAAGATTCAAGCGAATTATCTGGGTATATTTACCAGACATTGATTGAAAAAATAGAGTCAATTTATGAGTTAATTTTGAAATTTTGCGTTGAGCCAGAAAAAGATTGTGATTTTACCATGGACAAGTTCGATATAAAAGCGGCAGCGTCCTTGATTCCTGTTATGGACGGAACAGATGAAATAACTGAGAGAATAATTAATGGTATAGATATGTACAATAGTTGTTTGTCGGATGAAAACAGTAGAAAATTGCTGATTTCCTTTGTATTAAAGACGCGATTAAGTAAATTAGCCCAAATAAAAATTAAATCAAAATACGAAAATGTTGACACCCTAATTAGTGACATGAAAAATTATTTACTAACAAAAAAATCTGCAAATTCCTTACTGACACAATTAAATAACATTGCGCAAGGGGAAATGTCAGTAACCGACTATGGGTCAAAAATAAAACAACTATTTGCCGACCTTACTATCTCACAAGCAGACAATAACAACTCTGCTTATGAAATATTAAGGCCAATTAATGAAAATATTGCAATCAAAAAATTTGCAGATGGCCTACGAAATAGACGCCTTAGCACCATCATAGCTGCTAGAAATTTTGACAGCTTGAAGAAAGCGATTAGAGCTGCAGAGGACGAAGACTTGGCGCAGCCTAAAGCAGGTGTGGTGTTGAATTACAGGGGTAAGTCGAGACCTAGTTTTAGAGGACGAGCCCGAGCAGACAGACCAGGACCAAGGCAACGAAGTCTAGGTCATCGTGGAACAGGTAATACTAACAATTATAATAATAATTATAACCCAAATCATGGTCATGTTCGAGGACAATATCGTGGGAGAAGAGGTCACAGAGGTTATAGAGGCTATCGAGGTCAAGGCCAAGGACGTTATCAACATAATGTATTTTACTCGCAAAATTAGCCAAACCCAAATCAACCAGGACAATTTGTACCAAACATACCGATTAATCAAGTAAATGCGACACCTGTAAGGGTGAAGGAAATCCAGAACTAAATTTTTTTCGAGTATAAAGCATTCACGTGTAACAAGGATTTAAGTTACGTTAACTTCTTTATCGGTAAACAAAAATGTAAATTATTATTAGATACTGGTGCATCTCTTTCTATCATACACAGTAAGATTATCCCAGAAAATACAACTATCTATACAGATAATACAACAGTAAAAGGTATAGGCGGAAATGTAAAAATCAGTAGGTACGTTTATTTAACTTTGTATAATAACACCGGGGAAAAATTGTTACTTCATAAGTTCCATGTATTCGATAACATGCCGAGCTCAGCAGACGGCATACTTGGATTAGATTTCCTGAGAACGAACAATGCTGACATTGATTTGAGGAACAATGTTCTAAGCTTATACGATAAACATCGGGTACAATGGAGAATGCCAATTTATAATTTTTGTAACGATAAAAACTTTAACAATGATTATTTGTTAATACCTCCTAGAAGCGAATCTATACACTTTATAGAATTGAAACAAGATATAAAGGAAGATTGTGTATTATTTTCGAAACAATTAGGGGAGAATATATTTTTAGCTGATACAGTCGTAACACCATATCCATATCCATATACCTCGACGGTAAATACCTCGCCTGTTCGACCTGCAAAGGAAGTTACGATCTGGAATGCGCAAATGTGACTGACAGTCAATACAAAAACTTAATAAAAAATGGTAAATTAACCTGGGAATGTCCAGAATGTCAATGCAAAAGACCTAAGAAAAACAACTCTAATACACCTATTAGACATACCTTAATTGATAACCACACTATATCACCAGAAACAAACGTAACACTTAGAAAAAAAAACAAGTCAAAGTCAAAATTTTAATGACACAATAAACTCAGAGGACTTAAGTATATTAGGAGATTCAGTGGAGCTAAATATAGAAACAAGTACAGGAAAAGAGCTAACGTTACACAATCTGAGCGACATGATTACTTTGAAATTAAAAGAAAACAATAAGTCTATAATACAAGAAATACAAACTATGATACAATCAGAAATTAACAAAGCAATATTAAAGTTAAGTAAAGACATAAAACAAGAAACAACTAACTTATGTAAGCAAAATGACCAGAGAAAAGCGGAAATAGAAGCACTTAATCTGCAAATAGAAAGGCTGAACAAAGAAACAGAATCCCTACAATGTGAAATAAAAAAACTAGCAAGTAAACCATCTACTGAAACAACTGAAAACAACACCAAAAGATTCGTGCTATACGGCCTTTTGGAAGACCAAAGAGAATCTGAATATAGTTTGCATAATAGAATCATAAATATGTTTCGAGATACCTTACAAATATACTTGTTAGGTTACATAGAGGATACCTATAGAATTGGAAGACATAATTTCAACAAAACCAGACCACTGGTTATCGAACTAATAAGCAAAAGAATGGTCAAATACTTAATTACTAATAATCGACAATGCTACGGTACCGGGATAAGCATATCTGAATTCCTAAACGAAGAACAGCGAAAAGAGAGAAATATCATGAGAGATAAAATGATAAATGCACGAAAACAGGGACTGCATGCAATAATAAAGAACAAAAAACTTTTTATAGAAGGAGAATAATTTAATATAAAAGAAGATCCAAATACATACATTCAAAGCAAGCATGAGAACAAAGAAAGTACTTATATTGATAATAAGCATAACGATGTCGACGCTAATACTACTGTACCTGCAACTAAACAACAAAACCATTTATTTCGCGAAAGTAGACCAACCTTTTAGCATATTATTTCAAAACATCCAGAGTTTACATAACAAACAACACATAATTGAAGCATTTTTAAACGAAAATCCGAAGCACCAAGTAATAAGCCTAACCGAAACATGGTTGTCTCAAGAAAAATTGAATATGATACACTTCAGCGGGTATAAAATAGCAGCGTCTTATTGCCGACAGAGCCGAGGAGGCGGCGGCGTCTGCATCCTCCTTGACGAGGATTTACACCATATAGAAAGAAAAGAAATATCGGACATGTCAATGGAATATATTGTAGAGGTTTGTGCGACTGAATTACCAAAAGAAAATTTATTGATAGTAACAATATATTGGAATAGGAGAGAGGAAGAAACATTTTACTATCAACTCAATAAAATACTAACATATTTAAATAAAAAATACTCTAGATCAAAATTAATAATCGGAGGAGATTTAAACATAGACATACTAAAAAATAACTTAAAAACTAATACCTTTCTCGACCTTATGTCTGAATACAAACTAACACAACACATAAAAGATCCTACTCACATAACACAAACCACAGCCACTTGTGTAGATTTGATATTCACTAATTTTAGCACAAAAGATCTACAAACACATGTACAGGAAATGGGTTTCTCAGACCATTGCGGCACTATACTAACATTTAACATACCACAACAACAAAAAATAATGAACTGGTACACCGAAAAGAGGATATATAATACAAATAACATAAATAAATTTAAACTAGAATTAACTACAATAAATTGGAATAATATAATTACTAAAAATAACAATATAAACCAAAACTACGAAGCCTTTAATAATATATTACAAACTATACTTAATAAAACCATACCAAAGCAAAAAGTAAAATTGAAAAAAATCTGCAAAAAATACTGGTTAACCAAAGGAATAAAACTTTCATGCAAAAATAAGAGACTACTTAAAATCTTAACTTTAAAAATAAACAATCCAATTATAAATAAATATTATAGAAACTATGAAAAAATTTTAAAACTTACCGTAAACAAAGCCAAAAAATTACATTTTATACATAAACTCAAAATGTCGCAAAACAAAACAAAAACTATGTGGAGCATTATACACGAATGTACTAATAAAAAATCTAGTAAAGAACACCATAACATTCAACTTCAAATAAATAACACCCTAATTTCAGACCCTAATCAAATAGTAAATGAATTTAACCATTTTTTTGCGTCGGTCGGGAAAAAAAATGCACTTAATTCAATTAATAAACCTCAAGACTCGCCTTTACTACATTCAATTCTAAATACTTTCTTTCTGGAACTAGTAAACTACCGCGAAATCTACAATATCATAAGAAACCTTAAAAATAAACAGAGCTTCGGTATTGATGAACTTCCACCTTCCCTTATTAGACAATGTGCTGATGAACTTACATTACCCTTCTGTATATTAATCAATCAATCCTTCGAAGAAGGCAAATTCCCTGATCTACTAACTAAACCAATACATAAAAAAAACTCTAAAACAGACCCGCAAAACTACTGCCCCATAGCGTTATTACCCACAGCTTCAAAAATTTTCGAAAGGACCATGTGCAATCGCGTATACAATTTCTGCGAAAAATATAAAATCTTAGATGAAAGCCAAAATGGTTTCCGTAAACATCGTTCAACAACCCTTGCTGTCTATAAATATATGCAAGAAGCCTTTAATATAATAATCAAAAAACAATATGCGGTCGGAATACTCCTGGACATGACTAAAGCATATGATAAAGTCCAATTTAGCATTCTACTGGATAAATTATATAAAATAGGGATTCGTGGAAAGGCACACAAATGGTTCACATCATATTTAAAAGATAGGGAACAATATGTAGAAATAGAAAATTGCAATCCTGACCTTAAACAAATAATAAATATTAGATCCGAAACAAAAGTCATAAATGCATCAATACCTCAAGGCAGTGTCATCGGATGCCTACTTTTTTTAATCTATATCAACGACCTCCCGAATTACAAAAGAACCATGTGTACTATTCGCAGATGATATATCACTGCTAACCGCATGCGATAACGCGAACGGGTTGAATGGGCGGCTTCAAAACATCTTCTATAAAATTGCAGAATGGATGAAAGATCATTATCTCGAAATCAACTATGAGAAAACTAAATTAATCACCTTCTATCCATATCAAAAATCTCCCTTAGAAATAGACTTTAAAACAAATGGTACAAAAATAGAAAACGCCAAAGAATTCACATTATTAGGAATAACTATAGATACAAACTTAAACTGGAAGACGCACGTAAAAAACATTCGATCAAAATTATCTAAATTCGCCTACGCTCTCCGGGAAATTAAAAAGACCACCGACATTCATACAGCTTTAACCACTTATTATGCCTACGCATACGCGTGGCTTAGTTACGGAATAATATTGTGGGGTATTAGTACAGACACACCTTCCCTTTTCACTCTTAAAAAAAAACTAATCCGAATCCTAACAAACTTAGACCAAATGGACAGTTGCCAACCCTACTTTAAAAAACACCAAATACTTACCTTACCATGTATATAGGGTGACTGGTAATTAGTAGCCGATGGCTAAACACTTGATTGTACTCATGATTACAAACAACTTTCCCAAAGATACTTATCTTTATAACAAAATTACTGGCGCGCGAGCAAAGTTAAAACTTCGCGCGTGCGCCGTCGCCCGATCAGCTGTTAGCGGCGACGCCCCGCGCTCGCACACCTTAATAATATTATTAAATTGTGACTGTGCCCTATCCCTCTTTTCTAATGTTGCTGTGTCCGACAGGACTGTTATTGAACTTTTACCTTCTTATGTATTAGATAAGGAATGCAATAAATACTTAGTGTTGAGTATGTATCGATAAAATCATATCCGAGACTAGTATTTCGGTACTTACACGCGCGCTACTACAACAAATTCATAATCTTTCTAACTTACACTCCACTTACAAACTAACTACGTGTCATAAACTGACTTCAGTCGTTGGTTTTTATTACCTTTAAAATGGATGTTAAAAGATACCACTTTATTATTATTTGACTTGATACATACTCGACACTGGGCATGATTAAATTTATTCCAAATTTCCCATCACACTTATCTAGGCTTTGAACTAGTAGTCATAAGCAAAACGTAGATACTTTATAATAAGTCTCGTTGCTAAAACTACGCATATGACTGGCGTGTTTAAAAAATTGGAATCAACTTAACTATTTACAACGATAAATTAATACTAAATCAGATACCTATTATGATTAGAATAAACAAAATTGTGCCTTACATTAATTGTTGGATGTGTCCATCTTGCACCTCAACACACTTATTTGCACGTTTTATAATGTGAGCCTGCACTCGCCGCAGAGTGTTAGTGTCAATTTGCACTATTTCGAAACAGTTTTCGAGCCTAGTTTTTAGTTTATCGGAAATATTGACTGGCCGATCATGATACACTAGGTTTTATACGTGCTACTTCACCATTACCCCTTTCGGCATAGTAGCACATCACCATATCACTGTACTCACTCGCGGTGTACTTTTAAGGCAATTAGGGCGCGGTCGGGGCGGCGTTTCGCCAAAAAAAAAAAAAAACAAATAATGCGCACGCGACACGCTTCCAGGAGCAACTGTTTTTTATACCTACGTCACTTCTGCATGCAGTGTTGCCACCCTGCAGAAAACTTTGTCACTAGAATTGGATTGAAATTTCACCAAATTTAGGGATTTTTTTACCAAAAAAAAAATCACCAGAATTCACTAAATAATTTAAAATCAAATCACAAAGTAAGTCAAAAATAATATTATTATAATTGTGAATAAAGCGAATCAACAAATCAACATAAACATAAAAAAAAAAAAAAAAAAACAAAAAAAAAACTTCACATAGGTACTTCTTGTGAATCAACTAATAAACAATTGTACATAAAAAAAACTAAAAATTAACATCAAATACTTCTTCTGGTATTTCTTCTTCTTCTTCTTCATTAGAAGTACACGGCTGAGATGGATCATAATTTTTTGTTTTAAAAGAGTATTTAGAATTGCTTTCAAGAGCACTGATTACATCGGCCGGAAGCTCGTAACTGTAGCAGCTCTTCTTAATTATTTTTAACTAATTTCTTATTAAAAGATTACTATTTAGAGTATGAGCAGCCATTTTGTTTCTCAGTTTGTTTCAAACACGGATCAAAACCTATCATTCGATAAATATCACTTAAAGTCGTCAAAAAAACATTCAGTGACTTTTTTTTTGGAATATCACTGTCCACCTCGCAAAATTCACTAGATCTAGAGTACGTTTCATCGAATAGTTCCTATGGCGTTATGTTGGCACTTCTGTTTGTTTTACTTTATTCAATACGTAATACAAAGGAAAACACAGGGGTGCCAACATAATCTCATAGGACCTATTCGCTGAAACGGAGTTTAGTGACAAAATCACTAAAGTGGCAACATTTTCTGCATGGCAAGGGGTGCGGTACGGGCGGGGGGAAATGGCTCCTACATTGCGGCATAGACAAAGCGGGCGCGGGGGCCTCGCCGCTAACAGCTAATCGGGCGACGAAGCGCGCGCGAAGTTTAAACTTTGCACGCACGCCAGCAATTTTGTAATAACGATAAAAAGAAAACTAATGAGATTGTACTCATGATTACAAACAACTTCCCAAAAGAAACTTGTATACTCATTAGTGTTCTTTTTAAAGTTATAACAAAATTGATGGGGCGCGTGCAAAGTTTAAACTTCGCGCGCGCGCCGTCGCATGATTAGCTTTTAGCGGTGAGGCCCCCGCGCCCGCTTTGTCGATGCCGCAGGCATTGTAGTAGCCATTTTCAAACAAAAAAACAGTTGCTCCGGGAAGCGTGTCGCGTGCGCATTATTTGTTTATTTTTTTTTGGCAAAACGCCGCCCCAACCGCGCCCAAATTGCCTTAAAAGTACACCGCGAGTGAGTACAGTGATATGGTGATGTGCTACTATTCCGAAAGGTGTAATGGTGAAGCAACACGTATAAAACTTCCGATAAACTAAAAGCTATTTTTTTTTAGATTTTTTTTTTCTGCGTTGGCAACACTGCCAACTAGTCGTCAAAAATCGACCTCTTGTAATTTAAAGAATCATGTCCAGTTTTGACCTGAAAATTTTCTAACGAGTCTAGTGATGTAAAATATCGTAAAAAATTGCATTTTTTTTGCTCATTTCGTATTGCCCATTTGAATTTTTAAGTAAAGCCAGGAAAAAAAACGATGTTAATATGTTTATCAAACTCAATAGACTTTTATGCACGTTTCGTTTCACGGAATACGAAAAACTGGTTCGTTCGTAATTGTGGTTAATGAATGTTCAAAATTACCAATGTGTGTTTTTTCTTTACTTTTCGTATTAATTTATTTTAGGATTTATTTTAGGTTTTGTTTATATTAAGGTATGGAAAAAAAGAGTGTTCAGTTGACAAGTTACGCGTAAAACGAACTGCGCCGACTGAATGACAGGCTGACATTTGTTTGACGTTTTGTAGTCGTTCGTTTGCTTTGCTACGTATTGTACTGTGCGATTTTTCATTTTATATTTTCCGATACTCTTACGACTTTTGCATTTTCCACGGACTTCGATACCACTTACGATTACTTTGACCTTTGTTATACGGACACCGATTTGTGCTTTTTTGGTGCGATATTGTGCGCATATTATGACGTTGGTGTGGTACTAAGGTTGGGCCAGGCATGAAACCAACATTGTAGCTCCAGCGGCATTTTTAGATGAAGTGGTTGTACGAGAAGACATTGATTGAATAAATAATAATGAATAAATCCTGTTTTTTTATTTAATTTCCCTGTACTCTTCAAAAACATGTAGGTAGGTTTCGTTCGTTATCTATTTACTTATGTTGTGATGGCCCAGAGATTAACACCTTGCCTTTTATGCAAATCCGGGCAAGTACCAATGTGTCTTTTTTTAATGCGTAGGTTTACTTTCTAAGTTTATCTTGGACATCAATGAAGCCGACCGATAGTTTAATGAACTATACCTAAATTGCCCAACTTGCACAAAGTGTAGTGTGGAATACAAGGATGGCATAACTTCACGCCTAAAGTGTTTAAAACTCAGTATCGGCAGAATGTTAGGTACCTACGAAAGATAATATACTGCTGTTTGCGACCGTGCTTCGATTTTAAGATGATATTACATTGGAGAGGGATTTATTTCTGAGTGATTGTAACTACTGGCGAATAAAGAAACACTTTGATTTAATTAAGTTACATAGTTTTTGAAGTTATAATAGTCAAACCTTATCTGACAGCTGTTATAACCTCAAAAACTTATTTACGTTATAGCACTTTTCCTTGGCCTCTAAATGAAAAGATGATAAGTTATTGTGTTATTATAAACAATAAATGTTTTTATGCATCACTAGTTGTTGGTAGACGCGGCCTGTAAACCGAATCAAGTGACAGGTCAATTGATGTATAGAAAGTGGGCATGATTCTTTAGAAAAATAGTTTTTAATAGTTTTTTACTGATATTATTGTGTTAATTGTTGTCAGTTATCCATATTATAGTCAATAAGTTATGTATCTAATAAAGTGCAGTGTTTGGTAGAAGTCTATCGCAAAAAGTTTGTCGAAGAAATCAGCTGTCAACGGTCACTGGAGAAATTTGAAACTTATAAGTCAAGGAAAGTACCCAATCTTTAGTATTAGTGGTTAATTACAGACATTATACACCATAACACACCATCTAATCACACAGCTCATCATCGATGAGCAACGTCCATTACTCACTGGCTTATATTGTGTCTCCTTTTGTTTGACAAACTGTGGAAGCAAAATCGACGACATAATCAATCGCCCCAGACATCACTCACTGCATTTATTACTTGACAAGGACCTTGTATACAAGGTTACAACACATATAGTTAATAAGTTATAGTAATTGTTAAACTAAAGCAAATTCTTTTCTTCCTTAACCTACCTACCTACTTACCTTCTTATTATAATAGTTAACTTTTAAAACTTTAAATAATTTTAGAATCCTTTTACATTTATTAAATAACCATCTTGTATCCCTTCTAATTTTAATTTAAAATAAATTAATAATCTATTTACTAAATAACTATCCCTTAATCTATATTTCAATATTTATGTTTGTTTAATTTTAAATTACTATTTTACTTTTAGTTTCCCTGCCACCAGATTTATAGTGTCTAGATATTTAACTTTACTTTTTCTAGTTTCAGATAACTGATAACATAGGAGAAGCAGTATGATGACCCGCAGAGCAACTGCAAGGGACATGGAGGACAAACTTCGGGCCACCTTAAAGGAACTGGAGTCTTCAAAAACCCTCTGCAGGCAGCTGCTACAGGAAAGAGATGACAGCGAGGTTGAAGTGAAGAACATAGTCGACAAGAACACCACTCTCAAGAACGAACTGGCTGAACTACATATTGAACATGTGGACCTACTAGACCGGCACCAGCACCTGCAAGAAGTACTGTCGTCTTTTCAACAATGCAGTGATACACATGAAAGCGCTTTGAGTCGCATATCTGAACTCGAGCATGAACTTAGTAAATCCCATAATTCAATATTGTTATTAGAGTCAGTGAAAACTAATGAAAAGGTCTCGAACACCCAGAGCCTATATGATGAGTTGGTAGGATGCTCAGCCTCGGCTGTTAGTCAGCCTGTAGTTATAGACCTTACCGGTGATGATGTCATTGCACAATGTCCTTTAATTAGTCACAACAAGTTAAAAAAATACATTAAATGTAGGAAATTAATTAGGAAGGCCCATATTGCATTAAGAAAAATGAAACACTTAAAATTAAATAATATTAATATACACAAAAGACATATTCACTTGGTAACGCAATTAAAATTATATACCAGTGAATTGGATCAATGTAGGTCAAAATATGACACAGACACTCAATTGTTATATAATGATTTAATGTACAAAGAGAATATGCTTAAAGATATCTTTCATAAATATGTTTCAAATGAAGAACAACTCAGTCAGCGTATGGTAGAGGCTAGTGAACTTTTAGACCTAGTAAAATGCAATGCAGAGAAATATGAGTCACTAACAAACAATCTCTCTTGCGATAGTACTAACTCTGTTAAACCATCTGAGCCCATACAGGTCCCTTTACCTACAGTTTCGCAGCCATCAGCTGACAGTGACTATCATTGTAACAACTGGATTGTAGTTTCAGACACATTAGGAGCAGAATTTGGGTCATTGTTACATAACAACAACACTCACAATGTAACAAATTACTGCTACCATCAGGCTAATTTCAATAATATAATTCTTAAAATTAAACGCATGAAATTACATAAAAATACAAACATTGTTTTATTAATTGGTAACAGTTTGGGCATAGAGAGAAGGGACATTGTTCATGGCATTGACACCTTGCTAGGTTTAGATATAGGTAAAATTATGTTGTGTGCTTTGCCTTATCCAAACACATTAAGTGACGATCACAATAAGTATGTACATTACTTAAATAACACTTTGTATATGTATACTTGTTGTCATAGTGACAAATTAGTGTTTTTTGACACTAACCAATTTATTACTGGGTTTCAACTAACCCATGAAACTATGTATCTTCCTAGAAGATATAAATTTTTAGTTGCTAGTTTAATAGCTTTTAATATTAACTCGGTTATAGGAGATATAACACAGAGTAGGTTAAGTGTAGATTTAAGTAACAATGTAGATTGTTTAAACTTTCACTGCCGACAATAGAGAAGCATTCAGATAGCATTCTGCTTTACCATCAGAATATAAATCGCTTTTCTGGCAAAATTCTAGATGCTGAACTGTTAGTAGATAAATATTCAATTGATATTCTTTGTTTTTGTGAAACTTGGTTAAAACCAGATAAGATGAATTTTCATGTTAATAATTTTGCAGTAGCCAGTGTGTTCAACAGATTATCAGCTGTGGGGGGTGGGTCTCTTATTTTATGTAAAAACTATCTTAAATTTAAGGAACGTCAAGACATAACCTCCTTGTCTTTTGACCGCATATGTGAGGTAGCATGTGCAGAGATAGAAAGTCTTATTATTCTTTGTGTATACAGAACTCCCGCATCTCATTTATTGTCTTTTTTAAATATTATGGAAGAAATACTAAGTAAATTATGTAGCAACAACAAATCAGTATATATTTGTGGTGACTTTAATATTAATATTTTAGTTGATTCCGTTGATAAATGTAAAATGTTGTCCTTATTTAAGTCATTTAATTTAAATAATATTTTTAATGAGCCAACTAGAATAACACCAACTTCTCTCACTTGCATAGACAATATATTTACAAATGGTGGGGTTCTTAACTTTAATGTGATTCCTGGTGTAAGATCTGACCATATGGGTCAATTAGTATCAATTAAAGCTATAAGTAAATTGCCTTTAACTAAAGTAATTACTATCAGGCCCTTAACTAATCATTTTCTAAATTCATTTAAAAATAATATTACTTCAAATCTGTATAGTAAATACTCATTTTCTGGAGTCCCAAATAAGGATTATAATCAGTTGTTTTTAATTATACAGAATTCGTTTAAGAAAATGTGTCCTTTAAAGGAGATTAAAATTAATTTTAAATTAAAATTCAATGAGTGGGCTACTAAAGGTATTAGAGTAAGTAGGGACGTACTTTATAGTCTTTATGATAAAAAATCATTTAATATTAATCCTGAATTTCAAAATTATGTAAGAAATTATTCTAAAATATTTAAAAAAGTTTGTTTAGTGGCCAAGTCTAAACTTATTAGTAGGCGTATAGATAAATCAGATAACAAAATAAAAACAGTATGGAAGATTATCAATTCTGAAACTGGTAATAGTAAACAGAGAGATACTGACCTGTCTTTGAAAATAAATAATAAAATAATTTCAAATAAGACAGAAGTTGCTAAAGCGTTTGAAGATTTCTTTTCGAATATACCTGTGGAAGTAACAAAAGCTCTTCCTTCTTCTACCGTAAAAGCAGAATCTTTACTTAAAGAATTCGTTGATAGGAGTATTCCAAATTTTAATTTTAATCATGTATCTCCTACGATTGTTAAGAAATCATTTAACTGTATTAAAGTAAAGACCACAGAAGATTTATGGGGCATATCTGTCAAAGTAATTGAATCAATAATTGACACTATTGCCCCTATTCTTGCAAAGATATTTAATGACTGTGTTGACTGTGGCACCTTTCCTGATTTAATGAAGCACAGTAAAATTATTCCTATTTTTAAATCTGGTTGCAAGAATGAACCATCTAATTATAGACCAGTTTCAGTACTTCCTGCTTTGAGCAAAATATTTGAAAGAATGGTACTAGACCAGATGATGTCACATTTTAGTAAATATAAGATTTTTCACCATCGTCAATATGGTTTTACTAGAGGCAGGTCCACCACCGACGCCGGGGCCAAGTTAGTGTCTCACATTTTAGAAGCTTGGGAGAGCTCACAGGACGCCATCGGCATTTTTTGTGATCTCTCCAAGGCTTTTGATTGCGTTGATCATGATACTCTAATTCTTAAATTAAAACATTAGGGATTACGAGGACAATCCTCAGAACTTGTATTGTCATATCTTTCAACTAGACAGCAAACAGTAGGCGTAAACGGAGTAACTTCCGTCGGGTTCCTTAATAAGAATGGGCGTGCCTCAGGGTTCAATTCTAGGCCCCTTTCTATTTTTAGCATATATTAATGATCTCCCCTACATGATGGACGATTTAACTGACATTATTTTATTTGCTGATGATACCTCACCCATTTTCAAAATAGATAAGAAAATGAAAGATCTTAATTATCTAAATGGCGACCTTGAAAAATTATCGGATTGGTTCTCAACGAATAATTTGCTTTTAAACACGTCCAAAACCTTTTTTTTAAAAGAGTAACCTATGGAGTTTCTTGCCGGCTCTTCTCTATAGGAATGACACTTTGGAAACGAGCAACTAGAGTCAGTAGTTTTTAACGTAACGTTTCTTAAGCGCCTTTTTTTTGGTTTATGAGAAATAAAAATATTTTGATTTTGATTTTGATTTTGCTAGGATCGAAAACTGTTTCGAAATAGTGCAAATTGACACTAACACTCTGCGGCGAGTGCAGGCTCACATTATAAAACGTGCAAATAAGTGTGTTGAGGTGCAAGATGGACACATCCAACAATTAATAAGGTAAGGTAAAATTTTGTTGATTAAAATCATAATAGGTATCTGATTTAGTATTAATTTATCGTTGTAAATAGCTAAGTTGATTCAAATTTTTTAAACACGCCAGTTAATGCGAAGTTATAGCAACGAGACTATAAAATATTATAAAGTACCTATGTTTTGCTTTAGACTGCTAGTCCAAAGCCTAGATAAGTGTGAAGGGAAATTTGGAATAAATTTAATCATGCCCAGTGTCGAGTATGTATCAAGTCAAATAATAATAAAGTGGTATCTTTTAACATCCATTGTAAAGGTAATAAAAACCAACGACTGAAGTCAGTTTATGAGACGTAGTTAGTTTGTAAGTGGAGTGTAAGTTAGAAAGATTATGAATTTGCTGTAGTAGCGCGCGCGTAAGTACCGAAATACTATTCTCGGATATGATTTTATCGATACATACTCAACACTAAGTATTTATTGCATTCCTTATCTAATACATAAGAAGGTAAAAGTTCAATAACAGTCCTGTCGGACACAGCAACATTAGAAAAGAGGGATAGGGCACAGTCACAATTTAATAATATTATTAACGTGTGCGGGCGCGGGGCCTCGCCGCTAACAGCTGATCGGGCGACGGCGCACGCGCGAAGTTTGAACTTTGCTCGCGCGCCAGGAATTTTGTTATAACGATAAAAAGAAAACTGATGAGTTAACAAAAAAAGTATCTTTGGGAAAGTTGTTTGTAATCATGAGTACAATCGAGCGTTTAGCTACCGGCTACTAATTACCAGTCACCCTGTATACATTCTAGAAATATGTAAATTTGTGAGAAACAACATTACCTTCTTTACCAAACGTGGAGACAGGCATATAAACAGATCTCTAAGATATAGAAACAGATTAATGTTACCTACTTCAAGCATGACCCTACATTCAAATAGTCCATACGTCATGTCTATAAAAATATATAATAAGATTCCAGAAGCTCTAAAGGAAGAAACTAGTAATACACTATTTATAAGGAAGCTAAAACAAATACTCATAAATAAAGCATACTATAATATTAACGAATACATGAATGATAAAACCTTAAAATAAATAAATATACAATTAAAATATATATATATATATATAAAATACAATAATAAAAAATAATATATATATATATATATATATAAGGTGTTTCCGAAATATCTGCATCGGCTTTAATAAGAGGTAGTATTGTGTTTATAGATTACAATAGTAAAGATAAATTATTGGTAATTTATCATTTTTTATTTCATACAAAAATAAATATCGTATAAATTTGAATTGACTTATTAGTATAAACCATCCCGTGTCATAAGCTGTTGCCGCTCCGCACCGAATTCATGCGCTGTTGCCATTCCTATCAAAGCATGCCGCCGTACGCGCCGGCCGGCGCCGCTCAGTCTACAAAGCCCTGCCCCGCGCGCCCCCACCCTCACCCGCTACCCCGCTCGTCGCACGCGCCTAGCGACCGCCGCCCGCCAGTCGCCAGTCTCGCCTCGCCTCCCGCGCGTTCCGGAACGTTAGTTTAGTGGTTAGCGACAAGGATTTCGCGCGCGCTTTGATTAAAAATCCCTTGACGCAGGCAGGCCTTCATACTCGGCCGAACTCGAAGAGAAAGTGTTAGACTTCTTCCAGCGTCATCCTCTTGCGAGCACCAGGGATGCTGCTCGAGTCTTCGACGTGAGCGACAATTACGTGTGGCGACTTTTAAATCGTGAAGGGCTCCATCCTTACCACTTCACAAGAGTGCAAGAACGCCGTAACATTATGTGGACTGACGAGATCAAACGCGCATTTAGGCAAGTGAAAAGTGAATCGGACACATTAACTAAAGTGAAGAGACATGTGTGCAACGCGAAGGCGGACTTGTGTAACAGTTTTGTAGATAAGTAGGTAGGAAGTGTGTAAATAACTGTAAATACGGTGCAGTTGTTGTAAATAAAATGATTAACTTTTAAACACGCCAAGTTACTGTAACTTATCGTTATTCGATATTAATCTAACTAAAGTACGCGACAAATAAACCTGCAACAAAGTTTGTTCACCTCCTTCTACTAATGTATCCCAATATTAAAAAAACGATACGTGTCGTTAACACGATCGAAACAAGTGTTTCGTGGTAAAAGGCGCTTTATCGCAAGACAGTACATGCATCAAGGAATATGCCTATACATTTTTTTCGTATCGTTTTTAAATATTGGGATACATTAGTAGAAGCAGGTTTATTTGGCGCGTACTTTAGTAAGATTAATATCGAATAATGATAAGTTACAGTAACTTGGCGTGTTTAAAAGTTAATCATTTTATTTACAACAACTGCACCGTATTTACAGTTATTTACGCACTCCCTACCTACTTATCAACAAAACTGTTACGCGTGCTATACCTATTACACTAACTTGTCAGTCCAAAGCCTGTTTCAAGTGTGATGGGAAGTTTATCATCTTATTTACCTACGTCAGTGTTTTTGAAGAATGCGGTTACTGGTAAGTACTTTTAAAACACTTGTATGCCTGCGTATTATTGTGTACCTAGTAGATTTTGTAGTGACGAACTAGTCAGCTGATTACAGTTCTTATTCACAGAAATGATTGAAAGAGATAGCAGTTGTTTTCATTGACGAACCGTCACATTGCGCGTAATTTGTGAAACACTTTATGCAGAATAGAGTTAATGTTCATTTAACTATTTTAATCTCTAAAATTTTATTGACTGTTCGGGGGTACGAAATTTCTTCACTATTGTAATCTATAAACACAATACTACCTTCTATTAAAGCCGATGCAGATATTTCGGAAACACCTTATATATATAAGGTGTTTCCGAAATATCTGCATCGGCTTTAATAGAAGGTAGTATTGTGTTTATAGATTACAATAGTAAAGATAAATTATCAATAATTTATCATTTTTTATTTCATACAAAAATAAATATCGTATAAATTTGAATTTACTTATTAGTATAAAACCATCCCGTGTCATAAGCTGTTGCCGCACCGCACCGAATTCGTTCATGCGCTGTTGCCATTCCTATCAAAGCATGCCGCCGTACGCGCCGGCCGGCGCCGCTCAGTCTACAAAGCCCTGCCCCGCGCGCCCCCACCCTCACTCGCTACCCCGCTCGTCGCACGCGCCTAGCGACCGCCGCCCGCCGGTCGCCAGTCTCGCCTCGCCTCCCGCGCGTTCCGGAAGTTAGTTTAGTGGTTAGCGACAAGGATTTCGCGCGCGCTTTGATTAAAAATCCCTTGACGCAGGCAGGCCTTCATACTCGGCCGAACTCGAAGAGAAAGTGTTAGACTTCTTCCAGCGTCATCCTCTTGCGAGCACCAGGGATGCTGCTCGAGTCTTCGACGTGAGCGAAAATTACGTGTGGCGACTTTTAAATCGTGAAGGGCTCCATCCTTAACACTTCACAAGAGTGCAAGAACGCCGTAACATTATGTGGACTGACGAGATCAAACGCGCATTTAGGCAAGTGAAAAGTGAATCGGACACATTAACTAAAGTGAAGAGACATGAGTGCAACGCGAAGGCGGACTTGTGTAACAGTTTTTTAGATAAGTAGGTAGGAAGTGTGTAAATAACTGTAAATACGGTGCAGTTGTTGTAAATAAAATGATTAACTTTTAAACACGCCAAGTTACTGTAACTTATCGTTATTCGATATTAATCTAACTAAAGTACGCGACAAATAAACCTGCAACAAAGTTTGTTCACCTCCTTTTACTAATGTATCCCAATATTAAAAAAACGATACGTGTCGTTAACACGATCGAAACAAGTGTTTCGTGGTAAGAGGCGTCTTTATCGCAAGACAGTACATGCAGTGGCGTGCATAGCATATAGGCAAATAAGCAGAGCTTACCTCCAAAAATCCTAACTATCTTCTTTTAATACAACAACACTCATCATACATAACCATATCATAAAACGGCATTAAAACTTCTAACCAAACATTTCAATAATAAACAAATCATGACGTCACATATGTCAAATTCAAATTCATTCAACAACTCATAATAATCTGTTACGAGGTAGGCTCGCGACAGTTGTGCCTAGTTTACACTCACACATTCAAACGAAATCTCCTTGTCCATATACGCACGCACACTTCAAAAACGGAAAATAATACCCCGCCATCTTGACTTTTTATTATACGACAAAAACAAAAAACCCTATTTTTGCTAAGAGTGGTGCTTTGACATTTGACATACGTAATTTTTTACACTTACAGTAAGCTAGCCTACCTGCCAATAGACTTATAGAGTCCTCGCAGTCCTCAGTCCTTTTACTTTCTTTTCACTCTCATATTCGTTTTGGAGCAAAAGTCTTTTGGGTCGTTCACCGCACTTGTCAATTCTTATTCCAGTAATTAATGTATTTTAAATGAAACTTGTGTTTTAAAATACTTATAATTTATATAATTAATTATCACAATATTATTTACTTATTTATTAATGTTTATTATATTTATTTTTAATAAATGTTTTTATTGTTTTACTTCTGTGCTGCAACTTGATCGTTTTTCGATATTTATTATCTGAAAAAATTTAGAAAAATAGTTTTTAATAGTTTTTTACTGATATTATTGTGTTAATTGTTGTCAGTTATCCATATTATAGTCATTAAGTTATGTATCTAATAAAGTGCAGTGTTTGGTAGAAGTCTATCGCAAAAAGTCCGTCGAAGAAATCAGCTGTCAACGGTCACTGGAGAAATTTGAAACTTATAAGTCAAGGAAAGTACCCAATCTTAAGTATTAGTGGTTAATTACAGACATTATACACCATAACACACCATCTAATCACACAGCTCATCATCGATGAGCAACGTCCATTACTCACTGGCTTATATTGTGTCTCCTTTTGTTTGACAAACTGTGGAAGCAAAATCGACGACATAATCAATCGCCCCAGACATCACTCACTGCATTTATTTCTTGACAAGGACCTTGTATACAAGGTTACAACACATATAGTTATTAAGTTATAGTAATTGTTAAACTAAAGCAATTTTTTTTTTTTCTTCCTTAAACTACCTACCTACTTACCTTCTTATTATAATAGTTAACTTTTAAAACTTTAAATAATTTTAGAATCCTTTTCTATTAATTAAATAACCATCTTGTATCCCTTTTAATTTTAATTTAAAATAAATTAATAATCTATTTACTAAACTATCCCTTAATCTATATTTCAATATTTATGTTTGTTTCATTTTAAATTACTATTTTGCTTTTAGTTTCCCTGCCACCAGATTTATAGTGTCTAGATATTTAGCTTTACTTTTTCTAGTTTCAGATAACTGATAACATAGGAGAAGCAGTATGATGACCCGCAGAGCAACTGCAAGGGACATGGAGGACAAACTTCGGGCCACCTTAAAGGAACTGGAGTCTTCAAAAACCCTCTGCAGGCAGCTGCTACAGGAAAGAGATGACAGCGAGGTTGAAGTGAAGAACATTGTCGACAAGAACACCACTCTCAAGAACGAACTGGCTGAACTACATATTGAACATGTGGACCTACTAGACCGGCACCAGCACCTGCAAGAAGTACTGTCGTCTTTTCAACAATGCAGTGATACACATGAAAGCGCTTTGAGTCGCATATCTGAACTCGAGCATGAACTTTGTAAAGCCCACAATTCAATATTGTTATTAGAGTCAGTGAAAACTTATGAACAGGTCTCGAACACCCAGAGCCTATATGATGAGTTGGTAGGATGCTCAGCCTCGGCTGTTAGTCAGCCTGTAGTTATAGACCTTACCGGTGATGATGTCATTGCACAATGTCCTTTAATTAGTCACAACAAGTTAAAAAAATACATTAAATGTAGGAAATTAATTAGGAAGGCCCATATTGCATTAAGAAAAATGAAACACTTAAAATTAAATAATATTAATATACACAAAAGACATATTCACTTGGTAACGCAATTAAAATTATATACCAGTGAATTGGATCAATGTCGGTCAAAATATGACACAGACACTCAATTGTTATATAATGATTTAATGTACAAAGAGAATATGCTTAAAGATATCTTTCATAAATATGTTTCAAATGAAGAACAACTCAGGCAGCGTATGGTAGAGGCTAGTGAACTTTTAGACCTAGTAAAATGCAATGCAGAGAAATATGAGTCACTAACAAACAATCTCTCTTGCGATAGTACTAACTCTGTTAAACCATCTGAGCCCATACAGGTCCCTTCTTTACCTACAGTTTCGCAGCCATCAGCTGACAGTGACTATCATTGTAACAAGTGGATTGTAGTTTCAGACACATTAGGAGCAGAATTTGGGTCATTGTTACATAACAACAACACTCACAATGTAACAAATTACTGCTACCATAAGGCTAATTTCAATAATCTTATTCTTAAAATTAAACACATGAAATTACATAAAAACACTAACATTGTTTTATTAATTGGTAACAGTTTGGGCATAGAGAGAAGGGACATTGTTCATGGCATTGACACCTTGCTAGGTTTAGATATAGGTAAAATCATGTTGTGTGCTTTGCCTTATGCAAACACATTAAGTGACGATCACAATAAGTATGTACATTACTTAAATAACACTTTGTATATGTATACTTGTTGTCATAGTGACAAATTAGTGTTTTTTGACACTAACCAATTTATTACTGGGTTTCAACTAACCCATGAAACTATGTATCTTCCTAGAAGATATAAATTTTTAGTTGCTAGTTTAATAGCTTTTAATATTAACTCAGTTATAGGAGATATAACACAGAGTAGGTTAAGTGTAGATTTAAGTAACAATGTAGATTGTTTAAACTTTCACTGCCGACAATAGAGAAGCATTCAGATAGCATTCTGCTTTACCATCAGAATATTAATCGCTTTTCTGGCAAAATTCTAGATGCTGAACTGTTAGTAGATAAATATTCAATTGATATTCTTTGTTTTTGTGAAACTTGGTTAAAACCAGATAAGATGAATTTTCATGTTAATAATTTTGCAGTAGCCAGTGTGTTCAACAGATTATCAGCCGAGGGGGGTGGGTCTATGATTTTATGTAAAAACTATCTTAAATTTAAGGAACGTCAAGACATAACCTCTTTCTCTGTTGACCGCATATGTGAGGTAGCATGTGCAGAGGTAGAAAGTCTTATTATTCTTTGTGTATACAGACCTCCCGCGTCTCACTTATTCACTTTTTTAAATATTATGGAGGAAATACTTAGTAAATTATGTAGTAATAACAAATCAATATATATTTGTGGTGACTTTAATATTAATATTTTGGTTGATTCTATTGATAAATCTAAACTGTTGTCTTTATTTAGGTCATTTAATTTGAATTATATTTTTAATGAGCCAACTAGAATAACTTCAACCTCTCTTACTTGCATAGACAATATTTTTACAAATGGTGGGGTTCTTAACTTTAATGTGATTCCTGGTGTAAGATCTGACCATATGGGTCAATTAGTATCAATCAAAGCTAAAAGTAAATTGCCTTTAACTAAAATTATTACAATCAGGCCCTTAACTAACCATGTATTAAATTCATTTAAAAATAATGCTACTTTAAATCTTTGCAATAAATACTCATTTTCTGGAGCCCCAAATAAGGATTTTAATCAATTGTTTTTAATTATACATAATTCATTTCAGAAAATGTGTCCTTTAAAGGACATTAAAATAAATTTTAAATTACAATTTAATGAGTGGGCTACTAAAGGCATTAGAATAAGTAGAGACACACTTTATAGTCTTTATGATAAAAAATCTTTTAACATTAATCCTGATTTTCATAACTATGTTAGAAACTATTCAAAAATATTTAAAAAAGTTTGTTTAGCAGCCAAGTCTAAACTTATTAGTAGGCGTATAGATAAATCAGATAATAAAATAAAAACAGTATGGAAGATCATCAATTCTGAAACTGGGAATAGTAAACAGAGAGATACTGACCTGTCTTTGAAAATAAATAATAAAATCATTTCAAATAAGACAGAAGTTGCTAAAGCGTTTGAAGATTTCTTTTCGAATATACCTGTGGAAGTAACGAAATCTCTTCCTTCTTCTTCCATAAGAGCAGAAATGTTGCTTAAAAAATTCGTTGATAGGAGTATTCCAAATTTTAATTTTAATCATGTATCTCCTACCATTGTTAAGAAATCATTTAATTGTATTAAAGTAAAGACCACAGAAGATTTATGGGGCATATCTGTCAAAGTAATTGAATCCATAATTGACACTATTGCCCCGATTCTTGCAAAGATATTTAATGACTGTGTTGACTGTGGCACCTTTCCGGATTTAATGAAACACAGTAAAATTATTCCTCTTTTTAAATCTGGTTGCAAGAATGATCCATCTAATTACAGACCAGTTTCAGTACTTCCTGCTTTAAGTAAAATATTTGAAAGAATGGTACTAGACCAGATGATGTCACATTTCAGTAAACATAAGATTTTCCACCATCGTCAATTTGGTTTCACTAGGGGAAGGTCCACCACCGACGCCGGGGCCAAGTTAGTGTCTCACATTTTAGAAGCTTGGGAGGGTTCACAGGACGCCGTCGGCATTTTTTGTGATCTCTCCAAGGCTTTTGATTGCGTTGATCATGATACTCTAATTCGTAAACTAAAACATTATGGATTACGAGGACAATCATCAGAACTTGTATTGTCATATCTCTCAACTAGACAGCAAAAAGTAGGCATAAACGGAGTAACTTCGTCGGGTTCTTTAATAAGAATGGGCGTGCCTCAGGGTTCAATTCTAGGCCCCTTTCTATTTTTAGCATATATCAATGATCTTCCCTATATGATGGACGACTTAACTAACATTATTTTATTTGCTGATGATACCTCACTTATTTTCAAAATAGATAGGAAAACGAAGGATCTTAGTTATTTAAATGGGGGCCTTGATAAATTATCTGATTGGTTTTCAACGAATAACCTACTTTTAAACACGTCCAAAACAAAATGCCTTAAATTCTCACTTCCGAATGTGCGGTCTCAGTCAGATTTAAGTCTCATGCTTGACGGCGAAAAACTCGATTTTATTAACGATACTGTATTTCTGGGCATTACAATAGACTCGAAGTTACAGTGGGGTGCTCACATAACAACTTTATCTAAAAGGCTTAGTTCCGCTGCATTCGCAGTTCGGAAAATTAGGCAATTAACAGACGTTCCCACTGCTAAATTAGTTTATTACGCGTATTTTCACAGCATAATGTCATACGGCATTCTGCTGTGGGGCTCTGCAGCGGATGTGGAGTCTATATTTATTTTGCAAAAACGAGCAATTCGTGCAATCTACTGCATGAGCCCTCGCGAGTCGCTAAGGAATACATTTAAGGAAATCAATATTCTAACTTTGCCAGCTCTCTATATATTAGAAAATATAATGTACATTCGTAAAAATATACAGAGTTTTAGTGTTAATAGTGATCACCACAATTTAAATACTAGGAACAAAAATAAACTAGTAGTGCCAAGATTTAGACTAACTAAAACAAATACTAAATCTTTTCTAGGAAATTCAATTCGATTTTACAATAAATTACCGGAAGAAATAACGAGTTTGTCTAATAAAAAGTTTAAGACGTGCATTAAATCTAAACTAATAGAGAAGGCGTATTATACGGTCAAGGACTACGTAGAGGATAAGCGCGCGTGGAATTAGATCATCTGCATATGTGGCCTCCCTGGCGGTCTGCTAATAATATTGTATTAGCTTATTTACTTCAGTTAGCTGCCCCCATAGCCTCTATTCAAAGAAGGCTCTTGACATGCCTTGACATTTCTGTTAGGGATTTTAGTAGGACTACATATGAATTGTATGTAAAGTATACTTTTATATTTTTTTCTTCTATATTTTTATATTTTTCTATATTTTTAATATGTTCATCCCTTGTTAATGTGACGGCAATGTAAATTTAGTTGAATGTTCGATTCTATTTTCTCCTCCATTTTGGATGTCTTAGTTTACATTAATCTAAACATTCTGCTGTTTACGTTGTTGTAGCATATTTTAAAGCAATGTAATCTTAACAACGATGTTAACCTTTTTTTTAAAAGAGTAACCTATGGAGTTTCTTGCCGGCTCTTCTCTATAGGAATGACACTTTGGAACCGAGCAACTAGAATCAGTAGTTTTAACGTAACGTTTCTTAAGCGCCTTTTTTTTTTGGTTTACAAGAAATAAAAATATTTTGATTTTGATTTTGATTTTGTGGCAGATTGTTTATTATGTTTTTGAGAGTTCGCGCGCCTGTTTTCGTCTTGTCTTTCGTAACAAGTTTCTATTAATTGTGATATCGTGAAGTGGCTGTAGTTTAATAAACAGGAGCACTAATAAACAGCTATGTGTATGAATGTTAAGATTGTGGCGAAATTTAAATATGTTTGATAGCATACGTGCGTAATTACAAATTTACAATACAAACCCATCAGATGGGGTTTGTTGACAAAACGTAAAAGGTAAGGCTTTCAGTAATTATTAACTCAAAATGTTAGAAAATATTTCCTGACTAGCGGTGTGCTGCTGGACGAACTGTTCTTTTTATGTTATTCGTCGTTTCTTGATTGTTATACGAAATTGTTGCGTGAATTGATACCTACGAGAATAACTACGACGAAAACATTTTGTTGTAGTAGATGATTATATTAAGTGATTGTTTTTAGTTACAATCTTATTAAAAATGGGAGTAAATTAAACATACAAGACAATAGTATATGTTGGCACGTAAAATAATACGTCTGATTATTTATTTGGCTATTTTACATAACGTAGGTAAGAAAAATGTTGATCTCGAATGGTCATATTGACTATGGCTTAATATATTTACTATTATGTTCAGTTTCGTTTTCTTATTCAGAATAATACACAAATATGAGTCCTCAACCATAAGATTTCCACACCGCGACCCTTTGCTCGTCGCGAGTCCTGAATCGCGGATTCGGCTGCTGTTCGCAGTTAGCTTTACAAAGTTTGTTTTATATAAACTTATACCTACAAGTTGAAATAGTGATTCAATCAGAAATTGATTTGTAGATTAAGCTAGCGAATAGTTCGCGAGCTGCGCGCGTGCATTTTAAGTAGACTTATGATCTTGATCGCGCCGCGCGAGCAGCGCGCGTACTGCTCGCGAACATTTCGGAGACGGCATTACTAAAATTTGCACTACCGACCTTTGCGTGAGTTGCGTCGAGGAGGCGCACTAACATATTGCAATACCTAACTGCAAGCGCGAGCAGCGCATTCGGTGTGCGTTCGCTAGATCTGAATGTACCCTGTGGTCCACAAAAATAATCCTTGTTCCAATTTTTTGGGAGTTCATTTGCATATTTACGGTAAAGTTGGCCAAACGAGTACATACGTACGTAGTACGTACGAGTCTGTGCCTACCATGGCCGAAAACCAATGCACGCCACTGAGTACATGCATCAAGGAATATGCCTATACATTTTTTTCGTATCGTTTTTAAATACATTAGTAGAAGGAGGTGAACAAACTTTGTTGCTGGTTTATTTGGCGCGTACTTTAGTAAGATTAATATCGAATAATGATAAGTTACAGTAGCTTAGCGTGTTTAAAAGTTAATAATTTTATTTACAACAACTGCACCGTATTTACAGTTATTTACACACTCCCTACCTACTTATCAACAAAACTGTTACGCGTGCTATACCTATTACACTAACTTGACAGTCCAAAGCCTGTTTCAAGTGTGATGGGAAGTTTATCATCTCATTTACCTACGTCAGTGTTTTTGAAGAATGCGGTTACTGGTAAGTACTTTTAAAACACTTGTATGCCTGCGTATTATTGTGTACCTAGTAGATTTTGTAGTGACGAACTAGTCAGCTGATTACAGTTCTTATTCACAGAAATGATTGAAAGAGATAGCAGTTGTTTTCATTGACGAACCGTCTTGCGCGTAATTTGTGAAACACGTTATGCAGAATAGAGTTAATGTTCATTTAACTATTTTAATCTCTAAAATTTTATTGACTGTTCGGGGGTACGAAATTTCTTCACTATTGTAATCTATAAACACAATACTACCTCCTATTAAAGCCGTGGCAGATATTTCGGAAACACCTTATATATAATTTCAAAAAACTTACTAAGTATACTAATTTATAGCAAATAATAAAATTATAATAATACTTATATTCTATAAAACAAGATTCCTCCTCTCTTCTACGTTGCCGTGCCCTACGGGGTCCATAATGTACCAAAAACCTATGTAACACCTTTATAAAACTTATGGAGTGCAATAAAATTGAATTGAATTGAATTGAATTGGATTGAGCAACATTATCTATGATAACATTTAATAACTTTACAGAAATACCCCAAAAATCGCCAGTATTTTTTAAATTGAGTGATTTGAATGTTGTAATAACATCCCGTACGGTGACATGTTGAAAAGTAAATACTGAGTGACATTTTGGGGCGCAAGTTAGCATTAGATTTTCCGCAGCAACCGTGGATGAGTGTAAGGAGCAAGTTGTGGCTATAGGAATGTTAGCGAAAAAGTCGTTAAATATCTGAGCTACATCTACTGCTTCGCTAATTAATTTGTTGTTATCAGCTATCTCTAATTGATTATCGCGTTTGGTACATTTACCCGTTTCGTTATTAATAATTGACCAGGTCGTTTTAATTTTATTTTTCGATTGTCTTATTTTATCACTAATAAACTTAGCCTTGGCCATGTTACAAACTCGTTTAAAAGTTTTAGAGTAAAGTCTAACATACTTCAAAAATGGCTCATCAAATTTATATTTTTTCATTCCATATAACTCATATAGTCTCGCTCTACTTTTATATATACCAGCTGTGGCCCATTGATTAAATGGAGCTATCGTATTCTGTACATTTATGGTTTTAGTTTTAAATGATTTTTGAAATTCGTTTTTAACAACGTCAAAGAGAGTTCCAAAGATGTCGTTAGGATTCTCAAATTCTAAAATTGATGGTTTTATTTTAGAAACAACCCTCTCTTTAAAACGATTACAACAACTAACAGTGTACGGTCTACATATAATTTTACGCAACTTTTTTAAGATTAAATGTGGGAAACTAGCTAATTGTCCACAGTGGTCTGATGTTATGTCAGTTAAAATTTGTTTACTATTAGCATCAAAATTACTAAATATATTATCGAGACAGGTGGAAGATGAGGATGTGATTCTAGTGGGTTCGCAAAATAAGTTAGCCAAATCGAAAGACCTAAACAGATTAAGTAGCCTAGTAGTGGTAACGGTAACATCTAAAATATTAACATTAAAATCCCCACACACGATTATATTTTTCCTGCTCGACTTAATTTTATTAAGTGAATCCTCCATCACTGTTTCAAATAAATTAAAGTCACCTATAGGGGGCCGGTAGACACACACTATAACATATCGCTCTAGCTCAACACAAGACAGTTCAATAGTGCGCTCGATAGAAAGCTTTACAATATCTAACCGCTCTTTACACTTAACAGTATCTGAAACAATAATCAGAGATCCACCACGAATTGCATTCTTTCTTACGAACGCAATTCGTGGTGGATCTGTGAAACTGTACTGCGACTCTCCACAGTTCGAATGCACGCTAGTGCGACACACTGTAGATCGACATCTCGCTAGTGCGATATGACGAAATAGAACATAAACATAGGTTGGTTGGGTTCGACTTTGTGACAGAGATCAATAGGTTAGGTTAGGTTAGATATTGTCGCCGGGCGCAGGAGAAGGGCAGACAACGCCCTTTTCCGCCCCCCATGAATGGGTCCAGGGGCGAGGGACTTGGGGAAGTCCCCGCCCCCTAACCGCTGGACCCGAGGCGTAGGCGCGCGCGGGTGTCGGCGCGCGCCTCCGAGGCGGAGCACGGGGTAGTCTTACACCTCACTACCCCGTGCACGAGAGGAGGCCCGGACAACCGGGCCAGCACCAGCGTGGGGCTGCGGAAGAATTTGGATTCCCGGGGCCCCACGTGCACGTGCGAGGAGGAGACACCGGGGGGTTTTAGCCGGTAAGAGTCCGGCATGCCCCTCCGCCTCTCCCCAGGCGGAGGAAGTCCATGAGGATTCCCCCCCAAAAAAAAAAAAAAAAAAAAAAAAAAGGTTAGATATTGTGACCTTGCAATGGAGCGAGCGAAGCGAGCGACGGCCTTTGATTATTTAATATCTACTTATTTAATATATATGTAATTCAAAATTTATCTCAGCAAACTAATGTAATACTGCATCAACGTACTACACTACCGTAGTGTCGCACTACCGTAGTGTCACACTACCGTAGTGTCGAACTACTGTCGCGCAATCGTTTGTCGCACTAGCGAGATGTCGATCTACAGTGTGTCGCACTAGCGTGCATTCGAACTACGGTGAGTCGCAGTACAGTTTTGTCGCATAAGCGTTAATCGCACATCCATTTGTCGAGCTCACGTAGTACACTCGTAAATTAGTTATTTAAGCATTGAGTTTTACACAATTTATAACAATTTAGCTATAATTTTAATATTTATAACAAAAAATTACACTGAGTCGTTTTAAGAACGACTTGTCACCAGTGTTGCCACACCAAAAAAAAAATTCTTTGTAACATGATACTTATTCAAAATGTACCTTAAAAACTGCTGGAAATCAAGTGCATTCCTATAACTATTTATGATTTGAGGTATTTTTATGGAACTTGGTACTTATTTAGATCTCACTTCTTTTATAGGCGAAGCATTGCCATAGTATCGAACTTGGCAGCATTAAAAACTTGGTAATAACTACCTACCAGTAGGTATTATATAGCCCTAGAAGTACGCCATCCTATCTCATCCCGTGGCGTATCAGAGGGTGAGATGCGCAGTAGTATATATAATTCCATCTTAGAGTATATATGATTTCCATGTTCTTGAATATGCGATTTTATTAGTTGTAAAATTAGAAATTATTTAGACTGTGCGAGAAAAAAATAGTCTTTTCATTTTTGTTTGACTGATTTATCGCACCTAGTGTGCGATCTGTTTTGCACTTCGTAAATCGTGGGTTCGGTTCCCGCAACAGACACACACAGAGTGGTGAACAATTTTATTGTTTTTGTCATTAAGACAAACATGTATTGTTTTAAATTGGTATGTATCTAAAGGAGAATGACCATTTCCAGTATCGCTTCAATCTTAGTTGTGCCATAATTTGGTAATAACGATAATTCCATTTTTTTTTATTTTTAAAGCCTATTTTTAATAGTAGATAATCATACTTTCCCCGGAATAAAAACTGATAAAAATAAATCTTTAACAACGTAAATATATTCAATGACATACTATCTGACAAGAGATGGCACCACAAGTAAAATTAAAAGGCGCTATGGTTTCGTTACATGGCTATGTATATAAGGCAAACAGTTTTTGAAAAACTGCTTTCAAAACAACACTGAGTTTGTTTTTTTTTGTATGTGGGTACTTATCAACTTCGTACATTACTACTTACACTCTACACTCAGTCAAAACGATACCAAAATTTAGACACGCGAAGCGAGTGTTTGTGTATTTCATTACGAATTACTTTTAAGAAGTAATAGTTATATGATTTGTATTAAATAATGTCATATCATGGGCTACGAGGAATGCGTTTGCCACCGAGAGAGAATCATCACAGAGTACTTTATAAAGGGCTAACAATCATTACGTTATTAAGATTGGGGCACGCTTGTACCACCGAACGAGATTAACGGTAGTAGTACCTACAAGCAGTTTTTCATAATAATACGGCATAATAGAATTTCAAGTCCCAGCTCTATCTTTAGATGATATTTTTGACGAATATGGTAATATGAAAATGGGTACACCCATCAAGTTCTACACTTTTATTTAATAAAATTATGTTTGAGTATTTTCAGTATTCATTTTAAAATGCCTGTGTGATTCGTATTTCTAGTTATATTTTTTTATATCATTAGACTGACCAACAGAATAATCTAGCAAAGAGTACCTATGTGTTCACCGTCGTCTATCGACATTTCGGATACAATTGTAATTACTAACATGTTGATGACGAGGTTCTAAAAAGTAGTCACTGTTCTGCAGCATAAAGTAGGTGGAACCGTCCCCTACTGCTAGCACAACATACAGATTATCTTTAGATTGTTTTTTCTCATTCTAACAAGATTAAATCTGTTGATAAATTTCATAATAAAATCGCTTTTTGCAACTATTTCACTTCAAAACTACGGCAAAATGTGAAGAAGTATTTAAAAAATAATTACTGTAATTAAAAGTACATGAATCATAATTTATATTATTATTAAGATATATAACATTGTGGCACATCATATTTGATGGTGATACTACGTGTCTAGTCACTTGGTCATTCTCCTTTTAATAAGTCTTATTTCATTTCCACTCCATACCTACTTATAGTAGAACAAAATAACACATTCGTTGTTTTCGAAACTGACTCACATTTGGACGTGTTCAGATTTCAACCTAAAGACAAACCTTCGAGCCAAATTTCAGGTCGATACGACCATTGGAAGATAAACCCATTGAGTTCATTATGAGTTCATAGTAGAACAAAGTTACACCTTCGCTATTTTTAAAACCGACTCACACTTGGCCGTTTTCAGATTTTTCTCTTTACTTTGACCTTAAGACGATAGGTCTTAAGGTCAAAGTAATGCTTCATGCCAAATTTCAAGTCAGACGACCATTGGAAGTGGTTTAGGTTTTTGATGAGTCAGTGAGTGTATAGTAAAAATTGCGATTTTCTGACGTCAATATCTCAAGAACTACTTTAGATAGAATAATGTAATTTTGTATTCTAGACAATTAAGGGGATGTCAACAGACACTCGAAATTTCATATGCATAGATAAAATATGTTTTGAGTTATAGGGTGGTCGAAAATGGCCCGAAATGGTTCGTGTAATATAACCCACGGTGGTGTGTCGCTTTGTTTGCTCGAACTTGGCGGACACACTACCGTGTGTCTAGATGATTCACTTTTAAACACGCCAAGTTACTGTAATTTATCGTTATTCGATATTAATCTAACTAAAGTACGCGCCAAATAAACTTGCAACAAAGTTTGTTCACCTCCTTCTACTAATGTATCCCAATATTTCAAAACGATACGTGTCGTTAACACGATCGAAACAAGTGTTTCGTGGTAAGAGGCGTCTTTATCGCAAGACAGTACATTCATCAAGGAATATGCCTATACATTTTTTTTCGTATCGTTTTGAAATGTTGGGATACATTAGTAGAAGGAGGTGAACAAACTTTATTGCAAGTTTATTTGGCGCGTACTTTAGTTAGATTAATATCGAATAACGATAAGTTACAGTAACTTGGCGTGTTTAAAAGTTAATCATTTTATTTACAACAACTGCACCGTATTTACAGTTATTTACACACTCCCTACCTACTTATCTACAAAACTGTTACGCGTACTATACCTATTACACTAACTTGACAGTCCAAAGCCTGTTTCAAGTGTGATGGGAAGTTTATCATCTTATTTACCTACGTCAGTTTTTTTGAAGAATGCGGTTGCTGGTAAGTAGTTGCACTTTTAAAACACTTGTACTTACGTATTATTGCGTACCTAGAAGATTTTGATGTGACAAACTAGTCAGCTGATTACGTTTCTCATTCATAGAAAAGCTTAAAAGAGATAGCAGTTGTTTTCATTGACGAACCGTCACATTGCGCATAATTTGTGAAACACGTTATGCAGAATAGAGTTAATGTTCATTTAACTATTTAAATCTCTAAAATTTAATTGACTGTTGGGGGGTACGAAATTTCTTCACTATTGTAATCTATAAACACAATACTACCTCCCATTAAAGCCGTGGCAGATATTTCGGAAGCACCTTATATATGTCGCAGACAAATAGTATAATTTGGCATTTTACATACGGCGTCGTCAGTTTAAAAACGTTTGCGGTTATGTAATATGCCGTAGGCAAAATGACAACTCATTCAATCGTTATAATGCGACGTTAGTGTTATTTTAGGGTGACTATGCTCATTGAAATCTCGAGACAAATTTTGAATTACATACGTCGTCGCTCGCTTCGCTCGCTCTGTTGCAAGGTCAAAATATCTAACCTTTTTTTTTTTTTTTTTTTTTTTCGGGGGAAATTCTCATGGACTTCCTCCGCCTGGGGAGAGGCGGAGGGGCATGCCGGACTCTTACCGGCTAAAACCCCCCGGTGTCTCCTCCTCGCACGTGCACGTGGGGCCGCGGGAATCCAAATTCTTCCGCAGCCCCACGCTGGTGCTGGCCCGGTTGTCCGGGCCTCCTCTCGTGCACGGGGTAGTGAGGTGTAAGACTACCCCGTGCTCCGCCTCGGAGGCGCGCGCCGACACCCGCGCGCGCCTACGCCTCGGGTCCAGCGGTTAGGGGGCGGGGACTTCCCCAAGTCCCTCGCCCCTGGACCCATTCATGGGGGGCGGAAAAGGGCGTTGTCCGCCCTTCTCCTGCGCCCGGCGCGTCTTCTGCGGCCGGGGAAGAGAGACGAAATCTCCCTCTCCCGTTCCGCAGTCTCCTTCTGCGACATCACGTCCTCGCAGAAGGACACCACCGCGTCCCACGACTCTGCGCTACCGACCATACTCTGCACTACGGCCGGCAGCGACAGATCGCCTCCTACTTCACTTGTGAGGACACGGCGCTGCTCCTCCCAAGCTACACACTCAGCGAGCGTGTGTTGCACCGTGTCCTCCCCGCAATGGACGCAGTGGTGGCACCGAGCGTCCGGCTCCCTGCCCATGCGACACAGGTACTTGCCGAAGCACCCATGCCCCGACAGCACCTGCGTCACCCTGAACGACAGGGAACCGTGCCTTCTCCCGAGCCAGACGTCGAGTACTGGCCGGATCGCCTCGAAGGTAGCGAGGCCGGCGGCAGGGCGCAGAAGCCTTTGCCGCCATTCCACCACCAGGACCTGACGGAGCTCTCCCCGGCGCAGCTCGATCTGCCGCTGCACCGGCGTCGAGCCCCGCGCCCGCTCTTCCTCGCGCCATCGGTACAATGACGCGAGTACTTTCGCCTCCAGGTCCCAGGGCGGGGATCCGGCCAGGACACAAGCCGCCTCGTAGGAAATCGTGCGGTACCCGCGGGCGACTCTGACGGCCATCGCCCTCTGCGGCTTTCGCAGAATGGCGAGAGTGCTGGCCGTCAGGTCTAGCGCCCAAACGGGAGCCCCGTAAAGGGCTTTTGGTACTGGTCGCTCTTGTTACTTTATTTGCTGGGGTTGCGTGTGTGTACAGAGAGAAATAATACGTCTGCGAATAACTTACTTAAGTTTATTAATTACGACTGTTAATTACGACTGAATACAATCATATTATTATATGTGTGTGCTGTAGTGCGGTATACAAGGCGACCACGGGACAACTGAGGTTCACAGCGCACTACAGTACCGATAACTCAAAACATTGTGTCAGCATTCCCGCAACACTATTTCCCTCTTTAAAAAAAAAAAAAAAAAATATTTATTTTTTACAACACAAAATCTAAATTACAATCAATATATTTATCAAACAATGTTTCTTGTAAATTTACTTTGTTCACAAAGATGACATCATATTTCTGCTCAATCAACAGTTTGCAACTTAATATGAGTACTATGCTATGTATTGTTATGCGATAAGCCTGTGAATACATTCCGACATTGTAATAACGACAAAAGTTTTAACATTCATTAATACGCTATTTAAAATTTAGATATCAGCAGCGTACTTAAATATAAATTTACCATTACATTAACACAATTATTAATTCTAATATTACACATAACGTACAATATGTTTGGGTTACATTCTGCTATCCTTTCTTGACATCGTTGTGGCCGGACACCAACAACACAAACCATGCAGCTTGTTCTATGACCGAATAGCAAAATATAACACACACTATTAAATCGTTACAAAATAATCACATACACACTTAATAACATGAATGCACGAAGATTTCTCGATCAAATAATCAGTAAACCACTTTATGAGATGCAGACGTTCCGTTATTAATTTGCGGCGGTTGCATAGTTTCTACCTTAATACTTGGTAAGGTTATCGAACTAGCGACCATTTCTTTCTTCAACCATTTCCTAACGCCTTTAGTACATCTTCGTTTTAATGTATATCCAATCACCATAATCAGTAGTACTATAATAATTATCATAACGATACCAATCATATTCAACTTGTTATCTACTTGAGCTGTGCTGGATATATTTTCGTTAACAACAACTTTATCCTTTGTCTGATAGTTGCCCATTTCACTAATTAATCAACTACAACGTATAAGTATCAGACAATAAATGATTTTAAAATACATTTTCTATTTCATATAACCACATACATAACCAAATGTCCTAGTTAAATTATTGTCTACTCAGCCAAATTAATCATAACAAATACTTCATCGGCTTTTTGCTGGCTCGTCCTGTTCTCGTAGTATAACCAAAGTTACTGGGTTCGGCTGTTTGAAAAGTTACTTTTTTCTGAACTTTTTTACAGACAGTTTTACCACTATTATCTACTACTTCAGGTTGTACATTATCCTCTGCTAACATAAACGCAGGTTTAAGACGGTCTATCGAAACTCTAAGTTGTCTGTCTGGCAATTGTACACAAAAAACTTTATCAGTTCTACTAATGACGCGATATGGTCCGTCGTAAGGAGGTTGTAACGGTTTCCTTACTGCGTCATTACGAACAAAAACATAATCGCAAGTGTACAATTCTTTATGCACAAAAATTTTACGTGATGATCTATTTTCTCTACTAGACGGTTTATATTCGTCAATAACTTCTTTTAACTTGCTAACGTAATCATTATCATCACACGATTTCACATTGCTTACATCATAAAAATCACCAGGTAATCTAATATTATTACCATACAACATTTGTGCAGCGGTTACGCCTGTATCTAACCTAATTGTCGTGCGTAATCCTAACATTACAGTTGCCAGTTCATCTACCCAAGACTTATTGCTTAAACGAGCCGTAATTGCAGTTTTCAACGATCTATGCCAACGTTCTACTGTTCCATTACACTGAGGATGATACGGGGTGGTTCTTGACTTTTTAATTCCCATTAATAGCATTAGTTGTCTAAATAAGTTACTTTCAAATTGTCGGCCTTGATCACTTGTAAGTTTAACTGGACAACCAAAACTACTAATCCAACCCTCGTATAACGTCTTTGCGACTACTTCTGCAGTCATTTCCTTTATAGGAAAAGCTTCTGGCCAACGTGTAAATCTATCTACTATAGTTAAGCAATACCTATATCCTTCAGCTGTGATTGGCAAAGGACCTATTAAATCTATATGTATATGTTCAAAACGTTTCGTAATCTCAAATTGTCCTAAATTAGATACTGTATGCTTCTGTATTTTCGCTCGTTGACAATTTATATATGTTTTGGCCCAATTACCGATGTCTCTATTCATATTTGGCCAAAAATATCTATCTGCTATTATCCTTCTACTAGCTCTAATACCTGGATGGCTCAAGTTATGTATCGAATCAAAAGCTAAACGTCTAAATTGTTGCGGTAAATAAGGACGTATTTTATTAGTAGATGTTTCGCAAACAACATGCTTATCGGGTACATTTAAAGTTACACGCTTAAATATCAACTTACAGCTGTTATTCGATTAACTCAGAATTTTTGCAAGCTGTTCGTCGACTTCCTGCGCAACTGCCAGTTCTGCGAAGTCGATAGTCGTGGGACTTGTTATTGTTTCAATTCTAGATAATGTATCCGCTACAATATTATTATGACCGCTAATATGCCTTATATCAGAACTAAACTCACTAATAAACATGATTTGCCTGGCCCGCCTTGAGGTTTCTCTATTTGTACCTGATTTCGTAAATGCAAAAGATAAAGGCTTATGATCAGTATAAATAATTAAATTTTGACCTTCAATTAAATAACGAAAATGAATTATGGCTAAATAAATTGCTAAAAGTTCTCTATCATACGTGCTATATTTCTTTTGCACTTCTGTTAACTTTTTAGAAAAATAACCTAAAGGTTTCCATTTGTCAGCAATTTTTTGTTGTAATACTGCACCTACGCAATTGTCTGACGCATCTGTCATTAATGAAAATGGTGTGTCTATAGATGGATAACCTAACAATGCAGCATTTTTAAGATCTTCCTTACATTGTTCAAAATTTTGTTCGGCCTCTTTTGTCCAATTAATTTTACTTTTATCTTTACGTTTAGAAGAACTTAAATACTTATATAAATGTAATTGATGAGCTGCCGAATGCGGTATGTGTGCTCTATAAAAATTTAACATACCCATAAATCTTCTTAATTCCTCAATAGTGCTAGGTTTTGGAAAATCGATAATAGCTTTAACCTTATCCGTTAAAGGTATAATTCCTTCAGTTGAAACTTCGTAACCTAAAAAATCTAATTTTGTCTTTCCGAAACTACATTTAGCAAAATTAATTGTTATCCCAAATTCGTTACATCTTTCAAAAACTTTAAGTAAATGCTGTTTATGCTCAGTTTCATTCTCTGAGGCAATTATTACATCATCCAAATAATTAAATAAAAAATCAAAACCTTGTAACACAGTATGGTGCATAAAGCGTTGAAAAGTTTGCGCTGCATTACGCAATCCGAAAGGCATTCGCATAAATTCAAATAACCCAAAAGGTGTTATGACAGCAGTTTTCTCAATGTCATTTTCAGCTACGGGTATACAATTATATGCTCTATTTATATCTAACTTCGTAAATATTTTCTTATTCGATAAATTATACATAAAATCATGAAGACGGGGAACTGGATAACGATCCGGTTTAGTAATCGAATTTAAACGTCTATAATCACCGCAAGGTCTAATATTTCCATCCTTCTTTGGCACGATATGTAAAGGACTTGCCCAAGCGCTATTACTCGGCCTACAAATCCCAAGTTCCTGCATAACTTTAAATTCATTTTTAGCTTTGACATACCTGTCTGGTGGTAGCTGCCTACTTTTCGCGTGCACTGGAGGTCCTGTGGTCTCTATGTGATGACAAACGCCATGCTTAGGTGTCTCCTTATATGAAACAGGCTTAGTTAACTCAGGAAACTTACATAATAAATCATAATAAGGGCAATTATCAACAATTGTCTTTACAGTGGACTCAGTTGAACTCGAAATGGTACCTCTAATGCTTAAATTAGTTAACTGATCGATTAATCTTCGTCCGTTCAAATCAATTAACAGCTTATGCTTAGCTAAGAAGTCAGCACCTAATATTGGTTGCTGTACGTCCGCTAATATAAATAACCAACGGAAAGCTCTTCTAAGATTAAGATCTAACTCTAAAAAATGCGTACCATATGTATTAATCTCGGTTCCATTCGCGGCATACAATTTATAACATACATTATTTTTGTTACCTTTTATATATGCTACGCTGCGGGGTAGCACAGACACATTAGCACCGCTATCCACTAAGAAAGTTAAACCAGTTTTCCTGTCCATCACACAAAGACGGTTGTTAGCATCTACGCGGCCACAGCCTCCCGTCGTCGACTGTACCGACGTTAGTTTTCCGACGGCTTGACATCTTTCTTCCAGTTGCACGGCTGGACACACTTATTTGCCCGATTCTTATATCGATAATGATAGAAACACAACCAATTAGGATCTTCAGGTGTCTTCCCACGCGTCCTTGACTCTGATGTCGATCGCGATCTTGCTCCGTAACGCCTTCTGTTACCTTTCTGCCAGTGCCTTCTTGATCTACTTTCTAATTTTTCAAGTCTTTCGCTTATTTTATCAAGGTGGGCTATCATTAAATCGTCTTTATTCAAGGTCGGCGATTTTCCTTCTACCGCAGCTATACTGGGTATTGGCGTCGCGGTCTCCATTACCTTATCCGCGATAGTTGCTAATTTTTCTAAATCAACTTCATTTGTCACAGCCAATACTCCTCTGACTGATGGTGGTAGGTGATTTTGCCACATCACCACTAGTGTCTCGTTGGTGACTCTATTGCGAGCTAGGTCCTGCATTTTCCTCAATAACTGCGATGGTTTCTGGTCTCCTAACTCCATTTCACCTATTAATTTCTTTACTTGTCGTTCTTCCGATTCTTGGTAAATCAATATTAATTTTTGTTTCAAATTTTCATACTTATTCTTCTCTGGCGGATTTAATAAAATTTCTGTGATCTGCTCTATAACTTCTTGGCCTAATTTCGATATAACGACTTGATATTTCGCTTCATCAGACATCTTCTGCGGTTGTAGTACTGCTTCTACCTGAATAAACCAGGTTTTCGGCGACTTCTTCCAAATCTCAGGTATTCTTGCCGTGACGGATATAGTGGATAAATGATACTCTTCGGTGGCGATTTTTCTTTCTTCGGTAGACATGTTTAACGTAATATCACGACACCGATATTAAAAAAACCAACACTACAGCACAAGTGAGTTGCCCGTTCTAAAAAAGTCTCAATCTGTACACAATATCACAAAAGTTCTTTTAATCACCAAATCACGGGTCGGTCGGGGTCACCACTTTTGGTACTGGTCGCTCTTGTTACTTTATTTGCTGGGGTTGCGTGTGTGTACAGAGAGAAATAATACGTCTGCGAATAACTTACTTAAGTTTATTAATTACGACTGTTAATTACGACTGAATACAATCATATTATTATATGTGTGTGCTGTAGTGCGGTATACAAGGCGACCACGGGACAACTGAGGTTCACAGCGCACTACAGTACCGATAACTCAAAACATTGTGTCAGCATTCCCGCAACAGGGCTATAGACCGCACGATTCCCACGTACAACCGCCTACAGGCGGCGCTCGGGCCCCCCATGTTGGGAAGCAACGTTGAAAGCGCGCCCGCCGCGCCCATCAGCTTGGGCGCTAGCCGCCCGAATTCCCACCGGCTGTCGAGCACCAATCCCAGGTACTTCATGGTGTACCCGACAGCTATCCGAGCCCCACCGACCACAATGTGTGATCCCGGCGCCGGCGCCCGTCGGGGGCCATGAAACACTATGACCTCCGACTTGTTTAGGGCCACCTCCAGGCCCAGGCGCCGGATGCGGTTCACCACCTGTGACACCGCAGCCGTGGCTATCAACGTCGCTTCCCTAAGTGAGCTCCCCCGGGCAGTGACAAGCGTGTCGTCCGCATAACACGTCAGGTCTGCACCCAACGGGAGCTCACCTCTCAGCACCCAGTCGTATCCGATGTTCCACAGGAGCGGTCCCAAGACCGATCCCTGCGGAACACCGCACGACATGAAGTGCCGAGTAGCACCGTCACGTCCCCGATAGGTGACGCATCTGTCCTCCAGATAAGCCCCTACTGTACGGCGGAGGTAGGGAGGCACACGATGGTATTTCAGCGCCTCCCGAATGCAGCTCCAGGGTAGGGTGTTGAATGCGTTGGAGATGTCTAAAGACACCGCCAACACCACCCCACCCCGGGACACCGTCTCCTCCGACAGGGCCCTCACGCGCATGATTGCGTCTATGGTGGAGCGCCCCCGACGAAAACCGAACTGGTTCTCGTCCAGGTCCGGCCCCTCTCTGCACAAGTGGCTGACGAGGCGATCCGCGATAATCCGCTCGAACAGTTTGCCCGCCTCGTCAAGCAGCACTATGGGCCGATACGCGGACGGCGAGTCCGCAGGGCGCCCCTCCTTTCTGAGCAGGACCAGCCTCCCCTCCTTCCATACGCCGGGAAACTGACCCCGCTCGAGACATGCCGTGAAGAGCCCCCTCAGCTCGGGCTCTAGCTCCTTCAGAGCCAAGACGAGAGCTCGGCCAGGAACTCCGTCGGGTCCGGGCGCTGTGCTCTTCGCCCGGAGTCGCGACACGGCCGCTCTCGTCTCCTCTTGCGTCAACTCGGGGACATCGGTGCTCTCCTCTTCCGGAGAGTCTGTGGCTGAGGGCGATGCCATCGGCGGGGGAACATGTCCCACTCGCACAGGGAAGAGGGTCTTCACCACCACCTCCAGCAGCTGGGGCTGCATGGTTTGCGTCAGTGGGGGCGCCCAGGGACGCAATTTGCCCCTTACCCAGCGGTAGGGACGCCCCCACGGGTCCCGATCTAGGGACCCCAGCAGCTCCTCCCTGGCACGCGACTTTGAGTCGCCGATGGCCAGCCACAGAGTCTCCTTGGACGCGCGGTACACCTCATACAGCGCGTCCTCCTCGGCGGAATCCCGTCGACGCCGTCTGCGGTATCGGGCGTACCGGCGGCGGGCCGCAACGCACGCCACGCGCAATTGCGCGATCTCGGCGGTCCACCAGTACACCCGGCGCCTTGCGGACTGTTGGCGGACACGGGGCATGGACGCGTCGCAGATCTGCGTCATCGCCCCGCGAAACCGCAGCGCCACCGCCTCGACGTCGACGGGGCCGTCCGTCGCCGACTCCCAGGTCCAGGACTGGACTAAGGCTGCTTCCTCGAGTAGTTTCCTGTCGATGCGCTTAAGCGCCCAACGCGGGCCGTCGTTGATCGGGGCTGTTGGATGGCGGCCGCCCGTGGTCTGGGCAGAGACGTCGAACCGGATATACCGGTGGTCCGATAGCGTCTCCACCTCCACAGCGACACGCCAGTCGCGGACCCGGCCGGCGACAGAGGGGCTAGCGAACGAAACGTCCACTATCGACCCGCCCCGCCGTCGCACGCACGTAAATTCCGAACCCCGATTCAGGACGACCAGGCCTGTCGCAACCGCCCACTCCTCCAGCACCTCGCCCCGAATGTCAGTGACCGGAGATCCCCACGCCGATGACTTGGCGTTGAGATCCCCGAGCACAAGAACGGGACGAGGGGTGTGGCGGCCTACGACGGCGCCCAACTCGACAAGGAAACCCTCAAAGTCGGCGAGACTCTTGTTGGGGGAGAAGTACGCCCCCACAATGACGATGCCGCCCGAGACCGCAGCAACCCAGCCACGGCCCCTAGACGGGTCGATCAGAGTCTCGCCAATAATGGCCACCAAACCGTCAGCGCACCCCAGCCAGTTTTCACGGGCGGGGATGAGGTACGGCTCGGCGACCACAGCCACGTCAATCGACCACTCTGCCATGCTCTGGAGCAAAAGATCCTGAGCTCTGGCACAGTGGTTGATGTTGCCCTGGAGGAAATGTTTTTGTGCCATTACTGACACTCCATTCCCTCGGCAACAGTCCTGTGCCGGGAGTCGGCCGCGGAGCTACTAGCCTGCGGGGGAGGCGAGGTTTCCCCGGCAGGCTTAGAGCCCCCCTTCTTTTTCTTTTGCGCCTTGCTGGCAGGCGCGCCACAGGCCCCTCCGCCCGCCAGGTGTCTCGCTGGCTTCCCCGCAACTGAACACAAGATGCAGTTGGGGGCCGCGGAACACTGGACCGCCTTGTGGCCGGGCTGACCGCAGCGATAGCACAGATCGCTACGGTCGACCTCGGTGGTGCACTTTGCCCGGACGTGCCCCTTTTCCAGGCACCGGAAGCACCGCAGAGCCCGGGGCTGCAGGAGTTTTACTCCCGCTGCAACCCAGCCCACCAGCAATTCGCCCCTGTCGGCGATCTTCTTCGCCGATGCCACAGGGCACCGAACCCAGACCACGCCGAGTCCAGTGGCATCGGCGCGTATTTCGCCGACCCGCACGCTGTCCGGCGGACACTCGCCGCTTCGGGCAACGGCCGCCACCACCTCCTCTGAGGTCACCGAGTCATCCAGATCAGTGATCCGCACCATTGCGGTTTTCACCGGTCTGGAGACCCGGACGTCCTCAGGGTTGAGGACTTCCTTCATCTTGGCGGCCAGAGCGTCCGCCTTTTCCACGCTGCCGCTTGCAGCGCCAGCCACCTCGAACAGCCGCGCACCCGTGGCAGCCTGCCTGACGGTGACGGACTGAAGACCAACATCCGACAATCTGATCTTGGCCTTGGCCTCCGCAATGACCGACCGGTAAGTCACACCGCGCTCCGCAGCCCCGGGCTGTAGCGTGAGCGCCACAGCTTCAGAGCGCGGGGTATGCACGGCATGCACGGCCGGCCCCTTGCGTCCGCCTTTCCCAGTCCGCCCCACAGGCCGCGCAACCGTATTTGCGGTACGGCTGGAGGCGCGTGCCGCGGCCGCGGCCTTCTTGGCGGCTTTGCGGGCCTTCTTACGGCCCACGACTTTCGTCCAGGTCTCACCCTTAGACCCGGCAGTCGTGGGCTCGCTCGTGGGGGCTCCCTCCGCGGGCCTTTTTGCGCCCTCCGCGGGCCTTTTCGCACCCTCCGCGGGCTTCCTCTTCTGAGGCGAGAGTCTCGGCGGCTCCCCGGTCCTCCGTATGTCAGCCGCTAGGGGCGGACGTAGGACTTCCGGTGGGAGACGCCGAGAGATGGCCTCCAGCCGGGCATTCATCATGCTCCCGCACTGGAGCATGCAGATCCGGACAATGCGCTCGACCTCATCGTCGGTACGAGCAATTGCCGGACCCTGCGCGGGAGTAGGGGCCACCACTGGCGCGGCATCGGCAGACGAGCGTCGCTGTTGCTGCTCGCTCAGCGCAGCGACTTGCCGCCGGAGGTCCTCCATGTCACGCCGGAGGCGGCTGTTCTCCTCCTGCAGCTTCGCGACCTCGTCAGAGGCCGTCCTGCTGAGGAGGATGCCAACCGCCTCCCGGATGTCCGCGGCAGCCTCCTTTAAGCCGCGGGTGAACGTGCCCTTCAGGCTGCCAGACTTAGTGGCAACCTTCAGGACTAAGTCCACCCCGTCGATAGCCAGCTGGCTCAAGGCCACCGCCGAAGGCTCTCCCCCCTCCGCCGCCAGAGTAGCACGTCGCTCGCGTGCGCGTCGGGCCATTTCCGACACTTCGTCGGCCGCGACGGCTTTGCGCTGCTCCCTCTTGGCGGCGTTGAGTTCCGCCTTTGAGCTCCCTAGCGAGGCACAGCTGTCACCGCCATCGCCAGGGTCCTCCGTGGTGACCCCCACGTCACTGCCGGCCGACCCCTCCTGGAAGTAGGCAACTTGGGGGCCGGCAATCCTTCCTCTTCTGAAGACTGGCAAACTGGACGTTTCCTTACGGAAGACGTCCCTTGCGACCGTTTGCCAGCACTTCCAGTATCCATGACCGCTACAGGGGCCTGGTCGCCTACCCCTGCGCGTCCGTCGGTAACAGATTTGACACTCGCAGGCCCGGATACCTGCGAGCGCCGGGTGTCAACCGGGTCGCATGACGTAGCAATGTTTCCAGTAATCACATCCGCTACAGGGGCCTGGTCACCTACCCCTGTGCTTCCATCGGTCGTCAATTTAACACTCGCAGGCCCGGATACCTGCGAGCGCCGGGCGTCAGCCGGAGCGCATGATAAAACATACTCGTTGTCGGACATTTTCATTATTACTATTGGGTAGTACGCACACCGCTTCCCCAAGGCGATGCGGCCGCTCTTTTTGGGAGGGTACTTAGGCCCGCAGATGCCTCCGTTGCGAGTTAAACCGCCCGCTGCTCGGTGTCTACTAACCTAACCTAACACTAAAACTTTTTTTTTTTTTTTTTTTTTTTTTTACCCCCACTAACCTAACCTAAGCCTACCCACCACTCGGCACCCTGGCATAATTTTAAGATTAAATAAAAAAAGGTTTCTTATTTTTTGCTTTTCAGTTTTTTCGGCGGTTTAATTTTTTTGTTAAAAAGTTTTTATATTTTTCAATATGGGTATGATGTGTCCGAAGGTAATAGACGAATCCCACGAAACCCAAAGAGGGAACTATCTATGTCTTGAGAAGTGAACTATGTCTGAAGAAGTGATTTCTTGAAAAAAAGAAAAAGTTAAAGTAGGTATTTGTAGATCAATATCAATTGAAAATAATAAAAAAAATATATGAGATTTATAATTACCTGTAAAATACGCAATGTTGTTAGTTCAGCCAGGTACAGACTACGTACAAATGTCTTGAGACACCAAAAATCATTAAAATGTTTTTCGATAAAGGTCTCGTTAATAGATTTTTATGACTTAAAATTTTGAATTTTCAGTAATGCTTATTAAATATAGAAATAAAAAGATTTTTACTTCATTATTTGTAATAGGATTGCACCTAATGTTACTTCATTGGGTGCAATCCTATTACACATAATGAAGTAAACATCCTGTTATTGAATATATTTTACTCTTATTACGTTACTTTTGCAATAAATTGTATCTATTGGGTTATTCCGCACTCGAACCAAAAAGTTTCGGCTTCTATAATATTTTGTATTTGATTCCTGTTTGCCCGACATTTTAATTTAATTATGATCTCCTAGTGCTGGTTAAAAATTATGTGTACATATTACTTAGTTTGCGCTAGTAACTATTAGGTACTCTAAAAGTCCTATCTGCCAGTACTTTTTCCATAAAATAATTCATAATAAAAATTTTGAATGTTAAAGAATACCTTCCTACTGAATATTCTTTAGACGGTAAAACATTTTTTTTCAAAACAGAAAATTTAGTTTAAATGGTCCGAATCGGATTCGGATTCGGATCGGACCGAAAGGATGTTCTCATTGCAGAATAAACCAATAAATTTTATATACGTAAGCTGTGTCAAAACTTAAAATTTTCAACTGTTAGCTATTTTATGTAAGGTTGCCGCGCATCCACTTCAACACCATGCAAATATTAGCGATGTTTATTAATTACTTGATATTTTCATGTCAGCCCTGAGTCATTTTACTGCATCAACATTTATTGGTAATTCAATAATGCTTTACTTATTTTTTTTTGGATGGAAATAACCCGTCTAAGTAAAAAAGTGTGTTTCATGCAAAGCGTTCGATGTGACAGTAATATTTAACACAGTGAATTATCTTTACAATTTGAACTTATAAGCCACACATTTTTAAAAGTACTCATTACATGTTGTTTAAAGTCTACAAGTGCTTTATGGTTATTAGTTAGTAAACTCGTACATCACGGGAGCTAACAATACCAGTACCGACGGTGATCCGCTGCCACTCTACCTGCTGCCCTGTGCCTGTTATCACCAACGAATCAAACCGATTGGGTACCTAGGTAGCTTGGAACATGTAAGTCTTGTATTAAACCCTATCCCTAGTTTTTGCTCACGTCAAACAAAAGATATTTTGTTCAAAGATAAACAATTTTTAGTTAAAGTTTGTAGACTTTAACTAAAAATTGTTTATCTTTGAACAAAATATCTTTTGTTTGTCATATAGTTAGGGCATCAAAGCGTAACAAACAAGAAACTCAAACTATTCGCATTCATTATATTGGTATTATCTACGCATTAAAGTTTAAACTCCTTCTCTCCAGCAACTTTTAGATAGATAGATAGATAGAATATTCTTTATTGTACACCAATTAAAATTAAATAATAATACAAATACCATCAATAGTAAAGCGTACAATGTTAATTTCGTTATTTAAAATAATTTGGCATAAAAAAATTCATTAAGAGCGGGTTACCCCGAATAGAGTAGTTCGACGACGTCATCGAAGTGACAGCTCGCTGTCACTGGACAGTTGTTTGACAGCGGTCGCCCGAGGCGCACGTGTTCTAACCTATTGGCTCTTAATCTATTTTAATCTTAAATTCAGTGTTGTATTTTGATTTATACGGTGTTTAAATCGACTAATTACACCTTGAATATTACAAACGTAATTTGATTTCTGAGTTCCCGCCTTGTTCACACCCACAATGGAGGACGATAGCCTAAACCGCTCCAGAAGGCCCACTGATGATCCGACATATACATATATATATACAGGGTGACTGGGAATTAGTAGCCGGCAGCTAAACACTTGATTGTACTCATGATTACAAACAACTTTCCCAAAGAGACTTTTTTTGTTTACTCATTAGTTTTCTTTTTATCGTTATAACAAAATTACTGGCGCGCGAGCAAAGTTCAAACTTCGCGCGTGCGCTGTCGCCCGATCAGCTGTTAGCGGCGAGGCCCCGCGCCCGCACACGTTAATAATATTATCAAATTGTGACTGTGCCCTATCCCTCTTTTCTAATGTTGCTGTGTCCGACAGGACTGTTATTGAACTTTTACCTTGTTATGTATTAGATAATAAGGAATGCAATAAATACTTAGTGTTGAGTATGTATCGATAAAATCATATCCGAGACTAGTATTTCGGTACTTACGCGCGCGCTACTACACTAAATACATAATCTTTCTAACTTACACTCCACTTACAAACTAACTACGTCTCATAAACCGACTTCAGGCGTTGGATTCTATTACTTTTACGATGGATGTTATAGGATACCACTTTATTATTATTTGACTTGATACAAACTCGACACTGGGCATGATTTAATTTATTCCAAATTTCCAATCACACTTATCTAGGCTTTGGACTAGCAGTCTAAAGCAAAACATAGGTACTTTATAATATTTTATAGTCTTGTTGATATAACTTCGCATTAGACTGGCGTGTTTAAAAAATTGGAATCAACTTAGCTATTTACAACGATAAATTAATACTAAATCAGATACCTTTTATGATTTTAATCAACAAAATTTTACCTTACATTCATTGTTGGATGTGTCCATCTTGCACCTCAACACACTCATTTGCACGTTTTATAATGTGAGCCTGCACTCGCCGCAGAGTGTTAGTGTGAATTTGCACTATTTCGAAACAGTTTTCAATCCTAGTTTTTAGTTTATCGGAAATATTGACTGGCCGATCATGATACACTAGGTTTTATACGTGCTGCTTCACCATTACCCCTTTCGGAATAGTAGCACATCACCATATCACTGTACTCACTCGCGGTGTACTTTTAAGGCAATTTGGGCGCGGTCGGAGCGGCGTTTCTCCAAAAAAATAAGCAAATAATGCGCACGCGACACGCTTCCCGGAGCAACTGTTTTTTATACCTACGTCACTTCTGCCTGGCAAGGGGTGCGGTGCGGGCGGGGGAAAATGGCTACTACAATGCCTGTGGCATCGACAAAGCGGGCGCGGCGGCCTCGCCGCTAAAAGCTAATCATGCGACGGCGCGCGCGCGAAGTTTAAACTTTGCACGCTCGCCATCAATTTTGTTATAACTTTAAAAAGAACACTAATGAGGATACAAGTTTCATTTGGGAAGTTGTTTGTAATCATGAGTACAATCTCATTAGTTTTCTTTTTATCGTTATAACAAAATTGATGGCGTGCGTGCAAAGTTTAAACTTCGCGCGCGCTTCGTCGCCCGATTAGCTGTTAGCGGCGAGACCCCCGCGCCCGCTTTGTCTATGCCGCAATGTAGGAGCCATTTCCCCCCGCCCGTACCGCACCCCTTGCCATGCAGAAAATGTTGCCACTTTAGTGATTTTGTCACTAGATCTAGTGAATTTTGCGAGATGGACAGTGATATTCCAAAAAAAGTCACTGAATGGTTTTTTGACGACTTTTAGTGATATTTATCGAATGATAGGTTTTGATCCGTGTTTGAAACAAACTGAGAAACAAAATGGCTGTACACACACTAAATAGTAATATTATAATAAGAAATCAGTTAAAAATAATTTAGAAGAGCTGCTACAGTTACGAGCTTCCGGCCGATGTAATCGGTGCTATTGAAAGCAATTCTAAATACTCTTTCAAAACAAAAAATGATGATCCATCTCAGCCGTGTTCCTCTAATGAAGAAGAAGAAGAAGAAATACCAGAAGAAGTATTTGATGTGAATTTTTAGTTTTTTTATGTACAATTGTTTATTTGTTGATTCCCAAGAAGTAATTGAAGTTTTTTTATGTTTATGTTGATTCGTTTTATTCACAATTATAATAATATTATTTTTGACTTACTTTGTGATATCATTTTAAATTATTTAGTGAATTCTGGTGTTTTTTTTTTGGTAAAAAGTTCCCTAAATTTGGTGAAATTTCAGTTCAATTCTAGTGACAAAGTTTTCTGCAAGGTGGCAACACTGCATGCAGAAGTGACGTAGGTATAAAAACAGTTGCTCCGGGAAGCGTGTCGCGTGCGCATTATTTGCTTATTTTTTTGGTGAAACACCGCCCCGACCGCGCCCAAATTGCCTTAAAAGTACACCGCGAGTGAGTACAGTGTTATGGTGATGTGCTACTATTCCGAGAGTGGTAATGGTGAAGCAGCACGTATAAAACCTAGTGTTTCATGATCGACCAGTCAATATTTCCGAAAACTAAAAACTAGGATTGAAAACTGTTTCGAAATAGTGCAAATTCACACTAACACTCTGCGGCGAGTGCAGGGTCACATTATAAAACGTGCAAATGAGTGTGTTGAGGTGCAAGATGGACACATCCAACAATGAATGTAAGGTAAAATTTTGTTGATTATAATCATAATAGGTATCTGATTTAGTATTAATTTATCGTTGTAAATAGCTAAGTTGATTCCAATTTTTCAAACACGCCAGTTAATGCGAAGTTATATCAACGAGACTATAAAATATTATAAAGTACCTATGTTTTGCTTTAGACTGCTAGTCCAAAGCCTAGATAAGTGTGATTGGAAATTTGGAATAAATTAAATCATACCCAGTGTCGAGTTTGTATCAAGTCAAATAATAATAAAGTGGTATCTTATAACATCCATCGTAAAAGTAATAGAATCCAACGCCTGAAGTCGGTTTATGAGACGTAGTTAGTTTGTAAGTGGAGTGTAAGTTAGAAAGATTATGTATTTAGTGTAGTAGCGCGCGCGTAACTAACGTCTCGGATATGATTTTATCGATACATACTCAACACTACATGGGTGAGACACTGTCCTACAGATCTCGCTACATGCTAGCCGGCGCTGGGCGGACGACGCGCCCGGCCAGCTGCTGCACCACGCCACCGTGCAGCTGCTGCCGGGCGGCGCCGCCGGGGCCTTCGTGCACGGACTCGAGGACGAGCTCATGGGTGAGACACTGTCCTACAGATCTCGCTACGTGCTAGCCGGCGCTGGGCGGACGACGCGCCCGGCCAGCTGCTGCACCACGCCACCGTGCAGCTGCTGCCGGGCGGCGCCGCCGGGGCCTTCGTGCACGGACTCGAGGACGAGCTCATGGGTGAGACACTGTCCTACAGATCTCGCTACATGCTAGCCGGCGCTGGGCGGTAGTATTTATTGCATTCCTTATTATCTAATACATAACAAGGTAAAAGTTCAATACCAGTCCTGTCGGACACAGCAACATTAGAAAAGAGGGATAGGGCACAGTCAATATTTAATAATATTATTAACGTGTGCGGGCGCGGGGCCTCGCCGCTAACAGCTGATCGGGTGACAGCGCACGCGCGAAGTTTGAACTTTGCTCGCGCGTCAGTAATTTTGTTATAACGATAAAAAGAAAACTAATGAGTAAACAAAAAAAGTCTCTTTGGGAAAGTTGTTTGTAATCATGAGTAGAATCAAGTGTTTAGCTATCGGCTACTAATTCCCAGTCACCCTATATATATATATTCATCATTTATATATACTAGAGATGGGCCGAGTACTCGGTTTATACTCGGTACTCGGCGTACTCGGCGGGTTTTTTGCTGCTCGTACTCGGCCGAATAACTCGGTGTACTATGCCGAATAACTCGGTTTAAATCCCGAGTATACTTTTTATGTTTTTATTCAGTCTTTTTAGATACTTTATGAAAAGTAATATATTTAGGCCTAGTTTCACCATACTCTGTTTGATCATTAACACCTCTATTACATTATAACAAGGGATAAGTTGTTAACTTTTGACACATCTGTCAAGAATTCAATATGGATTTTTTTTGTTGATGACACTTAAAGTGTAAAATTAAGAGAACAGTAAAAAAAACAATATTTATCATTTAATAAAGGTAAGGCACTGATCAGATCCTACTCACAGTCAATCGTTAATTACCAACTTTTCAATTATTTATCTACTATGACGCGCAACGTGACGTATTTATTTGCAAACTGTCAAGCGACTGGTAGTTGAAAGATGCGGGCGGGGTGAGGGGTGGATCAACGCGAGTTTGCCGCTCGGCCGGCGCAAACCTGTTTGTACTTGATTACTCGCTTGAAATGGGAGTTTGATTGAACTGAGGTACTCGGCCGAGTACTCAGTTGGAAAAAAATTGAACCGAGTAAAACTCGGTACTCATTACTCGGCAAAAGTGTCACTCGGCCCATCTCTAATATATACCCAGAAAACTACACGTAATCGTAAATATGATATAATCTTACATATAAGTATATATTGTTACATACATACACAATAATATTAATAATGCTTGCATGCTTGCTTAATAAACTCAACTTTGTTGCAAGAAATGTTCCTTGACCAGTATTTTGAAATTACTCAGTGTCTGAGCTTGTCTTATTGACACAGGGAGCTTATTCCACAAACGCACACCTTGAACTGTAAAAGATTTGTCCAGGAACCCTGTAGAGTGTGGCGGCATCTTCAGTCTAAAATTTTCCGATGATCTCAAGTCATTGAGGAACTGGAAATTGAAATAGGAATGTTCTTTAAGATAAGTGGGAGCTGTGGGATTAAAAAGGATATTATACACTAATGAGAGAATATGCGCATTCCGGACAAATCGAATGGGGAGCCACTTGAGCTTAAGGCGATATTCGGAGACATGATCATATTTGCGAAGACCAAATATGAACCTAATGCAAAAATTCTGATGACGCTCAAGTTTATCAAGCTGGGCCTCATTAACATCTAGGTAGCTAACATCAGCATAGTCGAGGATGGGAAGGAGAAGGGACTGCACAAGCGCAATTTTAGTGGCAGTGGGTAAAAAGTAGTGAAGTCTTCTTCGTCGACAATCGACAGTCGACAGTCGACAATCTGAGGTGATTGAGACCAATCGATTCGGGAAGTAAGCCTGGAACTACCGATAGCAATCACTTGCGTCTTTAGGGGATTGATTGTCAACCCATGACCTGCAGTCCAATAATAATTCGTAAATTCGTTCAAGATCTCTGTTGATCACTTTTAATGCCTCCGTTAATATGTTCGGTGTTGCGTGCGAATATATCTGTAAATCATCTGCATAAAGGTGGTAGGATGAGAGAAGATCTTGTAAAATTGGGTTAATAATTAAGGCAAAAAGTAGTAGAGATAGAACGCCTCCCTGTGGTACGCCGGCAGAAGTGTCACACCACGAAGAACACGCGCCATCGATAGAGATACGTTGCCAACGGCCACACAGGTAACTTCGAAACCAATCAATTGCCGTTGGAGATATGTTCAGAGAGCGCAGCATGCCAAGGAGAATATCAAAATCGACCGCGTTAAAGGCATTAATAAAGTCAAGGCCTGGCCTGGCCTGGCCATGGCCGTCCTAATATTATCCGTTATTGTCGTTAGAGCAGTTACGGTGCTATGTCCTGGACGAAATCCAGATTGGAAAGGATTAAGGAGGTTGTTCTTGCGCAGGAAAGCACTGAGCTGATCATGGATAAGGCGTTCAAGAACTTTGGAAAGAAAGGGTAAAATGGAGATTGGACGGTACTCAGAAAAAGATTTTGAATTTGGGGTTTTTGGAAGGGGAGTGATTTGAGCGTCTTTCCAAACAGTGGGAAAAACGCCACACGTAATAGAGTAATTTAGGATATGGGTAATGACAGGTAGTCGAGGGAGTCAATGTAGTTAATATGAAGGTTCGGGCAGTATATTACCACTAGTAATATTTTGGTGTGGTGAATGATAACTTCAATGAGGAGATATTCAGCTGATTCGGAGTAAAGATTGGGAGAGGTGTAAATTATTTTAAAAGATAAGTCAGCACGCAGGTAAATAGCCACACCGCCACCACCTTTGCCGGTTCGGTCATTGCGGATCAAGACAAAGCCAGGGAGAGCTTAATGAGTAGAATGAAGAGAAGGTTTAAGAAACGACTATGATATCAGTAGAGCGTCTATGTGTTCACCGCTTATAGACGCCAGAAGATCATTGTAGTGGCCGGGAACACTCTGGGCCTTAATGTGGACTAAATGAAGGTCATTAGGAATGGTAGAAAACGCAGAGGCGATTTTTTTACGTAGTGTGATCGGTGGAGAAGTTTCACTACCGGCACTAACAAAACTATCCGAGGAAGAGCATGAGAGGAAGCTATCGTTGAGCATCAAATAATATAGAGTAAATATATAATACGAATAAATAAAAATGAAAAAAGTAAATGGAAAACAATGTTAAAAAAAAATTAAAAAAATTACAAATTAATATAAAACGCGTAGTTGACAGTTAAAAGTATTGGAATACAAAGCACTGTCAGCAACCCACTAACTCACACAGTGTTTTAAATTATAATGAGGCGTGTGAGATAAAACCAACAAATAAAGATGAAAAGTGAAAAAAAAAGACCGTCATCAAAAATTAATTTTGGAGAGTTGGACAAAGAAAAAAAAATCTTACATTTTATACACAAAAGAAAATACTAAAACAAAATATGATAACAAAAAGTGAAAATCTGTTTAAAGTGTTAATTAAAGTGAAACGAAACGTTTCGTCGAGGAAATAAAAAAACAATTTTGACGGTGACGGGTGACAAATAAATATCATTGTGAGTCATGAAAATTCTCACCCGCACTAAAGTTTAAAAACATAATTTTTATGACGGTGTTAGAAGAGCATAGAAGCTTTGAAAACAGATATACGTACAATCGGGGACAACGAAGCCTTATCACTTTTTAGAAGATTTCGTTTGACGTTCGACGCAGGCGACTGGCACGGAAGCTCCGCCCTCCTGGGACGTTGACCAATTAGGACATTGCAGTAACGAGATGGAAATATATGCTTTGACTATTTTTGTGGACGTCAGTCGCATCTCACTGTTTGTTCATTGTTGACGTTCGCTGTTTTCTCCGTGACTTTGACTACTGTTTACGAATACTCGCACGTGTATACCGGACTTTTATTTTGTTTGTGTGATATCTAAAATTGACGATCGAAGAGCGAACAAATTTATTAGTCAAATTGCGGATGACCTGAGAATATTTGTAAGTATTAACATTTTAATTATATTTTAAGCATTATGTGTTTATAAGTCAGCCTAAAACCAGATAGATAAAGAGTCTGCAAAGTAGTGGGATAGAAAGAAAAAAGATTAACGTGAACTATTTTTATATCACACTTAATTCTAGTCGGTCAAAATTGTTTTAGATACTAATTATTATTGCACTAAACATGAAAACAGATTTATTCAGTGTTGTTCACGGTAACATTTTAATAATGTGTTTAACACAAATGTGTAAAAATGCCTGTTGTGCTGCTAAGTAGGGATGTTTTTAGAATTGATATTTATAATTGATTGCGTGAGTCATCTGACACTAGTCTCATGTTTTAACATCTTAACTATTAAGCGTGTATTATTTTAAAGTGATCTTTGTGGCCAATTCTAGTTTTTTTTTTTATTCAAACTTCCTTATATTACACGTCACACATACTTTTAAAAGGAACTAAAGCTTCATTTACGCTCTGTATGAAGTAAATCAGTGCATTTTCATTCATACTTTTGTTGGGATTTATGTAACCATACCAAACGAGTGATATGTTAAATAGAGAAAGTTATAGTTAAATAGATAGTTCGGCTATATTCTTGTTTAGGGTATACACATTATTTTAAATAATAATCTTTTTATATTATATATCTTCAATAACATTAAAATTTCATTCTTTACGGTTATTATAATAACAGATTTACCTTTAAAAGAGTAATTCAATAAACGTGTTAATTTTAATTTAAAAAATGAAACAATAAGTAGCAAAGTCGGCCGGTTTGGCCGGAGCTATAACAATGGAATTCCACTGCTATAGATAAAAAACTAGTCGGCTCACTTTTAACAAAAGAGTCATAAACCAGAGCTTGCGAGTACTTGTTTTCGCAAAGCGCATGTTAGTTATTATGACCAAATGATTTCAAATAAAATCATAAATACTGGATTGAAAAAAATATATTTTGTTTGTTTTTGGTTAGGTCAAGTATTTTCATCAAAGTTAGCCACTGGTAGCCACCGCAAAATGTGTTAATAAACAAGCTCGCGCTACTAAACATTTTTTTATTGGAGCAGATTAAAAAAATAATCGTTTTAATTTTTGAGAGAGAATTTTTTATAATCGTGTAGGTGATTTAGACCACGGAAGAGCAATGTAGGTAATACATAGATGACCAAATTAGCAGAGAGTAGCGATTGTCTAGTAGGTTGGTATTACCCGTTATAACTTCAGTCTCGAGTTCGAACCCAACTTGTCTGATTCTTCGAAATCTATTTGTGATTACAGTCTTCGGTGGTTTTTGTCAACTTATTAGAATTATATTACATATGGAATAATTGTTTAAACATTTTGTTTGCAGCGCTCTTACAGTAAGGCTGTGGATAAGACAAGATAGTAAGAGTCATCAACGAAGAAGACTGACAGCGGAGGCTGAGAACCTAAGAAGGCGACCCTTTTACTCCGACCTCCCTCGACTCCGACCCTTTTACTTGTTTGCTAGATGTTTTTAAAACTTTCTTGTAAAAATTATTTTAACTTTCTATCATTAAATTGGGACGTTGATTCTGAGAGCAGAATCAACGTCCCAATGCAGTTGCTGCAGTTTTATTATGTTTAAAAAAGTCATTCGTGGTATATTTTCAGCCCCCTGACGGTTTAAAGTAGTGTTATAAGTTCCACCAATAATCTTCTTATTAACCTCTAAAGATATAAATATGAGTATAATGCGAGCCATTGGAAAATTGGTTGGCATTGTTAATATAATATATACTACTACTATACATATACCTACTATAGTATTTTAACATTAACACACTAAACGGACGCCGGGTGTAGAATAAAACCTACAAAAAATCTATGAGAAATAATAAAAAAAACAGTAACATCTTATTATGAACCTTAAACTCATTGTCAAACAGTTCAGTTTTGCTCGCGACAGCTTATTGTTATCGTTCAAGTGTACTCAAGAACTGTAATGTAATGCACAAAATGCAACTCTCTCTAACCTGCGCGCAAGCCATGCGTTAGAAAAGAATAGAAATATACCTTTCGTTTGTCTTTTTCGGATAGTTAGACCGACACTAAAATCATAAGTTTTATTTTGGTTGTCAAACCATTGAAGTAGAATATCTAGTTGATACAGGGTTTTTTTTTTTATTCGATTATAACCGTCTTTTGGCCCGGCAGTTAGAAAATGCTTGCCCGACTTCCCTTTAGTTTTTTGTAAAACTCTGTTAAACATGATTTAAAAATAATTTAAATAAATATTATGGATTCAGTAAAGTAGCTACCTACTATTACTACTACGAAGTGTAATTTTTTTATTGTTATAAGAATTTATTTATTTGACGTAAGCCTAATAAATAACATTTATTGACTGGATAAAGGACCGTCATTAATTATGTAATTGTATTTTTCTTGAAACCTGTGATTTACGAACAAGCTATACCGCGGTTTGGCATTTGGCGCGCACATCACGCACACGGCGCGTTGTCAAAAACTATGCGTCGATCACCGAGGGGCGAAAGGAGCCGCCACATAACTTCGTTTTTTTTTGTGTATGTTTTATAATTACAAGCAATACGTTAAACACGAATACGTTTTTTCAGTCATTCTTATAATTATAATCTTTATAGTTCTGACAGCTTTTTTTCGTTTCTTAGTAGATTATTTTTTTCTAAGTATAATCATGGCTATTAATAAATAATATTATATCACATAATGTAGCTTCCGTTTTTAAGCACTTCAGTTTTAGTGCAAATGTGTTTTTTTTTTTTGGTAGAGATTTTTGTAGTTAGCCTGAACGCAGTCTTTGACTACTTCACCGGACTTTTAGTACTAAATGTGTTACTATAGCAATACACCGAGAAATAACAGTTTTGTCTCGCCTCGCATTATAATCTGGTATTACAAGCACCGAATAAAACCACCGTATTCTTTACAACGAGCTCGTGGCTCGCTTGTCGATCACAACCGACGGGACTTTTATATATATATTATGATCTTGTAAAAGTTTAAACTTAGATAAAATCGGAACAAAAATCTTACGAAAAGTTTTAACGACACTTTTTGCTATAGTAAGCTATTGTAAGCTGTGCGGCGTCCGCATGCTAATTTTTCAATTAGAACGATATTCCTTATTTAAATTAATATTTTTAATAATCTTAATAATAATTAAATTAATTTAATATTTTTTTTATACAGGGTGTTAGAAAACCCTTGTCCGATCCGTTAAGGGGTTGTTAGGTATCGATATCTAATTACAAAAAAAGGAAAAAAATAAATAAAAAACTATATAACCTAAAAAATTTTTTTTCTCCAAATTTCGGGTGATGTTGACGGCATAATCTCAGGTTCTGCCAAATGATCATACAAAAGGCCACCATTAATACCGACGAAAATGGTGGTGTAGTTTTTGATTTATCTTCAAATGTATGGATTTCGAAGGCTATTTCAAAGATCATTATTATTGTTATCACCATGAATATTCCAAATTTGATATTTTATTTGGGCAAGTGATTGTGAACCCTATAATACCCTTTCGGGTCGGATAGGGGTTTCGTAACACCCTGTATATATATATATATATATATTTTTATTAATTAAATTTAATTAATTATAAAATTATTCATCTAATCTAATTAATAATAAAATTATTTATCCAATTTAATTAATAATAATTTAATTATTTATGAAATTATTAATTAAATTAAATTTATAATTTTAAATAAAAAAAAAAAAAAAACAGAAAAAGTACCCTTATAAAATTATTAATATCAATTTAATTATTTTTTTTATTTACTAAATAAAATTTATTATTAATTAAATCCAGCAGAATCAACAACAAAATATAATACTACCATTGATCCAGATTTTTCAAGACATTTAAATAAAATAGAATCCCAAACATTATGTTGCCTACTTCAGTTATAATATCATTACTAAAATTGAGCCTACTGATTAAGTTTATATTACATTATATTTGTTCATTTTTTGTTTCATTTATTATAACTTAAAAAAAATATATATTATAATTACTTCACTAATTAATCGAAAGGAACTTCGTTCCATCCGGGTGTCTCTTGACACCTCACAAGTTTTTTATTATTCTTATAAACTTAAATTTAATAAGATTGATATAATATCCCTACTTGTAATTGACTGTAAGCTTCATTAGATGCTAAGTGGTTGCTAATTGCACCGCCAAGATCGATGGTCGATTTGGGTCATAATTTTGATGGCAAATGGTAAAAAGAGTGAACCATTATATAGTTAGAACTACTCATTCAAGGTTTTTTATGAAAGATGAAAGATCGAGATTTACCAATTAATTAAATACCGGTCATTATTCAGTTTTACTTTAATCAAAATGAGTTATCTACCAAATAATTATTAAATTATTTCTTTAAATATTATTTCCACAATATATCCTACATCTTACTAACATAACATCATAGTAAATACAACTTATCAGTTAAACCGAGTTATTTGTCTAGTACGAGAACTTCGAAACTCAGAACCGACTGTAAAAAACAACACAACGCGACAAGCGCGGTGAATCTTTAATTATAAGTTATTTTTGTCATTTTCTGAACTATGCTAGAGGCATCAACACGTGAGCGTAATAACGGTAGCTCTCATTATGTTTATATTTTTAATAATCTTATAAATAAAAATATATTTTGAAGTATCTAATTTGTTTATTCCTTACTTCTAAAAAAACATGCTGAAGTTCATGGAGCCAGTCGTTGACCGACCAGCATCGTCTCCTTGTTGCGCGTTTACTCCTTGTTACAAGTGTCCTAGGTGTAGACGCATACTTAAAAAATATTGCTATCACAATTAAAGGCGCAACTAAATTTACACTCCAGACTCCATTGAAAAGAATACCTGCTACACACAGGGAAAGGTGGTAAGGTTCAGATACTGGGTTTATCGAGCTTTAAAACTCTAAACTGGAGTATAAACGGTGATTTTAGTAAGTAAATAGTATTAAAATACTATTTAGACATTTTAAGTTTACATCTAATTAGTATTTTAGTAGTACAATAATGCATTATGCATCCTACATAAATTAACTTAAACAAAGCAACTAATAATAACATTTAAAGGTAGGTATTGATGCAATTTTACTATTAAGTAAACAAAATATTAAAAACATAAAAATCCCGACTAGCTTTTAATAATAATTCATATTTTCTCAACCCAAATTACATTTAAACATTATGCAAGAAATTACATAAATAAAAAAAAGAGATAGATACTATCTCTTTTTTATAATACTATAACATAATGATAATATCCTATGACAACTTACACACAGCAATCAAATACCAAAGTAAGCAGAGCTTGTTTTATGGTTACCAGAAAACTGATAAATATCCTCATATATTTCTAATACATTTTACTGATAAAATACACCCAGACACAGAACAAATGATTGTGCTCATCAAAAACAGAATTGTCCTGGTTGGGTCATCAAACCTACAACCTCCGGTCGCAGATCAGCCATTTATAAAAACAGATTTAGAAAACACACTCAACAGATGAAGTAAAAAATCGACAATTTCGTTTTAATCACCCATCGAAATAATAGAAAAATGAATGTCGAAATCTGTCAAGACGTTTAAAAAAAGAAATCTAGAAACTTATTATGAGACATGAGCAATAAACCTAACAGTTCCGTGATAAGGCGAAGATGAACGACGCCTTGTCACCTTACCGTCGAGAAACGGATCGAGTCGCTTGCGCTCTTTCTAACGCTTGCGACATTCGGCGACGCCCCCTTATTTCAGATTGTATTTTATAATAGTACCATTGCTAGTGTTATTTGAAACGTTGAACACTGTGCACGACTGAAACATTATAATTATCGCATTAAGCTTCTTCGCCGTCACTAAATACTACGAATATTTTGACGACTTATGCAATACGTTTCTCTTATACACATAGTTTCATAAAAGTGAATCGTCATTGTATGTAAACTATAAATCCTCGGTTAAAATTTATGTTTTAATTAATTTTATTTCGCAGAACATGTAAAATATGAAAATAATAGTTGAGTAACTAAAAAAAAGGTTGGTTTACCAATAAAAATGCATATATTTAATGATGTAATTTATCGTTATTTTTATTCGCCTGCCCATATAATAAGTTTCTAGATTTCTCCTTTAATAAGATAATATGTATTTTTTTAACGTCTTATTAGATTTTGAATTGATATTTTTTAATAGACCTATCGAACGTTTTGTTGAAAATGTTTTTACGTTATTTGGGTTGAGAAAGTTGATGCCGGTATCTGAACCTCACCACTTTTTCTCGCGTTAGTAGTAGGTATTCTTTCGAATGGAGTATATGGACATGAGCTTATAACTACGGCTCCGGCGCTACTTTACTGAATAAGTGGGATAAATTTTGTTGCTTCATTTAATTTTAATATCTATATCAAAATTTGTATCTAGACATAGAAGCATTCATTGGCTTCCACTCGGAAATTCTCTTGAACCAGAATAACTTCTTGTGGTTAAAGTATTACCCGAGTTTAGCTGACCAGCTTATGACAATAAGTAAACGTAGAGTTGGTCAATGACCGGTTCTGTGAACTTCAGCAACAGATAGTAAGAAATTCATTAAATAAAACAAGTTAGATACTTCATAATATATTTAATTATAACGATCACCAGTTGACGCCTCTGCCGCGTCAGCTGCAAAAGCCTACCAAGTTTCTAAGATGTTTGAAGTATCGGACATCACATTAGACTAGCTTTGGCAAAATTACTAAAGGGAGCACGCATGATGCTGTAGTACTTGTATTATAACTATGAAAACACTTCATAAACCTACAGACAAGATGTAGTTAAGAAACTGACAACATTAATAACTCATAATTATTAAAGGTGCACACCGTTTATTACTCGGATATGAGTTTTTAAAATAACGCACTCGGCCAAATAACTCAGTTCAATTGAGTATTTATTATCGGCAGTTAGATATAGGAAGCATAGTGAATAAACATTTAAAGGAAGTATTAGTTTTAAATATAGGTATATATACTTTACACTTTAACGAAAAGAAATAGGAATGGAAACATTTTTTATAGGTATAGTGAGAGATATAAGTAAGTTTAAATAAGATTTTGGTCGCAACATCGTAAAGATAATTGTTTAGCAAATCTTGTTTGTCGAATTAAAAAAATATATTTAAAAGCAAAATTAAATGATATTCGGTATTTGGTTAAGTGTAAAAATTTTGGCGAGTCTGTGCTTATAATAAATGAGTATTATTAACATCAAAACTAATTAAGAGACACCCTTTTATGACTGTTTATTAACTATTGATTGCTAATTTGCGATGATCATCTACTGTCGAAATAAATTCATTAAATTGCATCGTCGGTTGAATCTATGATTTTTTATAATACGTGACGGGCCTTCTTGGCGAAGACGTAATATAGAGCCGCCGGCCGTTGTGTTTCGTACTGCTACCGCGAGCTAAATGGAATGCTTCTTCAAGAAGCGTTGTAGGTATTATTTTTGGGATAGGAAAGAATATGTTTGGCGGCTTGGAGACACAGCCGCGGGCCACTGCATGCCGTGGCTATGCGCATAGCGTCGGCGTTGATCGGAGAAAACAAAACCACTAGACAGACAAGGCGGGTTACGCTGGCGCGACCGGGTGCGCGTACGGCGACCGCGACCTGCCAGGATAATATAATAATATAATATAATATTCTATGACAATTCACACACGGTAATCTGATCCCAAGCTAAGCTCTAAGAGAGCTTGTGTTATGGTAACCAGACAACTGATAAACATACTTATATATTTCTAAATACATACATATTATAGATAAACAACACCCAGACACAGAACAAATGATCGTGCTCATCACACGACATTTGTCCAGAGTGGGAATCGAACCCACGACCTCCGGTATATATTACAGGATATCCGGATTTTTTAAATTATGTTCTCTTTTCAGCACGGTTACCTTTAACTAGCGAAAAAATGTGTGGACCTGCAGGGGTATTCGCTAACTCTCGCGAGGGTGAAAACGACCTAGACTTTTGTAAAAGAACTGTCAAAACGCAAATTTCGTATTCGCTATCGTCGGTGTCTAACGAATGTGACGTCATCGTGCGACGTTGTATTTGAAGGCAACTGAACGCCATTTTGACAGTCGTTTCTGTATCGATAAAATGAAAATTGCGATTCCGTGAGCCTAACTGCTTTTATTTGACATTAAAATCCTGACTACTAGACACATAACTGCATTCGCGAAAACAACTACTCACGGGTAAACGTTAAAGTATTGAATAAAAGATACTGAAGAAATATTCTTGCTAAAGTGACTAAAAGAAGCATATTTCGTTGATTTTTATTAAAAATAATTGTTGGAGAAATGCTTATATACCTTTTGCAATTTTTTCATCATTCTCTTTCACACAAAAAAATGCTCAGTAAATTTATAATTATATAATTATTGTTCCCTTCGATATTCTATAAACAAATACCATTCCAAATTTGATTTACTTAAATTGGTAAACGAAACAGAACAATTAATTGTATTAGTACTGCACAATACTGCACATAAAACTATGACAAATGTTAAGGATTATAATAATTAGGTACTACTGCATCGCCAGAATAAGCAGGGGGTCGCATGTAGATCCTAATGAAGTGGTGCTACATACGTAGATCTCTGTAAAATGTAACAAAAAAACGTCATGACATGACGTATGTATTATACCTTAAAGACAACTTAATAAAGAATTAATAAAGCGGTAGGATTGGAGAAACTACTGAAAGTTTTATTCACATAAAATAAGCAAGAGGAATACATTATATTTGCATCCACAAGAATCATTTAATGTGAATGCATATGAAATTAACACGGAACAGAAAAAACAAGTGGAAGTGCAATACGCCAAAATTACTATAGGAACCGCTGTCGCCAAACTCACACAAATAATCCGATAATAACATATGCACTACAACGAAATAATCCGTATGATTGGTAGTGTTAAATTTTGACAAAATTAGCCTACATCACAGAATTAATTTTGCATTAGCAACAATACGTATTTACGGTCTACAGTCACACTAAATTCGATTGACGAGTTAGATTTGCTACTTGACCATAGATGGCGATATATAATCAATATAAGCAATTATCAACATAGTTGCTTTAGACATACGGTTGACAATGGCGTGACTCTAATGCTACTAGCGAAAAAATGTCTCTCGGCCAAGGACACACCACGTATTACATTTAAATTCTTTATCGATATCGATAGATACCCGATTTTTGTTCGCATACGATAAATACGACTCGTTGGGAGTACATTTATTTATTTGCTACACAAACCGCTGTATCTTTTAAACCATTAATTAATAGACATACAAGACTGTCAGACAGATAGGTAAAGGGCCATGCCCAAGTTTCATAGTGAGTTTGGCCCAGAGTGCACACTTATGATATGATGTCTTAAATTTAATATAGATTGTCAACATGTAATTAAAGAAGGAATCAAATGAATAAAACTTCGGATTTTATAGTAAAAATTCGTCTTTAATATTCCGCGTATGTTGAAATGTTCATGATTCTCGTGAATTAAATGGACTTTTTGCCGTGAAACTTGAAGAAAGGAAGTGCAGTGTCGATTTCACGAGTTTTCATCTATCCACTTTTTTGATTGTTGATTTAGCTTGCCAGCCGGCCTCCCACAACGCAAGGACGCACTCTCTATCCATTTCTCTTTCATGCTTGTGACTTTGGGAAACCTGAAACAGATTTTTAATTAAGGTTAAAAAATCTTTTACCTACTGTTTGTAACACTCTGTGTGTAACGTCTCAGTCATTAATAAAATTATAATAATTATGTTACTATTTAAAACATTGATCATATTTTTGTTTTAACCACCATAAATTTACTTTATATAAATTTCGTGTATGAATTAAGGCGACCTCGTACCTATATTGTAATGCAAAACGAAATAAATAAAAATAACAGTTTGGGTTAAGATAGTTATTCCTCGTATCGACATCAATCGACAAAATCAATTTTCGACTTGACCACATCACTACATTGAGTAGCGAAGGTCTTTCTACAATGTTCTATGGAAAAAAAACAATCGAAAATAAACTTTGTCTTTACTGCATAAGGTTTATTTTGACTAACCGTTCTATTATTTTTTTGTAAATTGGAAGAAAATAAGATTTTTATAAGAAAACAATAAAAATCGTACTTACCGATGATACGAAATACCTCCATTTGTAAGATTTCTTCTCCTTCTATCATTTTTGCACGCTAAAACGGAACAATACGGCATAGCTAGGTAAATATTAATTTGTCACGAGACGAGCAACTCGACGCGATGACAGACGCAACTGGGATCGGTTAAGCGCAAGTTAAGCGTAACAACGCTTAATTGTGACACGCGTGCCACGCCTACTTAGCACTTCCACCTGTTTTTTTCTGTTCCGTGGAAATTAACATAAATGTATGTACTCTTGATTTACAAGTATGCAAAACAAGAATTTGGACAAATATTGAAGCAGGCTTACCTTCCACATTAGTAAAATAATCGCCATCGTCTTTTCACTCTGCTGCGGCGTTTTAAGGTTTTATATTGATTAAGGTCCAAAATCCAGCGTGCCATGCGGGGTAAAATGGTCACAACCAAAAGTCTTGCCGAAGATCTTCTCAAAGGGCATAATAAATGAAACTTTGGTATCTTGAAACACATTTTAACTCGAGTATATTATACTGATATTCTGAGTTAAATTTGGTTTTTCATTATTTTAGGACACGGATAAAGCTACATCGCTGCATTCCAGTTGCAAAATAACTCTAAGTAATAGTCAGAACTAGTTATATTATGAAATAGATAAAGAGATTTAAACATAACGATTGTTTGTTTTGACATGTAACGTAGTACAAACCCTCTTAAATAAAATTTTGTCTTATCAAGAGTATTACAAAGCTCAAAAAGTGTCACAGAATTAAGCCGTATAATAGTCGATAAAAATAGAGTCGCCTCGAAAGCAGTCGAACCCGAAGGAAAGCAACCGGAAATAGATACAGAGAAAATGAGTTAGTGAATACCAAAATTTTGACAACTACCCGCGGCAACGAGTCACAGTCGCCTTCGATTTCGCGAAAGCAACTGTTGTCTATGAAGTTAGCGAATACGGCTGCGGTAATTTATCTCGTAGTAAAAATGATAACCACTAGGAATAAAAAAAAAAAAAAAAAAAACACAAAAAGGAATACAAGGTTATTTATAAAATATTATTTTATTATAAAGTAATGCAGCTTTATGATCAAATGCACAAAGATCACAGACAATTATGGATCCAGTAGTGTAAGACAAAGTAAACAACGTCGTCTGATTTCACAATAATTTAATGCTAGTTCCAAAATACACATTCAATATAACACTTAAAATCGTAATCAAGGTTTTTATAATTGACTGTATTTATTCAATCAATAATTTGTTCTTAAAATAACTTTGACAATTTGATAGTAAAATATAATAACTTTAAATTGATACAAAATTCGCTAGGATCACAGATCAGGATATGAAACGACCGAACAGCTCCGTAGTCGAAAGCAAAAAGGGACGAGTGCCGTCTCTGCCGCGTAGATGTCACCTCGCAAGCGCCCTCTGTCGGTGCTTTTGTTTAGTTTTCGACCGAAAAGAATTGCCAGCGACAACATCCGGCCGTCCTGCACCACGCCTTCGTCCTCGATGGTGTTATAGTCTGGTGCCAGTGCTGAAAACCATATATTGATCACATTAGCATTTTTATAAAAAACTCACAACAACCTAAATCATATCAGTATAGCCATTTTCATCCAGTACAGCTATACCAAATGATTTTTATAGCTTTCGTCTAAAGCATTCAAAAATCTTAGTCGCAGCATCTCTGGTTGATAAAAAATCAATAACCAAACTAGTCCGTGGTTTATCCGTACACTAGGATGTATATCGCCACTTTTGCTTATTGGTTCATTGATCCCAAAGTCTTAACAGAACGCTGCATACCCACATATCAATGTGTATAACATATTCAAGATATACATACATATTTGCGGGCATACGCAGTACTGTTAACAATCCTTAACCAAATACTACAGCGACGATGTTCATCTCCGATATTCGTCACTGATTGGAACGACAAAGAATTTTAAGAAGAAAAGAAGAAGAAAAGAAGAAGAAGAAGACCATAAATGAAGCACTTGCACTAGACACACACACTTAGATTGAAACAGTAAACAAGTGACAATTTAATTATTACTACGAAAAGTCCAAAATCTGAGATTGTAATTAATGTTTAACATACCTGACAACATCCGGTATCCTATTAGCGTACCCAAGCAACTACTTGTTGTGCGTGTTATATGGTTGGTGAGATAAAATAAAGATCTTCAAAGAAACAAATTCTTTAATTCACGTTCCACAATACTTCGTTATAGCTAACTACGTACTATGTATGCGTCGAAGCAGGGCAGTGGTATGTAGGCGACTGGCGAGCCGGTTGCCCGCTCCCACATACTTCGTCAATAAATGCAACTCAGCATATTGCGATTACTAAGCCGCCACATACTTATCACCTTCAGAGAACCGTATCCATGGTTTCATATTTTCGGCGCATGTTATACCTTCATAGCGCTTGGATGTACGCTCAGCACCTCGCATATCCGCCACTTTGTATCTATCGTAGCCCAAGTCCTCTTTAACCTGGAAAGGACCTTTGAACAACGGTAACAGCTTTTTGCTTTGCCCGTCATTGTTGTGGCTTGGTATTTTCATTATGATAGGTCTCCTACATTATACTTTGGAGCATTGTTACGTTTCGAGTCAAAAGTAACTTTTGCGTTTAGAGCTACCTTTTTGATATTATCGTCTACTTTTTTTCTTAGTCAAGTTACATCGACTGCTTGTTCTTCACTATCACTGATTATTTTATCTTAATTCATTCGTAGCCTATACCCAAAAAATACTTCACTGGGAACAGCCGCGGTGGATTTATTTATTTTACTATTAATACCTTGCTGAATTTGGTCAATATGCATATCGCATTTATTATAGTCAGTGTTGGCTCCCATACTACGCAAAGATTCTAATATAGTTCGATTGAACCGTTCAACTTGCCCGTTAGACCTTGGCATAGCTGTGGCAATTACATGATGTCTAATATATATCTTTATAATATGTAACAAATAATTTAGAAGTAAATGCACTACCTGCATCACATATCAATCTCTTAGGGTTCCCGAATATTTTAAATATTTTGTTTAGTTCATTTATAACGATTCGACTTTTTGTATTCTTAACAGGTGCGATGAAAACAAATTTCGTAAAAGAATCTACTAAAACTAATAAATAAGTGTTTTGTGACGTTGTTTTAACGAAGGGCCCTAAGTGATCCATATGCAACGTATGGAAAGGCCTCGCATATTTAGGAATTGGATATAATTTCCCCGCCTTTTTACCATGTACATTTTTATAACATAAACAACTCAAACAATTTTGTATATACTTAGTAACTACTCTTTTGACATGCGGGCACCAATACTTATCTCTTATTCTATCTATTGTTTTATCAACAGCAAAATGACCTATATCATCATGATTGGCTTTAATAATTTGCCAAATACATTGTTTTGGTACTACCCATCGTCTGCCATATTCTGTTCTTCGATACACTTTAATGACACTTTTTTATGCTCATCGGCCTGTCCTGACTCTAAAATTTCCCGTATTGCACAAATTTTTGGATCTTGCAATTGAACTGACAATAACCAGTCACGTTCAGTAATGGCCATCACACATTCGTTGATAGAAGTATCAATAATAGGGTTTCGTGATAAAGCATCTACATGCTGCATCTGAGATCCTGCCCGATGTACAACCTCAAAAGTAAATTCCTGTGTCTGTAAGACCCACCTACCTATACGAGGATTTATTTCTTGCTTGTTAATAGAATACCTAACTGCACTACAATCAGTGACTATTTTAAAATTAGAACCTATCAAATAGTGTCTGAACTTTTGAAGACCCACAACTATGGCTAAAAATTCTAACTCAAATGAGTGGTAACGCTTTTCCTCTGAAGTCGTTTGCCTGCTATAAAAATGCACAGGTCTTTCACCATCTGCCGTAACTTGCATTAATGCACAACCTAGACCATCGCAACTAGCGTCTGTATAAAGAATAACTGGAAGCTTAGGTTCAAATATTGACAAAAGAGCATAATTAATCAACCTATTTTTTAAAGTATTGACAGTATTAATTTGTTCCTCTCCCCATTGCCAAACAGAATCCTTTTTTAAGAGGTTCGTTAACGGTCTACAAATTAAAGCACAGTTCTGGATAAATTTCCTAAAATAATTGACTAAGCCTAGAAATTGTCTAATCTGATGCACGTTTTGCGGAATAGGATATCTCTCAATAGCAGCTAGTTTTTTAGTTCCTGGCCTAACGCCTTCAGAAGAAACGTGATACCCTAGAAAAGCTACACTTGGTTGAAAAAAATAACATTTTTCTACATTGATTGTGAGACCGTTATCTTGTGTCAAGAGTATCAGTTGCTATCATCAGATCGTCCATATAACATATTACATTTTTAAAACGTAGCTGACCAAGCACCGTTTTCATTAAACGTTGAAAAACTGCAGGCCCATTGCAGAGACCAAACGGCATCCTCAAAAATTCATAATGCCCATCACTAGTTATAAAAGCAGTTTTATTAATTGAGTTTTCTGCTACACAAAGTTGATAATACCTACATTTTAAGTCTAAAACTGTAAAGTACTTGCAACCTTTTAATCGATCTATTAAATCCTCCACAAGAGGCATGGGGTATTTTTCCTTCATAGTAATGTTATTCAAGCTCCTATAATCTACGCATAATCTCTTTTCCCCAGAAGGTTTGTCTACCAGGACTACTGGGCTAGCATAAGCAGAATTACTATTCCTAATTATCCCGTTTTTAAGAGATCATCAACTAGTTGCCTAGTTATTATACGTTGTCCGTCAGACATCTTATAGGGTCGCTGCGAAACTGGTTCATTCGTAGTCAATTTGATCTCTAATTCTATGCAAGAAGCTTTTCCTAAATCAGCTAAATCTTTTGATATACACTTTGGATACCTCGAAAATATTTCATTTAACCTCTCCTTACACGCAATTGCTTCGACATTTGACATTAAACATGCTGAAATTATCATATTCTCAGGAACTGATTGAGATGTCAAATGATTTCCTATGCGACTGTACATAATACGCGTATCTTCTGTAAAATTCCTCCCGATTAACACATCACAATTAGTTAGCGTGTCAGTGACATAAAAATCTACTGGAAGTTGTACACCGTCAACACTTAGTTCAATCGACAATACTTCGTTAACTTCTGTATGTGAATTATTATTGAAACCTATTTTTTGTGTTGTTGAAGTTTAAATGTCTCTACCAAAGGAGCTAAAATTAAAGAACAGTCACTTCCCATATCTACGAAAGCCTGATGTCCACAATTGTTTAACTTAACATTTTTGTAAAATTTATCTTTGCTGTACGTACTTCTACTACTCACAAGTTTAACCTCGGCATCTTTCTCGGCCTTCATTTTATTTTTTTTGCAAAACAAACTTTTTCTACATGGCCTACCTTACTGCAAAAATTACACTTTGTATTGTTAGGCACTGTGCAACTACTACGTTTGTGTCCACTTTCTCCACAACGAAAACAAGTAACATTTTGATTACTAACAGGATTAGATTGACCGTTTACGTTTGAATCAGCTTTTTTTTCTACTAAAGCAAAAGGTCGAGAAGGATGTCTAGGCGTTACAATTTTAGACCTATTTTCTGCAGGCACAAATGTTTCACCATGGAAGAATGAAGCTAATTCATCGCAATATTTAAAACTACCTGCCTCTGCTGCCATACAAATACCTTTATCACCAATTGATCCGACAATTACAGAAATAATGTCTTTTTTTGGAAAAAGAAAGCATGCACCTATCAATTTTACTCTTCTGAGTAAAATAAAATTCATACAATGATTGGCCTTCTGTAGGCTTTGATTCCATTAAATCTTTTAACAGGGTGTACATATTACGCCTAATCGCAAATGTTTCTAGCAATATGTTACGCCAGTCATGCCATTTCCAAAAAGTCCACTTAGTTTCTGTTTTTAGCATTGAATCGTACCACGTATTAGCTGTGTTACGCAACTTTTGTAATGCTTGCTACATAATAACATTATCTGACCAACAAAAAGCACGAGCGTTTGCAACCGTAGTGGTTACAAACGCTCGTGCTTTTTGTTGTATTTAACCACATATGTTGTACATCATCAAGTAACGGATCAAACTCGGGAATAACAGATGATAAAATAGAATTTTGACTCACCGGTGACCGCTTTGACCTCTTACATTTTCGATTTCTTTGCACCGATATGACCGAGCTTGAAGTACTGGTTGGGCTTGAACTTAAAGTAGAACTCGATGATGGGGAGCGTCGCCTACGTCGGCGCCCTTGTTTCCTCTTCTCTAAAGATTTTGACTTTCGACTACGTGGCATTGCGGGTATTTAGAAAATAAAATAAAAACGGCGAAACACGATTTCTCACTTCTGATGTAAGACAAAGTAAACAACGTCGTCTGATTTCACAATAATTTAATGCTAGTTCCGAAATACACACTCAATATAACACTTAAAATCACGGAACAGAAAAAACAAGTGGAAATGCAATACGCCAAAATTACCATAGGAACCGCTGTCGCCAAACTCACACAAATAATCCGATAATAACATATGCACTACAACGAAACAATCCGTGTGATTGGTAGTTTTAAATTTAGACAAAAATAGCCTACATCACAGAAATAAAATAAACCCTGACTTTCTACAAATAAGGTTAAATAAAGCTAAATATAAGCTAAAAAGGCATTAGCAACAATACGGTCTACAGTCACACTAAATTCGATTGACGAGTTAGTTTTGCTACTTGACCATAGATGGCGATATATAATCAATATAAGCAATTATCAACTTAACTGCCTTAGACATACGGTTGACAATGGCGTGACTCTAATGCTACTCGGCCAAGGATACACCGCGTATTACATTTAAATTCTTTATCGATATCGATAGATACCCGATTTTTGTTCAAATACGATAAATACGACTCGTTGGGAGTACAATTATTTATTTGTTACACAAACCACTGTATCTTTTAAACCATTAATTAATAGACACACAAGACTGACAGACAGATAGGTAAAGGGCCATGCACAAGTTTCATAGTGAGTTTGGCCCAAAGTGCACACTTATGATATGATGTCTTAAATTTAATATAGATTGTCAACATGTTATTAAAGAAGGAATCAGATAAATAAAACTTCGGGTTTTCTAGTAAAAAAATTCTAATAAAAAATTAATATTCCGCATATGTTGAAATTCTCATGATTCTCGTGAATTAAATGGACTTTATGCCGTGAAACTTGAAGAAAGGAAGTGCAGTGTCGATTTCACGAGTTTTCATCTATCCACCGGTGGATGAATCAGGATTTAGCTTGCCGGCCGGCCTCCCACAACGCAAGGACGCACTCTCTATCCATTTCTCTTTCATGCTTGTGACTTTGGGAAACCTGAAACAAATTTTTAATGAAGGTTAAAAAATATATTACCGTAAACGTAACCGTACCGACGTTACACACAGAGTGTTACTGTTTGTAACACTCTGTGTCTAACGTCTCAGTCATTAATAAATTATAATAAATATGTTACTATTTAAAACATTGATTATATTTTTGCTTTGTACCACTTAAACGACCATAAATTTACTTTATATAAATTTCGTGTATGAATTAAGGCGACCTCATACCTATATTGTAATGCAAAAGGAAATAAATAAAAATAACTGTTTGGGTTAAGATAGTTATTCCTCGTATCGACATCAATCGACAAAATCAATTTTCGACTTGACCACATCACTACATTGAGTAGCGAAGGTCTTTCTAGAATGTTCTATGGAAAAAAACAATCGAAAATAGACTTTGTCTTTACTGCATAAGGTTTATTTTGACTAACCGTTCTATTATTTTTTTGTAAATTGGAAGAAAATAAGATTTTTATTAGAAAACAACAATAAAAACTTTTTAACAAAAAAATAAAACCGCCGAAAACACTGAAAAGCAAAAAATAAGAAACCTTTTTTTATTTAATCTTAATAACTAAGTTCTTAAACAAATGTGAGTATACCTAAGTAATTTCGAGTCGGCGCCAAACAGGCAAATTAATTAATTACAATATATAGCTAGTACTTAATTTTTTTTTGAAATTTTAATGTTCGTCGCTGGAGATTTCATTGCATTGTTAAGTTGATTCGAACTCAAACTCCTGTTCAAACTCACACTCAAAACTTTTATTTGCTTTCCACAATGGTATTAGTAAGTGGGAAGTAAAGAATATATAGTACATCGTGTTTTTGATTTGGTTGTTTCTTTAAATTTAAGGTAATTTTGTGATATTTGTTCATTGATAGTTTGGCGCCGCCTCAAAATTATTTAGGTATACTCACATTCGTTTAAGAACTTAGTTATTAAGATTAAATAAAAAAAGGTTTCTTATTTTTTGCTTTTCAGTGTTTTCGGCGGTTTTATTTTTTTGTTAAAAAGTTTTTATTTTATATTTTTTTGTGGCTATAATATACTAATTGCTACATGCTGAATTTTTTATTATTTTCAAAATAGCTAACTACCTCATTTTAGTATTCAAATATGTGAGTGAACAATAAACCACCCCTATTTTCCCACCCTTTAGGGTTAGATTGTATGGGAACAGCTTCTAGGTATCTAATAAAAAAAGAATTATCTAAATCGGACTATTCTGTAATAAGTTGCGCGTTGTCATATATTACAATCAGTTAGTGAACAATCAATATATCCCTGTTTTTCTACCCTTAGGATTGGAATATTTATTCCAAATTTATATGGGACCAACTTCTAGGTATAGCCTACTGAATTAAAAAAAGAATTATCAAAATCGAACTATTCTGTAAAAAGTTACGCGTGGTAATGCATTACGATCAGTGCGTGAACAATCAATTAACCCCTGTTTTCCCACCCTTAGGGTAGGAATTCTTATTCCAAATTTATATGGGACCAACTTTGGAGAATACCCTTTCCAATAGAAAAAGAATTATCAAAATCGGACAATTCAGTAAAAAGTTCTGCGTGATCATACATAAAAAAAAAAAAAATATACGCGTCGAATTGAGAACCTCCTCTGTTTTCGTCGGTTAAAAATCGTACTTACCGATGATACGAATACCTCCATTTGTAAGATTTCTTCTCCTTCTATCATTTTTGCACGCTAAAACGGAACAATACGGCATAGCTAGGTAAATATTAATTTGTCACGAGACGAGCAACTCGACGCGATGACAGACGCAACTGGGATCGGTTAAGCGCAAGTTAAGCGTAACAACGCTTAATTGTGACACGCGTACCACGCCTACATAGCACTTCCACCTGTTTTTTCTGTTCCGTGCTTAAAATCGTAATCAAGGTTTTTATAACTGACTATATTTATTCAATCAATAATTTGTTCTTAAAATAACTTTGACAATTTGATAGTACAATATAATAACTTTAAATTGATACAAAATTCGCTAGGATCACAGATCAGGATATGAAACGACCGAACAGCTCCGTAGTCGAAAGCAAAAAGGGTCGAGTGCCGTCTCTGCCGCGTAGATGTCACCTCGCAAGCGCCCTCTGTCGGTGCTTTTGTTTAGTTTTCGACCGAAAGGAGTTGCCAGCGACAACAGTAGGCTTTCATGTCTTTAGTATAAATATCTTGTAACGAAAGTAAACTTGAACATTCATAATAAAAAAAATATCACAGTCGATAATACGTAGGTATCTACAGTTATACTAATACTTATGATCACAGCTAAAATATTTATCTTGTGGTATAATTCAAATCTGTAATATGTTTTTATATGAATTTATTTAAATTTACAAACAACTGACGAGCTTAAAATGAAAATAAAAGCGTAACGAAAACTATTTTATTTTTATGGCACTATAATTTACAATTTATAGACAACATAATTATGCTTAGGTAGCATTAGCAGAACAAAATTAGGAAACAATTTAAAAATATAAAGGTTATAGATTTTCCATACGAGCCTTCATCAAACAACAAAAATCTTACAACACAAACTCAATTCCTGCTCAAACAATAAAAGGGTATAAAATATTTTAAGCGAGTTTTTGGAGTGCATCTAACTATTATATAAAATTTACCCTCTTTCTGTCAGCAGTGGCCCTTATTTCGTTTCGAGTAGGTAATTATGAGTCACACATTAGTCGTATCCAATGCGTAACATTCACCAACTAACGAATAATTATTATCTATAAATACAATTTTATTAGTAACAATTTTAAAATAAAATAAGAAAATACTCATAAGATATAAGAGATAAGATATCATTTATTTTGCTTGAAATATGGTACAACTCAACACACACTTTACATTTAACAATTATACTAAAATTAAAACCTATATAAATAAATAAAACGAATAGGCGTCAAAATTTCATCGTTATCCTTTTGAAATATCTTATAACGAAAGTAAACTTGAAGATTTGGAGATAAAAAAATATCATCTCCGAGTATCAGTTACACAGAGTACTTTTTTATAATATGAAATAGAGGTCCAACTCGACGACTAAATTGGGTAAGACAAGTGGCGCCGTCTGGACGTAGGTTTAGGGAACTAATGTCAATATACATGTTACCGGCAAATAACGAGAACCGCCAATTAACAAATTAACTAGGTTTTTTTTTTTATATATTCATAGGATGTTTTTCAATAAATAAAACACTGATCAAAATCAAATTAAAATATTTTTATTTCTTTTATACAAAAAAGGCGCTTAAGAAATCTAACGTTAAAAACTACTGACTCTAGTTGCTCGGTTTCAAAGTGAAGAAAATCAAGTCCTATGGAGAAGAGCCGGCAAGAAACTCAAGAGGTTACTCTTTTAAAAAAAATGTTAACATCGATGTTAAGATTACATTGATTTTAAAATATGCGACAACAACGTAAACAGCAGAATGTTTAGATTAATATAAACTAAGACATCCAGAATGGAAGAAAAAATAGAATTGAACATTCAACTTAATTTACATTGTCGTCACATTTACAAAGGACAAACATATAAGGAAAAGACAAATCTCTAGAAATTATAGAAAAAATACATTACATACAATATATTATATTGTATGTAAAGTATATTTATTGATTAAAGATCAACACTCGATCGACGATCGACGATCGACACTATCATTACAGAGTGATCCAATACAATAGTGGTTTCCATAGCCATACATATACAAGAGGAATACAATTTAACTTACAGCTAAGATAATTTAAGATAACAGCTAAGATTTGTAGCGGAATTAAAGCTAAATATTTTTCACAACATTTAATTTTAATGTCATGGATTTCCGCAAAGTAACGCCTGATTCTATAACTTAGCTAAGATAAAAAAAAAACAAACCTAACTTCAATATAACTAGGTATATTAGACTACGGGCCCATTCATTGAATACTGTTTCAATACAGCTTCTAATCCATTATTCCGCAACGCCGTACAAAAATCTTTGAACAAGGGAAAAAAAATCGAGGGTTACAACCCGCGCCTTCATTCCGTGGTCCGAGGGGTGATTTGAACAACATAAAATTATTTATTTTGAAAGTATTTCATGCATAGATAATATTTTTTTGATAATGGATTAGAAGCTGTATTGAAACAGTATGAAACTGACGCTTACAGAATCAAATGACCAAATTTACCCTGGAAATTGACAGAAAGTAAAACTAAAATACCAACTTTTTGGACCACCATTTTTGTACGGCACTGCGCGCTTTCTTATTATTTTTCATGGATCTATTCGATGGTAACAATGCCGTACAGAAATAAATGACCAAAATGTACTCACTCTAGCTGCACTTTTGAATTCTCACCAGCACTCAGTTGGACTGATCACAAGTGACGGCATAGTGCTGAATCTTATTATTTTATGCTCTTCTATCGTCCTATATACGTCACCTGGTGGTTCATATGACCCATCCATTTTGTTCATGGGCCCGTAGTCTATATGACAATAACTTCTTAACCTAACAATTTTTAACTTTAAATGTACAATTTGAAAGATAACACAAAAAAAAAACAATATATAATATTATGTAGTGCTAATGAAATGTCTAACAGGAATACTTGACATTCCTGTTAGGGATTTTATTAGGCATTAGCATGTCAAGAGCCTTCTTTGAATATGGGCTATGGTAACCTTTAATATATTTTATTTTTTTCTTTTAAAGCATTTCATATATAATTTTTTCGCTTTTAGCTTATACGAATCGGTATCTTCATAACACTCTCTCCTATTTACTAATATTTTATTTATTTCTTTACAGTAATTGTATATGAAGAATCTGCAGGATATATTGATTAAAAAATTGATTAATTTATCTTTGTGTATTTCACACGTGAGGAACTCGAATTCTATATGGATAAATATTACTGTTTTAATTAAATCTTTTAAATATTTTTTCTCTAAACACTTTTTAATTATTGTGTAATTTATATCCTGCAGATTCGACACACAATTTAGAAGAGAGTTGCTGGGACTGCAAAGCCATTTTTTATTAGCGTACTCTCTATATTTTAAATATTCTGGTTCTTGATCGGATATTAAGTTTCTTTTGCATTCTCTACAGCCCTTGAAAACTTTTTTTTTTGCGGTTTTAATAAAATAACCGCTAATATATTGTAGCCCCCCAACTATTCGGGGGTCACTTTTGTCTTCAAGGGCTGTAAATTCTATGTCCGGAATCTCAGAGAGCTCGCAATTTATTTGTTCTTTGCAGTCCCCGCTTGTTATGAGAACTTCATGCAAAGCGTGGCAATTATCCACTTCACAATTTGCCCCAGGGGCATGGACACTAGATAGGCTGTTAATTAACAAACTGCTAAATGCTGCTTCAAACCCGTCTGGAGTAGGGTTTACGTTGCGGCATCCGTGGCTCCTTATAGATCCGAAAAAATTTTCAATTGGATCCTGATTCAGATGCCGCAACCAAACCGATGTCACTCCGGACTTCGCAGCAATTTTCTTTAATAGCAGTTCTATACCTTCTAGTGTCCATACCCAGTTATTTAAAGTGGGAACATACTCCACATTCGAGGTTTTTAAGTTTATGAACTTCATATTTTTTAAAAATATTTTAGCCTCCTTCCATGTTTTGTGATGTAGCGAGTTCGGCGTCGCAGGTCCCAGAAGTGGTTTACTGTGCTTCTTCCTTTTCCCGAAGCTTCCGTTGACCGAGTCAAAAAGTTGGTCAAAAAACATGATGACGTCCGCGGTACTTTTCGCATCTTGGGATATTATTCCTTTTTCTGCAAACAATAATAAATTATGAATAATATTCCTCACACGTTCTCACAACGCAATCTAGTTCCAAACAAAACATACATAGAAACACCCACACACATAAATATTTGACTTATGCGGGAATCGAATTAATCAAAAACTTGTTATTATTGTATCTGAACTGGGACTGGTTTATAATTTGTGAAAACTTTTATTATACAAGCTTTCGCCCGCGGTTCTACCGCATCCCGTGAAAGCTACTTCGCGCACCCAGATTAAAAATCTACCTTTAGTCTTTCTCAATAAATGAGCTATCTAATAGTGAAAGATTATTTCAAATTAGACCTGGAGATCGATTTTGGTCATTGGATTGGTTTTTTAGATTAGCATGGTCAAGAACACATCCAAACAAAAAAAACTTCATCTTTATAATATTAGTATCGATAGAATAATGCAATGTGAAAATATTATGTAATAAAGTTCATTTACCTGCTAGGTAGCCCATATTTGATGCTACAGTTTGGCTGAACAGTTGCGTAGCAAATTTCACCTTCATCCGTGGTATTTTGCTGGGAATGCAGTGGGAGTCTGTCAATTTTGGCAACAGTCTTATGCCTTTGTAGCCTGGGTTTTCTTGGTGCAGTGCAGTTATGTGTTCCCACTTTGCCACCAGAATTTGGTTGTCTTTTTGGTACTGTAGATTTTTTGTTATTAAATTATTGCGTATACATTTAATTAAGTGAGGTGGATCGTACAAAGGAATGATTTCTTGGTTATTTATTAACATAATATTTCCCTTCGGCTCTTCTAACTTTCTCAAGAGAATGCCCCTAGTTTCTTGCAACAGGTATTTGATGCAGTTCGCGTTATTCGTTCCCTGGTCGCACACTGTTGCTACCACATTAAGACCAGCATTTTGAAGTTCGGTGATGACAACCTTTAATTGTTTTGCCAGTTCTGGTCCCTTCGTGGCAGACTGAGAAAAGGTGTACGCAACAGGTTGCTTGTAATTTTTAATGAGTCCTCTGACCATAAATACCTGCGCATGATCTGCATACTCAGGCAGTGTCTCTTGTCCATTGGTTACGAACCCACTCACTCTGTCTTTTCTTTCATTGTATGCCACATTCGGTTTTAGTGACATTTCGTCAAAAAGAACAACACATAATTTGTGTTCTGGTTTCATTTTTAGTGTGGCTGATTTTACTTGTGCCATCAAGTTTTTGTTGATACCGGCATTTATATTTGCCATATTAATTAATTTTATTAAAATTTGGCGTGACGGAAGGATAAAGATTCTCCTCAGGAATCTGTATCCTTTTGGGCTTTGTTTAAGGATAGTCAAAGCTACAATTTTTTCCTCCAATGTGAAACGCCGGCCTTTTTTTTCTTTTTTGTGCTCACGGAACTGCAGCAAAGTTAAAATTTTTGATGTGCTGGACATTTTGTCGAGAGTTTCCAAAAATTTAGGGTTTGTGGTAATATTTTGCAGGGCCTTGATCTTGATTGCCTGCTTTTTAACCTTGCTACGGCATTTGCTGAGTTTCACACCAACTTGCAACATTTTCTGATACAGAGCACGCTCAGTTTTCGTAACAGCAACCTGTTTTACCGCCTTCTTACTTACACATTTTACGTGTATGTTGCGATGCACTGAAAAAATAATAAGAAGTATTTGAATAACAATTGCAGAATAATAATTAAAAGTAAATATGAGTGGAATAGCATCAAAGATAGTTCTGTGTCAAATTTTGCAATCATCGAACTATGTATTAAATCTATCAATCAGTCGTTATTAAACCATGATAGCGAGCGTAACAAGCGAAATCAGCTTTATAGTTATTAAGTTTGAATACAATTGTGTTGCTTACCAAGATCTTTCACCACCTCTACTTTTTCTTCTGTACTATGAGGCTGTCTATCAATCTGTATAGACTGAGATTCTGAAGTGACAGGTTCTGAAAAGTCATTAACATATTTGGTAAGAAATGTGTGCCTATTATATACAAACAAATTAAGGTGATGGTCATCACCATCATCATCATCATGAATGTAGTAGTTCATATTGAGTAACCATTACTTGAATCATATTGAAATAATTAAAGCCAGCCCACTACTAGACAAAGTTACTTTTACATAGTTTATAACAATAAGGATGTAAAAAATTTAGGACTTATGCATAAGACATAAAATGTAATTTTACAAATTGTATTTCATCAATCACTCTTGTCTTAAGCGATAGTTTTATAGAGAGGCTAGTTTACTTTAATCGTTACTAAAATTATAACTCAGGAATAATTCAATAAAAGATGCTTTCAGGGTAAGTTAGCGCATTTATCGATAGAGGCTAAATTTTATCCGGGTGCATGAAGGAGCTCCCACTGGACCTGTGTAAAATAATTGCTGGTTAAAAGCTTGTATGTAGGATCACTCACCGAGATTCTCTTTCATTTGTACATCTTCAATTGAACTTTGTGAATGTATATGTAGATACACTGGTTCTGTTAATAATAATATTGAGTTGTTAGTGCCTATTATTGATTGCTAGTGTCTATCTATCAATTACACGATATGCTGTCCGCATTGGAGCCTTTAAACACTTGCACTCGGTTCAGTATTCATATTGAATTTTGAAATAAATATTATGTACAAATAAGTTGACATTATCGAATAGAAATAAATATTAAACAAAACAAAGTAATACATACATACATACATACATACATACATACATACATATCATCACGCCTGTATCCCCGAAGGGGTAGGCAAGGTATCTGTATATGTGGGTGTACCAATGTACACCCACAGTTCGCCTATATGTTTAGGTCCCATGTAATAGGAGGCGAGCCTATTGCCACTAACCGGGCACAAATCCAAACTCCGACCTGCTACTGAGAATTTCATAGAAAAACCCAATAACACCTTGGTCGACCTGGGAATCCAACCCAAGACCTCTAGCGTAGCAGTCGCGCTTAGCGCCACTAGACCAACGAGGCAGTTTTTTGTACGCCTAAGTGAGAGTATCACTACATAGTATAAAATAAAGTCGCTTCCCGCTGTCTGTCCCTATGTATGCTTAAATCTTTAAAACTACGCAACGGATTTTGTTGCGGTTTTTTTTAATAGATAGAGTTATTCACGAGGAAGGTTTATATGTATAATACATGCATAATATAGTAGAGGAACACGGATAATCTTAGAGATTTAAGTAAATGAACAAATTTTTTGTGCCTACATTGCAAACGCTGGCTGAACCCTACGAGATAGATCAAAATAATGTACTACAGTATTGTGCACCTTAAAAAGATCTACAAAAAAGTCCGCGATAGCATATGTCTATCTCTTGAGGATAACCCACAATAACCATTTTTTATCGTTTATTTATAACTTATTTACGAAAAAGCGATTTTAAGCTATACAGTATTAATCCTTATCCAATTAAGTACCTTTAATAAATTGTGCATGTAATATAGATCAATATTGCCCTTTACAGCATGTAATTTAAACAAATATTTTCGAAGATATTACAAATTTAAAATGTAGGGACATCGCGGTTGCGGCGGTAACGGCCGGGGGGCCGGGGGGCGCGTGCCTATACCAAGTAGTGCGTCGAAGGCTGTGCTTCGCACTACAGAACTTTATGATTGTGTAGATATGTCGCAGACAAATAGTATAATTTGGTATTTTAAATACGGCATCGTCAGTTTAAAAACGTTTGCGGTTATGTAATATGCCCAAGGCAAAATGTAGATTGCCGTGTCACTTTATAATAATCATCGAAAATTTAAACACCATATACATAATGCCGAGGCAAAAAGAAGTATTTAGTTTTTGAGGTTATCCAGCACGTCAAAAATGCTAAGGTATCCATAGACCCTGGGTCGTGAAGGACTCCTGCAGAGTATTTTTGGTCAAAAAACCATGTATTTGATCGAATATTCATATATTCATAGGCTCAGAAATTCATTGCTTGATTAGGTTCGACTTTGTGACAGAGATCAATAGGTTAGGTTAGGTTAGATATTGTGACCTTGCAACAGAGCGAGCGAAGCGAGCGACGACGACGTATGTAATTCAAAGTTTTTCTCGAGATTTTAATGAGCATAGTCACCCTAAAATAACACTAACGTCGCATTATAACGATTGAATGAGTTGACATTTTGCCTTCGGCATATTACATAACCGCAAACGTTTTTAAACTGACGACGCCGTATGTAAAATGCCATATTATACTATTTGTCTGCGACAGATATATAGTGTAGGTATCAGCGTTGCACCCGAGCAAAGCCGGGGCGGGCCGCTAGTAAATCATAATTGTCATGTACCTCGAAAACTAGAGGTTATGGATACCACATATTATAATGTTTGGAACATTTGATCTATGATTCATTACCTATTCATTCAGTTAAGAGGGTACCAAAATTGTGTAATGCAGTGCTATTTAAATATTACAACAAATTTAAAGAAGCTTAGGATCTTTGGTACATATGACATTCAAAAGTTACTCATTTTTAGACAAATTTATAGGAATTAATGATCTCTGAAATACTATGTACATTTCAAATGCACTAGAAACATTTTTGCGGGAAACAACAGTTTTGTGTAAATAGTGAAAATGGTGTATGAAGCAAATACATACATATTTGTAAATGTATATTTGCATAAAAAAGAATTGCTTGCTTATATGTATAGGACAAATAAAATATACCTTTTGATGTAGACGGTTCTGACATCTGAAGAGGTCTTAGTGTTCTTTTTTCAGTGCTGAATTTCGAGCAAGATAATCCTGTAACAAATAATAAAATAACATGGATATTAAATATAGTAAATTTCGAGCATTACCGACTTTATTGTTTGTTGAACAAGCGCAGTAAACTCTCTCTTACTTGTAAGAAGAGAATTTACACTTTATTTAAAATACTCTTTAAAATAAACAGGTACCTTAATTTGGGTATTTTACTGAAACTAACCTGGCATGTTTTTCGTAGGTACAGCTCCTTTAGAAATTCGGTTATTCCGGCACCAATATTTTGGCTCGAAATGTTCATTGCAGATGCGGCGGTATTTAAAAATGTGGTCATTTTCAAGTTGTAAAATGTCACCACCAATAAAAAAGAGCCATGTATTGAATAGCTGCCTATCCTTATCTGGATTAGGGAATTTATGTAAATTCCCAGCAGTGTCTGAAAAAAAGGGGTACAAGTTAGAATTCAGTGGAGTCAATGTTTAAACACTAGCAGCGCCCTGGGCGAGATTTCTACGCGCTACGATTTTTTTTCCATCACATAAAATTATAGCCTACTCACAAGGGCTTTGACATTCTAGCGAAGCGTCCCTGCTAGCATGCGACCATAGCATAGCAGAGCTTGTGTTATGGTAACCAGACAACTGATAAACATCCTACTAAAATTATAAATGTGAAAGTTTGTGACAATGGATGTGTGGATGTTTGTTACTCTTTCACTAAAAACGGCTGGACCGATTTGGTTGAAATTTGGTATGTAGATAGGTTATACCCTGGATTAACATATAGGTTACTTTTATCCCTTTATTTTATGGGAACAGTATATAGGTATTAACGCCAGTGAAACCGCGGGGCACAGCTAGTACTTATTTATTTCTAAATACATACATATCACTACATAGTATAAAACGAAGTTGAAGAAGCTTCCCGGTGTCTGTTCCTATGTATGCTTAAATCTTTAAAACAACGCAACGGATTTTGATGCGCTTTTTTTTTAATAGATAGAGTGATTCAAGATTAAGGTTAATATGTATTATACATGCATAATATAGTAGAGAAACACGGATAGTCTTAGAGATTTTTTATGTAAGGTCGTAAATAAACACATTTTTTGCGCTTTCATTGCGAACGCTGGCTGAACAGTACGAGATAGATCAAAATAATGTATGTACTACAGTATTGTACACCTTAAAAAGATCTACAAAAAAACTGAATGTCTATCTCTTGAGGATAACTCACAATAACCATTTTTTATCCTTTATTTATTACTTATTTACGAAAAAGCGATTTAAAGCAATACAGCATTAATCCTTATCCAATTAAGTACCTTTAATTAATTGTGCATATAATATAGATCAATACAGCCCTTTACAGCATGTAATTTAAATGAATACTTTCAAAGATATTACAGATTTAAAATGCAGGGAAGTAGCGGTTGCGGGTACCGGCCGGGGTGCGCGTGCCTATACCAAATAGTGCGACCAAGGCCGCGCTTCGCCCTACAGAACTTTATTATTGTGTAGTTATACCTATTTGGTATCAGCGTTGCACCCGAGCAAAGCCGGGGCGGGTTGCTAGTTATAGATAAATTACACCCAGACACAGAACAAATGATCGTGCTCATCACACAAACATTTGTCCTTGGTGGGAATCAAACCCACATCCTCCGTTATAGCAGTCAGGGTCTGTAACCACTAGACCAACAGGCCTGTCAATGGCCTGTTTCTAAAAAGTGATTTTAAAAGAAGAAATCATACAAAAGAAAATCATCAAAACCGGTGCTGTGTCTGAATATTTGAAGGTGATGGATTACATTAGACTTTAATATTTGTAAACGTTCGGGAGGCTTTTGACGTCCAAGTCCTAGGGAAGGGTTCTTTACCGGTCCTTTCTTAAAAAAAAATAGTTCAGCCGACGGTAACCGAACTCCTGCCCGACATGAATGCGTCTCTCGCCTCTTAAAAGAAAGAAAGGAGAGGAAACCAAACTCCCCTCGCCACGATTCGGATTATATCCTCAGCGAGTGTCTATTTTCTCTAGATATGAAAAGGTCGGCCAGTGCGGTCTACATGTGATAGTGGAAAAGCAATGGGTGATTTTTGCGTTTTGGTAATTCTGTTTACTGTCTACAATCAGTACCACCACTTCGTAATCAGAATTGAATTCCTAATATGTAATCATAGCTTGAGTGTAATGAATAATTATACAGGGAATTTACGAGTTAGTAGACCTTGAACTATAAGCAATGGTATAGAAAGGGCTCTGGGCGCCACTGGGCGGTCTTTTCGCTCGGCGCTTTAGGCGGTCGCCCAACGGCGCCCTACCTTGACGCCGGCACTGACTTGAGTCGTGACAAAACGAAGACTATCTGTTTTAAGGATGTTGATAAATGCTTACCTAAGCTAGTTGTACATCCGGGAACACAACACTTTCTATTAGACATGATAAATATTAATTATCACAAAACGGTTCAACGAGTCCTATCTCAAGCACAAAATTCACACGATTTCGATCACCTGAAGCACAAAATCGACACGGCCGAAGGAGCAGAGGCTCAACTTAACGGACTTAGGCGGATAAAGCACTAATGGGGATAAAAATCTGGAAAAACAAACTAGATACCGAAAAGCACTTCAGCGCAAACCGGCAACCTACCCAGAAAAGTACTCTGTGAAATATTTACTTTTCTCTATGCGGGTAGACACATTTGATTGTTTTGAATATTTGACTGACAATTTTTCCATAACGTTTCATGCAGAAAAAGGATTTAATGTTTAAGCAATTGAAAATTTTAGAAATTGCTTAAATTTACAATACACTTTTTTTATAATTAAAATTATTATTTTAGCTTAAAACCAAAATTAAAAATACAGGGGAAAAACAGAACCAATAAAAGATGTGATAGCGCCCTCTTTCGCAACTTACCATAACTACTACATAATCGCACATCATCGTTATTTCAAATAACGCCATCTACATTTTTGTTTATTTAAGCCCATAAATTATAACACTACCAAATTAAAATGACACTTTCATGTAAGGACCTCAATGAATTTACTGTCTCACTTCATTTTGCAGACCTATAATGAAACTTTTTCCCGTTTGTCAGTACTAAGATTGTCACCCCTGATCAGTTAGTTCTGTTACTCGGAAGTGATCGGACGTGTTATCCTTTGCAAGTGAATATTAACAAGTGTGAGAACCAAGAGTGTCGTGATTGGCTGTCGCTTATAATTTTGATTCCTTGTTACTCTTGTGGTTTCCTTACCAGTCATCGACGCCCAGTGGGTGGAGCTAGAGAGGGATGGAAGTTAATCTGTAAGCTCCCACTTCAATTTAAAATTTGAAAAATTTTAATGTTAAAATTGAAAAAGTGATTGCGCCTGCCAGGATTTGAACGTGCACTTCTTTGTTCTGAAGGCGGACACACGCGCGCTCGTCTGTTGAGACAATTAACAGCTGTGGCGAAATTTTGGACAAGTATCTAAAAGTAAAGCACACTAGTTATTGTGATTCTTCGACTAGTGCCTGCTTTGATTACTATCTACTACCAACCAAACATGCCTTGCATGATGCGCTCGCCTCCGCAGAGTTCCCCAAACAGCTGTGCGCTTGTGAAAACTCAGTCGGAACCTGATCTCTCTCCCATTGCCTCGACTTCTGCAGTCTGCGCTCAATTAGATTCGGTCAATATCACTACCAGACCCAATAATAAACGCCTCCGTGGCGACGATAGTTACTTAGACGCAGACCGATTCGAAGAATTGAAAAGCATGCTGATGACCTGGAAAGCTGATCAGGATAGGTACTATCTTGAATAAATTGTTGTCTGAAGTCTCGGAACTCAAACAGAAGAATAGGTCACTTGAAAAAGCCAATTTAGAAATGGAAAAATCGATGCATATGTTGAGCCAAAACTACGAGGATATGAAAACCCGTCTAACTGCTTTAGAAGAACAGCATAAAGAATCGGAGAAACGTTTGGAGAATCTATCGACGCAGAGTAGTGTACAAGTTATTGCCCAACTTGAAGACAAAATAGACTCTATGGATAAGCAGGCGCGAAACTGCAACATAGAAATCTGTAACTTGCCAGAAAAACGCAGTGAAAACTTATTTACCATTGTGGAGACTATAGGCAGCCGTCAAGTATCCTGTGACACAAAGCGATATAATTTCCATGCACCGAGTCCCGCACGCGCAGCAAAATGACATCAAGTCTAAGAATATAATTGTTAAATTAAAATCGCAGATCGTTCGTAACAATCTTCTGAGCGCCTGCAAGAAATATAAGAGTTTGAAAACGGACCAATTAGGAGTTTCAGGCGCTTCGCAGTTAGTATATTTTAACGAACACTTGACTCTAAAAAATAAGAGCTTATTTCGTGAAGCAAGACAAGCGGCTAAGAAAAATGGATACCGTATGTTTGGATTAAAAACGCTACTGTACTCGTGCGTGCGGAAGATGGAACCTCTGCGTTTGCAATACGATCTGTTGCGGATCTCAAAAAAATTGTTGCCAAACAAAAAACAATTGCTGTTACTCCTGCTTGTTGACTTTGTTTCACTAGTACTAATATATTATCTCACAATTTGGGTCTTTAGATATGTTTTCGTATGCGGTGTACATTTAAAAAACAGCGCTTGCCTGATGCGCGTAGCATGTTAATTTTATTCTTTCATTTGCTCGTGTTTTACGGGTTTGCTGCTAAAACTGGGGGTCTACTCTTATTCAACGAAAAACGAAGTTTCGATCGAAATTTCGCGTCTTTCCTACCACGGTTCCATTTCGTTCCGAAATTTCGAACGAACGAACATTTTTTAAAGTTACGATTCTCTAAACCTACTCTAATTCAAAATCTTCCGAACGAATATTTGAATTTGACAGATGATTGATGAATGATGAATTAATTTATTTAATATTTATTAATTTAATTTAATTGTAGTAAATTATTTCACATATTTTTTTTATATTTATTTAAATTAATTTATTTTTTTATTTAATTAATTTAATTTAATCTAATTTTATTATTTTAACAAATTAAATTAATTAAAAATTTAGATAAATTAAATAAATTAATCATTAAATAAATTAATCATTAAATAAATTAATAATTTAAAGTAATTAAATTAATTAATAATTTCAATAAATTAAATGGGATTTAATTAAATATATTTTTTTTACAAAAATTAAATTAATTATTAAAATAATTTAATTTAATAATTAATAAAATTTATTTACTTATTTTATTTTATTATTTTCATTTAATTAATTAATTAAGTTAATTTTTTTTATTTAATTAATTTACATGCGCACGCCGAAATTATTTTTTTATATTACATTTTTTATTATGTATTATATTTTTATATGTTCCTTTTTTTTAATTAAATTAATTTAATGAAGGTAATTTACATTAATTTAATTTAATTTAAATTGTAAGCCATATATTACTAAAAATACGTGTGGGTCTTACACGATATTATCGTTCACGAAAATTGTCGATGGTTACGAAATTCATAAGTGTGGCCGAAAATGAAATAGAGTAAGGTCACTGACGAAATTTCGTTTAAATTTCGTTCGTAAACGAAGTTTCGTTTCGGAGAAAGAGAGTAGACCCCCTGTCATGTTCGTATTGTTATTACTATTATTTACATGTCTTATTGTTTGTTTACATATCAGTAATTGTCACCTTTGCCAGAATTAATTCACATAAAACGTTATTACTCTTATACATAACTAAACCTGCACTAATCCACGCAAAAGCTCTGAATGCCATGAACTTTTGTAAAAATGCTCTGGACTTCAAACCAAACTATTTCTACAATCTGAACACAATACTACATATATTATATTTTGTTGATTCTACACCCATCAATATTTTATATAGTATTCATTATGAACTTTACAATATTGTATGTAATACTGATTTACTATTTCATATTTATTCATGGCTACTAAAAATATTAATTTTTACTACCAGAATTGTAGGGGGATTCGTACAAAGCTACATACACTCTATATGAATGTATTGTCGTGCTGCTATGATGTTATTATTTTGACTGAAACCTGGCTTATTCCTAGCATTCAGGACAAATAATTTATAGACGACCGATATATTGTCTTCAGGTGTGACCGTGACCGTTTTGCAACTAAAAAGCGAGATGGAGGTGGGGTATTGGTGGCAGTACTTCGTGAGCTACGGCCTACTAGCATAGTGTCGACACAATCTGTACATCCTGATGTCGAACACATTCTGATACAATTACCCTCTTCCCTGCATACCGCGTGCCATATTATCGGTGCTGCATATATACCCCCCCGTTCAAGCGAAGAATTATATTTGCAGTACATAAATGTGTAAGAGGGTTTAGCTAATGATCCAAGTTGCGATTCTTTCTTTTTTGTTGGAGACTATAATATACCAGATATTTTATGGCAAGATCAAGGTAATTATGCTACGGCATGCGTGTCAAACTCAATCGGTAGACTCATATTAAATGGACAATGGCGAATTCCCATACAAATTTTTGTTGACATAATTTTGTTGCGTCTACTAATAAAAAAAATCTTAAAATATAGAGTTTAGATTTGTGAACAATATTGTCTTAAGGTTCACTGATGAACGAAGACAGGAATAAAAGATATTTAGGTTTTAAAGATTTGAGGTCAGGCGTTTTGTCATTTAAGATTCGTTCAAACCATAGACTGATGCTATACATAGACTGATACTATCGCTAGTTTCCCTTTGTGCTAATCGAGAGCACTCTTTAGTCTGTATCTAGTACATTCGTTTACTGATTTTAGTTATTTTTCGCGCAACGAGAAACTTGTATACGAAAATGTCGATGGTTTTGACATTGTTAGGATAATATTAGTGTTTAAGATAGATTTATGATAACGGCAAGCTCCATCTTCATTCATAATTCACGACAATACAAGTTCATACTAGTGCTTACGGTTCAAACTCTGATAGACTCACTCTTTAGTTTCTTATCTATACTCTAAGGTTCAAACTAAAAGAAATTCAGTTATTTATAAGTGAAATTCAGGGGCCCCAGTAAGCAATTTATTACTGTTGCTGGACCTTGCATTTTTATAACAGAGATTCATAGGAAATATGTTGAAAAAGTAAACCTCGTGAAATGGTCACTATTTTTTTTTAGATATGATGCGGTTTTTTCATAGTTATTAGGTACTATAGATATATTTAAACTAGGTTTTCCCTGGTATTGCTTTGATAATATAGTGTAAATATCGGAGGTATCTTTTAAAATCTATAATCCTGACAGAATATGTAATGTTTTCTGATAGGCTTTCTTGTTATAATGTTAAATGCACTACTATATAAAAATAAGTCGGGTTTTCCTTCCTGAAGCTATAACTCCAGAACGCACGAACCGATTTCCACGGTTTTGCAGTCGTTGGAAAGGTCTCGGGCTCCGTGAGGTTTATAGCAAGAAAATTCAGGAAAACTAAAATAAAAATTCTTCATCTTTTTTAATCACCAAACGAAATGTTACATAAAACGAAGCCATCTGGTGGCGAAACGGAGTTCGTCGGGTTTGCTAGTCGTCTATAAAATAGCTGACCAACTGCATGAATGATATAAAAAACAGCATTAATTCTAACAGGGGATTGTCAAAGAAATTAAACAACATATATTATATATTTTTCTTGGTTATCTATTTTCATCCTCTCTTATCACGATATCATCCAGGAAACCAGCCGGTGCTGAGAGGCTTTACACGACTTCCCATCGTGAAAAACAAATCGCCTTTTACACGCAATAAAATCCAAAGTAAGAAGTAGAATCGGAATCAAAAGTTCACAGCACAATGTCGTCGTAAGTGATAGGTAATCGGAAACCTTTGGCAAGCACAAGTCACATATCACAGGGAGATAATAATATGTCGAATGTCCATAAGCAGTAAACATCAATAATAAAATAATATAAAAAACAACATTAATAGATACAACAATAGTAGGATAACGAACGTTTGAATTGACAGATAAAAAACAATGACAATTGTCAAAACTCAAAATGTCACATTGATTGTATCCGTTGTTGTTGCCATGCTAGAATGAAGTTTACCCGCCGGTTTATGTAATATTATTTTGATTTCATTTATTTATTTCGGTAATGTTGGGAAGAAATAATATGTCTTTAGATTATTCTAGATTTCTTTTATAAAACTTCAATATATTCTAAACAAACAGCTGTTTTAGTTTACTAGCGAAATATATTCGTATGACTTAGTTCACATTTAACTTTCAGTCATGGCAACACTCAAAGTACAATTTCATCAATTGTATTTCCAATTTAAAATATTTTTCTCATAGACTTAAATGCTATTTAAATAAAGCTTGATAAAACGTAACTTATTATTTCATGTAAGTCTGTAATGACGACGTTTGTAGACGCATAAGAATTACATCAACAATTATTTCGCCATTGTCCTTTATGTGCTTAATTGATGGTAAACAATTTAATACCATAAGAAACAAATTAAATCGCATACTTGACTTCTTTATTTCTAATGTTGACTCAAAAACCTCGTCTTGTAATCCCCTTCTTGAGAGTGATAACCATCATCCGCCCTTTTCTACGTTGACTACTTTAGATATTCAATTTGTTCCCATGACACGTCGAACAGTTCCTAAACCTAACTTTCATAAAGCTTGTTATGACGAAATAAGTGACGAACTAGGAAAAGTGGTGGAGGCAGTCAACATATTCTATGAGATACTATACAAAATTATACGTACGCATGTCCCACTTACCCGTAGTAAAAACTCCAATTTCCCTGTATGGTTTTCCCCATGTCTCATAAAAATATTTAAAACTAAAGAACGTTTTTGGATTAGGCGGAAAAAATACAATAATCTCTCGGATTATGTAAAATTTTCTAGTTATCGCAACATTATTCATAAGGAAATTGTTAAATGTTACCGAAATTACATGGAATCAGTAGAAAACAACATTCCTATAAATATCAAACACTTTTGGACCTACATCTCGTCGAAACAGGGCAAATCTAAGATTCCTGCTAACATGTACTACAATAATGTATCTTCTGATAACCCAACGGATATATGCAACCTGTTTTCGTCCTACTTCTGTTCTGTTTTTGAATCCTCTGATTTTGATCCAAAAACATGGCTTCTACCTCCGGATTATGCGGCTAACTCAATTTGTGTGTCAGACATTTATACATCGACTGAAGACATAAAATTGGCATAAAAATCATTTGATACTTCCAAGGGACCAGGTCCTGATGTTTTACCACCTAAATTTTTGGCTAGACTAGCTGATAACCTATGTCCTGCATTACATATTATATACAATAAGTTGAATAAAACTACTTTTTACGGATTTTTTCGCGGTTTTAATATTAGATTTAGGTCCCGACGTTTCGACACCTTTGCAGGTATCATGGTCACGGGCAGACTGAGATGGCGTTCGTCTTGACAGAAGATGTTGCTCGTTCTACTTTCATATTTTAATTTATTGTTGAGTTCCGACCTACGCAATATGAGCTCACTATGTCTTGATGTCTTGCAGCGCTGCTCTTGGACATCAAAACCGCGAAAAAATCAGTAAAAAGTAGTTTTATTCAATGTCTAACATTCGCGTAAACCTAAGAAACCAATATATACAATAAGTGTTTACTTGAAGGGATTTTTCCTGAAATTTGGAAGCGAGCCTTTATTACACCTGTTTTCAAAAGTGGCGACAAGAATAATGTCGAGAATTACCGCCCCATCTACATTCTGTCAACGTTGTCGAAGGTCTTTGAAAGACTCGTGCACGGGGCCTTATATCATCAAATCCATCAAATTATAATACCCGAACAACACGGTTTTGTGAAACGTCGCTCTACCACGATAGATCTCATGCTTTTTACAAGCTATATATTTGAAAATATGGATCGGCGTGTTCAAGTTGACGCAGTGTACACGGACTTTAAGAAGGCGTTCGACAAGGTGGATCACAAATTACTAATGGAGAAAATTGCCTTTAATGGTATTCGTGGCAACTTGCTTCGTTGGTTTGCGTCATACATTTTTAACAGGACTCAGAAAGTAGCTATTAATGGTCACGAATCTGATACAATAGTAGTTAAATCTGGTGTGCCCCAAGGGTCGATATTGGGCCCTCTTCTTTTTATTTTATTCATAAATGACATTGAACACTGCTTTTTGAATACTCGATTCCTAATGTATGCTGACGATATAAAAATCTATACAGCCTGTAGGAATATAAATGATTGTTTTCTATTGCAGGATGATCTTAAAAGACTTAGCGCATACTGCAGTAAAAATAAACTTTATCTTAGCGTTTCCAAATGTCACAAAATCTCTTTTACTAAAAATAAGAACAAAATTACATTCAATTACTCCATCAATAACGTACTTTTAGATAGCGTCAACACGGTTCGCGACCTGGGTGTCACACTGGATTCTTGTTCACACCTTGACATACACGTTGATAACATAATTAAAAAAGCTTACCAGATGTTTGGTTTTGTTATGAGAGCATCACGCGACTTTGTGCGTCCCTCTACATTTCTGTTATTATACACCGTGAAAATTGAATGGTTGTTTTTCCGCGGCAGGACGATTACCCATCAGTAGTACTATCGAAATACAAAGTTTAACTTAAAAAACATAATGTTTTTTTTTTTCAAATCATTAAAAAAGTATTCATAAACTCGAAAGAGCGATAATCAATAGTAGTTCACTCACTAGAGATAACGTAGGCACCTGTAGGTAACACGAAACGCACACGCCGCCGCCACGTGTTGTCGGCAAACTTACAAAGAAAGAATCAATAATAAATGTTCAGAGCAAAATAAGCTCTCGGGCATCGTGATACGGTATAAATTAGCTTGCATGCACGCGGCAAGCGCCGAAACACAATAGAATGCCGCCAAATGTCGCGCTCTGTGCCTACGGCTTAGTACCTATGACCTATTACTTATTAGTTAGTGTTCTGTGCGCGAACGTCGATGACGTCAAGTGATGAATGTGCGATGAAAGTGCTCAACACAGAAGGACTGCATCCTTATCATTTTTTTTTTCGTGGCGGACCCTTGGCCACCGAGGAGCCCGGCCTTGACTCCCTTGGACTTTTATTTGTGGTCTGAGCTCAAGAACTTGGTGTATCGTGAGGACTCGTGAGGAACACCAAACACGCGACTCTTTGATAAGTGCGATAGTGGACGCTTTTAATATCGTGAGACGTGACAGAGACACTTTAATGAAACTGAAAGACAATCAGTTAAAACGTGTTCGTTTGTGCATTGAACGTAGTGGTTTACATTTCGAACAATTACTCCGCTACCGTTAAGTGTAAGTACTAGTACTTTGTAAATAAACATTTAAAAGTAGGTTAGGTAATCAAAGTCATTGTAAATAAGTTGATTCCATTTTTTAATACCTACGCCTTAAATACTTAATTATCAAATTCCGACTTTTTTTAAAGATACCTATTTTGATTTTTTAAGTATTTATGACGATCCTAAGCCCGTAAAAGTTTGAAGCGAAAATTTGAATTACTTATTGGTTTTGTGTTTTATTAAATCACGAGTAGCGATCAGCTGATTTACAAGCGAAGTGCAACGACCGCGCGGAGTTCGGGGTAACCGCGCGCCCGCCCGCGTAGGTATAGCGCGATGTATTACTACTGGTTCAAGTCACTTTCGAGTTTTGTTTATAACAATTGTTAATCCGCCATTTATTGAGTCTATTTTTTTTTATATATATTAATCGATTGTATGACCGATACAAACTCATTTCGCTTCGGGAAAACAACGACTTAATATTCACGCTGTATAAGACTTTGGTACGTTCCCAATTAGAATATGCCATTCCTGTGTGGAATCCCTTATATGATAAGTACAACTTGAGTCTTGAAATGGTTCAGAAAAAAATCATACGTTCTATGAATTATAAATGTTATCATTCTAAAGCCTCTTACGCTCAGTTATTAAAACGATATGACATGCTAAGTTTGAATTCCAGGCGTTTGCTGTTGGTAGTTGTGATGCTATACGGCCTATGTAACAACAGATTCGACTGTGGTGACTTGTGCAATAAGTTATTTTAGAGTGCCCCGAAAAGTTATCCACCGTGGGGTGTGCGTACCTCGTCTATTCCACACAAAATCTTGTAAGACTAATGCCGGAGTACGAGCACCTCTACGTCGCATAGTTGAGATATATAACTCAACTTTTAAGGACCTTGACATATTATCTCTCTCCAAATCTCAATTTAAACAGAAAGCCATCGAGTTGTTGTCGGAGAGAGAATAAGTTGTTTGTGACAAAATTGTCTTTATCTTTGTATTATGTATACTAATTGTTGTACAATGCACTGTTTATATATTTCCTGTACTTTCCATTTCTTCTTTTCTCTTTTTAAATTATTGTTCCCTTCGCAACCTATGGATACAATTGCTGTAAGCTTCCTTAATTTCATTGTATAACTTGTGGACGTAGGTGTGGGTTGCATGTTTAGCATCTTATAAGTTATTATATTGTTTAATGATAAGTTAAAATATGTAACTGTGTGACCCTCCCTGCTGGGTTTAAGCAGGGAGGTGAGTACCTATGGTGTGCCTTAAGCTGTGATGTACTCGTCGCCAGCCTTAATGTGCGAACGAGGCCCTGACCAGTCTAGCGCGAAGGGTGTAGACACACCCAACCGACACTAGGTGAGTAGCTGAAAAAGAAACCAGATCACCAGGATCGACTAGGAGACCCCCCAAGGCCGATACACTAGGTCCCGTCCAATTGACTGCTTTGCCTTAAAGAGGCTCGGCGGGTGTGATTGGGCACAACACCCCACTCGGTTTCGTTGGCACCGTTAGGATATCCACCGAGGAACGCGAAACTGCGGTTTTATCCTGAAGGGACAAATGAATTTAATTCGCGAACTAAGAAACAGTGGTTGACCTGCCACCGCCTTGAAAAAGGCAGCTTTAGATCTATCGATGTGCGTAGGCGGGCTACGCAGAGCGTTACGCAATCGTAACAGGTAGCAGGACGGGTGACGTTGACGTTCACGGCGAGCGGAGAGTGTCGGACATTGACCCCTGCAGTGCTTCCATAGTGTACTTTAATACTTAGAATTATTTTTTCCATGTCTGTTATTCCAGGTCCGATTTCGAATTTGAAGCATATCAAAGCTCAGCAATGGCTCCGATTGCTGAAACGAAAAAATCAAGCAAGCCTTCTGTAAAAGGCAACAGAAACCGCAAGTCACCAATGACGAATCCAACTCTATCCAGGTAAACAAAATCTTTAATTATTTATTTCCCCTAAAACTACTTTTGACGGATTTTTTCGCGGTTTCAATTTTAGATTTAGGTCCCGACGTTTCGACACCTTTGCAGGTATCATGGTCACGGGCAGACTGAGATGGTGTTCGTCTTGACAGAAGATGTTGCTCGTTCTACCTTCATATTTTAATTTATTATTGAGTTCCGACGCAATATGAGCTCACTATGTCTTGATGTCTTGCAGCGCTGCTCTTGGGTTTGGGCTTGAGTTTGTATATTATGTCGACCTCCGTGGTCGAGTGGCGTACGCACCGGTTTCAAGGTGGCGCTAGCTCTGAGGTCCCGGGTTCGATCCCCGGACGGGTCAATGTAGAAACCAACTTTTCTACATTGTCCCGGGTCTGGGTGTTTGTGGTACCTTCGTTGTTTCTGAATTCCATAACACAAGTGCTTCAGCTACTTACTTTGGGTTCAGAACAATGTATGTGATGTTGTCCGCATTTATTTATTATTATTATTATTATTGGGTCCCAAGTAGGTGATATCTTCCAGCCATCTTCTCTATTGAAATTAGGGTGTTTTTTTAATCTCAATAGCCTTGCGGAACATCCTAGGTAGGAATCTGGATTCTTTAGCGAGGATCTGTGGTTGGTCAAATCTAATATAATGGCTGGAGCCTTCAGCATGTTCGGCGACTGCAGACTTCGTTGAGCGGCGGTGTTTTACGTCAGCGATGTGTTCTTTAACGCGGGTCCCTATGCTTCGTTTTGTTTGTAAGAGAGGCCGCAGTCACAATCTAGTTTATAAACTCCTGCATCTTATAGAGGTATGTGACACTTGACGGATGGTAATGACTGACTAATCTTCTTGGGCGGCTTGAAGTATGTTTTGATTGAAGCTCGTTTTAGGATGTAGTCAATCTTGTCTGTGTGTAGTGAAAACTGATCCTACCAAAAAGGTGTTACCAACTACCACCACCTTGGTTAAGAAACACTCCGAAGCATTAAGTCTAGATGTCACGTACTTAATACCTACATGCGCGAAACCACCAAAACTGTATGGGTTACCCAAGATACACAAACCAAACGCCCCGCTACGTCCTATTATAAGCCAAATCGACACACCAACCTACAGATTGGCTCAACACGTTGCGAAAATACTCTCACCACTCAGCAGTGGCGTGCATTGCATATAGGCAAATAGGCAGAGCTTACTTCCCAAAATCCCTAACTATCTTCTTTTAGTATAACAACACTCATCATAACATCATACATAATCATAACATTACAGGCAGTAAAACTTCTAACCAAACATTTCAATAACAAACAAATTAATAATGACGTCATACATGTCAAATTCAAATTCATTCAATAATTCTTAATTATCTGTATCGAGGTAGGCTCGCGAAAATGTGCCTAGTTTTCACTCACACATTCAAACGAAATCTCCTTGTCCATATACGCACGCACACTTCAAAAACGGAAAATAATACCCCGCCATCTTGACTTTTTATTATACGACAAAAACAAAAATCCCTATTTTTGCTAAGAGTGGTGCTTTGACATGTGACATTCGTAATTTTTTACACTTACAGTAAGCTAGCCTACCTGCCAATAGACTTATAGAGTCCTCAGTCAAGCTCAGTCCTTTTACTTTCTTTCCACTATCATATTTGTTTTGGAGCAAAAGTCTTTTGGGTCGTTCAACGCACTTGTCAATTCTTATTCCAGTTATTATTGTTGGAATATACGCATTATGTACGTATATACCTATACAAATATCCAAGTTCATACATAGCATACTTAAATCATTCGTCAAGCATTCAATCATTCAATGTTCAGTTCAATCATACTTTCTGCAACTGTCATTCATTCGAAATATAACAGTCGTTGAGTATACACGTCTTTTCTTTGTCTCACCTACACCCATATCCAACAGGTTATGGGCCCAGGCCGTTTTCTATAGTTGAAAGTAATATAATTAAAATTAAAATACAGTGATACAGTGTAAATATTAATTGCGTAAACAATGGATTAGCGCAACAAAAGAAATATCCAACCATTTAATGGCGAGAGGTATAGTACATGGAAATTCCGTATAAAATCGCTTTTGGAGGAACTACAAGTGTTGAGTGTTATCAATAGTGCCACACCACAGGAACCAGACGAAGTTTGGCAGAAGAAAAACCGAATTGCTAAAGGTATGATTATTGAATATTTAGATGACGCATTTTTAAATTTTGCCAAAGAATCTGCAACTGCCAAGACTATATTCGAGGAACTTGACAAGATTTATGAGCGGAGAAGCTTGGCTACACAATTAGCGTTGCGAAAGCAATTGTTAAACCTGAAGTTACAGCCAGATGTGTCATTATTACAACATTTTATGAAGTTTGATAATTTGATTACCGAATTGATTTCTGCTGGTGCTAGACTTGATGAAATGGACAAAATATCGCATCTTTTGCTCACACTACCCACATCTTATGACGGTGTTATAACTGCGTTAGAAATGCTAGGTGAAGAGCAACTCAATTTGGTTTTTGTCAAGACTCGCCTACTCGATCATGAAGTGAAATTAAAGGCTCAGCCTACGACGGAACTTAAGGCTCTACAAACTGGCAACAAACATTTTGGCGCTCAAAATTCTTCAAGATTTTATATCAATAAGAAGACCTACCCTCAAAAGAAGAATAATTATCAACCCGGAAATTCAATGCATAAAATTTCAAAGATGTATTGTGATCATTGCGGTCGTCGAAATCATTTTAAAAAGGACTGCCGTTACTTTAAGAAACTGCAGCAAAATAATCAATCGGCCAACTTCAAAAAGTCTGCCAACAACATTGAATCATGCAACAACGACGAGGACGGTTTCGCTTTTATGATTTCAAAATGTAAGTTATCTGCTAATTATAATTATCTCGAAAATGATACTGTTTCTTTTCTTTTAGATTCTGGTGCTACGGATCATATTGTCAATTCTAAAAAGGTTTTTACCTCATATGTCAAACTACCCGCACCATTGAAGATCGGTGTTGCTAAGAATGGAGCTTCAATCCTGGCGTTTGGTAAAGGGAGAATCGAGGTAACAACAAATTTAAATATTCAAGGATCAATTGATGACGTTTTGTATTCACCGGAGGTACGTTATAATTTGTTATCGGTTAATCGCATTCAAAAGATTGGTATGTCGGTAAATTTTGGTAATAACGGAGTTAAAATTTATGGTAAAAATAATAAATGTTTTATGACAGGTGAGAACATTAATAATCTTTTTAGTATTACTTTTAAAATTAATAATTCTCTGCGTAATTTAAATTTAGTTAAAGAAAATCACCAAGACTGTACAAAAGAGTATAAATTATGGCATAGTAGACTAGGTCACTTAAATAAACAAAAAACGAATATGTTAAAAAATGTAGTTGATGAAAATGATTGTAAAATTTTTGATAATTTGGTAATTCCTTCTGATGAGTTATGTGAACCTTGCATACTTGGTAAACAGGCCCGATTGCCGTTTGCTAAAACTAAAGTTAAATCTAATAATAATAACCGACCATTATTTATTATTCACTCTGATGTGTGCGGTCCGATAAAACCTTCTACTGTAGATGATAAGAACTATTTTGTTACGTTTATAGACGATTTTACACATTACACTGTTACATATTTGATGTACGCTAAGTCAGAAGTGCTGAAATGTTTTCAAGATTTTGTTGCTAAAAGTGAAAACTTATTTAACTATAAAGTAACTAACTTATTTTGCGATAATGGGCGAGAATATCTTTCTAACGAATTTAAAGATTATTGTGTTTGTAAGGGAATAACTTACCATTTAACGGTACCTTATACGCCACAGCAAAATGGTGTTGCGGAGCGTATGAATCGTACGTTAACCGAAATGGCTCGTACATTGGTTACAAGTGCGAAATTACATAAAATGTTTTGGGGTGAAGCTATATTAACATCTACTTATTTAACAAATAGACTGCCCACAAAAGCGCTCTCGAATAATAAAACACCATACGAAATGTGGCACAATAAAAAACCGAAAATAAGTCATTTAAGAATATTCGGTTCGACTGCCTATGTTCATGATAAAACTAAAGTATCGAAATTTGACGAAAAGTCGTTTAAAGCTATATTGGTTGGTTACGACCAAAATGGTTACAAATTATTTAATACAGAAAATAATCAGTTCCTTATTGCGAGGGATGTTGTATTTGACGAGTTGAATTTCGAGACTTCTAGACCAGTAATTAATGTACAATCGGGGACATCTTCGCCTTATCACCTTACCGTCGAGAAACGGTTTTCGTCGCTTGCGCTCTATCTAACGCTAGCGACACGCGGCGACGCCCCCTTATTTCTGATTTGTGTTTTAATTTAGTACCTATAATTGCCAGTGTCATTGTAAAAGTTGACACTGTGCACGAGTAAAACAATATATCGTATGTAATGTTCGTTGTTGTCGTCACTAAATACTACGAATGTTTTGACGACTTACGCATTATGTTTCTCTTATGCACATATTTTCATAAAAATTATGTAAACTATAAATGCTAGAATATTAAAATGATTTTTTTTATTCAATTTTCAGTATATTTGCAAAAATAATAATAATAGAGTAACGAAAAAAGCTAGCTTTACCGACAGTTATGTGTTTACACATAAGTATGTAATTTATCGTTATTCTCACTCGGAAATCAAGGAACTGTTAGGTTTATTGCTCATGTCTCATAATAAGTTTCTAGATTTATTTTTTTAAACGTCTTGACAGATTTCGACATTTTTCTATTATTTCGATGGGTGATTAAAACGAAATTGACGATTTTTTACTTCATCTGTTGAGTGTGTTTTCTAAATCTGTTTTTATAAATGGCTGATCTGCGACCGTAGGTTGTGGGTTTGATTCCCACCTAGGACAATTCTTTTTTTGATGAGCACAATCATTTGTTCTGTGCCTGGGTGTATTTTATCAGTAAAATGTATTAGAAATATAATAATATGAGGATATTTATCAGTTTTCTGGTAACCATAAAACAAGCTCTGCTTACTTTGGTATTAGATTGCTGTGTGTAAGTTGTCACAGGATATTATCATTATGTTATAGTATTATTTTAGATACTATGTCTTTTTTTTTATTTATGTAATTTGTTGCATAATGTTATGTTTAAATGTAATTTGGGTTGAGAAAATATGAATTATTATTAAAAGCTAGTCGGGATTATTATGTTTTTTATATTTTGTTTACTTTATAGTAAAACTCTTTGTAGTAACCTTTAAATGTTATTATTAGTTGCTTTGTTTAAGTTAATTTATGTAGGATGCATAATGCATTTTACTACTACTAAAATACTAATTAGATGTAAACTTAAAATGTCTAAATAGTATTTTAATACTATTTACTTACTAAAATCACCGTTTATACTCCAGTTTAGAGTTTTTAAGCTCAATAAACCCAGTATCTGAACCTTACCACCTTTCCCTGTGTGTAGCAGGAATTCTTTTCAATGGAGTCTGGAGTGTAAATTTAGTTGTGCCTTTAATTGTGATAGCAAAATTTTATAAGTATGCGTCTACATCTAGGACACTTGTAACAAGGAGTAAACGCGCAACAAGGAGACGATGCTGGTCGGTCAACGACTGGCTCCATGAACTTCAGCATGTTTTTTTAGAAGTAAGGAATAAACAAAATAAAACAAATTAGATACTTCAAAATATATTTTTATTTATAAGATTATTAAAAATATAAACATAATGAGAGCTACCGTTATTACGCTCACGTGTTGATGCCTCTAGCGTAGTTCAGAAAATGACAAAAATAACTTATAATTAAAGATTCACCGCGCTTGTCGCGTTGTGTTGTTTTTTACAGTCGGTTCTGAGTTTCTAAGTTCTCGTACTAGACAAATAACTCGGTTTAACTTATAAGTTGTATTTACTATGATGTTATGTTAGTAAGATGTAGGATATATTGTGGAAATAATATTTAAAGAAATAATTTAATAATTATTTGGTAGATAACTCATTTTGATTAAAGTAAAACTGAATAATAACCGGTATTTAATTAATTGGTAAATCTCGATCTTTCATCTTTCATAAAAAACCTTGAATGAGTAGTTCTAACAATACAATGGTTCACTCTTGTTACCATTTGCCATCAAAATTATGACCCAAATCGACCATCGATCTTGGCGGTGCAATTAGCAACCACTTAGCATCTAATGAAGCTTACAGTCAATTACAAGTAGGGATATTAAATCTATCTTATTAAAATTTAGTTTATAAGAATAATAAAAAACTTGTGAGGTGTCAAGGGACACCCGGATGGAACGAAGTTCCTTTCGATTAATTAGTGAAGTAATTATAATATATATATATTTTTAAGTTATAATAAATAAAACAAAAAATAACAAATATAATGTAATATAAACTTAATCAGTAGGCTCAATTTTAGTAATGGTATTATAACTGATATTATAACTGAAGTAGGAAACATAATGTTTGGGATTCTATTTTATTTAAATGTCTTGAAAAATCTGGATCAATGGTAGTATTATATTTTGTTGTTGATTCTGCTGGATTTAATTAATAATAAATTTTATTTAGTAAATAATAAATTGAATTAAATTGATTTTAATAATTTTATTAGGGTTTTTTTTTGTATTTTTTTTTTATTTAAAATTATTAATTAAATTTAATTATAATTAATTAAATTAAAATAATAATTTTATTATTAATTATTAGATGAATAATTTTATAATTAATTAAATTTAATTAATAAAAAATGTATATATCACATATATATTATAATATATATAACACCGTTGGTTGTGATCGACAAGCGAGCCACGAGCTCGTTGTAAAGACTACGGTGGTTTTTTCGGTGCTTGTCATACCAGATTATAATGCGAGGCGAGACAAAACTGTTATTTCTCGGTGTATTGCTATAGTAACACATTTAGTACTAAAAGTCCGATGAAGCAGTCAAAGACTGCGCTCAGGCTAACTACAAAGATCTCTACCAAAAAAAAAAACATTTGCACTAAAACTGAAGTGCCTAAAAACGGAAGCTACATTAAGTGATATAATATTATTTATTAACAGCCATGATTATACTTAGAAAAAATAATCTACTAAGAAACGAAAAAAAAGCTGATGAAATGAAACTATAAAGATTATAATTATAAGAATGACTGAAAAAACGTACTCGTGTTTAACGTATTGCTTGTAATTATAACACATACACAAAAAAAAAACGCCGTTATCTGGCGGCTCCTTTCGCCCCTCGGTGATCGACGCATAGTTTTTGACAACGCGCCGTGTCGCGCCAAATGCCAAACCGCGGTATAGCTTGTTCGTAAATCACAGGTTTCAAGAAAAATACAATTACATAATTAATGACGGTCCTTTATCCAGTCAATAAATATTATTTATTAGGCTTACGTCAAATAAACAAATTCTTATAACAATAAAAAAATTACACTTCGTATTAGTAATAAGTAGGTAGCTATTTTACTGAATCCATATTTATTTAAATTATTTTTAATTCATGTTTAACAGAGTTTTACAAAAAACTAAAGGGAAGTCGGGCATGCATTTTCTAACTGCCGGGCCAAAAGACGGTTATAATCGAATGAAAAAACATACCTTGTATCAACTAGATATTCTACTTCAATGGTTTGACAACCAAAATAATACTTATGATTTTAGTGTCGGTCTAACTATCCGAAAAAGACAAACAAAAGGTATATTTCTATTCTTTTCTAACGCATGGCTTGCGCGCAGGATAGAGAGAGTTGCATTTTGTGCATTACATTACAGTTCTTGAGTACACTTTAACGATAACAATAAGCTGTCGCGAGCAAAACTGAACTGTTTGACAATGAGTTTAAGGTTCATAATAAGATGTTACTGTTTTTTTATTGTTTCTCATAGAGTTTTTGCAGCTTTTATTCTACACCCGGCGTCCGTTTAGTGTGTTAATGTTAAAATACTATAGTAGGTATATGTATAGTAATAGTATATATTATATTAACAATGCCAACCAATTTTCCAATGGCTCGCATTATACTCATATTTATATCTTTAGAGGTTAATAAGAAGATTATCGGTGGAACTTATAACACTACTTTAAACCGTCCGGGGGCTGAAAATATACCACGAATGACTTTTTTAAACATAATAAAACTGCTAAGAATTATGCTACTATTATATTAAATATCCTCATCAGAATCAACGTCCCAATTTAATGATAGAAAGTTAAAATAATTGTTACAAGAGTTTTAAAAACATCTAGCAAACAAGTAAAAGGGTCGGAGTCGAGGGAGGTCGGAGTAAAAGGGTCGCCTTCTTAGGTTCTCAGCCTCCGCTGTCAGTCTTCTTCGTTGATGACAAAGTAACCATGTCGTCGCTTCCCGCGGGCAGTTATTTAGTCTTCCATCCTCTTACTATCGTCTTATCCACAGCCTTATTGTAAGAGCGCTGCAAACAAAATGTTTAAACAATTAATCCATATGTAATAAAATTCTAGTAAGTTTACAAAAACAACCGAAGACTGTAATCACAAATAGATTTCGAAGAATCAGACAAGTTGGGTTCGAACTCGAGACTGAAGTTATAACGGGTAATACCAACCTACTAGACTATCGCTACTCTCTGCTAATTTGGTCATCTATGTATTACCTACATTGCTCTTCCGTGGTCTAAATCACCTACATCGTGTAGGTGATTTAGACCACGGAAGAATATATAAAAAATTCTCTCTCAAAAATTAAAACGATTATTTTTTTAATCTGCTCCAATAAAAAAATGTTTATTAGCGCGAGCTTGTTTATTAATACATTTTGCGGTGGCTACCAGTGGCTAACTTTGATGAAAATACTTGACCTAACCAAAAACAAACAAAATATTTTTTTTTCAATCCAGTATTTATGATTTTATTTGAAATCATTTGGTCATAATAACTAACATGCGCTTTGCGAAAACAAGTACTCGCAAGCTCTGGTTTATGACTCTTTTGTTAAAAGTGAGCCGACTAGTTTTTTATCTATAGCAGTGGAATTCTATTGTTATAACTCCGGCCAAACCGGCCGACTTTGCTACTTATAGACTACGGGCCCATGAACAAAATGGATGGGTCATATGAACCACCGGGTGACGTATATAGGACGATAGAAGAGCATAAAATAATAAGATTCAGCACTATGCCGTCACTTGTGATCAGTCCAACTGAGTGCTGGTGAGAATTCAAAAGTGCAGCTAGAGTGAGTACATTTTGGTCATTTATTTCTGTACGGCATTGTTACCATCGAATAGATCCATGAAAAATAATAAGAAAGCGCGCAGTGCCGTACAAAAATGGTGGTCCAAAAGGTTGGTATTTTAGTTTTACTTTCTGTCATTTTCCAGGGTAAATTTGGTCATTTGATTCTGTACGGCATCAGTTTCATACTGTTTCAATACAGATTCTGATCCATTAGTCCGCAACGCCGTACAAAAATCTTTGAACAAGGGGAAAAAATCGAGGGTTGCAACCCGCCTTCATTCCGTGGTCCGTGGGGTGATTTGAACAACATAAAATTATTTATTTTGAAAGTATTTCATGCATAGATAATATTTTTTACATGCCGTAGATTTTCGTGGGTACAGGTTACAGGAAAAGGAACACCTTACTCTTTTCCAAGCCGAGTACAATCGGGGACAACGAAGCCTTATCACTTTTTAGAAGATTTCGTTTGACGTTCGACGCAGGCGACTGGCACGGAAGCTCCGCCCTCCTGGGACGTTGACCAATTAGGACATTGCAGTAACGAGATGGAAATATATGCTTTGACTATTTTTGTGGACGTCAGTCGCATCTCACTGTTTGTTCATTGTTGACGTTCGCTGTTTTCTCCGTGACTTTGACTACTGTTTACGAATACTCGCGCGTGTATACCGGACTTTTATTTTGTTTGTGTGATATCTAAAATTGACGATCGAAGAGCGAACAAATTTATTAGTCAAATTGCGGATGACCTGAGAATATTTGTAAGTATTAACATTTTAATTATATTTTAAGCATTATGTGTTTATAAGTCAGCCTAAAACCAGATAGATAAAGAGTCTGCAAAGTAGTGGGATAGAAAGAAAAAAGATTAACGTGAACTATTTTTATATCACACTTAATTCTAGTCGGTCAAAATTGTTTTAGATACTAATTATTATTGCACTAAACATGAAAACAGATTTATTCAGTGTTGTTCACGGTGACATTTTAATAATGTGTTTAACACAAATGTGTAAAAATGCCTGTTGTGCTGCTAAGGGATGTTTTTAGAATTGATAATTATAATTGATTGCGTGAGTCATCTGACACTAGTCTCATGTTTTAACATCTTAACTATTAAGCGTGTATTATTTTAAAGTGATCTTTGTGGCCAATTCTAGTTTTTTTTTATTCAAACTTCCTTATATTACACGTCACACATACTTTTAAAAGGAACTACAGCTTCATTTACACTCTGTATGAAGTAAATCAGTGCATTTTCATTCATACTTTTGTTGGGATTAATGTAACCATACCAAACGAGTGATATGTTAAATAGAAAAAGTTATAGTTAAATAGATAGTTCGGCTATATTCTTGTTTAGGGTATACACATTATTTTAAATAATAATCTTTTTATAATAGTGTTTTGTTAGGTGTTTTTTTTTTCAATAACATTTCATTTTTACGGTTATTATAATAACAGAACTACCTTTAAAAGAGTAATTAAATAAACGTGTTAATTTTAATTTAAAAAATGAAACAATAATAGACTACGGGCCCATGAACAAAATGGATGGGTCATATGAACCACCGGGTGACGTATATAGGACGATAGAAGAGCATAAAATAATAAGATTCAGCACTATGCCGTCACTTGTGATCAGTCCAACTGAGTGCTGGTGAGAATTCAAAAGTGCAGCTAGAGTGAGTACATTTTGGTCATTTATTTCTGTACGGCATTGTTACCATCGAATAGATCCATGAAAAATAATAAGAAAGCGCGCAGTGCCGTACAAAAATGGTGGTCCAAAAGGTTGGTATTTTAGTTTTACTTTCTGTCAATTTCCAGGGTAAATTTGGTCATTTGATTCTGTACGGCATCAGTTTCATACTGTTCCAATACAGCTTCTTATCCATTAATCCGCAACGCCGTACAAAAATCTTTGAACAAGGGGAAAAAAATCGAGGGTTGCAACCCGCCTTCATTCCGTGGTCCGAGGGGTGATTTGAACAACATAAAATTATTTATTTTGAAAGCATTTTATGCATAGATAATATTTTTTACATGCCGTAAATTTTCGTGGGTCATAACGTATTTTATTCGGATGTACAATCGGGGACATCTTCGCCTTATCACCTTACCGTCGAGAAACGGTTTTCGTCGCTTGCGCTCTTTCTAACGCTAGCGACACGCGGCGACGCCCCCTTATTTCTGATTCGTGTTTTAATATTATAGTACCTATCATGCTAGTGTCATTGTTAAAGTTGACACTGTGCACGAGTGAAACAATATATCGTATGTAATGTTCGTTGTTGTCGTCACTAAATACTACGAATGTTTTGACGACTTGCGCTATATGTTTCTCTTATGCACATATTTTCATTAAAATGTGGAGTCGATTATGTAAACTATAAATGCTAGAATATTAAGATGATATTTTTTTATTCGATTTTCAGTATATTTGCAAAAAAAAAATAGAGTTACGAAAAAAGCTAGCTTTACCGACAGTTATGTGTTTACACATAACACACGTTTATTGCTCATGTCTCATAATAAGTTTCTAGATTTCTTTTTTAAACGTCTTGACAGATTTCGACATTTTTCTATTATTTCGATGGGTGATTAAAACGAAATTGACGATTTTTTACTTCATCTGTTGAGTGTGTTTTCTAAATCTGTTTTTATAAATGGCTGATCTGACCGGAGGTTGTGGGTTTGATTCCCACCCAGGACAATTATTTTTTTTAATGAGCGCAATCATTTGTTCTGGGCCTGGGTGTATTTAATCAGTAAAATGTATTAGAAATATTTGAGGATATTTATCAGTTTTCTGGTAACCATAAAACAAGCTCTGCTTACTTTGGTATCAGATTGCTGTGTGTAAGTTGTCACAGGATATTATCATTATGTTATAGTATTATTATAGATACTATGTCTTTTTTTGTTATTTATGTAATTTGTTGCATAATGTTATGTTTAAATGTAATTTGGGTTGAGAAAATATGAATTATTAATATTTTGTTTACTTAATAGTAAAATTGCATCACTACCAACCTTTACATGTTATTATTAGTTGCTTTGTTTCAGTTAATTTATGTAGGAGGCACAATGCATTTTACTACTACTAAAATACGAATTATATGTAAACTTAAAATGTCTAAATAGTGTTTTAATACTATTTACTTACTAAAATCACCGTTTATACTCCAGTTTAGAGTTTTAAAGCTCAATAAACCCAGTATCTGAACCTTACCACCTTTCCCTGTGTGTGTAGCAGGTATTCTTTTCAATGGAGTCTGGAGTGTAAATTTAGTTGCGCCTTTAATTATGATAGCAATATTTTTTAAGTTTGCGTCTACACCTAGGAAACAAGGTGTAAACACGCAACAAGGAGACGATGCTGGTCGGTTAACGACTGGCTCCATGAACTTCAGCATGTTTTTATAGAAGTAAGGAATAAACAAAATAAAAAAAATTAGATACTTCAAAATACATTTTTATTTATTAGATCATTAAAAGTATAAACATAATGAGAGCTACCGTTATTACGCTCACGTGTTGATGCCTCTAGCATAGTTCAGAAAATGACAACTTATAATTATAATTAAAGAGATTCGCCGCGCTTGTCGCGTTGTGTTGTTTTTTACTCGGTTCTGAGTTTCGAAGTTCTCGTACTACACAAACAACTCGGTTTAACTGATAAGTTGTATTTACTACGATGGTATGTTAGATGTAGGATATTTTGTGGAAATAATATTTAGAAATAATTTAATAATTAAGTATTTGGTAGATAACTCGTTTTGATTAAAGTAAATCTGAATAATAACGGGTATTTAGTTAATTGGTAAATCTCGATATTTCATCCTTCATAAAAAAACCTTGAATGAGTAGTTCTAACAATATAATTGTTCACTCTTGTTACTATTTGCTATCAAAATTATGACCCAAATCGACCATCGATCTTGGCGTTGCAATTAGCAACCACTTAGCATCTAATGAAGCTTACTGTCAATTGCAAGTAGGGATATTATATCTATCTTATTAAAATTAAGTTTATAAGAATAATAAAAAACTTGTGAGGTGTCAAGGGACACCCGGATGGAACGAAGTTCCTTTCGATTAATTAGTGAAGTAATTGTAATATATTTATTTTTTAAGTTATAATCAATAAAAAAAATATTAACAAATATAATGTAATATAAACTTAAGTAGAGTAGGCTCAATTTTAGTACCTAATGGCTAAATAGTAACATTTTTAATTTCAGTTATAACTGATATTATAACTAAAGTAGGAAACATAATGTTTGGGATTCTATTTTATTTAAATGTCTTGATAAATCTGGATCAATGGTAGTATCATTTATTTTGTTGTTGATTCTGCTGGATTTATATAATAATAAGTTCTATTTAGTAAATAATAAAATTAATATTAATAATTTAATTAGGGTATTTTTTGTTTTTTTTTTATTTTTATTTAAAATTATTAGTTAAATTTAATTATTATTAATTAAATTAAAGTTATAATTCTATAATTAATTAAATTTAATTAATAAAATATACAAAAAATAATATATTATTTATTAAACTAAATTAATTATTTTAAAATTTATTAAATTTTGTAAATTAAAAATATAAAAAAATATATATATTTTTTAAATTAATTCAATAATTATTTATTAATTAAATCTAATATGGAATAATTATTTATTAATACACAATTAAATCTAATATAAGAACAAACTCTAAAAATACTAAAATTAAAACTTACATAAATAAAAACTAAACGGCGTCAAAGAACTCATCGTCATCCCTGTCAATGGCGGGGAACGTGCCCAGAAGGCTGAGAGCATTGTCACGTTGAATGGCTATGCCGATTCTCTGTGCAAGGAACAAACCAGCCCTCTGATCACGAGTAGATTCTACCAATATTAATTAGATTAATTTAATAGATTATTAAAAATATTAATTTAAATAAGGAAATTCGTTCTACTTATCGCGCGTTGAGAAAGGGGGCTAGACGGCTTCGTTCCAAAAAAGAAAAGTAAAATGAAAGCATATAAAGAATATTTTTTTTAGATTGTATACATAAAATCAAAATAATTGTAATCATGAATATTCATTATGTTGTAAAAATGCAAACTTTTACAAGCTCATATACTAATATAAAAGTGTAACTGTCGGTTGTGATCGACAGGCGAGCCACGAGCTCGCGGTAAAGACTACGGTGGTTTTATTCCGTGCTTGTCATACCAGATTATAATGCGAGGCGAGACAAAACTGTTATTATTTCCCGGTGTAATGCTATAGTATCACATTTAGTACTAAAAGTCCGGTGAAGCAGTCAAAGACTGCGCTCAGGCTAACTACAAAGATCTCTACCAAAAAAAAATCGTCAATCACAGGTTTAAAGAAAAATACAATTACATAATTAATGATGGTCCTTTATGCATATTATTATATTAGACAATAAATGTTATTTATTAGGCTTACGTCAAATAAACAAATTCTTATAACAATAAAAAAATTACACTACGTAGTAGTAATAGTAGGTAGCTATTTTAAAAATTGTTTAACAGAGTTTTACAAAAAACTAAAGGGAAGTCGGGCATGCACTTCTAACTGCCGGGCCAAAAGACGGTTATAATCGAATAAAAAAAAAATACCTTGTATCAATTAGATATTCTGCTTCAATGGTTTGACAACCAAAATAATATTTAAGATTTTAGTGTCGGTCTAACTATCCGAAAAAGACAAACAAAAGGTATATTTCTGTCCTTTTCTAACGCATGGCGTGCGCGCAGGATAGAGAGAGTTGCATTTTGTGCATTACATTACAGTTCTTGAGTACACTTTAACGATAACAATAAGCTGTCGCGAGCAAAATTGAACTGTTTGACAATAAGTTTAAGGTTTATAATAAGATGTTACTGTTTTTTTATTGTTTCTCATAGATTTTTTGTAGCTTTTATTCTACACCCGACGTCCGTTTAGTGTGTTAATGTTAAAATACTATAATAGGTATATGTATAGCAAAAAATTGGTTGGCATTGTTAATATAATATATACTACATATTATATTAACAATGCCAACCAATTTTCCAATAGCTCGCATTATAGTCGTATTATAGCTTTAGAGGTTAATAAGAAGATTATTGGTGGAACTTATAACACTACTTTAAACCGTCAGGGGGCTGATAATATTCCTCGAATGACTCTTTAAATATAATAAGACTGCTAAGAATTATGCTACTATTATATTACATATCCTCATCAGAATCAACGTCCCAATTTAATCATTGAAAGTTAACAAACAAATCTCTAGCAAAAATTTCTACCTATATAGATTACATGTATTTTATTTATTTTAGAGGCTTTCTGATTGCCTATTGAATGTTCTGTTTGCATAGAAAAGACGAATTGTCGATCAATTGTCGTCGGAGTAAAAGGTTCGCCTTCTTAGGTTCTCAGCCTCCGCTGTCAGTCTTCTTCGTTGATGACAAGCCATGTCGTCACTTCCCGCATCCTCTTACTATCGTCTAATCCACAGCCTTACTGTAAGAGCGCTGCAAACAAAATGTTTAAACAATTAATCCATATGTAATACAATTCTAATAAGTTTACAAAAACAACCAAGGACTGTTATCAAAAATAGATTTCGAAGAATCAGACAAGTTGGGTTCGAACTCGAGACTGAAGTTATAACGGGTAATACCAACCTACTAGACTATCACTACTCTCTGCTGATTTGGTCATCTATGTATTTACCTACTTTGCTCTTCCGTGGTCTAAATCACCTACACGATTATAACAAATTCTCTCTCAAAAATGAAAACGACTATTTTTTAATCTACTCCAATAATAAAAATGTTTATTAGCGCGAGCTTGTTTATTAATACATTTTGCAGTGGCACCAGTGGCTAACTTTGATGAAAATACTTGACTCAACCAAAAACAAAATATATTTTTTCAATCCAGTAAATATGATTTTATTTGAAATAATTTGGTCATAATAACTAACATGCGCTTTGCGAAAACAAGTACTCGCAAGCTCTGGTTTATGACTCTTTTGTTAAAAGTGAGCCGACTAGTTTTTTATCTATAGCAGTGGAATTCCATTGTTATAGCTCCGGCCAAACCGGCCGACTTTGCTACTTATTGTTTCATTTTTGAAATTACAATTAACACGTTTATTTAATTATTCTTTTAAAGGTTCTAGATCTGATATTATAATAACCGTAAAGAATGAAATATTATTGAAAAAAAAAACACCTAACAAAACACTATTATAAAAAGATTATTCTTTAAAATAATGTGTATACCCTAAACAAGAATATAGCCGAACTATCTATTTAGCTATAACTTTTTCTATTTAACATATCACTCGTTTGGTATGGTTACATAAATCCCAACAAAAGTATGACTGAAAATGCACTGACTTACTTCATACAGTGCGTTAAAGCTGTAGTTCTTTTTAAAAGTATGTGTATTCCTATATGTGACGTGTAATATAGGGAAGTTTGAATAAAAAAAAAATAGAATTGGCCACAAAGATCACGATCATCATGACTCACGCAATCAATTCTGAAAACATCCCTACTTAGCGTCACAACAGGCATTTTTACACATTTGTATTAAACTCATTATTAAAATGTCACCGTGAACAACACTGAATAAATCTGTTTTCATGTTAAGTGCAATAATAATTAGTATCTAAAACAATTTTGACCAACTAGAATTAAGTATTATGTAGTTCACGTTAATAATTTATTTTTCTAACCCACTACTTTGCAGACTCTTTATCTATCTGGTTTTAGGCTGACATAAAAAAACATAATGATTAAAATATAATTAAAATTTTAATACTTACAAATATTCGCAGGTCATCCGCAATTTAACTAATAAATTTATTCGCTCTTCGATCGGCAATTTTAGATATCACACAAACAAAATAAAAGTCCGGTAAACACGCTCGAGTATTCGTAAACAGTAGTCAAAGTAACGGAGAAAACAGCGAACGTCAACATTGAACAAACAGTGAGATGCGACTGACGTTCACAAAAATAGTCAAAGCATATATTTCCATCTCGTAACTGCAATGTCCTAATTGGTCAACGTCCCGGGAGGGCGGAGCTTCCGTGCCAGGCGCCTGCGTCGAACGTCAAACGAAATTTTTTAAAAAGTGATAAGGCTTCGTTGTCCCCGATTGTACGTGTATGCTAATAATAATAACAAAAAACTACTTAAAAACAAAAGAGAAAGTTAAACAAAATAAAATAAAACACACTAAAACTATCCTGATGCTCCAATATAACACTCAGCAAAAATGACAAAAATTATTTAAGTAGCCTATAGGAGAGTAACAATTTAAGCAAAAGATGCAATAAAAAAAATATATATATATACAACATCATTATTAGCTATGGCTATTGTGGATAAGGAGCAATTGTTTGCGAAATTGCAATAACTTGTCTGCGAAAATGTCAATGCCATTGGAACTTGTATGGACCTCATTGTGTACGGTGAAACCGAACACGTTGAATTAATATTGTGCAGTCATCATTTTACTTTACAAATTTAATTTGCATGAACGATCAGTACACAATTAGCGGCCATCGCGTGTGCTCCATCGCTCCTTTGTTTGACAACCTTTGGTCCGGTGATTAAATCTATTTTATATCTGTAAACAATCGTATCACTCAAATAACCCCGAAATCTCCACATGGTCCTTCGAGCCATCGGGCGGGACCTCGCGAGTTTTGTATTCGTGTTTCGTTGTGGAGCTACGTTTATTGAAAAACTTGTGAGTACCTCGTCAGCGAATCAGCATATCGGATTACAGTGTTAAAGGTGAACTGTGGACTAATTTTAGTGTCATCAGAACTTTAGCAAAGCGTTTGGAAACTTAAGGGTTAAGTTCCATAGCAAGTTCCACGTCTAAACAGCGTCAGGACATTGACATAGACAGTGTAATATCAGCGCCTTAATCACGAGGCAGTCAGCATCTTGAGCATCGCAGCACCACGTCGGTATTAGCACCAGCAGCAGTACTCAGAATTCAGCAGCAGGACACTAGTGTCCAATTTAGCGGAGCAGCAGTTGTCGGAGTAAGACAACACCAAAAAGCAGCAGACTCCAACCTATCTTACAAGTAAGATCTTTCCTTTTTTTCTCGTAAACTAACTAGCAGCACAATGGAAGATCTTTACTATCAGCAACTCGAACTGAGTGACTTAATTAAGAAAATACCGATAAACATCAAGAAGGATAGCGCGGAAAGAAAAACCGATGACTATTTTAAAAGACGAGCGGGGATATTAGAGAAGTATTGGTCGGAGTTTCAAAATAATCACATAGCTATCTGTGAATATGGGGTTCGTGAGCATACATATTTTACGAATTCTGAGCATGAGAAGGTCAGCAAGCTCTATACAGCGGCCAAGACTTTAATTAACGAGCAACGCCAACAACTTTCCAGCAAACAAACTCCTTTAAAGCCAATTAGGAGCTCTCACATGCTACATGAGGAGCAAGAGGATGCCGCAGTCGAAGAAGCAGGACCATCAGGTTACGAGCAAAAAGCTAAATCGAGAACTTTACGTTCAATGGAGTCAAGAGGCTCTTCAAGCAAATTGGACGAGATGATTCTTAAGCAAACAGCCAACTTTAAAGCTTTTAAAAGATCAGCCGGTTTTATCGACTTAGACTCCATGATGGATAAATGGGAGATGGAGGACGCATTAAAGACGTTACAAGAGCGCTGGTCACAAATTGACTCCTTGCATTGGGAAATAGATAGTCTGTTAGCCGGAGAAGACGAAGAATATGAAGCAGCTTATATTCAGCATGAGCAAAAATATTATAATTTGAAGAAAAGTATCAACAAAAAGCTTTGGAGTGTCTCACATAGAGAACACTCTACACCAAAAATGGAAATACCAACGTTTTCAGGAAGCTATCAACACTGGATACCTTTTAAAGACCTTTTTACTGAAACTATTCATAACAACCCTACCTTGTCACCAGCACAAAAAATGCAGTTTTTGAAGGGAAAGGTAAGGGGTGAAGCAGAACGCCTTATTCAGCATTTGCCCATAAGTTCCCATAACTACAACACCTGTTGGGAAATCTTAAACCAACGATATAACAACAAAAAGTTAATATTTACTTCGATAATGAATACTTTATTAGGCTTGCCTAGTAACCAACACCAAACGTCAAGTCATATCAAGAAACTGCATGACATAACGGTAGAAAGCCTACACGCTATACGGAACTTAGGGGTCAATATCGAAACTTGGGATCCAATTCTCGTGCACCTATTGGCACAAAAGCTAGACCAGGAAACTCACAGGAGTTACATCGATTCCCTCAAAAACACACGCGAGCTACCAGTGTTGCAGGATTTTTTAGACTATTTAGAAAGTAAATTTACTAAGCTAGAATCATCTCGCAGGAAGCCAGATCAAGTGACACCGAAATACAATCAAGGATCCAGCGATGTTTTTGATCATCCAAAGGAAAAACGTTACAACCCTAACTTCGGAAATAGATCAACAAGCCTCAATCTTTTTCCAAATCCTTACACGTGTCTACAATAAAATGCCAATTTTGCGGTAAACAACATGCTCTATTTAATTGTTTTAAATTTTTAAAATTGCCTAACGATATTAAATTAAACACAGTTTCGAAATTGAAGCTATGCAAAAATTGTTTATTCGATCATAACGGTCAGCAATGTTTTTCGGAAAGGCGATGTCGCAATTGCAGCGGAAATCACCACTCGATTTTACATGACGCTTGCACAAAAAAAAATATGTCGCAAAGTAATATGGCAGCCGTGACAACGACAAATGAAAATCCATCTGAGGAACATGTGGCAATTACTGCGCATATATCACAAAATTATCCCGGCTCAAATGAAGTATTACTGGCTACGGCCTTGATCAAAGTAGCAGCAATCGATGGGTCATACCACATTCTTAGAGCTCTCATTGACCCGGGATCTCAGGCGTCTCTTATTAGAGAGAGTGCAGCGAAGAAGTTAGGATTATCACGATCAAAATTTAACGGTGTAATATTCGGTGTCGGCGAAATTGAGAACAATTGTAATGGCATGACTACACTTAACTGTTTTTCAACATATAACGATTTTTCATTTACCACGGATGTACTAATAATGAAAAATTTACTCAAAGAAATACCTTTTAGCACTTTTGACACTTCAAAATGGTCATTCATAAACAATTTAAAATTAGCAGATCCGTACTTTAACGTAAGCCGGCCAGTGGATTTGTTATTAAGCGCTCAAGTTAATGGCTTGATAATGTTAGGAGGATTGATCAAGGGTGAAAGTGCAGCTCAGCCTGTTTTACAAGAAACACAACTTGGGTGGATCATATCTGGCGGTGGTCTAGAGTCGTCGTTTCAGTGCAACGTTGTCTTGAACAATATCTCAGAAATTCAGCAATTCTGGGAGATTGAAGACATTAGCGAAACTTCTAATTTATCGTCCGAAGATCAGGAATGTGTCGACTTTTATTTATCAACAACAAAGCGCCGTGCGGATGGGCGTTATGAGGTCAAGTTACCACTTAAACCTGACATGCTCGCAAACCTAGGCTCATCTAAAGAAATGGCAATCGCACAATTTCATCATTTGGAACGTAAATTTTTAAAACAACCTATCTTAGCAAATCAATATAAATCATTTATGAATGAGTATCTAGCGTTAGGTCATATGGTACCGGTTTGTAACAATAACAATCGACATAATATATCATGTTACCTGCCGCATCACGCGGTGCAACGAGCGGAGTCAGCAACCACGAAGCTACGCGTCGTGTTTAACGCGTCAGCCAAAACAACCAGCGGATATAGTGTGAATGACCTGATGTTTAAAGGACCTAATTTACAACAAGATTTACAAGGATTAATTATAAAGTGGCGTCAGTATCAATATGCTTACACATCTGATATTGAAAAAATGTATAGACAGATTATGCTGTGTGAAGCAGACCAGCAATATCAGCAAATTATCTGGAGAGATTCGCCAGATCAATCTTTGCAAACTTATAATCTGACGACAGTCACCTATGGCACCAAATCAGCGCCGTTTCTAGCAATGATGACTCTGAAGTGTTTAGCATCTGATGAAAGAAATAAATTTCCGGAGGCTGCTAAAATCTTAGAAGAGTCATTTTACATGGATGATTTGGTCCATGGCTCGCATAGCATTGGTAAAGGAAAACAGCTTATTGAAGATTTGAACAAATTACTTCAATCGGGAGGTTTCAATCTCAGAAAATGGGCCGCAAATCATCCTGAACTTCTTGATAAGACGGATCAGACTTGCAGTAATAGCGGCATCATTTTTAACTTTAAGTCAGAAACAATGTCAAAAACATTAGGTCTGGCATGGAATTCGTGTGATGACAAATTTACTTTTAAGTATAACTTAGCAACTTCCAAGGCCAAAATCACGAAGCGACTACTTTTATCGGAAATATCTAAGGTATTTGACCCGTTGGGATGGCTGTCACCAATTACAACTAAGCTAAAACTGATATTTCAAAAGTTGTGGTTAAATAAAATGCAATGGGACGAAGAAGTTCCTGAGAACATAAAAAAAGAATGGGAGTCTATCAACGCAGATATGAAATTCTTAAATCAATGTGAAATACCGCGCTGGATAGGATATCAACCTAAAGACGTCATAGAATTACACGGATACTGTGACGCGTCAATTAAAGCTTACGCCGCGGTAATTTACGCACGAATCAAGAAAGAAAACAAGCCATCAGTGGTACTAGTGGTTGCGAAGTTCGATTAGTACCTATCTCTAAAAGTATATCTTTGCCAAGATTAGAGCTAAGCGGTGCGTACTTATTAGCTAAATTAATGAAAAAGGTTACCACTTGCTTAAGTGAGCTTGATATTCGCATGTACGGGTGGATAGATTCGATGGTTGTCCTAGGGTGGCTACAAGGCGAACCCAGCAAGTGGAAACCCTTTGTAGCAAATAGAACTAAAAGCATTACAGAGATAATGAAACCTGGATGTTGGCGATATGTGTTAAATAAAAGACACGGCCGTGCGATACGAAGGTGTTTATTCCACTAACCACTTAAGCGTACGACTCGCAGGTCGCACATCTAACTATAACTACTTACTAACCTAACATCCCTCCACCATATATTCTTAAACTAAAACCGTTACAATTAGAAAAACTTCCTATAGTCGGTCCGAGCGATACTCCTTAATTTTGGGCGTGCTTCCATATTGGATCGGAGATCAGGTCTCTCAGCTACTGGTGCAGGTAGCTCTGAGCTCGCCTCGCTCCACTCCTCCTCTGCGGTATCTAGGAGCCTCTGACCTGGGAGCTGGGCGCTGTCAACATTTTGAGGTTGACTTGGTTCTTCGCCTGCTCCGAAGTCTAGGAGACCCCAACTGCTGCCAACGTCTTGAGGCGTTTCAGATGGTTTTAATTTATACATCTGATTTTTGTGTTTTTTTATTGTAATGTTTGTTTCTGGTATATAAATTTCATATAAACTTTTGCCAATATTATTTTTAACTACGCCTTGTATCCATTTGTTATTGTTTGTTCCTTTAATCAGCACTGTATCATTTATAGCAAAGTCTATGTTTCTATTACCTTTATAATATTTGGCTTGTATGGTTTGCTTATCGCGCACTTTTGTTTGTAAGACTTGTGCCGGTGACGATAATGACGACGACGGCGACGCCTCAAGCTCGGGCACGACACTTGAAACGTCTAATAAATCAAACCTGCAACGCAATTTACGTCCGAGCATGAGTTCGGCTGGTGAGCTGTCAGTCGTCGTATGTTTAGAGTTCCTATATCTGAACAAAAATTCTGATAAGTGAGCCTTAAACTTATTCCTAGGCGTGCCCTGTGCTACTAACCCATTTAAAAACTTTTTAACAATTTTAACGTATACTTCAGCTTGCCCGTTACTAGATGGCGAATAGGTTGGCGAAGTAATATGCATTATTCCATTAAGGCGACAAAATTCCTTAAAAGAATTACTTGTGAACGAGGTTCCATTATCAGTTACTAACGTATGCATTACACCAAATCTAGCCATTGTTTCTTGTAATTTCGCTATTACTGAGGTAGTTGAATAATCACTACTAAGCGAAAAACATTCTACCCACTTAGTGAACGCGTCAATAATGATAAGGTACATTTCACCTTGCCACGGACCAAAAAAATCTAAATGTACCCGGTGCCAGGGACGCCCTGGAAAAGGCCACGGAGTCAAGGGAGCCCGTGGGGGAGTGGGCCGCAAACTTAAACATACACTACAGTTAGCTATCTTATTTTCTATATCCTTATCTATATTAGGCCACCAGAATCTAGACCTCGCCTCAACCTTAGTTTTTATAATACCCAAATGTGGTCTATGTAATTCGTCTAATATTTTGCAGCGCAATGACTTCGGTATAATTAATTTATGTCCTCTAAATAGACAATCCCGTTCCCTTGCTAAATCAACACGACATTTATAGAATGACTGTAAGTCATTGTCATTTAACTTTGTTTTTGGCCAGCCGTGCTGGACATACTGTAAAACCTTCTGTAAAATAGTATCTTTGCTAGTCTCTAACTGTACTTCACTAATCGATATTGGTAAATGCCCATCTGCAACAAAATTCATGTACGTCGCCTTGTCCACTAACTTGTAAACAAATGAGTCACCGCTGTACGCAACCGCCCGACTAAAATAGTCTGCACAGTTACAAGCACTTGGTACGTATTGTATTTCATAATTATAGCTAGTTAAAAATAAGGCGTAACGTTGTAACCGGTTAGCGGACACTTCTGGTATGCCTTTGTCGGGATGAAATATAAACATCAATGGCTTGTGATCCGTGCGTAATATGAACGGATTAGCGACACCGTATAAATATTGGTGGAACCGCCGTATACCAAAAACTATGGCCGTTGCCTCCCTTTGAATTTGGCTATAATTTCTTTCTGCGTTACTAAGTGAGCGCGACGCATAAGCTATAGGACGTTCTAACCCGTTCGCTTCTATTTGAGCTAAAACTGCGCCTAACCCTGTTGGAGATGCATCCACTGTCAAAACTAACTTGTATGAAGGATCAAAGTGTGCCAACGTTCGAGCCGAAGTTAATTCCTTTTTAATTTTACTAAAAGCCGCCTCATGTATGTCAGTCCAAGACCACTCGACGCCTTTTTTGAGCAGTTCGTTTAACGGACAGAGTATAGACGAAGCATTTGGGATGAACATTCTGTAATAATTTACAAACCCTAAAAATGATTTTAATTCTTGAGTATTACTTGGGGCTTTAGTGTTAGTCATTGCTGTAACTTTGTCTGGTGATGTGTGAATTCCTTTTTTATCAATGACATATCCTAAATAAGTCACTGAATCTTGAAACAACTTACACTTATTTTTATTTAATACCAACCCCGCTTCTTGTAAACGATAGAAAACTTGCTGTAACCGTTCCGTGTGAATGGCTTTTGTATTTCCAGTGACGAGGACGTCATCCAACAGGCACAGAACCCCTTCGATCCCATTCAGCAAATTTTCCATCGTTTTTTGGAATATAGCTGGTGCATTAGCTAGTCCAAATACTAAACGTGTGAATTTAAATAACCCTTTGTGTGTATTTATTGTAGTTAGGATTTGGGAATCTTCATCTAAAACGAGTTGTAAATACGCACTACTTAAATCAAGCTGCGAAAACTGTATGCCCCCATGTAATTTGGAAAAAAGCTCTTCAGTTTTTGGTAATGGGTATTTATCAATTTGTAAACATTTGTTTAATGACATTGAAAAATCTGCACATACCCGTATGCCACCGTCTTTTTTCAACACCGGTACTATAGGGCTCGCAAATTCGGAATGTTCTACTGGAATTAATACCCCCGTTTCCACTAATCTGTTTAACTCTTTTTCCACCTTATACTTTAACGAAAACGGAACTGTTCTAGCGCGATAAAAATTGGGTTTACAACCAATTTTCAAGTTAAGTTTTATCGTATATTTGTTAAATCTACCTAAAGTATCAGAGAACAGTGTAGGATACTTGTTTAGATAGTAGTCAAGTTCTGTTTGCTTGACACAATGATTCACCTGAGATAACTGTAAGTCAAACGCCGATAAAAAATTCCTGCCTAACAATGGTGGCCCGGCTCCTTTTATTACATATATTTCTGTTATTTCACGTTTACCCGCATACGTAATCGGAACCATCATTACCCCTACTACGTCTAATTTATCACCCGTGTATGTTTTTAACACAGACTTAGGTTGTTCTAACGGCATGTTACTAAAGTATTCGTCATAAGTATTTAACGGAATGGCAGTAACACAGGACCCACTGTCTACTTCAAATGATAACAGTTGACCGTTTACGTCGACAGACAGCGTCATCGGCTCGCCATGAAAACTACGTATGTTGCAAACGAGGATATGCTTACCGTCGTCATCATGTTCGTCACTCGACGGTTGTAACCAATTCACTCGTCCTTTATGGCTACACATTCGTTTCAAATGACCCTTCACTCCGCATTTTTTACACTTATACGAAGAAAAACGACACTTGTCCACTGTATGATTGTTATAGCCGCACACACTACACTTTGTCGGCGATTTTGACGGCTCCGACCCTGCTATCTTGTACACCTCCGTGGTCGTTGCTGCCGCCCCTGAAGACTGTCGCGCCGCTCGCTTAGCACTATTTACGGCCACTGCAATTTCTAAAGCCTTGGCCATTGTTGTGGATGATTTTTCGTCCAGGAACAATTTGTCCCGCTCCGGACCCGGCAACATGCCAATGATGAACCGGTCACGCAACATTTCGTCCATGGCTGCTCCAAACTTGCAGTCCACTGCAAGTTGCCGTACGCGTGCTGCCCACTGCGCCAGTTCCTCGCCTGCACTCTGCGCCGCCGAATGAAATTTAAATCGTTCAGCCAAAACTGACTTCTTCGGCACGAAATGTTTATCGATTTCCGTTATCAGTTCGCAGTATGTTATTTCTTCAATCGTTTTAGGCGCAATCAACTCGCGTACCAGTTTATACGCCTCCTGGTTGAGGGAATTTAACAGTATCGCTTTTTTCTTGTCATTTTCTAAACCTTCCGATTTTATTAACAGCGTATTTGCTGTTAGCCATTGGTTAAGCCTTTCTTTAAAAATGATCCAGTCCTGGCCGAGCTCAAATGTTGGAACTGCACCGATGAGGCCTGACATTTTGTCGCGTCGCGGGTATTATACTCGTCGCCACTGTTAAATAAAAGACACGGCCGTGCGATACGAAGGTGTTTATTCCACTAACCACTTAAGCGTACGACTCGCAGGTCGCACATCTAACTATAACTACTTACTAACCTAACAAGTCAGAGGAAAACCCTGCTGACACCGCTAGTAGAGGCATTTCCGCCTCACAATTGAAAAATCTAACTCTGTGGTGGCAAGGGCCACAATCATTGCAATCATTTAATGAAAAATGTGATGTAAATCGAGTTATTTACACCACTGATCAAGAAGTCAGAATTAAACAAAATGCAAGCAAAGTGAATTGTATGCAAAACAACAGCATTGAAAGCATTATAGTACAGTTGTTGCAGAAATTTAGCTCAATCAATAAAATTATTAGAATTGTAGCATGGCTTTTACGAGCATTTAAAACTGTTACTTTTAGAAAAGATGCAGTTATGTCGAGGAATCATAGTCGCTTCCCGAGTTTTCTTACTTTGCATGAATTGAGAAAGGCCAAATTACTAATTATAAAATACGTACAAAGAATTGAATTTATAGAAGAAATCAAGTTATTGCGAAAAAATAACAAATTGAAGAGCACAAGTCATTTATTAAAATTAAATCCGTTTATTGATAGCAGTGGTATTTTACGAGTTGGAGGTCGTTTAAGCAAAGCAAACCTGAATATGGAAATGAAACATCCTGCAATCTTACCTAACAGTAGTCAGCTTACAACATTATTGATTCGACAAACACACCAGCTAACCTTCCATAGCGGGCCACGTTTAACTTTATTTACCTTAAGACAAAAGTATTGGGTAGTTGGTGGAACTAGAGCAGTGAAGAGGGAACTCAAAAATTGTGTGATCTGCAGAAAACAGGAGCCTAAAATGCAACACCAATTAATGGGTGAGTTGCCCAAGGTTAGGAGCAACCCCGCCCCAGCATTTTACCATACCGGCGTGGATTATACAGGTTACATAGAGGTAAAGAGCAATAAGGGACGGGGTATCAAAACATCCAAGGGGTACATTGCTTTGTTTGTCTGTATGGCTACAAAGGCGGTGCACTTAGAGCTGGTATCCGATTTAACAAGTTCTGGATTTTTAGCAGCATTACGTCGTATGGCAGCGAGAAGGGGCGCTCCGCGACACCTTTACAGCGATAATGGAACGAATTTTGTCGGAGCCAATAGAATGTTACAGGAAAGCTATTATGATTTCAAAAATAAATATGATAGTAACTTTTTCGCTGAGTTAGCAGATTTAAATATAGAGTGGCACTTTAATGCACCATCGTGGCCAAGCGCCGGAGGTTTATGGGAGCGAGCTGTACGAAGTTTGAAACACCACTTAAAACGTGTGATCGGAGAACAAAAGTTAACTTTCGAAGAATACACCACTATTTTAGCACAGCTGGAAGCATGTCTGAACTCCAGACCACTATGCGCATTATCTGAAGATATCGAAGATTTAGAGGTACTTACTCCTGCTCATTTTTTGACGGGAAGATGCGGAACGAGCATAATTGAGACTGCAGAAGATGCTCGAACTAGGTGGAATCTATCAGCGAAAATAGCAAAGGATATATGGAAGAAATGGAGTTTAGAATATTTAACGCAGTTATCGGTCAGAAGTAAGTGGCAAAAAACGCAACAAAACATCTCCATTGGAGATTTAACAACTATTCAGGATGACAATCTGCCTCCTGGAAAGTGGATGATGGGAAGGGTAGTAGAACTTCATGCAGGACAAGATGGATTAGTGAGAGTAGTATCGTTAAAAACAAAAAACGGCATAATTAAAAGACCTGTCGTTAAGCTCTCAATATTACCACTCTCACCTACTTCTGATAAGACTGAAGAAAAAAACTTGGAATGTCATGAAAATGCAACTGAATTGAAAGAGTGTGAAAGGCAAGCTATTAAAACTAAACCTAGATCTAACCTTCTATCTATAACAATGTCATTATTATTATTTATTTCATTAATCACGACGTCTCAAACAGCGTTTAATATATCTGTGTTACCTAGCAATAACTCACTCTACTTTGAGTCGATAGATAACATGCAAGTTATCCGAGACAAGTGGAATCTAGTAGTTTATTATGATATGGGACCCTACTGGGAAGGAAACAGCGCAGCTACCAAATATTTGGACTATTTAGAAAAGCTCTGTTCATCACTAAAAGAGAAAGGTCATTGCAGTATGATAACAAGACAATTAAATCATGACATTAAAGAATTGCAGCACTATAATCAACTAATGCTTAATCAACAATTTGATGGGCGCACTAGACAGCGTCGCGGGCTTATCAATGGTATCGGATACGTGGCCAACAGCCTGTTCGGCGTATTGGACGAGCGTTTCGCGGAAAAGTACAAGAAAGATATACAACTTGTAAAACAAAACGAGCGGCATCTTGCTAACCTATTAAGAAATCAGACCTCCATCGTAGAAGCGGAATACAATGTATTAAAAAGAACGGAACAAACGATCCAATTACAACATAAAACAATGAATAAACACTTGAATCAATTAAATAATGCTGTGGTTACTGTCCAAGAAGAAGTTGAGAGTTTAACTAAGATTCAAGATTTTACTTTATCTGCCGTAACAGCTATCACTTTGATACAAAATCTGAAAAGAATTCAAGATACCCTATTGGAAACTATTACGGATATTTTCCACGGAAAATTTAATACTCATCTTTTAACTCCACATCAATTGCAACGTGAATTACAGTTTATTTCTGGACAATTAACAAAAGATATTACCTTACCCGTGGACAGTATACAAGCGAATCTCAAGCAGATTTACAGTTTGCTTCGGGTCAAGGCAAGAATGATGCAAGAATACTTTATATTTGAGATAACTTTTCCGTTGACCAGCAGAAATAGTTACAAAATCTACAAAATTTTGGCTGTTCCTCAACAAGTACAAAATGATATGATCATGGTACAACCGGTTGCAGAATTTATAGCCATCAACTAAAGGAAGGACGCTTATTTTACAACGTCATTAGTGGAGCTCCAATTATGTATGCACAATGAACATTCATATTTATGTCAAGTAAATAAACCAATTAATCGTTTACCTATCGACGAAAAATTCTGCATGTTAGATTATAAATCAAAACAATGCCTTGTAACTAAATCCCCTTGTCAAGACACGTGGATGGAATTACATGACCTATCCAAGTATTTTTATTTTTGCTGCAATACCTACTCGGTGCGAATTATATGTCAAGATCAAGTTGCATTCAAACAGGTGACTGGAGCCGGGATTATTGACCTAGATCAAAAATGCATCATAAAAAGCAAAGATTTTACTTTATATGCTCATGCTCAATTAGGAAATTCTATTAAATCAAACTCCGAAATTCCAACCCCACAGATAGCTGAGCTAAATCATATCGTAAACATCTCAATATCTCACTACCCTGAGTACGTAGATCCGTTGAACGATACATTAGTTAATCTGGGAGAACGGATAGAACAACTGAAATCCGCCAATTCCAATACATCAGATGACACTCTGACCACCCACGACATACATCAGTATACCGTTAGTTACGGCCTACTGGGTGCAGCAGTCTTGTTGGCTGCATACTTCCTATGGAGAAGACGACGGGCAGTCTCTTCAGTGGAGTTAACTAAAAGTGCAGATAATAGTGTTGTGTTATCGCGAAAGCAGAGTACGGCTGACCGTCAGCCGAGTGAAGTGGAATTAACTAGTGTCAACAGTGATAGTAAACGGGATATAGCTACGTCGCCAATCGTTAAAAAATGTCGGTTCCAACTAGAAGATGAATGAAATGAATCTTTGTATCTTTTTGGCCCGGGAGCATGTACGGTGAAACCGAACACGTTGAATTAATATTGTGCAGTCATCATTTTACTTTACAAATTTAATTTGCATGAACGATCAGTACACAATTAGCGGCCATCGCGTGTGCTCCCTCGCTCCTTTGTTTGACAACCTTTGGTCCGGTGATTAAATCTATTTTATATCTGTAAACAATCGTATCACTCAAATAACCCCGAAATCTCCACACATTGTATGTCCTTATCAACCAGTTCATTGGTGCCCAATGTCCCAGATTAGTTCTTGTTGGACTTGGTGTGAATATATCTAGGACGCGTACTGATCTGGGTAAATTATGGCGAGGGACACATATATTTATTTCATTGAGGAGCTTTGGAACTTGTATAGATCCATTAATGATTTTGTGAAGCAAAATCAGATTAACTCAAAATGTTAGAAAATATTGCCTGGCTAGCGGTGTGCTGCTTGACAAACTGTTCTTTTTATGTTATTCGTCGTTTCTTGATTGTTACCTATACGACATTTTTGCGTGAATTGATACCTACGAGAATAACTACGACGAAAACATTTTGTTGTAGTAGATGATGATATTAAGTGATTGTTTTTAGTTACAATCTTATTAAAAATGGGAGTAAGTTAAACATACAAGACAATAGTATATGTTGGCACATAAAATAATATGTCTGATATTTTTTGGCTATGTAATACTAAACTAGGTAAGAAAAATGTTGATCTCGAATGGTCATATTGACGATGGTTAAATATATTTACTATTATGTTCAGTTTCGTTTCCTTATTATGAATAATACACAAATGAGAGTCCTCAATCATAAGCTGTCCGCCACCGCGACCCATTGCTAGTCGCGAGTCCCGAATCGCGGATTCGGCTGCTGTTCGCAGTTAGCCTTACAAAGATTGTTTTATACCTACAAACTTATAACGACAAGTTGAAATTGTGATTCAATGAGAAATTGGTTTGTAGATTAAGCTAGCAAATAGTTCGCGAGCTGCGCCCGTGCATTTTAAGTAAACTTATGATCTTGATCGCGCCGCGCGAACAACGCGCGTACTGCTCACGAACAGTTCGGAAACGGCATTATTTAAATTTGCACTATCGACCTTTGCGTGAGTTGCGTCGAGGAGGCGCACTAACATATTGCAGTACCTATCTGCAAGCGCGGTAGCGCATTAGGTGCGCGTGCGCTAGATCTGAATGCACCCTGTGGTCCACAAAAATTAATGATTGTTCCAATTTTTTGGGAGTTCATTTGCGTATTTACGGTAAAGTTGTCCATACGAGTGCATACGTACGTAGTACGTACGAGTCTGTGCCTACCATGGCCAAAAACCAATGCACGCCACTGCCACTCAGAGGCAACACGACAGCGTTTGTGAAGGATTCATACCATTTTGTCGATGAGATTAAACATCTACGTCTTCATGACAATGACGTAATGCTTAGTTTCGATGTACAATCCTTGTTTACATGCCTACCAGATAAGGATTGTACTGAAATTGTTTCCAAGAAGCTAGCAGAGAATAACTTACGTTTAGAATATGTAGAACTCCTAGAACACTGCCTCACATCTGGCTACCTGCTGTGGAACAATAATTTCTATGAACAATCGGGGACAACCAAGCCTCATCACTTTTATAAAAAATTTGTTTGGTGAGCGACGCGACGAAGCTCCGCCCCCGTGTGACTTTAACCAATTAGGACCTTGCAGTAACGAGATGCCAAAATATATGTTAACTGGTTTTGGGGATGTTAGTCGCATCCAAAGAGTATAATAATGTAACGGGTAAAGAGAGCCCTCTCGTGTGACTTTTTGCCATGACATGTTTGAAGCGCCACCTACATTTCTTAACGATAACTACGACCCACACACACATGCACACGACCTGTGCACACATATAAAACCTATACACGATTGAAGATTCCCTTTCCCAGTACCGAACTATTTTGTTCTAACATTATTGAGTAACATTTGTTATCAAGAAACAGACATCAAGAAAATTAGAACAAAATAATTCGGTACTGAAAAACATTAAAGATGGATTTAAATAAAACGACTATGTACTCAACATAAATTTTCTTTATTTTCTATTTTTACAATTTTTATGTTTGTATGTCATCATCATAGCTTATTTACACGAACAAAATCCAACTGATAGACCGACACAAACTGCAAATGATTATAATTTAATTTTGTGTCGGCAAACATTTTATATTTACTTATCCTAATGTTTGGGCCATTTTACTGGGTTGCTGACTAGGTCTTTCATCAAAATTATATTTCCTTTTTAAACATTTATAACATTTATTGGGCACATTTCTGCTTAGAAAAGAAATTGCTTCCGAATATGCATCGGTGCGGTATTGTAGAAATAATGAAAACTCACTGCAGTCACAACACAACACAAAATAGCGTATATATCGCGTAGTAAAAAGTTTCTAGATATTTATCTTGGTACTAAAACGGAAGAGCAAGCTTGATTCAACGTTCGTAACGAATTAACGATGAAATTATCTTAAAATCTAAGATATACACATAAAAAAAACACAAATCATAGGGAAGCGCAGACGCAGGCTATGGCGGCCATTTGAACATGAACTGACTGACAGAAGCAAGTGCTGCTATTATTTTGAAACCTTCACGACGGAAATATCCACGAAAAAATAGGTTTTTAATAATAATCATAGTTGATTACTTACAAAGTTGATTATCTAGATATTAGTGAATAATTATTTTTTTATAATAATTTAAATTTATTTTTTAATTTAGACCACAGAGACACCTATCGCAAACTAGAACAAACCTAAATAAATGTTTCACAGCCCTTGCGAAAAGATGGCGCTGCTTTCTTTGTCACAGAGCTAGATGTATGCAACTGTCCCCCCCTATCCCACTGTGTGTTGATTGCTGACGTCCTGTGTTTTCTCCGTGTTTTTTTACTACTGTTTACGACCCCTCGCGCGTGTTTACCGGACTTGTTTTGTTATGTGATATGGCTTCATCTCGAAACTTGACGATGGAAGAAAGAAGTCGCATTATGGCGCTTCATGAAGAAGGACTAAATATTAGTCAAACTACAAATCAGCTGGTAATATCCGTAAGTGTTTTAAGCATAATATTGTTTAATTAGTCTGAATAAAAACAGATAAAAAATGTTTGTCCAGTTGTAGAATTTAGAATATATGAACCGATTTTGATTAACAAGAACTACAAAATATATTCGAATTAAATTAACTAGTTTTAGTTGTTTAAAATAGTTGATATACTTTTTATTACTACACAAAATATATAATCATGAGTTTAGTTTAAGAATAGACTTACTGATGAGCGTTGGTTAATTAAGGAACATTTTACTAATGTGTTATTAGATATATAAGTTTTTAAACCCCCTATTTTGAGTAGGGACGTTTCCAGAATTAATTTTAATTAATTAATTATTTTTCAATTTATTTATTATTAATTAATTTCGCATTAATTATTATCTGTGTATATTCTCGTAGTTTAAGCATCCAAATGTACAAGTAATGGTTATAGTGGCTAAAAGTATTTTGTAACAAATTTCAAAGTTATGTTTCCACCATTTTGTTTTTTTTTTAATTATCTCCTTTAATGGTGGTATGCGCCGAATTATAAATCTAAAATAGTATAAATCTAAAAAAGAAAGTATAATAATAATATAATCTAACAATAAAGGAGGACAAAAGGGTTGTTTACTCAATGTAATGTATCAAGTGACTCAGTCCATTCAATTTTTTTGGGATATATTTTATTGGCATCTAATGTATTCATTGTTAATAAGAAAACGTAAGTAGTTATAAATAAAGGGTGCTAATTAAACTACTACTTTGTAATAGCATTTTTCGCCTCTAAAAAACTACACTGTCTTCTAAATTACTAAGTCCGCAACAACTAGCGAACGTCTGAATTATTATATCTCAGCCATTTTTAATAGAACTCAGTGTTGGATATGGGTGTAGGTGAGACAAAGAAAAGACGTGTATACTCAACGACTGTTATATTTCGAATGAATGACAGTTGCAGAAAGTATGATTGAAGTGAACATTGAATGATTGAATGCTTGACGAATGATTTAAGTATGCTATGTATGAACTTGGATATTTGTATAGGTATATACGTACATAATGCGTATATTCCTCAAATATTCAAGTATTTATATTATCATAAGTACATTACTGCATTTCAAATTACAATATCTTTGATTAACAACTTAGATTATTTATTGTAACCAAAACATAATATAATAGCATTCAAATAAAATAATTTAACTAAAAACAATCAAAAATAATATTAAACAGTTTAAATTAAGTTCAACTTATGCCTTAATTCTAAAAACTTCGCAGCGTGTACCATTTTCGTGAAGATGTCAGCTAGTTGATCTCCTGTGGAAATATATTCTAGCTTTATTACTTTGTTAGCAATTTGTTCCCTGGTAAAGTGGTACTTTATATCGATATGCTTGGACCTTTTGTGATTTGTGGGATTATTAGCAATGCTAATACAACTGTTATTATCTTCAAATATAATTATTGGCTGTTTTATCGGAATAGAAATACTACATAATAATGATTTTATCCAAATAGCTTCTCTTACAGCTTCAAATAAAGCCATATATTCAGCTTATCTTATCTTAAAGCCATATATTGATCTAAAGTTAATTTACCTTCACAACGTTCTACCTTTATACCTAAAAATAACTTAATTTCATGTAAATCTATCATACTAAATTCTTTCAATAAACGATTTTTATACAATTTTAAACTGTGTATATCTTTTGTACAAACTATTAAATCATCGACATATAAAACAATGTATACATTTTTATCCATGATATTCTTATCTAATATGTATAAACAAGGGTCTACTATAGAACTTTTGAAGCCTATATCCTTAAGAGTATGATCGAAACGCTCAAACCAACATCTAGATGATTGTTTCAAACCGTACAGTGTTTTATTTAACTTGCAAACTTGATTTGAACTAGCTGAGACACCCTCTGGCACTTCCATATAGATGTCTTCCTTAAGAATGCCGTTCAAAAAGGCAGTTTTTACGTCCATATGATGGACATGCATATCAAACTGATTTGCAAGAGCTAAAATAAATCGGAAAGTTGATATTCGAGCTACTGGAGCGAACGTTTCGTCATAATCTTGTAAGTATTGTTGAGTGAAACCACGAGCTACTAGACGAGCTTTATACCGTGTAGGTTCACCCAACTCGTTATTTTTAATTGTAAATACCCATTTCGAGCTTATTATGTTAACATTTTTAGGTTTTTCTACAAGAGTCCAAGTATTATTACTATGAATAGACTCTATTTCACTTTCTATGGCTTTCAACCATTTACTAGAATCATCCCTATTAAAAATGTCATCATAGGTGCATGGCAGTGATTGAACAGTTGTAAGCGATAAGTAAAAATCAGGGTCATTAATCTTTTTATAATCAATTGGGGGTAATTTGAGAATTCTTTCACTACGTCTCAGTTTGCTAGATGAAGGTCCAGCTTCTGAGCTATTATCAGGGGAATGATTATTTTTGTGTTTGTTGCCTATTAACTTTGCCGATTTCTCGTCGTTATCGGACTTATTAATTTCGGCGGGAATTTGAACAGTGTACACCACGGTATACGAGAAGGCTGACATTGGATAGTTTTATAATATAATCCCTTTTCCAACGATCTCTGATCGAAATACTCCTTCCATAAATCATAACACTGTCCATTATATTTTGTTAAAATTTCTGAATAAAATGGTTTCACATAAATTTCTTGTCCTTCTGTACTTCCAATTTTTGCCAATCTATCCGCTTCCTCATTACCGCGTATCCCAATGTGTGAAGGAACCCATTGCAACCTCAGATTCACTCCTTTCTCCGTTAGTTCTTCGATTTTAGAGAGTATCTCGTATGCTATCGGTGTACCTCTGAAACCAGAGGCGCATCGAGCTATATGATATAACGCACTCTTACCGTCTGAACACATAACAGCTCTTTTTCCAGCCATGGTTTTTATGTATGATAGTGCTTTTGAGATTGCAATAAGCTCCAACGACATGATACACACATTTCCTTTAACTTTAAAGCATAAACTAGAATTTTCTTGCGAGTGAACGTAAAATGCAGCTCCCCTACCTTTGTTACTCATAGATCCATCTGTGTAAATTATTACCCAATCAGCATATTTTTCTATTAATTCTTGCATTACAGTATGTTTCAACAGATTTAATTCGTAACAATCTTTAGCTCGATGCATACTATCCAAACTAACCGAGATCAAATTATTCGTGTCAATGTAAGAGACCCATGTTTTTAAGGTAAACATCTCTAATGGGGAGGATGAGGCTATTTGGACATCTTTAATATCATTCAAAACATTCACAAGCAATGGAATCTTTTTGTTTGTCCAATAGCTGTTGGTGGTAAATATACTTAATTCTTTTAATAATTTAATTGTAACATTGTTAGTCCAGGATAGGGATTTTAAACAATATTTGTAGGCTAAGAATTTTCTTCTTATGTGCAATGGTGGAATACTTAGCTCACTCTCCATGGTGTGGATCGGCGTTGATTTTATAAAACCACCTATAATAATTCTCAGTGCTTGATTCTGTATTTTCTGTAATTTATATAAATGTGTATTCGCACTGTTGTCGTAAATAAAACAACTGTAGTCTACACGACTTCTGACTATCGCTATATATATTCTGCGTAAATGTTTGGGGTGTATACCCCAAGAAGTACCTGCTAGAACTTTGAGTATGTTTAAGTATTTCTGTGTCTTTCTAACTACTTCATTAACATGCCGTCCCCATCGTAGCGATCTGTCTAGCCATAACCCTAAATATTTGTAACTATCTACTAATTCTAAAGCAGTATTGTTTATTTTCAATGTTATATTTTGTCTCCTAAATCCTCTGCTAAAAATACATAATTTTGATTTACTATTCGACAAACACAACCCTAATTCACCTAGACAAGACGAAAATATGTCTAATGCTTCTTGTACTTTGAGTGTACTATCTGAAAGGGTTTTGTCTGTACTATACAAGAAAAAAATCATCAGCGTACTGACACATATGTACATTCTTAATTTTAGAGAATAGTTTAAAAGTTACAATATTAAATAATAATGGTGATATGGGGTCACCCTGGGCTAATCCTAAACTTGTATATCTGATCATAGTGTCATCTTCATTGAATTCATCAGTAACTTTAAGATGTCTTTCGTTCAAAAAATTCCATAAATATGAGCATAATTTGTTTCCGATCCCGATTTCTGTTGGATTCTTCAAGTAAAACGAGATGATATTTTAGACTTGCAGTTTTATTAACTTAACGCTACGATACACCTTTAGTACAGAGTGCAGACAGAGATACAGATCATAGATAATACACACAGACTATAGACCTTTTACTATAGACAAGAGAACAAATGTTGCCAAAGTATTATATTGACTTATACTAACACCCCCCTTCAATGTAATACTTCCCTTCTCTTTAAAACAATGTACATAAACTAAGATTAACAAAAAAACAATTCAGTCTTCTAACATGTTACACATATTTATGAATTTATACAACAAATTTTTATTGATTGCTTTTGTGAACATATCTGCAATCTGATCTTCAGTTTTTATATATTTTAAAACTAGTTTTCCCCGTCTAATTAACTCTTTAATATAATGAAACCTTATATCTATGTGTTTAAGACGCTTAACACAATCAGTATTAGCAATCATTATGGCACTCTGATTATCACTGAACATTACTACAGGGCAGAGATTTTCTATTTTAAAATCATGATATAATAAATTTATCAGCCCACAAGCATCTGCTGCAGCCATACTAATTGCTATGTACTCCGACTCTGTAGATGACAGACTAACACTAGCTTGCCTTTTTGAGCACCATGAAATCAAACAATTTGAAAACATGAAACAGTAACCAGTTGTAGACTTTCTATTTTTTAAATCTCCCCCCCAATTAGCATCACAATAACCAATCAACTTATCATTATTGCACTTATATATCAGACAATAATTCATGGTACTCTTAATGTATCTCAAAACTCTCTTCAAAGCCATTAATAACATGTTATTTGCTTTATTTTGGTATCTGCTCAGAATGGACACTGCTACACAGATATCTGGTCTAGTTCCTAATGCTGCATAGGATAGCATGCCAATGATTTTCCTGCATTTGTTTTCAATATTTTTATCAATTATAGAGTTACAATTTTCCTCTAATATTTTAACATTAAAATTGAAGTCCATAGGAGTAGACATGCTTTTACAATTATACATTTCAAATTTGTGTAATAAAGATTCTAAATATTGTTTTTGACTCAATTTGGTGACTTTATTGTTAAAATCCTGTTCTACTCGTATCCCTAAAAAATACGATATAAATCCCAAATCTTTCATTTTAAATTCAGAGTTTAATAACATTTTTAAGTCAGAAATTTCATTTTCATTGTTACCAAAAATCAATAAGTCATCAACATACAGTAACATATAGGTACTGCCATTATTAGTATGTTTCATATATAAACAAGTATCACTTTGGGATCTTACAAAATCTTGCCTCTTAATCACTGAGTTAAATTTATCGTTCCAGTACTTGGGTGATTTCTTTAAGCCATATAATGACTTATTCAGTTTAACAGTATTGTTATGCCCGCTATAGGCTCCCTCAGGTAATTGTAAATAAACATCTTCATCAATATTCCCATATAAAAATGCTCCTGTTACATTCATCTGATAGATGGGTAAGTTTAATTTAGTTGCAATTGACACAAACAGTCTAAAAGTAGCCAAATTAGCCACTGGAGCATAAACTTCATATGAATCTAACAGGTCATTTTGTTCGAAGCCCCTAGCCACAAGTCTAGCTTTATATTGAATACACCCATTTGTATTTTTAACTTTGAATACCCACTTACTACTTATAATCTTTTCACTTACAGGTTTTTCACAGAAGTCCCAAGTTTTGTTTTCATTCAGGGTTTGCAGCTCTCTCTCTATGGCTTCTTGCCATTTTCTGGCATCTCGTCTTTGCATGGCTTCTTGATACGTCTTGGGCTCATTGTCTTCAATAGAAACATAATGGCACTTATAGAATGAGGTTTGCTTCCTGACCCGGGCAGTTCTCCGGTACTGTGATGTTTCACCTTCTTCATCATCGGAGCTCTCATCACTGAAGCTTGGAAAATACTCACTTCCGTTACTTCCTGTAGATATATCCACAGTGTCTTCTAACTGGGTAGACTGCTGATCACCCTCACTGGATTCTACCTTCTTCACACTTTCGTTTGAGTGTACTGACTGTTCTTTAGACCCTTGATCCTCATCAGTCTCTTCGAGTCTATCCGAGTCATGTTCCAATAACTCTAGCTGCTCTGTTTTAGTTTTAGGTTGGTCCAAGAAAACTATGTCTCTCTTTATTTCCACACAGTTTTTATTTTCAAAGAATACTCTATAGCCCTTAACGTCTTCTCCATAACCCACCATTATTCCTTTCTCTCCTTTGGCATCCCATTTTCTTCTTTTTTCCTTTGGGATGTGGGCAAAAACAGGGGTTCCAAATATTTTTAAATAATTTATATCAAAATGTTTGTTTGTCCATACCTCAAATGGTGTTTTTCCGGGTTCATTGCTTTTACTTGCCCTGTTTAATACATATGCCGCTGTTTGAACTGCTTCTGCCCATAACTTCTTTGGCAAATCTTTTGCACATAACATCGTTCTTGCAGCCTCTACCAGCGTTCTATTTTCCCGTTCTGCTTTTCCATTTTGTTCAGGAGTATATGGCACCGTGGTTTGGTGTATGATACCCCGTTCAGCAAACATGTTTTGCACTCCCTTGTTAACAAATTCCAGTCCATTGTCACTTCGAAAACAGTGTATTTTATTGTTTGTAGTATTTTCTGCTTTATTTATGAAGTTTTCAATACACTTCTTCACTTCATCCTTTCCTTTAACAAAATACACAGATCTATAATTAGAGTAGTCATCCTTCATAATAACAAAGTATCTGGAGCCTCCCACAGATGGCACCTCCATGGGTCCACACGTGTCAGCATGTATAAGTTCACACGGCCTAGTTGTTTTTGTTTCACTACTATAGAATGGCAAACGACTTACCTTTCCTTGCAAGCAGCTCCTACATTTATCTTCGGTATTGTCTTTCACAGAAACGTTGTTGTTCCTAAGCACGGCCTTCACTTGTTGCAAGTTTTGGTGAGCCAGTCTCTCATGCCAGTCTTTGAGACTTGATTGCACTTGAGTCATATTTGCTCCTTCGCATTTGTAACGAACGTCCAATAAATACATATCGCCGATACGATTAGCCATTGCACATACTTTGTTCTGTTTAATGAATTTGCACAAGTTATCATCCGTGATCATTGTATAACCTCTATCTGTCACGCAGTTGACAGACAACAAGTTTGTTTTCAGTTCTGGCACAAATAATACATTATCTATGGTAGTGTCTATCCATTTCTTTCCATCGTGTACTTGCAGCGCCACCTTTCCGCAACCATGTGCACTTATCGAATTCCCGTTACCAACGATCACAGATTTATTGGACAATGGGAAATATGTCGTAAAAAGTTTACGATTGTGGCACATATGCTGACTCGCACCAGAGTCCACTAACCACTGCGATTTTTGAAAATTTCCATTCGAAACCACGAATGCATTACTAGCGTTACTGTCCTTAACTCTGTTTTTCTTGAACCAGCACTCACTTTTTAAATGTCCCACCTTTTTGCAGTAATAACACTTTTTCACCGGCCTCTCATCACTGTTCGAGTTGTTATTGTTTATATAGTTACTTCTACACTCACTTTGGAAATGTCCTAGTTTATTACACTTATAACATTTTACGTTTTTCTTTCCTAATTTCTTTGCTACAAAAGCCGCCGCTGGTTGCTGAGACACGTCCTGTCTATCCGTTAAACGTTCCTCTTCTATTAGAAGCCGAGCAACAAGATTATCATAGGTTTGTTTCTCCTCCGGTGCAGACTCCCAGGCAGAAACAAAATTCTTATAATCGGCTGGAAGCGACATCAACACTTTTGTTATGACAAATTTCTCGGAAATGCTTTCTCCCATCTGCTTTAACTGATTCTTCAATTCTTCGATTTTAGATAGAAATGAGGACATGGGTGTTCCATCTTCATATTTGAACTGAAAGAATCGTTGTTGAACAATGTGTACGCTTGTTTCCGATGTTTGTTCGTAGACACTCGATAGTTTTCTCCACATTTCCGCTGATGAAGTACATGTTAAAATATTCATCATTGCACTTTCTGACATTCTTGTCACCAACCACGTTTGCGCTCTTGCGTCTAGCTTTTCCCATCGTGCCTGTTCAGTAGCTTCTTCCGGCTTTACCTTGTTACCTTGAACCACGTCAAGCAAATCCTGACTTCGCAGCATAATCACTGATTGGAATTTCCAGACATTCCAGTTCGAGGCACCTTCCAGTTTGATGTGTGTACCAAATGTCTTATTTTCTTCCATTATGTACTTATTTTCCTTCCTGCTTGTCCCGTCCTTGTAATACAAGTATTTTTCGTCCCGACCTCGTGTGCCGTCGGTCTAACCTCAAAACCGGCGTTTCCGGGTAGATGTCGCCGATAAGATTATTGTTCCTTTTACTCGTTTTACTTATTCTTTTCGGCACTGGGCCCATAACCTGTTGGATTCTTCAAGTAAAACGAGATGATATTTTAGACTTGCAGTTTTATTAAATTAACGCTACGATACACCTTTAGTACAGAGTGCAGACAGAGATACAGATCATAGATAATACACACAGACTATAGACCTTTTACTATAGACAAGAGAACAAATGTTGCCAAAGTATTATATTGACTTATACTAACAATTTCATTTAATATCAATATCATTTTATTAATTGATACATTGTTGTATGCATTTTCAACATCTATAAAACACGCGACTGTTGCATAACTTTTCGAGAAATCTAATTGAATTTGTGTAATCAATCTCGTTAAACAGTCTTGACATGATTGGCCTCTTCTGAAACCCGACGTATATGGTGACAAAATATTATTTTTCTCTATATACCACTCAATGCGTTTAGTCAGTACGGAGTGAAAAGTTTTACACAAGCATGAAATTAAGCATATAGGTCTTAATTTGGGATTACTGTCTGAATTTGTAGCTGGTTTTGGAATAGGCATCAAAACTATGTCACGCCACTGTACGGGTACCATACTAGTATTCAAAATTTCATTATAAAGATTAACTAAAAATAATTTTCCTATGGCTGGTAAATTAAATATCATAGTATAAGACAGCCCGTCCCCACCAGGTGCTGTATCCTTACTTTTTAGTGAATTACACATTTCATGTATTGTAACCGGGAGTTCCAACTGTGCGTTTAATGAGTTAAATGTTGGTTTCTCATAGCATACATAATCAGGAGCTAAACCCGAGATTAGAGTTACTTTCTGGTCCCTTGACGGATATGATTTAGCTGAACTACACCCTTTCAGCCATCGCATTTGCTTCCACATTTCCGATACCGTTGTTGACTCATCAATGCTTGTATAAAAATTATGGCGCTCATCTAACCAGGCTTTACTAATAGCTTTCTTAGCGATCGTTGTCTTTTCTTCTAGAATGTTTAAATTGAAGGGGGTAGGATTTGACCTAAAATGACTTAGAGCTAACCTCCTGTTGGCTACTAATTTAGAGAGTGATTCCTTCCAGTAAGATTTGGGTTGGAAACCCGGTCTATAATGCTTAAGTGGTTTTGTATACGGTATATATTTATGCGCTGCAGTATTAATGATGTTTATGAAATAATCGTAATTTTGTTGACTTCACCCCCAAAATACTGCGCTCCATTGCTCTTTGGCAAACCATAAGTTTGGTCTTCTGCAGTTCGGTCAAAGACCAGGTTTGGGAGCCGTAGGTAAGGACGGGCAGGATACACATGTCGACAAGTTTGCGCTTTAGAGAAAGCGGGAGTGTGCCTTTCATTAGATCTTTCATGGACCAGTAGCACTTCCAGGCGTTCTCGATGCGACGATCGATTTCTTTGCCTTGCCTGTTTTCGAAGCTTACTAGCTGGCCCAAGTAAATGTATTCGTCGACATATTGTATTACCTGCCCATCTACCTCGATAATTTGCTTCCGTCTATTAGTCATAACCTGGGTTTTTGACCTGTTCATAGAGAGACCAACTTTAAGGCTTGCCTCGTTGAGCTCACGCAGCATGGCATTAAGCTCTGCAGCGGTAGAGGCAAACAAGACAATATCGGCGGCGAAACGAAGATTTGTAAGCCTTCTCTCGCCGATTTTAATGCCTTTGTCTGCCCAAGATGTTGTTAGCGTTCTAAATACTTCTTCGAGCGTTGAAGTAGACAGTTTTGGGGAGAGAGGGTCACCTTGTTTTACGCCTTTTTCTATAGGGAAGGATGGTCCGGAAGAATTTAATTTAATATTGGCAGTACTATTATCGTATATTAATGTAATAAGGTTTATGTATGCAATGTTAATATTTTGGTTATTTAAAGCTTCAAATATTGTGGTATGCTTTAAACTATCGAAGGCTTTGGAATAATCAACAAACGCTAGATGTAGGGGTAAATTATACTCATTGGATTTTTCAATAACTTGATTGATAGTTTGCAGATGGTCGGTAGTGGAAAAACCAGGACGAAAGCCTGCTTGTTCTGGAGGCTGTTGTGAATTTAATTGGTCGGCAATCCGGTTCTCAATAACTTTAATAAGAATTTTGTAAATATGAGAGATGAGGCTAATTGGTCTGTAGTTACCAATGTCGCTCTTATCACCTTTTTTATGGAGGAGAATGATATTGGCGTGGCAAATTTTATCTGGAAGCACTCCCTTATACATGATGTTGTTGCAAAGGTTGGTTATGTGAGGAAGGAGAGTAATGCTTCCTGTCTTAAGTGCTTCAGTGGTAATACCGTCATCTCCGGGGCTTTTGCCGTTCTTCATAGTCCTTATGACGCTATGTACTTCATAACCCGTTATAGGTGGGATCATTCTTGGATCTGGACTAGTGTATGGTACTGCTGATTTAATTTTAGGCAAATCAGAGTAAAGTTTCTGGTAAAATTTGGTACTGATATCTATGATATTATCCCTGTTTCTCTGTTTAACACCCTGTTCATCAGTAAGACTAGTAATCCAAGATTTTACCCTATTGACGCCCTCTTTAGCTACTCGAAGAGAAGTGTGCTTTTCTATAACTGATTTAACGAGAAGTGAGTTCAGTTTTCTAAAGTCATTACGTATGCTACGTTTCACTTTTCGATCTACTTCATAATATTATGATGGTGAGCACTTTTGGATCTTTTCTCTTTCGGCTATCAGTTCTAAAGATTTATCGGAGAGCTTTGCTTTATTTTTCTTCTGTGGTTTAATGGATTTGCTTGCTTTGTCTATTGCGGTTTTCAGGTGATTATATTGGGAGTCGACATCGTCGATATCAGCTGCTAGGTTCTTGAAATGGTTTTTTAATTGTAGATTAAACTTTTGACTTTGTTGATGCAGAGTGTGTTTGTCATGTCTTTTAATTGTACGTGTAAAAAGGTTTTTACGATGTTGTTTAATATTTACTGAAAATTTTACTCGAATTGGGCGGTGATCTGAACTGAAATTTATTTTATTTATAACTGCTACATCTTTTATGACGAACTGGTTAGATGCGAGAACGTAATCTATTTCGTTTGTGGTTCTGTTATCAGGAGAAATCCAAGTCCAGCGACGTTGCGGTTTTTTATAAAAGAAGCTGTTACTAATTTTAAGATTTTACCCAAAGGAAAATTGGAGTAACCTAGTACCACGCTCATTTCGACTTCCTAGTCCGTGTGGTCCAAGTAAGTCTTGGTTATCCATGTCTTCTCTTGAACCGATCTTAGCATTAAAATCACCAAGAACTATGTTCCAAGTACCTCGGTGATCATCGCATGCTTTATTGAGAATTCTAACTAAAAACTCTTCTATATCATCATCATTATGCGAAGATGTTGGTTCGTAAACCTGAATAAGCGTCAGTTTGGTTATTAGAAATTTTAAATTTTAAGATCGCTATCCTTTCTGAAACGCCAATGAATTCCACAATATTATCGCGCCACTTTTTGGCTACAAGAAATCCTACACCATGAAGACCGCTTGTTGTACCGAAATGAAAAAATACACTACTGTCCGTTTCTACTGTTTGTTCTCCCAACCGTACTTCTGATAGGCCAATGATATCCCATTTGATGGTTTTAAAAGCGTTGTCTAGTTCTACAAGACGCTCATCACGCATTAGAGTGCGAACATTGTACGTAAGGATGTTGAGGTTGAGAGAGTTCGAGTCCTTTGGGCACGCCGTGGTCGTTTGACGGGGTATCAATCTCGCCCGGGGATTCTTAGCACCCCATGCTCCAGGGCTCCTCCGGCTACCGTCATCGCCGGATTTCCTCCTGGAGACGCCGGGAACTCGGGGCCGTTTTTTGGATAGTTGGTTCATCCGCCACGCTGGTCCTTTGCGTGTTGGCGGATCGCCAGAGCCTCGTTCGTTAATCAGCAGACAGTACCACGAGCAGGTGAGGTTGGCTTGGGTTCTGTAGGTTGGTATTCAGAACCCTTTACTATCCTGCTTAATATACTTACTATCTATAAATGAGGTATAATAGTGTTTAAAGTGAATATGGTTAATGTTTAAAGTTATTAGGTGACTTTTACATTATGGAAAGCAGCCCCTTTAACCGAAGTGGCAGGACCGCTCGCACCCCGCCCCCTGTGTCCTCAACACATCCTAACGCGCCGAGCCAGGAGGACAACGTCCTCGAAGTAATTTCAACTCCGGAAATCCAAAACTGGATGACGTCAATTGAAACCTGCCTAAAGGAGGTGTGTTGTATTGCATCAGAGGGTAAATTGAACTCAGAACAGAAACTGCGAATTAGTTCTCTATGCCGAAAAGTGGGTCACAGTACTTCGCAGATAAGCCGTCCAAGCCCATTCTACAATTAGAACCCTTCAAGTCCAACTTGATCTTTCACAACAATTAGAAGACCTTAAGTCGAGTATTGACGAGTCATCGAAATCTGCGCACGGGACTTTGTTTGATTAGCGCGTACATGCATAAATACCTTTAGGGCTTGACGTTTCGACCGGGTTACTTACGGTTTATAGGTTTTACCTTGGTATCACGGTGCTATAACTGCCAGCAGTATGGTCATGCGGCCAAGTCATGTCGGGAATCAACACACACCTGCGGACACTGTGGAGGTCAAGGACACTCAATAAAGGAATGTATGAAGAAGGCTGAGGCACCACAATGCGCCACTTGTCTGCATTTCAAGAAGCCGAGCAACCACAAAACCGGTGCTGCTGACTGTCCGACGAAAACTTTGGCCGAAAAGAGGTACATTAACTCAATTGATTATGGAAGCGCCTAAGAGCGCCGTCAACTAAGGTAGTTTCTGACCTATTCTCTTTTAAGTTATACTGTTATGATTCATAATATTATTAATGACTTAGATAATTTCTCTGTATCCGAGTGTAAGACTTGTGATGCTGAAAATTGCAAACAATGTCTATCGTCTTACAATAAACCATTAACAATACTAACACAAAACATACGCAGTATTTTTAAGAATTTTGACAATTTTAGTACGTTTAAAAAGAGATTAAGCATAAATTGTGACTTTATTATTGGTAGCGCCATCTATCTGTTTAAGACGGACTACTAGTCGTCTCATCCATATTTCGCAATATTAGTTCCATTCATTCATTTGACCACTTTTGGAATGAGCGATGTGAACCCCGCCACTTCCTTACCAATCCTTTCGCATGCCTGGCGCGTAACGCACGTACGCGCTTCCGCAAACCTCTGGAAATAAACGAATCGCCGAGAGGACGCACACGATACCGCGCCCGTGTCGCTCCTGTGCTGCATCGCCTCCTTACTGCTGCTGCCGGATAGCGAACTTTTGTGATAATCCGCCCGCGGGTGTGAACGTGACAGTTTTGTGATCGCATCGGGAAGAACGCCGCCCGCCATCTTGTACTGCTCAACGCTGGAGAGCCAGGTATGCGTGCTTTTTCCCATAGACCTACATCGCTCGCTCACCTCTTGGCGATAATCAGCCATCCTCCAAAAATACAGTCCACTTAAAGATATACCTCGTTTATTTCCAAACCATTTTTTTGGTCCGAACGACCCGGATTCATATATCCGTATTCCCGCTCGCGTAGGTATCTTTTATAAGTGCCTACCTAGGTAGTTGTAGCACCTAGCTGCACTCCTAGTTCGTAAATATATACCCATCACGTGGTTATTCCCGCACCCCCAGTAGGTAATATACTCAACGTAGCTACCTACTGACTTACAATAATAATTATAAACTAGGTATATAGTCGTTTTGTAAATTCATAATTTCAAGCGCCTTTTACCACCGCCTTTAAAGTCGTTGCCTTATTATTAGGTACAAGTACTTACTTTCCGCATAACATAAAACTACAGCATAATTTTAGGTTATTTACTTCTGTACGAGCCGCTAGCCCGTACAGTAGAGTTGTAGCGAAGTGGGTTGTTTCAGCAGACGGGATGTAGACAGGAAATAAAATCACTGTATTGTGTCCGTGCTACCGGAGTGGGTTTATTGTTCACACTAAGCATATAAAATATTAACCTAAATAACATCGACTACGCGTGTAAGTAAAATAGCATAATCAACGAAACAATTTAATGCTTAGTAATGTAAAAAGTTAAACAACTAAAATCATGTGGCGATGCTCGTACATCCTGCCAACAACAAAAAAAAACAAAACCCAAAGTAGAAAAGTAAAAATTAATTATAAATTGTATAAAGTACATAGGTAAAAATCAATCTATGTTAGACTCGAGCTGGCATCGGAGATGTTCCGCGGTGCAGGTGAGTAGTGCAGGGGGATGCTGCATCTTGATGTTCGATGTTGTTTGCTGTCGTACTATCCTCATTAGTTGTTACGTCTCTCCTTTCCGGATGGACTCGTGGTTGCTGCACTTCCACCATTTCAATCTCTGCTTTCAGTTCCTGGGGAGTTATTATGTTGGTTTGAGGGAGGCAGAAACGACGCGATCTCAACTTACAGTACATCCATATACTGAATACTATTCCGCATACTGTCACGACACCATACAGAATGTAATGATGTTGCTCTGCATTGACTGATGTCAGAGCTTGTATATCTTGTTGTTTCTTCATCAACTCTATTTTCTGCTTTAAGCCATTCAGTTGTTCTTCATGTGTTTCTAGTTTCAAATCTGTTAGATTCCAAACTCTGTTGTTGGTCGATAATAAATAGTTGATGTTTGTTTCTGGAATATAGATGTCATCTTCACTCCCTAGTTCCATTCTGCTTTGGAAATTGTAGTGAGAGTGAATGAGATGGTTATCGCCGCGCATCAGACATCCTGTAGCTAACGTGATTATTCCTGTGTTACGTATGGTCAGTGACGTAACGCCAGCTGGGCAAAAAATGCGCATAGTGCATTCCTCGCAACACGCGAACAGCCAGGCGTCCTTGCTGTGTAGTTTATTCCATTCATTGATGCAACTTGATACTTTAGTGCGGCAACTTGATACCCCTCGATTGTTTATTATGTCTGCTTCACATATGTTGGAAGCTGTTTTTATTTCGAATATAGGTGAATTGAAGTTGCATAACATGTGGTGTTGGTTAACTTGTACACATAACGAAAGCTGTTGTTCGTCAATGGGTATTAACATGTCCTTTCTCAAATTCACAGCAATGTAATTAGCGGTAGGCACGATACTGATCGTCGATCTTCCTTTGATGTGTCGAATTGGCAGGACCTTTGTTAGTTCGTATTGTTCATCCGTCACCAATGGTATTTTTACTTCAAATATAAGAAAGTCTTCAACCAGTTTTCCTCGCACACTGGATAATTTGTACATCTCTCGGGTACATCTGAGATTATTTGTGCACGGTAGAGATAATCCTTTAGGTACTTGGCCCGATATGATGTTCAGTTGTTTCTCAAAGGCATCAGGTTTCAGCAAATGCGTGTCCACCTTACCGTTTCGTAGATCTGTGACTAGTTCTATCATTGTGTCTTGGATTCTTCGCAAGTTGTTCAACATCATGTTCGCGGCGAGTGCGGTAGCCGTGATAAAGCTTGCTATGTCTTGTTCTGTTTTTAGTTGTTGGACAGAATCCCTTATTTGTTTATTCATGACGATGAACTGTCGATTCATGACAAGTTCGTTTCTTTTCAGTAAATTGTATTCACTTTCGATTATTGAGGTGTGATGCTTGTATAAATTCTGCAAGTGCTTTTCGTTGCTTTCGATCAGATTAATGTCTTTATGGTATTGGTCTGCAAACTTGTCGTCAAGCACGCCGAAGAGAACGTTGGCTATGTTGCCTATACCATTTATGAATCCTCGTTTATTGCGTCTTCCGTGTTCCGAGTGAAGCATGTCGTTGTAGTGTTTCAACTCGTTCAGTTCATGCTCAAATTGTGTCGATATAGCAAGACAGGCCATGTTTCGGTGGCCAAATCCACGTAGTTGTTCAATGTATTGTTCAACGGCGGATACTGTTTTCCAGTACGTAGACATGTTGTAGTAAACTACTAGGTTCCACTCATCTTGTATTATTTGGAGCTCTGCTATTTTGTCGAAGTATATAAGTCGTGATGAATCTAGAGAGGTAACATTGACAAATTGATGTGCGGATGCTGTCGCACCAGTCACCATTAGTAGTAACAACGTGCTCAAGCAAGTCTGGAACAGCCCTTTCTTTGGGGTTCCGTGCACCCTTGTTCGTTGTCGTGGTGGCTTACTCGAAGTTGGATCTGTTTGTTTCTCATCGGAGCTTGGTGCAGGTCTGTTCTTGTCTTGGCTGTCAGTGTCAATGGGTAACCGGGACACTTTCGTGATAGGTCGCTTAATGGTACTTGATTTTGTCTTCACCGTAACGACTCGTACTAAGTTGTCAGCTCCAGGATGAGTTTCTGTAACCCGGCCTAGTAACCATTTGGCGGGAGGTACTTGCTCTTCTTTGATAAGTACTATATCACCGACATTGATGTTTTGGGTCGGAAATTGCCACTTTCCTCGCTGTTGTAAGGTTTGCAGATACTCGCTGGACCATTTCTTCCAGAACTCCTTGTACATATTTTCTGTTAGACGCCAACGCAAAGTCAATCTTGTGTTATCGATATTCGACGTCATGGGCGGAGCTAGTACAGGTCCGCCGACTAAAAAGTGGCCAGGAGTCAGGTAGTCGATGTCGTCAGGGTCATTTGTTAGCGCCACCAATGGTCTTGAATTGAGGCACGCTTCAATTTGTATGAGTAACGTCGTGAATTCTTCGTACGTTAACTTCTGCTCGCCAAGGACCCGTTTGAGGTGATATTTCATACTCTTAACAGCGGCTTCCCATAAACCTCCTGCTGTCGGCCACGCAGGAGCGTTGAAGTGCCATTCAATTCCGCAGTCAGCCATGTTGTTGAAAAGCTCGTCACTCACTATAAGTTGCAGTGCCTCTTGGCGTTCTTTCGTCAACGCTTTAGCTGCGCCGACGAAGTTTGTGCCGTTGTCACTATAGATATGTTTTGGCGTTCCGCGTCGTCCACAGAGCCTCTTTAATGCTGCCAGGAAGGTGACAGTGCTCAGATCTGACACTAGCTCGAGGTGAATCGCTTTAGTGCACAGACAAATAAAAACTGCAATATATGCCTTCATTGTTTTGATGCCTCGACCTTTGTTAGCCTTTATTTCTACGTGCCCAGTGAAATCGACACCGGTGTGTGTAAACGGTCGAGACGGTGTAACACGAGGCGTTGGTAGGTCAGCCATCAGCTGACTGCTACGTTGCATTTTGTAACGATGACATATAATACATTTGATTAATCGTTTCTTGATGGTTTTCATGCCACCTAGTACCCAATATTTGTTTCGAAGGTGTCCTAAAGTGAGTCTGGCACCCCCGTGTATCGTGTCCTTGTGGGCTTGGTCAATTAAGAGGTCCGTCAACCTGTTGTCTTTAGGCAAGATCATCGGATGTTTTTGCGACTTGTTCAAGTTGGCGCGTTGAAGTCTTCCGCCCACCCGAAGAATGCCTTGAGTATCCAATAATGGATTTAAACTCAGTAGTTTACTCGTGGACCTTACTTTTCTGTGTTTTTGTAAGTACGTAATGTCATCGCCAAAGGTTTTGTGTTGCGTTGTTTTGACGATTAAATGGTTAGCCGACTCTATGTCCACTGCGTTTAAGTGCGATATTCGTTTGGCATTTGTTCCATTACGTAAATTTGTAGTGAAGCGTAACACCCAACTGAGGACTCGAGTTACATGAGTCATCGAACTGTATTTTTGTAGGAGTTCTTCGACGAGTGGCGCGCTAGTAATTTGAGTCGAACAAGTTTGGTGTGACTTCTTTTGTTCTTCGCTCGTGATGAAAATGCCTTGATCTGGTATGCATTCATCTTGCAGCCATGAGGGTCCATTCCACCATAATGCATTGTTCGTGATGTCATGCGGCATAAGTCCTCGGCTCGCGCCGTCTGCAGGATTTTCTTCAGACTTGACATGTCGCCAGGAGTCGGATGGAATGATTTGTGTTATTTGTGTAACTCGATTAGCCACAAAGCTTTTCCAACGATTCACATCTCCTTGTAACCATCCGAGCACGACCATAGAATCTGACCAACAATACAAAGTGGCCATTTCTGCATTCAAAGCTTCTTTGACCTTTTTAATTAGTCGTGCGAGCAACAATGCTCCGCATAACTCTAGTCGAGGCAAAGAAATGTGTTTTTTGAGCGGAGCTAATTTGGTTTTCGCTGCTAGTAGTCTAATCTGTTGACCTCTGGTGTGAAATGCTTTGCAGTACACCACACATCCGTACGCTCGTTCAGATGCATCACAAAACCCGTACAGTTGAAAGGCTCGTGTAGTGCGGCCAATCCATCGCGGTATAGATACATCGTGAATATGTTTTATTTGTTGACGAAATTTTTCCCACTCTTGTTGTATATCTGTCGGTAATATGTCATCCCAGTTTGTTGAAGTTGCCCAAGCTTGTTGAAAAATTAGCTTGGCTTTAAGTGTAACCGGTGACAGCCATCCAAGTGGGTCATACAATTTTGATACGTCAGAGAGCAGTGTGCGCTTAGTGTTGCAATCACGCTTGTCGCAAAGTGGCATTTGTTTATATGTAAAATGATCCGTGTGCGGATTCCATGTTATGCCTAATGTTTTGTTAGTTTCGGAGTCTTTGAAATTGAACATTCCTTGGCTTATTGACTCATCGGGCAAATTCTCAAGTACTTTTATGTTGTTGCTGGCCCACTTGCGCAAGTTGAATCCCCCGCCCTTGAGCATGGTTATGAGTTCTCCTTGGGCTCTCTGTGCTGTTGTAATGTCGTTACATCCTCCTAATAAATCGTCAACGTACAGCTGATTAGAGAGGATGGCCGCTGCTAGTGGGTACTGTTCGCCGTCATCCTTGATCAATTGTTTGATCGTCCTCATTGCCAAAAATGGAGCGGACTTCGTACCATATGTTACGGTGGTCAATTGAAACTCTTGCAGTGGTTCTGTAGCCGAGTTCCGCCAAACTATTTTTTGCAGATGTTGATCAGATTCTTGAATACGTATCTGTCTGTAAAATTTTTCTATGTCAGCTGTATAGACGTATTCAAAGGCTCTCCATCGTAACATCATCGCTTGTAGATCTTGTTGTAGCTTCGGGCCGCAGTTCATAAGTTGATTTAAACTTTGACCGGAGCTAGTTAAGGCGGATGCATTGAAAACGACTCGCAGTTTCGTAGTTGTTGAGTCTGGTTTTAATACTCCGTGATGTGGTAGAAAACAGGTCGAGGTTTTAGATGCGAAGCTTGGCTTCATGTGCTCTAAAGCAATATATTCTGCGATGAACGTCTTGTAACTAGAAGATAGGGTTTCATTTCGAGCCAATCGTTTTTCAAGCTGTTTAAATTGTGCAACCGCTTGGCCTTTCGACTGTCCCAAATTCATCTCAAAGTTTGGTTTCATCGGAATTTTGACTTCGTATCTCCCGTCAGCCAGCCTCCTTGTAGTGTTAGTGTAGAGAGACTCGCAATATTCTTCTTCGATAGTCAATGCCTCGTTATGATATGATATTTCCTCCATCTCCCAGAAACGAGAAATATCGTCAGTGTTAACGACTACATGACAGTTGAACGTGTTGGTGTTTCCAAGTAGCACCCATCCGAGTTTTGTTTGTTGTGCTATTGGTGCACGTATGTTTCCTCGGAGGATGTTGCTCTCGATAATGTCTGCATATATTCCAGCATCAAGAAGAATGTCTATCGGTCGAGACAAGTTGAATTGTGGATCAGCCAAGTTTATATTGCGTATGTGGGGCCAGTCTTGTTTTTCAAAGGAGTAGTTAGGCAAATTATTGAGTAATTTTGCCATCACTAGAGCTTGTGTTGTGAATTGGTAATCACCATATAGCGCCTCGCAGTGCAACTCGACTGTTCCATTGCTCTGTTGGGCCGCTGTTCCTATTCCGGAAACAGTAGAGTTTTGGTTGTGCCTCGGAAGACGCAGTCGTTGTGCTGCAGATTCAGAGATAAGGTTAAGCTGTGAACCTTGGTCCAAAAGACATCTCAGTGTTAGATAATCTCCGTTAGCGGCTCGCACCTTCAGCTGAACTGTTGCCAATAGGACTTCGTTGAAGTTGTCTGATACATGATTAGCTTTTCGCGATTCTTTGTCACATGTAATGTTGGGTTGTTGACCTATTGACGATGTCATTGGCTTTGAGTCACGCGACACATCGTGTAACACAGTGTGGTGAGCGTTGTTGCAAACTCGGCACCTTTTGTTTGACCGACATTTATTTCCATTGTGTGAATATAAGCAATTTTTGCAAATATCCAATTTCTCAATAGTTGTCAATTTCAACTCAGGCGTCATTTCTTGAAATTCCTTACAGTTCAGTAAAATGTGATTAACTTTACATATAGGACAGTTTCTCTCGGCATTGGCATGATTCACCTTGGGATAACGTCTGTATTTGTAGCTCGAATCCCTTCCATCCTTCGGGCCATCCTTATGAACGTGCGTAGACGATGCATTATTTGGTTTGGTATATGTTGAAGGGTTCTTTTTCTTGCCTACAGCTTCAAGGGCGGTGAACTTGCTTTCTAAAAAATCAAGAAATTCCTCCAAGACAGGCAACTCTCTGGGCTTCTTTCTTGCTTCCATGTAGTCGGAGTAGGTCTCAGTGTCAAGTTTTCCAGCAATAATATGCACCAAGAAGGGATCCCAGGTCAACGTGTCAATGCCTAAATTGCGAATAGCATGTATAGTTTCCAGACTGGTATCATGAAGCCGTTTTAGATCATACGAGGTTTGATGTTGCGCAGTCGGCTGAGTCATCAAAGTATGCATTTGTTTTGTGAAAATCAGGTGCAAGTTGTTGTACCGGTGATTGAGTATTTCCCAACATGAGTCGTAGTTGGTCTCAGAAACAGGTAAATGTTGCACTAAACGCTCAGCTTCTCCTTTCAACTTTCCCTTCAAATGTTGCATCTTCTGTCCCTTGGAAAGGTTAGGATTATCATGAATTGCAGCAGTATACAGATCAAGAAATGTAGGCCACAGAGAATAGTTCCCAGAAAAAAAAGGAATTTCAATCTTCGGGGCACAATCACGTTGTTGAACTGCTGTATTGAGTTTGCGGTTAAGTTCTCTCTTAGTCTTCTCGTAGATTTCTTCGTAGTTAGAGAACTCTAACTCGTAGTTGACGTCACTACCGACGAGAAGATTATCTAGTTGCCAATGCGCTTCATCAATAACCTTCCATCGCAACTCGAGGATCTTGAGTTTATCTTCCAAATCCCATTTTTCAATTATGTCAGCAATACACAAGTTGCGAATAAATCGTGAGAAAGCTCTGAAGTTTGTAGCTTGTTGAGTTTTTAACTCATCGGATTTGGAATGAACGCCAGTATTTTTGATGTGCTCACCTTGATTGCCTGGCATCGCAGAGTCCTTATCCCCAGAAGAAAAGGCAGGATAAGCTTGCAACTTTTGTAGGATGTTTAAGTATTCAGCCTTGATCCTGTCGTAAGCCTTTGTAACGTAATACTCAGCTTCTTGATCTTCTGCACTCTGCAACACGCTGTGGTTCATCTCGAATTCATTCCAGTGAGCCTTGAGGTTATCCAATCTAACCTTGATGTAAGTTGAGGTTTTCCGGTCTGGACCATCCTTACCAAAGTTCACACCAATTTTCCTGATGCCTTCAGCGATGATCTCCTGCCGTTTGAAGAGTTCTTGTCGTTTAGCGTCCATTGTAGTTGTGGGACACTAACTCCTGTTGACTTCAATAGCTTCCGGGTAACTCGCTGTCGATGTCGCCTGTTGTGATCGCAGGATCAGAAGGTATCTCTAATACGATATGTGCGCCTTCTCAATCTGACTGGGGCGACCCGCTTGTGGGAGACCAGTCAGACCGATTCGCTATCGTCAATAGAAATACTTCGTACCTGAGATGTAGTGCAGGACTGTAGTTCCAGTTGCGAGGATCCGGCTCGAAGGACCAAAATGTACGAGCCGCTAGCCCGTACAGTAGAGTTGTAGCGAAGTGGGTTGTTTCAGCAGACGGGATGTAGACAGGAAATAAAATCACTGTATTGTGTCCGTGCTACCGGAGTGGGTTTATTGTTCACACTAAGCATATAAAATATTAACCTAAATAACATCGACTACGCGTGTAAGTAAAATAGCATAATCAACGAAACAATTTAATGCTTAGTAATGTAAAAAGTTAAACAACTAAAATCATGTGGCGATGCTCGTACAACTTCTACCTACATTTGGTATATAAAATGTCGCAACAAAAGAAATATACTTCTGACGAGAATGAATTAGCTATCTTAGAAGCTAAACGCAATGTTTTATTTGAACGCATACAAAACATTTACGAGCGTTCAAAAACCGCTAAAATTTCCGATGTCAACAAAGAATCATTTCTTAGTTATTGTATGACAGTAGACGATATTCGAACCGATTTTCATAAATTATTAGACGCTTATAACGCACAATTACTTTCTATTAATCCTGATTCTAAACCAAATTATCAGGCGTACACCTCATTTGAAGATCTTTATTGTATCATAAAACGCATACAATCGCAGTTAGATAATCGACAGTCCGCGAAGCCCAGCGCCGGACCGGCTGTCCGAGCACCGAAACTGCCCGCGATTGAACTCGTGTCATTCGATGGCGATATACGAAACTGGCCATTATTTTATGCAAGTTTCAAGTCTACAGTGCACGATAACGCCTCGCTGACGGACGCTGACAGGTTGTACTATTTAATAGGTAAGCTGTCGCCGAAAGCGCAATCTACATTTGCAGGTGTCACACCAAGTGCTGAGAATTATCAGGTCATTTTCCAGTCACTTCTTGATAGGTATCAGGATACTCGCATCCTCGCGTCTACTTACTTTGATCAAGCTTTGAATCTTAAATTGTCTGGTCCCGCGTCAGTTTCGAATTTCCAACTGTTTATTGATAACTTTGTTACCGCAGTAAATTCCCTTAAAAACCTAAAGTTAGAAAACCTTGCAGACTTTATGTTATTGCAACTCGCATTAAAAAAGTTCGACACGGAAACCGTTCGTGCATTCGAGATGACCGAACGTCAAAATAAATTACCTACCCTAAATAGTTTTCTTTCATTCATTAAGGATCAGTGTCGAATATATCAGAATACGCAGCCTAGTTCGTCTAGCTCGTTTAGTAATAATAATACAAGTAAACAAAACTTTAATAAATCGCGAAATAGTAATAATAAGTCGGTCCCTAACCCACAATCTTACGTAGCATGTTCGGATTCCGCAAATAACTCACACAAGTGTCTGTGCGACAATATTGTTCACGACCACCTTTTTAAATGTCCAGCCTTTAATAATTTAGATCCGACTGCTCGTTTTAAATCCGCTAAAGAAAATAAAGCTTGTGTTAATTGTTTGAGTATTAAGCATAAAACAAGCGATTGTTCTAGTAAAACTAAGTGTCGCTCATGCAATCAACAACATCATACGTTATTGCATTTTGAGAAAAAATCTCCGTTATTTGACCGCGGTAACCTTAACGTTTCGTTCTCTGTACCGCAGGCACAGGCCGCTCGTACCACGGCGCCTGTCCTTCCCGCGTCTCAGCCCGGAGTTTCTTTGTGTACGACATCCATTGCGCTCGCACGCCGGCAGTGCGCACGCACTCAACATACTCAGCGCGAAGCAGAGCGTCAATGTAACGCGTCTACTACGATATTATTAGCGACCGCGCAAGTTATTATTTATGACGTGAACAACACACCCCGCGTGGTTCGTTGTTTACTTGATAGTGCATCACAAAGTAGCTTCATTACTTCGGATTGTCTCAAATGTCTTGGACTTTGGAATAACTTTAAAAATACTAACTTAGTAGTTAAAGGGATCGGTGGTTCAGAAAAATCTTGTAAGGGTTCCGTCGATATTAAAATACATTCGCGTTTCAATAATGATATTAATTTCAACGTTTCGTCGCTTATTGTGGAACGTATTACGGACACGTTGCCTAGCGCTCACGTGGACGTGTCGTTACTCGCGCACCTCGAGACATTGCCGCTCGCTGATGCTCACTTTGCGCAGCCGGGTAATATCGATGTTTTGATCGGTGCTTCAGTTTTTCCGCACTTACTACTACCTAATGTTGTACGTAGTGAGCAATATAATTTACCTCCCGCTATTGAGACGGTATTTGGCTATGTAGTTATGGGTGCCGTACCTACGCTGCATAATACACATTATACTACGTCTTGCTGTTCTGTTCTTCAAGAAAATAATATTAATTCTCTTCTTAAGCGATTTTGGGAGCTTGAAGAGGTCTCCGCACCGCCCTCGTTGAGCCGTAAGGATCTCGAGTGTGAAGAACATTTCCGCGCTACCACTGTTCGCGACGATAGTGGTAGATATGTTGTAGCATTGCCGTTCTGTGGCGACCCGTATTCTTTAGGCGACTCGCACGCTGCTGCACTTAGGCGCTTATACTGTTTAGAACGTAAACTCGATGCGTCGCTTAAATTACGCGGTGCTTATAATGACGTCATGCGTGATTACATAAATAAAGGTTTTTTAAGCCCAGTTGTAAACGACGAGGGCAATTCTCTTCCCGCGTATTATATTCCGCATCACGGCGTGGTTCGCGAAGATAAGACCTCCACTAAACTTCGTGTGGTTTTAGATGCTAGTTGCCGAACTACATCGGGTCAGTCGATCAATGACATTTTGCATGCCGGTCCTGATCTACAGGGTGATTTATTTAACATCTTAATTAAATTCCGCCTTTTCAAAATTGCACTTTCAGCTGATTGTAGACAAATGTTTCTCAATATCGGCATTCGCGAATCCGACCGTAGATTTCAACGAATTTTATATCGTTTTGACAATAGTGAGCCTTTAACCGTGTATCAATTTAATCGCGTTTGTTTTGGACTTAAGTCTAGTCCATATCACGCGTTACGAGTTGTCCGCCAGTTGATCGCTGATGAAGGCGACAACTTTCCCGCTGCAGCCGCTGTTGCTGCTTCCGCCTTATACATGGACGACATTGTCTGTAGTGTCGCATCCGCTCCGCAAGCAGTTTCGCTTTGTGAAGAGCTTATTCAGCTTTTCAAACGAGGCCAATTTGACCTTGTCAAATGGACAAGCAATTCCAAAGAGGTTCTCGCGCACATACCTGATTCGCATAAAGCTTCTCCGGACATTGAGTTCGAGAGGTCCGCACATCACAAGGTTCTTGGTTTACGCTGGGACAGACATTGTGATAACTTCCGCTTTGACATCTTATCACCAGGTGATAAGTGTACCAAACGCGCAATGCTATCCACAGTGGCTCGTTTATGGGACATAATGGGTTTTGTGGCTCCTACCATTTTGTATGCCAAGCTCTTGATCAAAGAGCTTTGGTTAACAAAATGTGATTGGGATGACACTCCTCCCGACCATATTGTCGCTGTTTGGAAACAGTTTTGTGCTGAACTTCCCGCACTCAATAAAATAATTGTGCCGCGCCATCTAGGTTTAGTAGGTGGATGTTTTGTTAACTTAATAGGTTTCGCTGACGCCAGTGAACGCGCTTATGGCGGAGTCATATATTTGCAAGTCCGCATTGGATGTAACTACTCTGTGCAGCTAGTTTGTGCCAAGTCTAAGGTCTCGCCTGTCAAAACCATTTCGGTTGCGAGACTGGAGTTATGCGCGGCTCTGTTGCTGTCTCGGTTGCTTCGCAAAGTTCGAGACACAATTGCGCCCCATCACTCCATCAATAAGATATATGCATTTTCAGACTCCAAAGTAGTGCTCGCTTGGATTAATTCTTCTCCGCACCGCTGGCAGACCTTTGTCGCCAATCGCATTGATTGGAAGTTTATTCCGCCTGCTTCACCACATTTTGGCGGATGTTGGGAAAGCATGGTCAAAGTAATTAAAACGCATCTCTTCAGAGTCATAGGTCAACAAATCCTTTCTTACGAAGAGCTTTTAACTGTCCTCGTGCAAATCGAGGCACTTGTTAACTCGCGCCCGCTCACAGCACTCAGTAGTGATCCTGCTGAACCATCCGCGTTAACTCCCCCGCATTTTTTAAATACTGTGCCATTGTCGTCACTTCCCGCGCCTGAAGCAGACTCTTCTAGCTTGCTTCAGAGACATACTCTTCTTGACAACCTCGTACAGTCGTTTTGGCGGCGCTGGCGCTCAGAATATCTTCACCAACTTCAGGCTAGATCTAAATGGAATAGTCCTGCATCCCCTATACAGGAGGGTACGTTGGTAATTATTATAAATGATAATTCAGCACCGCTTTCATGGCCACTGGGCATTGTTGAGAAGTTACATACCGCGAAGGACGGCTCAACCCGCGTCGTTACTGTAAAAACCGCTAAGGGTAGCTACGTGCGCCCTGTTGTACGTCTCTGTCCGCTACCGACTCAGTAAGATCTAGCTTGAAGTTGGATCTCTGTCTTAGTTTAGGTATTTAGTGTGTAATTCAATTATAATTTGTTCCGCTTTGTTAACGCAATTAATTTAAAATATTTTAACGCTCGCTGTCTTAGACTGTGTATAGGTTATGCGGTAGTACACCTTACATATCTAGATTATTATTATTATATTTCTTTTAAAGGCAACCCTTTAAGGCCGGGGGGAAATGGTAGCGCCATCTATCTGTTTAAGACGGACTACTAGTCGTCTCATCCATATTTCGCAATATTAGTTCCATTCATTCATTTGACCACTTTTGGAATGAGCGATGTGAACCCCGCCACTTCCTTACCAATCCTTTCGCATGCCTGGCGCGTAACGCACGTACGCGCTTCCGCAAACCTCTGGAAATAAACGAATCGCCGAGAGGACGCACACGATACCGCGCCCGTGTCGCTCCTGTGCTGCATCGCCTCCTTACTGCTGCTGCCGGATAGCGAACTTTTGTGATAATCCGCCCGCGGGTGTGAACGTGACAGTTTTGTGATCGCATCGGGAAGAACGCCGCCCGCCATCTTGTACTGCTCAACGCTGGAGAGCCAGGTATGCGTGCTTTTTCCCATAGACCTACATCGCTCGCTCACCTCTTGGCGATAATCAGCCATCCTCCAAAAATACAGTCCACTTAAAGATATACCTCGTTTATTTCCAAACCAATTATCTTAACCGAATGTTGGCTTGCCAAACAATACAACGTACCATTAATGCCGGGATATAATATGTACAAGAGTACTATAAATTACAATCAAAACGATGTAATTTATAGTAGTAGTGGTAGTATATGCAAGGAACCATTACGATATATATGTTGAAGAACCAAACATACACGAGTGTAATAGTCTGTTAATTAAAATTGGAACAAATTGTGCGATCCTAGCATTATATAGACCCCCCTCTTTTACAGATCTATACAAGTTTGTGAACTTTCTGAATAATACCTTGCAAGATTTATCATCCTATAAAAACATCGTTCTGATTGGAGATATTAATATCAACATTCTTACAGAATGCCTTGATGTAGCTGCACAGGAATACCTTAACCTCTGCTCTTTTCATGGCATGATCCCAGCGCACACGCTACCTAGACATCAAAGTGGTTCCTGCCTAGATCATATCATTCTTAAACCGAATTTTCCCTCAATTGCGCTTATTATTAACTCGACAATAACCGATCACAATGCTGTCCTACTAACCTTAAATTGGAAATTACCCAAACAAGACATTACTCGATACTCGCACATTTTCTAAATTAAACACTAAACTTGAAGAAGATTTATGCAACATTGACTTCGACCCAATTTACAATAATGCTGACCCACAGTCTTGTATGTTATACCTAATTGAAAACTGTGCAACAAGCAATTCAGAAAAACACAACCAATATTCGGCTGAGTAATAAAAATTATAACATAAAACCTTGGATCACACCAGGTCTCATTCGGTGTATGACACATAGGGATAAACTGCATATGAAAGCTAAGCGTCACCCAGATAATTCCATATTGCAATTATCGTACAAGAGATATCGGAACTATTGCAATAATGTGTTAAAAAATATTAAAACAAACTACGATAAAATTGCATTGGAAAAGGCTGGAACAAAAACTAAGAAAATCTGGAAATATATTAAAAATGTTACATATACGTCGAAACAACATGAGTCATGTTCAAGTTTATTGCAAGTACATTCATCGCAGTTGACATCTGCCAACATTGCAAATTATTACTTTGTTAACGTAAGTAAATGTTTGGCGGACAAAGTTCAGGGTCAATCGCAATACTTTACAAGTTCTCCTTTTAGAATTAGCAATACATTATCATCATTTACGCTACTAGATACTGACGAAACAGAAGTGCAAAGCATAATCATGAGTTTGAAGGACGACTGTGCAGTCGGATGGGATAATATCCCAAATAAAATAATTAAACAGTTCAAACACATTTTAGGGCCTCCGCTTACTTATATTTTTCAAAAATGCCTATCCAAAGGCATTTTTCCCAAGTGTCTCAAAAAAGCTGTTGTTGTTCCTGTTCATAAATCTGGCAGCAAAGATCAAGTAACAAATTATAGGCCAATTTCCTTGTTGCCTTCTATGTCAAAAATATTAGCAAAAAATATAAATAATAGATTGGTTAAATATTTGGAGGATAAATTGATTCTTTCTAAAACTCAGTTTGGATTTAGACCTAAATTATCAACTGCCGACGCCTTACATCATCTGACTGACTATCTAGCACAAGAACTCTATAAAGGTAACCATGCTGTAGGAATATTCCTAGACCTCGCAAAAGCGGTCGACACAGTTTCTGTCCCTATTCTATTGCGTAAGCTTGAAGCTATAGGGATAAGAGGTAAGCAGCTGAAACTTTTCACGAGCTACCTAGAAAACCGTACTCAATGCGTAAGAATTGGCAATATACACAGTACTTATCAGAAAAACACTTCCTATGGAGTTCCTCAAGGAAGTATTTTAGCATCTACCCTGTTCCTAATTTACATTAATGACCTATGCAAGCTTAACCTAGATCATGGCATAATCATATCATACGCTGACGACACTGCTCTACTATTTTCGGCTGATTCAGAAAAAAACGTATACATGCACGCGCAACACGGATTCAATATTGTAAATAAATGGCTTTAGCAGAATTTGCTAACATTAATTGCGGATAAAACAAATTATATAAGGTTTAGTATGCGTAAACAAGCGACAATGCATAACCCATCATTACATGCTCATTACTGTAGGATCCCCACCATTAACCAATGTGTCTGCCCCGAGCTTAAAAGGACAAATAACACAAAATACCTGGGTTGTATGATAGACGAAACTCTTTCCTTTAAACATCATATAGGGGCTCTTAATAATAGAATACGTAAATTGAAATTTACCTTCAAAAAGTTACGATGTATTGCAAATGAAAAAATAATTAAACAAGTTTACTTTGCCTTATGTCAATCTATATTAACTTATTGTATTGCCGCATGGGGTGGAGCGGGCAAAACACTACTACTAACCATCGAGCGTGCTCAGAGGGCCATTCTCAAAGTATGTACTTTCCGCCCTTTCCTTCTTCCCACTAACCTCCTCTTATTTCGTGTAAACTCTTAACAGTCCGACAGTTGTTCATAATGAGCATAGTATTAAAACAGCATGCAGCCCTTTCTTTCAGCGCTGAATTTAGTAATAAAAGACGGAAAGATATAGTTTGCCCCCAAAAAATAAGAACACAGCATGCTTTTACGGCGAAATTTTATGTGTTCTTAGGACCCCTTCTTTATAATAGAATAAATGCGATAAAAAGCATAAATTCCCTCAATTATCGTAATTGTAAGTTAACCCTCAAGGATACCTTCCAAAGCATGTCCTACGAAGATACAGAGAAGCTATTAATTGTGTTAAGGCAGTGGCGTGCATAGCATATAGGCAAATAGGCAGAGCTTACCTCCCAAAAACCCTAACTATCTCCTTTTAATATAACGACACTCATCATACATAATCATAACATTACAGGCAGTTCTAAACAAACATTTCAATAACAAACAAATTAATAATGACGTCATATATGTCAAATTCAAATTCATTCATTAATTCTTAATTATTTGTATCGAGGTAGGCTCGCGAAAATGTGCCTAGTTTACACTCACACATTCAAACGAAATCTCCTTGTCCATATACGCACGCAAACTTCAAAAACGGAAAATAATACCCCGCCATCTTGACTTTTTATTATACGACAAAAACAAAAATCCCTATTCTTGCTAAGAGTGGTGCTTTGACATGTGACATTCGTAATTTTTTACACTTACAGTAAGCTAGCCCACCTGCCAATAGACTTATAGAGTCCTCAGTCAGGCTCAGTCTTTTTACTTTCTTTCCATTCTCATATTCTAGATTCCGACCATCGATCAGTGATCATGTCTTTCGGTCCGCGTGTAGGTCCCCCAGACGCTGGTCAGCCCATCTCCACCAAGATAGTTACGAACTGGACGAAGCTTGGGACCCGTCTTAAGTCAGTCCAATCTGCGCATCTCGACTCAATCCCAGACCACGTAGAATCCGCGACGGACGCTATAGGCGTGAGCACGTGCAGTCCGTGGTGAACGAGTGTTCACGGTCGGTACCGGTGACAGAAGACGCTCGCTGGCTCCTTCCGGACGACGCCCGTGCCCTACTGACGGAAAAGAACGCGGCTATACGCGCCTACGACGCTTATCCCTGCGACTCTAATCGCGTCCGCATGCGCTCTCTACAGCGCGCCATTAGGAAGCGCATAAGGATATTGCGTGACGAACGCTGGTATAAGCTTCTCGACCAATTAGAGCCCAATCATCACGCGTTTTGGAATCTCCAACGTAAACTACGTAGTTGTACCGAAGTTACTATGCCCCCGCTGAACCGTCCGAATCAGAGCCCTGCCTTCGAAGACGACGAGAAAGGAGTCCCTCAAGGCTCGGTACTTTCTCCACTCCTCTTCACGCTATACGCTAGCGACATTCCTCGCGGTGGCAAACCCCAAGTAGCTATGTACGCCGACGATACGGCCATCTATTATTCAGGCACCAGCCCCTTAGCGATAGGTCGAACTCTCCAGACCGCGGTCACGACCCTCGGGAAGTGGTTCACGAAATGGAGAATCGAAGTCAACCCTACCAAGAGCGCAGCCGTGCTCTTTAGCAAGAAACGGCAGCCTCCCGCTCCCCCTCCTCCTATAACACTCTTCGGCAAGCCTATCCCTTGTGAGCAGCAAGCCAAATACCTGGGTGTAATCCTTGATCGGAAGCTTACCTTCATAGCTCATATTAAAGCGGCACGCGCGCGAGCCGCCTTCGCTCTCGGCCGACTTAATTGTATGTTGAACAAGCGCAGTAAACTCTCTTACTTGTAAGAAGAGAATTTACACTGCGTGTGTGAGACCGATAATGACTTACGGCAGCGTCGTATTCTCTCACGTACCCGATTATCGACTCAAACGAATGTAAACTCTCCAAAACCGTTTCATGCGTAGAGCCACAGGCGCTCCAGGTTACGTCCGTAACTTGCAGTTGCACTGTGACTTAAAGCTGCCAACAATCAAGCAGTTCATGAAGCGCGCCGCGATCCGTTTTTTCGACTCCTCCGAAACCCACCGTAACCCGCTAATCGTAGCGGCCGCGCGATACGTACCTTCCGTAATATCTAAGATTAAACGCCCCAGACTTACTCTCTCCTACCCCGATGATAAAACAACACTTCTCCAAGAAGCATTCGATTTAGCTAGCAGTAGCAATACAAAACACAACCGCCGTATATCACGTCCTCGCTGGAGAGGCCCGTCGCGTATTATAAATAATAGTAACGTAAATGTTATCCCCCCGTCCCTAGATCAAGCTGGCCCGAGCCGGCCAAACTAGCAATAAAAATATGACCCTAAATAATAAAAATTAAGATCCAGCCATCCCTTGTTGTTTTGCTCTATTAAGATTGTTAGCAACGCACTAAGTCGAGGTCCGAACCCCGCAGGGGGTGCCCTTAGTGGACGTTGCTGACGTAGTTAGTTTTTTCATCTTGCTCTGGCTGGATGCCTTAAGGTCCTCGCCAAAAGTCCGGTGAAGCAGTCAAAGCCTGCGCTCAGGCTAACTGCAAAGATCTCTATCAAAAAAAAAAAAAAACACTCTCATATTCAAAAGTCTTTTGGGTCGTTCAATGCACTTGTCAATTCTTATTCCAGTTATTATTGGATTATAAATGAAACTTGCGTTTTAAAATACTTATAACTTATATAATTAATTAGCACAATATTATTTACTTATTTATTAATGTTTAATATATTTATTTGTAATTAATATTTTTATTGTTTTAATTATGTGTTGCAACTTGGTCGTTTTTCGATATTTATTATCTGTGGCAGATTGTTTCTTAAGTTTTTGATACCTAGTTCGCGCGCATGTTTTCGTCTAGTCTTTCGAAACAAGTTTCCATTTATTGTGATTTTGTGAAGTGGCTGTGGTTTAATAAACAGGAGCATTAATAAACAGCTATGTGTATGAATGTTAAGATTGTGGCGAAATTGAAATATTTTTGATAGCATACGTGCGTAATTACAAATTTACAATTCAAACCCATCAGATGGGGTTTGTTGACAAAACTTAAAAGGTAAGGCTCTTAGTAATAATAACTCAAAATGTTAGAAAATATTGCCTGACTGCGGTGTGACGAACTGTTATTTTTATGTTATCCGTCGTTTCTTGATTGTTATACCTACGACATTGTTGCGTGAATCGATACCTACGAGAATAACTACGACGAAAACATTTTGTTGTTTTAGATGATGATATTGTGTACAGTGTAAGTGATTGTTTTTAGTTACAATCTTATTAAAAATGGGAGTAAATTAAACATACAAGACAATAGTATATGTTGGCACATAAAATAATACGTCTGATTATTTTTTTGGCTATGTAATACATAACGTAGGTAAAAAAAAATTGATCTCGAATGGTCATATTGACTATCGCTTAATATATTTCGCTTAATATATTTTAATTTTTTTATATGTTCAATTTCATTTCCTTATTATGAATAATACACAAATGAGAGTCCTCAATCATAAGCTGTCCGCTACCGCGACCCATTGCTAGTCGCGAGTCCCGAATCGCGGATTCGGCTGCTGTTCGCAGTTAGCTTTACAAAGATTGTTTTATACAAACTTATACCGACAAGTTGAAATAGTGATTCAATGTGAAATTGGTTTGTAGATTAAGCTAGCGAATAGTTGGCGAGCTGCGCGCGTGCATTTTAAGTAGACTTATGATCTTGATCGCGCCGCGCGAGCAGCGCACGTACTGCTCGCGAACAGTTTGGAGACGGCGTTATTAAAATTTTCACTATCGACCTATGCGTTAGTTGCGTCGAGGAGGCGCACTAACATATTGCAGTACCTAACTGCAAGCGCGAGCAGCGCATTCGGTGTGCGTTCGCTAGATCTGAATGCACCCTGTGGTCCCAAAAATAATCCTTGTTCCAATTTTTTGGGAGTTAATTTCTTATTTACGGTAAAGTTGTCCATACGAGTACATACGAGTCTGGGGGTCTACTCTTATTCAACGAAAAACGAAGTTTCGATCGAAATTTCGCGTCTTTCCTACCACGGTTCCATTTCGTTCCGAAATTTCGAACGAACGAACATTTTTTAACGTTACGATTCTCTAAACCTACTCTAATTCGAAATCTTCCGAACGAATATTTGAATTTGACAGATGATTGATGAATGATGAATTAATTTATTTAATATTTATTAATTTAATTTAATTGTAGTAAATTATTTTACATATATTTTTATATTTATTTAAATTAATTTATTTTTTATTTAATTAATTTAATTTAATCTAATTTTATTATTTTAACAAATTAAATTAATTAAAAATTTAGATAAATTAAGTAAATTAATAATTAAATTAATTAATAATTTCAATAAATTAAATTGGATGTAATTAAATATTTTTTTTTTATAAAAATTAATTAATTAATTTAATTATTAAAATATATTTTAAAATAATAATTAATATAATTATTTTAATTTAATTATTAAAATAATTTAATTAAATAATTAATATAATTATTTTAATTTAATTATTAAAATAATTTAATTTAATAATTAATATAATTATTATTTATTTATTTTATTTTATTATTTTCATTTAATTAATTAATTAAGTTAATTTTATTTTATTTAATTAATTAACATGCGCACGCCGAAATTAATACTATATTTTTTTATATTACATTTATATGTTCCTTTTTTTAATTAAATTAATTTAATGAAGGTAATTTACATTAATTTAATTTAATTCAAATTGTAAGCCATATATTACTAAAAAAAGACCCACACGATATTATCGTTCACGAAAATTGTCGATGGTTACGAACTTCTTATGTGTGGCCGAAAATGAAATAGAGTAAGGTCACTGACGAAATTTCGTTTAAATTTCGTTCGTAAACGAAGTTTCGTTTCGGAGAAAGAGAGTAGACCCCCTGTGCCTACCATGGCCGAAAACCAATGCACGCCACTGTGTTAAGGTAAATTTTGTTGACTTGTTATTTAAAATAGTTAATAGTCAGTAAAGGTAATGGATTAAGGTTTTTTATTTTATGTATAGATTTTGTTATTTTGTCTACTTTGCAAAAAAAAAACAACTTACCTGTATCTCTATTATAGATTTATTTATACTATGTATTTAACAATTATATTGTAATAAGAAAGTTTCTGTCTATTTTAGATTTAGCTAGCACTGAACGCCTGAAACACAGGATTACCTAGTTCAGGCACCCATGTAACGTAGGCTGTATGTATTAAGGTTTTATATACCTTAGTATTAATTGTAACATTTTAATTTGAATAAAGTTATTATTATTATTATTTTATATTAATTTGACTAATAGCAATGATTTTATTTATAACAGTCGTGATATTAATGCAACTATGGACATGGATAACTCTAATTCAATTTTTTTAAGCCCCACAGACCCAATGGAGACATTTAAATAAATAAACAGCCTAAATAACACTAATTCTGTAGGTATCGATGGAATTAATACAAAAATTATAAAACTATGCGCAAAATTCATATGTGAACCCTTAAGTTTCATCATTAATTTATTATTTCAACAAGGCATCTTCCCTCTAAGAGTCTTAAAAAATCTATTGTCAAGCCTTTGTATAAAAAAGGTAACGCGTCAGATATGAATAACTACCGTCCAGTTACCCTTATACCAGTAATTAAAAAAAAAAACGAAAAATCTATTCTTAAACGTCTGAATAACTTCGTTCTGAGTCACAAAATTCTAAAACAAGAACAATTCGGTTTTCGCAAAAACAGTAGCACTTCACTAGCCTGCTTTAATCTAATTAAAACAATTACTGAATCTATTAATGATAGGATACCTGTTACGGCTTTATTCTTAGACATGAGCAAAGAAAAAAGAATAAAGTGCAGGGAAAGCTTCAGGTAAATAGTAAACCTAAAGATTTTAAAATTAACACAAATAGTAAATCCATGTTCATGGCTCCAAGTGTACCACTAGACATTCACAAAATAATAATGTCATTGAAAAACACAAATAGCGTAGGCTACGATTGTATTGCCACCAAGATACTTAAAAGTGTATCAATGGATATATGCAATCACCTAAGTTAGATACTTAATCTAATTATCAGCGCGGGTATCTACCCAGATGCCCTAAAAATATCTTTTTTTTTTTTCTTTTTTTTAATAAATAAATAAATAAATAAATGCGGACAATATCACAAACATTGCTCTGAACCCAAAGTAAGTAGCTATTAAGCACTTGTGTTATGGAATTCAGAAACAACGAAGATACCACAAACACCCAGACCCGAGACAATGTAGAAAAGTGATTTTCTACATTGACCCGTCCGGGGATCGAACCCGGGACCTCAGAGCTAGCGACACCTTGAAAACCGGTGCGTACGCCACTCGACCACGGCGGTCGTCAAATCACAAACAAACAATCTATTGTGAAGCCTCTCTTTAAAAAAGAAAATAGAGAACAAATGGAATATTACCGACCAATTTCATTAATACCGGTTTTATCTAAAGTATTTGAGAAATATATCTATAATGAACTCTACAAATTCATCGAAAAGTTTAAAATTCTATGTGAAGAACAAAAGGGATTCCGAATACATAAAACGATCAATATGACCATTTACGACTTTCTCTATAATGTCTTGAGTAATGTCGACAAACGAAATCCTGTGTGTGGCATATTTTGCGATATGACCCAGGCATTCGATTATGTACACTATGGTACCTTAATAAGTAAACTCGAAGCGTACGGCATTAGAGGCAATGTGCTTAATCTACTTGAATCCTATCGAAAAAACAGAATACAAAAAACGGAAGTAACTAAAATTAATATACGTAATAAGCGCGAAGAGATATTTCAGTCCACAGAACGTGAAGTTGTATCACGTTTTGGGGTACTGCTATTCATTACATAACACCCGAAATGCACCATTCTAATGGGCAAGCCGACCGTTATGTAAGGACCGTTTTGAATTTACTTCGCGTAGAGAGTAACAATAAAAAATCTTCTTGGTCCGACGCATTATGTAAAATACAATTAGTCTTAAATATAACTCAGCAAAAATCCACACAATACTCGACTTTATATTTGTTGATTGGTACCAATGGACCACTCCTGTTATCCGTGCACTGATCCGTGATGTTGCTGTCGAAGACCCGAGCCCCAATTTAGAAGCGTTGCGAGAACTCAACAGGAGCCAGGCCAAGGCGTCGCTCGATAAGAATCGCAACAACCAAGATGCACGGGTAAATCGTGAAAGACACCCGCCACGTAAGTTCCAGGTTGACGATCATGTTTTTGTCATCAAATACTCACAATCTGTGGGAAAACTTGATCCCGGCATGAGGGGCCCGTATAGGGTCATAAAGGTTCTTCCAAGTGACCGTTACGAGTTGAAATTACTTAGTGGAGCCAGGGGCAAAACGACCCAAGCCGCTCCTCAATATATGGTACCCTGGAAAGGCGAGTGGAGTCCTGAGAGCTGTGCTGCTTTCTTTGAAAGTAAGTTTTAATAAGATTTTTCTAACAGTGTTTCTGAATTACAGTTCTGGCATGACTGAAGTGTGTGCTCGATAGAGCGTTGTTCCTTGCCAGTTGAGGAAACGCTGCCTTAGTGTCGGCAAGCTCAGGAGTCCAGTGGCAGCAGGGGCGTTCCATCGTGGCGGCATGGGCGCTACCGCAATACAGGCACTGCCCTGGCAGGCGTAGTCCTGGTTCACGTATTACCGTGGTTCGGGCATTGTCCCGGTTCAGGCGCTGTCCTAGCAGGCGTAGTCCTGGTTCACGTTTTTAACGTGGGAACTTGCAAGTTCAAAGTATGAGTCTGAGAGGGACTTTTGTAAGATGCCTAGTTATGATTGAGGAGTGATTATATCTCCGGTGTGAACGCTTACTTTCAGTGTGAGGGCCTTGTTTGCGTGAGGTATGGCAGATCAGGCAACGCTTTATGTTGTTAACATTTACTAATATCGGGTTTCTTACACAGATTGCGATGAGGACGACTTTCCCGATGCCAGTGGACCCTCGGGTACAGGTTCTGCGGGTCCTGCTAACGCTTCCGTAAATCCTACGGGCGAAGACGGGGAACGAGGATTGTCCAGTCCTCCAGAAGACGTGTCCGGTGCAGCCGAGGACGGTGCACGGTCAGGAGAGGCCGTATAAGCCAAAATTTGTGAGACAGTTTCGATCCCCACCACCTCCTATAAAAGCGAGCGCTCAGTTGCGTCCGGTTTCACTTGCTCTTCGGTTATCGAGTTGAAAGGTGGTTGGCGTCGATACTGTAAGACTGTTCCTTTTGTTTATTGTTATTTTTCCAATTTATTGTGTTGATTTTGTGTTTGAGAATGAACGGTTGTTTTATGTGGTTTAGATTTTAAAATTACTTTAGATTATAGTGGATTATTGTCAAATTAAGTTAATTTGTATTAAAAACTAGTTAAGTTCGTCGTGATCTGTCTTTTTTTTTAATATTTAACACTTCTGATTGCTAAAAATATAATACGTAATAACGTTTTATAATAATAATAATAAATCGTTTATTTGCATTAAACATGGTATACAAAGGTGTTAAATAAAAATATAGTAGGTACAAGCATGTTTAGCTAAGATGAACATAGCACGCAAAATTTTTTTAGGAAACTAAACTCTTGATACATTAACATTTATAATCCATAAATTCTTTTAAACTATAAAAAAAGAAAAGTCCAAGGGAGTCAAGTCCGGGCTCCTCGGTGGCCAAGGGTGTGGCCCGCCACGTCCGATCCAGCGCTGAGGAAACACCAAGTCCAGGTGTTGTCGCACGGCGCGCTGATAATGAGCCGTTCTGTGTTGAGCACTTTCATCGCACATTCATGACTTGTCGTCGCATCGACGTTCGCGCACAGAACACTAACTAATAAGTAATAGGTCATAGGTACTAAGCCGTAGGCACAGAACGCAACATTTGGCGGCATTTTATTGTGTTTCGGCGCTTGCCGCGTGCATGCAAGCTAATTTATACCATATCACCATGCCCGAGAGCTTATTTTGCTCTGAACATTTATTATTCATTCTTTCTTTGTAATTTGCCGACAACACGTGGCGGCGGCGCGTGAGTTTCGTGTTACCTACAGGTGCCTACGTTATCTCTAGTGAGTGAACTACTATTGATTATCGCTCTTTCGAGTTAATGAATACTTTTTTAATGATTTGAAAAAAAAAACATTATGTTTTTTAAGTTAAACTTTGTATTTCGATAGTACTACTGATGGGTAATCGTCCTGCCGCGGGAAAACAACCATTCAATTTTCACGGTGTATATTATACTAGCGGGACACAAATATCCAAATACACCTGGTATAAAACAGCTACTGTTAAAAAAAGACGTAGATTTAAGTTTGGTTTCAGACACTGATATGCAAAATTATAAATCAATGTTAATAAATACCAATGCTCATCGTCGGGACTATGATCCAAGTAAACCAATAAAAAGTAACAAAGGTCAAAAATACACTTCTCATCAAAAAAATCGAAACACTTTCGTTTTTATTGGTTTTGTCCTAATTTTTTACAAAAGAGAATTAATTCCATGAAAAAAAAAACATTATTGTGTAGCTGGCAGTTTGGACATTACAGTAAGAAAAAAAAAAACAAAATTCGAAATTAGAATTTCATTTGTTTATCTTATAAATGAAATTAATCACTGTTTTGAGACAAATGTGTATTTAGGGTTGGAGTACGTTTCTCGTTTAAAAACTAAAAATTTGCGCTTGTCTTTAAACTTTTTGTTTCTTATTTCATTTACTGTGACTTTGGGACGTCTGAGAAAACTTTTTTTTCTAAAACATATGGATACTTCGCCCGCAAAAGCCGCCCAAGTGGTGGCATTGCTGGATTCTGGACTTAGTCAGCGTGTTGTGGCTGCAAGATTGCATCTAAGCTTATCATCTGTTCATAGAGTCTACAAACGCTATCGGAAGACTGGTTCGTTCACGCGCCGTTCAGGATCTGGCAGGAATCGGGTCACTTCTGAGCGAGATGATCGATTTATTGTAACAACTTCTTTACGAAATCGACGCCTTAACGCTTTTCAACTGCAGCAGCAGCTTCGCGTTGTACGAAAAGTAGCTGTAAGTGACTCTACAATAAGAAGAAGGTTGAAGGAGCGTGGATTGGCACCGCATAAGCCAGCGAATGGGCCGAAATTAACTGCAGACCATCGAAGAGCGCGCCTTAACTTTGCACGCGAGCACCTAACTTGGTCATACCTTCAGTGGAGCAAAGTACTGTTTTCTGATGAGTATAAAATTATGCTGTATCGCAACGACGGAAGGAACAAGGTCTACAGAAGAGATGGAGAACGCTTTGCACAATGCTGCATTGAAGAAAAGATCAGCTATGGTGGCGGTTCGTGGACGGTTTGGGGAGAAATCTGCGCCGACGGTAAGACAGAACTTGCCTTTGTGTCTGGGCCACGGCTGCCTGCACTAAACTCTCATCGGTACATCGAACAGTGTCTTGAACCTCATGTGATGCCCTATGCACATTTTATTGGCAACGACTTCATATTCATGCACGACAATGCTAGAGCTCACACCGCGGGCGTCGTACGAGATTATCTTACCGAAGTCGATATCTCCATTATGGTATGGCCAGCAAGAAGCCCGGACATGAATCCCATTGAACATCTATGGGATGAATTAAAGAGACGAATTCGAGCAAGAGATCCAGCCCCAGAAACACTTAGCCAGCTGCAAAATGCAATCCAAGAGGAATGGGATAATATACCACAACATGTGATCGTGACTCTCATCCGATCGATGAAGAACCGTATGGAAGCAGTAATAAGAGCTCGCGGAGGGAATACAAGTTATTAAATAAACGTTTCTTACATATTTTTTTCATTTACGCGTGTTGTTTTACCCATTTCCTTCATATTCCATGCAGGGTAAAAATTACTCATTATACAAAATACGAAACCTATGAAGACTTAATTTGAATTTAGAACATTAACATTAGGATTTAAAAACCTCATACTACTCACTATTAAATGATATTTTACATTTATTCCTAAATATACACATTTTTCTGATAATCCTTATCAAATCATAAACTGCGAGGTGTTTCGATTTTTTTGATGAGAAGTGTATTTACAAATTATAAAACCTCTTTTCGAACTCCAAACACAGCACAAAGGAAAAGACTACCTTTAATAAAAACTTGGAAAACAAACGTAGATTATGTATATTGGGACGATCCAAATGAATTGGTGGAGAGGTTAAAATTATTAATTGCATCTCGCGATGCTGGCAACACTGGATTAGACAATGAAATTATATCTATCATTGAAGAATTGCGTGAAAGTAAAATTATAAACACTAAAATAAATGATTTCGATTGATGAATATTTTATCATTTTACTATTAACCTTCGACTAAAGTACACTTTTAATATGAATGTAGATAAATTCGGACACTACATTCACAAAAGAATGCGTCTGTCAGAACTCTTTGATTGTTATGATAATGTCTTAACAAAATCAGATAGCAGAGAGTTTGATTTAAAAGCATCAAGATTAAGAGGAATAAGATCACCCATAGAGGCAGACGATGCTGCTGATAAGGATTATGTGGATCATTCCCAAGATAATCTGAAGAAAGAAATAAATAAACTGATTGGACAATTGCAACATTATGTTCAACTCGATATAAAAGCAAAGATTTCAGATGTTTTGTCTCACTTGGAAGACAAGTTTTATACCAAATCCGAAATAGATAAATTCCTCAAGAAACCTTCACAATGACGAAACAACAAATAGTTAACGAAATACACAAACAAGCACGACGAAATTTTCTTCGAAGACCTGTTATTATGAAGGGAATAGATGATTTATGGCAAGATCTGATAGATATGCAAAATTTAAAAAAGTATAATAGAGGATTTAACTACATCTTAGTGGTGATTGACTGCTTCTCAAAATATGCTTGGGCTGTGCCTATAAAATCAAAAAATATAATTTGTGTTACTAATGCATTTGAATCTATACTATACAGCAGTAATCGTCAACCTGTTAATTTACAAACTGTCTTGGGAACAGAATTTTACAATTGCACATTTAAAACTCTTATGAAAACATACAACATAAACCATTACTCTACTTTTTATTGCAAAAAGGCTTCGATCGTTGAAAGATTTATCAAAACAATCAAAAATAAATTGTATAAATATTTTAGTTTAAATGGTAGTTATTACTGGTTAGGATTACTGGAGATTGTCTTAAAAACGTATGATAATACTAAGCATCGTACCATTCAATTTAAACCGATAGATGTAAATAAATGTAACGAACCGCTTATTAAAGATAACATAAAAAAACATACAAATATACATCACTAATGTGGACACCGAAGCTCAAAGTAGGTGACTACGTTCGAATAAATAAATATAAACAGCATTTTGAGAAAGGTGTTGCGGCAAGCAGGCAACACTGGCTACACTATGCGCTGTGAAGTTCGGCGCAGTTACTAACTTCACTCTTCTTCTAATCATAGACAAATATACCAGTAAAACTTAAAACATGTAATGTCAAATAACCGTTCACTCGACGCATACGCATCTAATAATGTATCAAGTTCAAAAATTGTAACCGTAACCCTGAATAAACCGCTATAATTTATTGGAGTCAGATTTATTTAAACATCCATCGAAACAACCGAAACATTGGTGACACCGACGTGATGCATTGGTTACCATAAAAACGAGATCTATAAGAAGAGATATTGGACAATTGGAGGGCCATCCGTTACAAGCTTGAAGCCAGCCGGTCAGCCTACAGCCTACGAGCAGCACCGCAGCCAGTGCTTAGCCAGGAAAGTGCCTCATCCCATCCATATTCCAAATATTCCCATCCCATTTCCAAACTAAAATTGTCTAGAAAGAGATGCCAATTTGCTTCACCCGCCATTTTCTTTCGTTTCCATTTAATTTCTATATTACCGACTAGCAATCTTAAACTTTGATTATTTTATTTTTCAATTGCAAATCATCAAAGTTGATGAGTCATTGTTTCATTCCCCTTCATTTCAATTTCATTTTAAACTATTTAGTTCTTACTTTGTAAAAATCTATAAGAACTTTATTACATTACTTACTTATTAAAAATTAAATATACTAAAGTACCTACTCGAATTGCAAGATAAAACGCTCAGTCACCCTTTGCAATCTGTCATTGCTAATTATTGTGAAGATAGGTAATAAATAACGCTAACTCGTTTTCTGTGCATTCCAGTTCCGTTATTAATCGTCGGCCGCTCGATGTCTTTTGTTTGAGTCGCCTCGTCGCTGTCGCATGCGCAGCTAATTCGCTAACCTTGACTTTGACCTCATTAATGGAGTGTTGGTGCATTAGCCGGCCGGACTGCATAAGTTACGTATTGCATTGTTATTTTGATTCCTTCTTTAGAGTTTTATCTTTCAAATTAATTTTAAAGTTAAATTAAGTGTTTCAACCATAATAATGTCTCATACTAGTGAACATTTGAGTAAATTACATGTGGAAAGTGCAGAGCTTCCAAAACATAGTGTGTCTGTGCCCAATTTAAGCATAAAGGATTTGTATACAAAACGAAGCTCGATAAAAGGTAGGATAACTAAGTACAAGAATTATTTAAACTCATTCTTAGAGCCTGGCAATACATTTTCATCAACTGATTTAGGTATTATTAGCCAAAGATTCCAAAGGTTTGAGGAGTTATATACAGCGTTCGATGATGTTCAATCAGAAATCGAAACGCTTAACTCTTCAAACTTGGACAGTGAACTTGAAATCAGGGATGAAATGGAATTGGACTTTTCTACATTAATTGCTCGCACTCGTGTATTCTTGGAAGCAAATCAACCACGTGAAGGTTGTGCGCAATCAGTAAATAATTCTTGTCAACATAATAACCATAATCTTGTTAGTTTTAAACTACCAGTGATAAAAATTGCTAACTTTGATGGAACTTATTTCAAGTGGCTCGAGTTTCGAGATACTTTTTTGTCGCTTATACATAATAACAATAGGATTGAGGACATACACAAATTTCATTATCTCAACTCATACTTGGAGGGAGAGGCAGCCCTAGTTGTTAACAATTTAGAGGTTAGTTCCACCAATTACAAGGAAGCTTGGCGTCTCCTCTGCGAGAGATATAACAATGAGAATCAACTCATAACATACCATTTAAATTCACTGTTCAATTTTCAAAATGCACCCCGTGATTCATCTAAAATATTAAGGTTCATAGTTGATCATGTGTCAAAGAACTTACGGGCTCTAAATACGCTGGGTGAACCAACCAAGTCTTGGGATTCCTTGATCATTCATTTGGTCTCGGCAAAGCTTGACAACAGCAGTAGTTTCAAGTGGCAAGAACACAAAAATGTTCTCAACGGCAAGCCAACTCTGAAGGATTTTTTTCAATTTCTAAAAAATCGTGCTGACGTTCTTGAGTCTGTTCAGGTTAATAAGACTGAACGGCATAGTCATAATAACAATTCAAAACCTGAAAAATCTCACGCAAAGGCATTTGCTATTTCAGCTGCTCCTGGCGTTTCTGCTGCTACGTGTGTCTTTTGTGGTGGTAGTCATCGCATCTACGACTGCTCCACGTTCCTGGCTAAGTCTGTGGAGGATAGACAGAAGGAAGCAGCGCGGTTAAAGCTATGTATAAACTGTTTACGTAAGGGACATTCTTCTCGTCAATGCAGGTTGGGCCCTTGTACTATTTGTAAGAAATATCATAATAGTTTGCTACATAGACAAAATAACTCTCAAGCTGTTAATGTATCAAATGTACACTCGTCTAACTCTGGGACTGAAGTTGAGTGTCAGCAGGATCCGAGTGTCGGTACCAATAACATAGTGAACAATATGTCACTGCAAACAAACAATTGTGTTTTGTTATCCACGGTTTTAGTGGATATTTATAATCCAGTTTCTCAAACCCACTGTGCTGTTCGTGCACTGCTAGATAGCGGGAGTCAATGTTCACTTATTACAGATAGGTTAAAGAACAAATTGCAGTTGACTACCCAGCCAACCAGTGTCGATATAGTTGGTGTAGGTAATAGGTCACTCTCTAATGCAGTGCAAAGATGTACTATACATATTAAATCAAAACATAGCAATTATAATGCAAACATAACTTGTCTTGTACTTCCGCATATCTCCGGAAGCATACCTAACAAGTCTATAGATGTTTCAAATATAATATTACCATCCAACATTAAACTTGCTGATCCTACGTTTAACATATCTGCAACTATAGATTTGTTGATAGGGACTGACATTTTTTGGTCTATAATTGAATCTAATCAGATTAGTCTCGGCCCTAACCAGCCTGTTATAAGAAAAACTAAATTAGGTTGGATATTAGCAGGCCCATTGCTAACAAAAACTCAAGTTAGTTCAAAGTCTATTCACTGCAATCATGTAAATGTTACTTGCAACAATAGTAACTGCATGTCAAACGAAACCCTTAATGAAAGATTAACCGATTTTTGGAAATTGGAACAGATCCCGTCCTCTGTCATTGTAAACACAGAGGAGGAAATACAATGTGAGAAAGATTTTGTTGTGAATACTTTTCGTAGCCAAGATGGAAGGTTTAATGTTAAACTTCCTCTTCTTTCGCAACCCGACTGCCTAGGCGAATCATATAGAAATGCAAAAAGACAATTTTTATCATTAGAAAAGAGATTAATGAAAAATCCTACTTTAAAACAAATGTACTGTGATTTTATAAAGGAATATTCAGACCTAGGACATTTGTCACCATCTGCCATTTTAGTTCCTGAACAGTCATACTTTATTCCACATCATGCTGTTTTAAAGCCTACAAGTGAATCAACCAAACTACGAGTTGTATTTAATGGTAGTGCGAAAACTAGCTCCGGGTTCTCCATTAATGACATACAAATGACTGGGCCACACATTCAAGATTCCTTATTTAATATTCTAATCAGGTTTCGACAACATGTCTTTGTACTGTCCGGAGATATCGAGAAAATGTATCGGCAGGTTCAAGTTCAAGAATGTCATCGTGACCTACAAATGATACTGTGGCGCGATCATGATACTAATCCTCTGAAGTCATTACGACTAAACACGGTTACCTATGGGTTAACAAGTTCTAGTTTTTTGAGCACTCGCTGCTTGTGGCAGTTGGGTGAAGATTGTAATGACTCAAGAATTAAAAATATAATTCAAAATGATTTTCTAGTCGATGATTTGCTAACCGGTACTGACAGTATAGATGACTTACTTTATATAAAAGATTCTGTAGAAAATGCTTTATCTAAAGGTTGTATGAACTTGCGCAAATATCGTAGCAATTTATCAACAATATTACCTAATGATAGCAGCAGTCAAAACAAATTAATTTTAAGTTCATCGTCACACATATTGGGTGTAGGCTGGGATCCGAATGATGATTATATTCATTTTCCTAATAGTTATAAAGAACTATACCACAAAGACAAACCCACTAAACGTTCCATTTTATCAGACACTTGCAAGGTATTTGACCCTCTTGGCTTATTGAGCCCTCTCACAATTAAACCGAAAATTTTAGTACAAAAATTATGGATACAAAAAATAGATTGGGACACACCAGCACCCTATGACATCTGCCAGTCATGGTATTCGTTCATAGAGAACATGAAACATCTTTGCACATTACGTATACCTAGGCACACTTTATGTATATCCCCTGTTCGGATTGAAATGCATTGTTTTTGCGACGCTTCACAAAGCGCATACGCAGCATGTATTTATTTAAGATCTGTGGATAGGCAGGATAATGTTACAGTTAGGCTGCAGTGCGCGAAAGCCCGATTAGCCTCTGTCAAGCCAACGACTATTCCTCGTTTAGAGTTGTGTGCATGTTTGCTGGGCGCCCAACTCGCGAGCTCCGTATGTCGTGCGCTGCGATGTGTGATACACCGGAAAGTATTTTGGACTGACTCATCGATCGCGCTCACGTGGTTAGCTTCGCGGTATGACAAGCTAGAAACATTTGTGGCTAATAGGGTAGGGGCAGTATTAGAACTCACTGAATTGTCTGACTGGAGGCATGTACCCACCGCATCGAATCCTGCTGACATAGCTTCTCGCGGTGTAGACGCCGATAAAATTAATAATTTAAGTTTATGGTGGAATGGACCAACTTTTCTTACTCAGCCTGAACCGGTTTGGCCTTCACGCAATTTTAAACAATGTAATGATGAAAGTTATGTGTCTGAAATTAATTTGAATATTATTACTAAAGATAATCCAACTGATCAACAACTCATAGATTTTAATCGTTATTCTAAATTAAAATTTCTACAACGTTCTTTCGCTTACTTGCTTAGATTTATTTTTAATTGTCGTAATTCACAAAATAGAAAATCTGGTATCTTACAACCAGAAGAGCTTTCAAATTCATTTGAAAAATTGGTACGCTTAGCTCAACAAGAACTATTTCCAAAGGAAATAGCAATTCTAGCTAGTAAGGGAAACCTACCTTCTACGAATCCTTTATTAAGCCTAAATCCTTTCAGTGACGAGAATAATGTCTTAAGGGTGGGCGGACGTTTAAACTCCTCTTGCTACAGTTTTGACAAGCGTCACCCCATGTTATTACATAAAAAACATAGACTTACCAAGTTGTTTTTCGAGCAGGAACACTTGCGACTTCTGCATGCTGGTCCGCAGCTGCTTCTTTCTTCCATAAGAGAACTTGTTTGGCCTTTAGCCGGGAGAGATCTTGCTCGCACCACTGCAAGGCATTGCGTAGTTTGCAGAAGGGCCAGAGGAAAAACGCTGACACCTATGATGGGTGCACTGCCACCACAACGAATAAATCCTGATTTTCCTTTCATAGCTGTTGGTGTCGACTTGCTGGGCCATTCTTTATAACCGATCGTAAGGGCAGAGGTTGCAAGATAACAAAATGTTACCTCTGTATTTTTGTTTGCCTTAGATTTAAATGCCTACATTTGGAGGCCGTAAGTGAATTGTCCACAGATGCCTTCATATTATCCCTACGCCGTTTTATCTCCCGCAGGGGAAAACCAGTTGAAATTTTCTGCGACAATGGTAGAAACTTTCTAGGAGCCCATAAAGAAATTAGTAATTTTTTAAATTCACAAACTAATAATGTTAGTAGTTTTCTCTCTGAAGAAGGAATTAAATTTAAGTTTCAGCCGGCTTATGCACCTCATTTCGGAGGATTATGGGAGGCTGGCGTTAAATCTGCCAAATTTCATATAAAAAGAATTTTAGGGAATACACACTTAACATTTGAAGAGTTGGCAACTCTATTTAGCCAAATTGAATCCATCCTAAATAGCAGACCTTTGTATCCCTTATCTTCCAGTCCCGATGATTTCCAACCTTTAACACCGGGCCACTTTCTGATTGGCAGACCATTGACGTCGCTGCCGTCACCTAATTTGTTAAATGAAAGGCTTCACAGACTTAATCGTTATCAGCGATTGGAAATGCTACGTCAACACTTCTGGAACCGCTGGAAACTTGAGTACATAGCAGAGCTTCAACAGCGTATCAAATGGCGACTTCCTGATCGACAGCTGCAAGTTGGAGAACTAGTGTTGATGAAAGAGGAGAATACCCCACCTATGCAATGGAAGCTAGGACGAATAACTGCCTTGTATCCTGGCAAAGATGATGTGGTTCGCGTTGCCGAAATAAAAACTTCTACGAGCACTTATCGACGCGCCATCAAATACCTCTGTCCTTTGTTGGAGCCTCCGGAGGACACCATTGAAAGCTGATACTCCCCGGGCCCCCCCAGTATGTTGCGGCAAGCAGGCAACACTGGCTACACTATGCGCTGTGAAGTTCGGCGCAGTTACTAACTTCACTCTTCTTCTAATCATAGACAAATATACCAGTAAAACTTAAAACATGTAATGTCAAATAACCGTTCACTCGACGCATACGCATCTAATAATGTATCAAGTTCAAAAATTGTAACCGTAACCCTGAATAAACCGCTATAATTTATTGGAGTCAGATTTATTTAAACATCCATCGAAACAACCGAAACAAAAGGTTATACTCCTAATTGGTCAACTGAACTTTTTACGATAAAAAGTATTAAAAACACACTTCCAGTTACGTATCACTTAGAAGATCAACGAAAGCAAGCTATATTGGGAACTTTCTACGAACATGAATTGCAAAAAACTAGCTATCCCGATGTATACTTAATTGAAAAAGTTTTAAAAAAGAAAGGAAATAAGTTGTTTGTGAAGTGGTTAGGTCTAAACAATGGAGAAAATAGTTGGATCGACAAAACTGCAATTTTAGATTAAAGTTTATATTAAATAGAAAGTTTTGTTACATTTGTTTCATTACAACTTTGGTGATGCAAGGAGGTGGACTAGTTAATAGTATCATTAATAATTTACCGTTTGAAGTTCATTTGCCTGGTTACAATTATTGTGGGACTGGCACAAAACTTGAAAAACGTTTACTACGTGGTGATCGAGGAGTAAATAAGTTAGACGATGCTTGTATGCAACACGATATAGCTTATGCAAAACATACAGACCTTTCTCAACGTCATAAAGCTGATTTACAACTTCTAAATATGGCAAAACAACGACTTAAATCAAAAGATGCGGGCAAAGGTGAAAAGCTTAGCTCATGGTTAGTGAGTAAAGTAATGAAAGCCAAACTTAAAACTGGTGCTGGCATCAAAACATTCAAGAAATGTGTATCTAAAATAAGATCTAAACTCAAGAAATTAAAACACCATGATAGTAAATCATTAATCGACGCTGCTTATTCGGCAGCTATGAAAGTATTTCCAAACAATAAGAAAATTCGGATACCACGTATGATACCTATCCCAAAAACGGGGGGTATTTTACCTTTGATCCCTATATTTGCTGGTCTTTCGGCTTTAGGCACTTTAGCTGGAGGTGCAGCAGGCATTGCAAAAACCATTAATGATTACAAAGCCGCTCAGAAAAATTTGCAAGAAACACAGCGACATAACAAAGCTATGGAGGGTGTAGCATTGGGCAAAGGGTTATATATTAAACCGCACAGAAATGGTCATGGTATATTTATAAAATCTTCAAAAAACTCAAATGTAAGCTGCCTAATCGTGCCCTAAGTAATATAGACATAATACGTACTGTATGCATCAATTACCAACTGCACCAAAAGATATCGAATGTGGTATTGTTAATTTGAACGAGTCTAGGAACGAGGGGACGCACTGGGTGGCTTATGTTAAAGTATACGACTATTGTGAATATTTTGATAGTTTTGGTGATTTAAAACCCCCTAAGGAAAAAATGCGTTATTTTAAAATCAAAAAAAAATCAAAATCAAAAATCATTTATTTAACTTAGGCTACAAAGTAGCACTTATTAAACGTCAATTTTTTTTACAAAAGACTGCACCCTAGGGGTCGGTTCATATCCGGCGGAAAAGGCAGCGCGCAACATCGGCCGCGCAACGCCAGAACGAGCAAACACACGACAAAACATCCAACCTCTCACACCTGACGCACCAACGCGTCAGGTCAGTGTGAAAGGCCGAATGCTCCATCATGCGCCCGCCCGCCCCAGCGCCACGCGACCGGCGACACGCTACCACCGCCAGATATGAACCGACCCCAAAACGCCCACCCTTCACCGCTTCCTAAGTGCTCTGGCTGAGGAGAAGAAACGGCGCAACAAACTCCTCAGTAGCACGCTGTCATTACAATAAATTATATAAAATAATAAAAAAAAAATAAAAAAAATAAGGAACCGCGCAAAGTGAACGAGTAGTTAAGGTAGATGGGTATCATACTATAAAAGAGTAAAAATTATTATATCTACGTGGTGACCAAGGTCAGCAGAACGACCAGTCACCGCAAGCGGCACCCGTTCACGAGTATGACGCAAGGGTCAGCCATCCCCTCCCTCGCCATATTAGAGGGAAGGAGGAGACCCGACCCCAGACGCCACCGCAGGCAATGACAACTAAGGGAGCATGACGAAACTGCTGCCGGGTTAAAGAAAACATTTACAAATTAGGAAAAAAACCCAAGCACTGATTCACTGCACAGTCCCTTATCAAAGCGGCATTAAAATAGTACACTAATGTACATGCGTATAACTGCATTAATAATAAAACAAATTAAACAATATAATGTTGCATACAGAGTGTATGCCAATCAATTTGGAACAATAATAAGTTTCGATAAACTAATATGTCAATTCAGCAAAGATAATAATAATAATAAAAGTTAATTATACAAAAGTATAATTGTATCAAAATATAGTAACATACTATCAGTATGGCAGTCAAAATTAAAAATAAACAAAAAAAAAATAGCAATAGATTATCCCTGAAATTCCGCACAGAACCGTCTTGTGACTATCAAGACCACCAACAGTTTTTATCGACAAAGTAGTCATTTAATGTATAGTAGGCTTTCGTGCAGAGCCTTGTTTTAACTACCGATTTAAATGAATTAAACGGTAATTCTAAAATACTAGGAGGCAGTTTGTTGTAGATTCGAATACTAAGTCCAATATATGAGTTATGCACCTTGTGCAGCCGGTGCCATGTAGTGCATAACTTATGCTTATTTCTAGTATTAATGTTGTGTATGTCACTGTTTTTAGTGTATAGGTGAATATTTTGTCTAATATATAGTATGTTGGCTAGAATAAATTGAGAGGCAACAGTTAGAATCCCAATTTCCTTAAAACGCTCCCTAAGTGAGACCTTAGCGCCTAGCTGGTAAATGGACCTAACAGCTCGTTTTTGCAGAATAAATATTGTTTCAATGTCTGCAGCCTTACCCCACAATAAAATGCCATAGGACATAACGCTGTGAAAGTAACTAAAGTACACTAATCGAGCTGTATCCACGTCCGTTAGCTGCCTAACTTTCCTAACTGCATATGCTGCTGAACTTAGTTTGCTGGCAAGGCATGAAATATGAGCTGCCCATTTAAGTTTACTATCTATTGTAATACCTAAAAAGACTGTCGATTCTACAGTCTCCAGCACTTCATTACTAATAATTATATTTGGACCTAGATTTTTTACGTTTGGCATTACAAATTTAATGCACTTTGTTTTCTTAGCATTTAGTACTAAGTTATTAACAGTAAACCAATTTGTTACCTGAAAAAGTGCACTGTTAATGTGATCAAAACTATCACTATTTCTATTAACTTTAAATATGAGAGACGTGTCATCAGCGAAAAGTACAGTTTTGCAGATACCTTCTAAATAAAACGGCAAGTCATTTATATATACCAGGAATAAGAAAGGACCCAGTATAGAACCCTGGGGTACACCTAATGTAACCGGAAGTGGCCTAGATTTTACGCCATTAATATCTACACATTGAAGGCGCTGCTTTAAATAAGAATCCATTAAGTTAAGGGCTATATCCTGTATACCATAATATTTAAGTTTAGCGAGAAGTGTGCCGTGATGAACGCAATCAAACGCCTTAGAAAGGTCACCAAAAACTCCTATGGCATTTTGTGAGTTTTCCCAGGCGCTATAGACATGTTTTAATAAAGCTACACCGGCATCAGTTGTTGAGCGACCCTTTGTAAAACCATACTGTTCATTGTGAAGCAGCTTATTTACATTAAAAAAACCTAATAATTGCTGCAATATCAACTTTTCAAAGATTTTACTAAATGCGGGTAATATTGATATGGGTCTAAAATTACTCACTTCACTTTTAATACCAGATTTAAATAATGGTATAATTTTGCTGTACTTCATGAGGTCTGGGAATATTCCTAAATCGACACACTTGTTAAAAGTAACAACAAGATAAGGAGCAACATTATCTATGATAACATTTAATAACTTTACAGAAATACCCCAAAAATCGCCAGTATTTTTTAAATTGAGTGCTTTGAATGTTGTAATAACATCCCGTACGGTGACATGTTGAAAAGTAAATACTGAGTGACATTGTGGGGCGGAAGTTAGCATTAGATTTTCCGCAGCAACCGTGGATGAGTGTAAGGAGCAAGTTGTGGCTATAGGAATGTTAGCGAAAAAGTCATTAAATATCTGAGCTACATCTACTGCTTCGCTTATTAATTTGTTGTTATCAGCTATCTCTAATTGATTATCGCGTTTGGTACATTTACCCGTTTCGTTATTAATAATTGACCAGGTCGTTTTAATTTTATTTTTCGATTGTCTTATTTTATCACTAATAAACTTAGCCTTGGCCATGTTACAAACTCGTTTAAAAGTTTTAGAGTAAATTCTGACATACTTCAAAAATGGCTCATCAAATTTATATTTTTTCATTCCATATAACTCATATAGTCTCGCTCTACTTTTATATATACCAGCTGTGGCCCATTGATTAAATGGAGCTATCGTATTCTGTACATTTATGGTTTTAGTTTTAAATGATTTTTGAAATTCGTTTTTAACAACGTCAAAGAGAGTTCCAAAGATGTCGTTAGGATTCTCAAATTCTAAAATTGATGGTTTTATTTTAGAAACAACCCTCTCTTTAAAACGATTACAACAACTAACAGTGTACGGTCTACATATAATTTTACGCAACTTTTTTAAGATTAAATGTGGGAGACTAGCTAATTGTCCACAGTGGTCCGATGTTATGTCAGTTAAAATTTGTTTACTATTAGCATCAAAATTACTAAATATATTATCGAGACAGGTGGAAGATGAGGATGTGATTCTAGTGGGTTCGCAAAATAAATTGGTCAAATCGAAAGACCTAAACAGATTAAGTAGCCTATGGTAACGGTAACATCTAAAATATTAACATTAAAATCCCCACACACGATTATATTTTTCCTGCTCGACTTAATTTTATTAAGTGAATCCTCCATCACTGTTTCAAATAAATTAAAGTCACCTATAGGGGGCCGGTAGACACACACTATAACATATCGCTCTAGCTTAACACAAGACAGCTCAATAGTGCGCTCGATAGAAAGCTTTACAATATCTAACCGCTCTTTACACTTAACAGTATCTGAAACAATAATCAGAGATCCACCACGAATTGCATTCTTTCTTACGAACGCACTCTGTACAGAATTACCAGGGATGTTAAAACAATTTAATTCATGACCATTCAACCAATGCTCAGTCAAACATAACACCTGAACATTGTAGTTATCTATAAATAAACTTAATTCTAGATCTTTGCCGGAGAGACCCTGCATGTTTTGGTGTATTCAATTGATGCAGCCCTCCCGTTGTCCCACCTTGTAGTTTAAACTACAAGATGTATCTAAAGAGGTATTAGTACTACTACTAACACAATTTATAATCTTAAGTACATTGCTAGTACCAGTGTCACATAGTAAATGATATGCTAAAAGCTTAGCAATTTGTCTCTTACATCTAATGGACATATAAATTGTATATTTAGTTAATATATACTTTTTTATAAACTTATTGCAGTCAAAGTATGATACAATTTCATTATGGTTGTGGCATATTGTATACATAAACATGTTTAAGTTAAAGATGTACTCATTCTGAGAGCTGGTCAAGTTATTTGAGTACGGCAATGCACAGAGAATGAATTTACAATTATTACTCTTATTGATATCTAACATCAACTGGACACATTGAAGTATGTCTTTTTTAGTAACATTTAAACTATCACCATACAGTAATACAGCAGTGGAATCTTTATTTAATTGAGACTGTGCAATAGATTTAGTCAACTTACTGAAGCTGGCACCTGGAACACAAATATTTGTAACATGGTGCTGGGAATAACGGTTAATTAACCTACCAAAGTTTTGGCCTATCTTGTCTGTAAACATGTATGAGGTCTTATTTATTAATAATTTATCAGATAAGTTTATTTTGTGTTGCTCAATGGTTTGTATCACTTCAGGAATGGGTTGTATCACTACAGGAGCAGGCAAGGCAAGTTGTGGCTCAGAGCTTGGCGGGGAGCCAGAGCAGGTACAGCACAGATTGTTTGTGAGAGATTCATAACGCTCTGCATTATACCTCACCAGATCCACAAGCTCACCTGCCTCCACCATGCGCTCCTGAAGGTCTATTTGAGAAGCGGTATACTTTTTAAAGATATCATTCAGTGTTTTTTGCTTCTCAAGTAATTGAAACTTTAATGACCGTACCTCATTATCATATACAGTACTACACAAATCTAATTCAGTAGTAGAATTTTTTAATTGACTAATATAATTTATTTTCTGTTTTCTAAGACTTAAGTTAACTCTATTTGTATTCTGTTTTGTTAGACTTTTCTGGTACTTTTTAATGAGCCTATTAATTCTAATGTATTTCTTTAATTTGTTATGACTACTAAAAAGAGTAGGTTTGGACAAAGAATCATTCCCAGTTAAATCAATGATAACAGGATGCTTTTCATATTCCATCCCGGAGACACTACCAACCAACTCATTATACAGGCTACAGGTGTTGGATGCCTGTTCAGTATTTTTTTGTGATTCTAATAGTGTTATAGACCTATAGGCCTCACTAAGTTAACACTCAAGTTCAGCTATCTGTTTCAGTGACTGCTCATGTGTGTCCATACAGTGTTGATAGTCAGCCACTATTTGTCGGAGCTGTTGATGTTGATCGTGAATGTCTACGTGCTGTATGTGAAGTTCAGATAGCTCAGACTTCAGTTCTGAATTCTTGTCAATAATCTTCTTTAGTTCCACTTCGCTGTCATCCCTCTCCTGTAGCAGCTCTTTGCAGAGCGCTTTAGCAGACTCTAACTCCTTTAGTGTAGCCCTCAATTTGTCCTCCATGGAAGCAGCTCTGCGGGTCAGCATGACTAACACACAGAGGCACCTGGAATATTATGAAAGACAGCTAAGTACTGCGAAAGAAAGGTTTCTTGAGAGCGAAAGGGAAGAGTGGGAAAGAAAGAAAACTTTGAAACAAAATGAAGAAATTGTGAAAATAAACAAAGAAATTATAATCTTGTAACAAAAAAAAAAAAAAAACAAGTTAAACTTAATTAAAGTAATAGAATGATAATTAATTATAAACTGCTTGAAAAAAATGATTTTTAAGAATTTTTACTATATTGTAAAGATACTTTTAATAAGTTAAACATATGTAGGTAGATTAGTGATTTTACGTATCTTTAAAGTTTTTATTGGATTACATATACTAATATATGCTACACTATTATTAATATTGTATAAGGAGTGAGTTTACTTGGTGAGATTGAAATGTTTACTTATTAAATACGAAACAAGGATGAAACAACATAATCAGCTGTTTGTCAAACTATGATAGATTACTCGAGGTAAAGGAAGTTAACATGTGAATTTAATAATTTAAGTTCAAAAGTTATCCTAAAGCCTGATTTAAGTACCTATATTATGAAGTAATGGAATTAAAACTAGTGCTTCCCCGGTTTTAAGAAGTTTTGAAAATCCGCTGACAGCTGACACGGCCGCCGGTACTCTTGAGTTGATTTTCACTTATTTTACGTATTATAATGTCTGATTAACACACGCACTTTGTAAATTACTTATTTAAGTATTGAGTTTTACACAATTTATAACAATTTAGCTATAATTTTAATATTTATAACAAAAAATTACACTGAGTCGTTTTAAGAACGACTTGTCACCAGTGTTGCCACACCTATCAATCCTAAGAATTGTAATGTTTTTTACAGCTATACGAAATATCAGTCATACAATACTGTTAATTGTGGTCACTTATGCTTGAAATATCAGTCACTTTGATGTCAGTCACTTTGTCAATAACAGGAAATACGTCAAGTTTATCCACTTACTATCCTAACACCTTGCAATTAGATGGACAGTATGAATGTGCCTTATTTGTTATATTACATTATAACATTTAATTCCATTCCGAATATTGATAAAACGAACAACAAGTTATTTTATGGATCTAATGGTATTATTTCGTATAAATGTGAACGGTGAGCACATCTCGCACCTTCGATTTGCCGATGACATTGTCATAGTAGCAGAGTCGCTGGACCAGCTAAGCGAGATGCTGCATGGCCTAGATGAAGCTTCACGACTGGTCGGTCTTGGCATAAACTTGGATAAAACCAAGATCATGTTCAATGAACATGTCAGGCCGAGACCGATATATGTCGAAGGATCGATGCTCGAAGTTGTTCAAGAGTATATCTACCTAGGGCAGGTCATCAAGCTTGGTAGAAACAACTTCGAGCGGGAAATCGATAGGAGAATTCAGTTGGGCTGGGCAGCGTTTAGCAAACTTCGTCGAGTCTTTTCTTCGCCTATACCGCAATTCCTGAAGACCAAAGTATACAACCAGTGCGTCCTACCTGTTATGACTTACGGTGCCGAAACGTGGACATTAACGGTTGGACTAGTCCACAAATTTAAAGTCGCACAGCGGGCTATGGAGCGAGCTATGCTTGGAGTCTCTTTGAAGAACAAAATTCGTAATGAGTTCATCCGACAAAGAACCAAGGTAACCGACATAGCTCGTAGAATTAGCTCGCTGAAGTGGCAATGGGCTGGCCATATCTGTCGAAGGACCGATAGCCGTTGGAGCAGACGAGTCCTAGAATGGAGACCGTGGCTCGGCAACCGTAAGGTAGGACGCCCACCCGCCAGGTGGACTGATGACCTGAGAAAGGTCGCTGGAGGGGACTGGATGCGGAAGGCGGAGGACCGGGTGTTGTGGCGCAAATTGGGAGAGGCCTATGTCCAGCAGTGGACTATGATTGGCTGATTGATTGATTGATTGATTGATAATGGTGTTATTGAAGTACCTGAAGGAACTTATGAATTACAAGATATTAATGATTACTTAAAATCTGAATTAAGAGATGTATCAATAAAACTTCAGTGTAATAACAACACATTGAAAGCTACTTTGTACTGTACAAAAGATATAAAGTTTATGAAGCAAAATACTTTTCGAAGGTTTTTGGGATTTGAAAAACAAATTTTGGAAGCTAATTAATGGCATATGTCACAGTTTCCAGTAAACATTTTACCAACAACCGTGATCAGGGTTGAATGTGACATTGTAAGCGGCTCATACATAAACGGTGAATCAAGTCACATTATTCACGAATTTGCACTAAACGTACCACCTGGATATCGGATTATAGAAATACCCAAATACGCTATTTACTTCCCCATTAACCAGAGCAACATAAGTTGCATGAATATTAGACTTTTAGATATAAATAATCATTTAATCAATTTACGTGGTGAAGAAGTACAGTTGTATTTACATCTTAGAAGAAGAAATGATTAACTTTAATAAATATGAGCATCAACATACTAAACACGTCAGTTGGAATCAAGGAATCAATCATACAAGAGCTCGCTCTAAGAAGAAAATAAAATAAACGAAAGACAATAAGGCATTCTTAAAAGCAATCGGCTTATTAAAATGAATATTTTAGATGTTTTATCGACTCCCTCTTATGATAATAGTGTAGAAGGCATTGAATATCATTCGTATAAACCCTACGTAACTAGTTTTAATAGAAATGATGAAATCCGTATACCCATCAATCAACAGGATCTATATGTATTACCATCAGCAAGCACCTTGTATTTGGAAGGAACTCTTATCGTCAGAAAAAAAGATTCAAAGGATCCTGCTGCTAGCGTTTAGTTTACAAATAACGCTTTACTGTACTTGTTTCAAGATATAAGATACGAGCTAAATGGAGTGGAAATAGACAAAATAAAGAATGCAGGCGTAACTATCACCATGAAATCTTTAATATCGATGAACGAAAGTGAATCAAAGATAGCTAATTTTTGGGGATGGAATATTGACGGTATAAAAAATATTAATGGAGGAAACTTTTCTGCTTCTATACCACTTTGTAACATAATGGATTTCGCGGAAGATTTCAAAAAAGTTGTTATAAATTGTAGACATGAACTAATACAAACTTGAATGCCGTAAAACTCAATACCGGTGAAATTATAGAAGACATTCAAATTAACAACATTATTTGGCGTGTTCCACATATCAAAATATCAGATAAGGAAAAAAAATATTTCTTGAAACTGTTGGAAAGAGATCGATCGCTTCAAGTGATATTTAGAAATGGGATTTGTATGAATATCCAGCTTTACCTAAAACTACGAAACATACTTGGGCGATTTACACTTCCTCTCAAATAGAAAAACCAAGATATATTATTGTTGGTCTACAGACAAATAGAAAAAATAATTCAAGTGCTAACACGTCTCAGTTTGATCACTGTCATTTTCGCAGCGTTAGGGTGTATCTTAATTCAACATACTTCCCATATGAGAACCTAAACGCTAATTTCGCAAACAATAAAATTGCTTTATTATACGAACTGTTACGGAGTGGGTCGGAGAATGGTTTTTAAAAAAAACTATTTAATACACTAAAATAAAAATATATTGACTAATCAAGTACGTATTACAAAGATAGTGTGTCCGACGGAAGTCCAATCCAAAACTGAGGAAAAAACCATTGGAATCGATAAAGAAAACAACAACGGTTTCATATTGCATTGACGTCAATGCAATATGAAACAATGCAATATGAAAACTAAGCAGTTTGAATTTATATTTTAAGTAATAGTTATTCCGATATAACAAGTTACCCGTTAAGTTCGATCATCACATTTGAAAGTGATGAGAGATGTCAGGATTAATATGTGTTAAACCTTAGGTGCTAAATTGGATTTACGTCGAGGCATTACAATAGGTATATATATTATGTACTCGCTATGTTAATTACAAACATAAGAATAGAAAAGGTTACAATGAAACATCGATATAATTATTACTTTTGAGATTAACCTAAGACATGGAAATAACTAGTAAGGAAACAGAACAATTATTCTAAAATTACGATTATTACTATTGATTATCTTTATTTAATATTTTATACCAGACTTATGAAAGTCGAGAGTAGGGTTTTTATTTTTTTATTTTATTTTATTTATTAGGGAAAATAAACGGTTACACATTATAAAATTATGATACATAATAAGGCATCAGAAATAGTTGGTAAATGTATAACCAACGACATTTTCCACAGAATACTAAAAACAAAAAACAGAAAAAGTGCGACGTGCGATACTAATTAAAAATAGAATTGTATAAAATAAATGTGTTTACTTTTAAAGCTAAATTAAACAGACATGCAAAAGGACAGAAGGAAGGAAAGTGTTATGGAATTGAAGGATTTAACATAATTATTTTGATTCTAAATTTGAAATAGTGTTGTGAACTAGTTTTTTTTAAATATCTACGAGAAACACCAAAGAATTCAACATTTTGAAAGATCTTATTATACTGACTAGTGATGCGGCGCAGGGGAGCGCGCAAGCCCGCGTTCGTACGGCAAGAGGTTACTGCAAATAGGGGTCGAGCGCGCACCCCACGACTCATCGATGTTCTTGGTACCACGTAGTTAATATTATTGCTAATATTCGTACAGTCATAGGCACCGTTACATAAATCGAACAGAAACATTGTCTCTAAAACCAAACGTCTTGACTCGAGCTTCAAAAGTTTATACTTATCTAACAGGTTACTATAGGATTCATAGGTACGAAAACAACAACGGAAATGCATGGACTTCAAAAATTTCGACTGAATTTTCTCAATAATATCAGAATATTTACTATAGAATGGATTCCACACTGAGACCGCATACTCCAACTGTGACCTGACTAACGCCTTGTATAGATATAAATATGTACATGGACGAGCGAACTCCATCGCTGACCTCATCACGAAACCATACATACGGAACGCGTTGTTGACAATTTTTACAACATGTGTATCAAGGTGTAGTTTATCATCCAACAGAACTCCAAGATCACGTACTAGTATATCTCTTTTTAGAACGGTGTTATTTAACGAATATTGGAAATTAATGATATTTTTATTTTTCGTGAAACTAATATAGTAGCACTTAGAAATACTAAGCTGGAGTTTGTTATTTGAACAATACGCAGAAAATCTATCCAGGTCTTTCTGCAAGAGGTGACAGTCTTGTAAATTTTGAATTCGTCTAAAAATTTTAAGGTCATCTGCGTACAACAATAATTTTGAATTTTGAAAGCATGTATTGATGTCATTGATGAATATTACGAATAAAAGAGGTCCTAAAATGGACCCCTGAGGCACTCCAGAAGTGACATTTATAGTGGAAGAACTGAAACCGTTTACTACAACTCTTTGAGCTCTGTTGGATACATAGGAGGAAAACCATCTTAAAAGGTCACCACGTATACCATTAAATGCAATCTTATGCAAAAGCAGCTGGTGGTCAACTTTGTCAAATGCTTTTCGAAAATCGGTGTATATCGTGTCGACTTGAATGCGGGGGTCCATGTTGTTAAATAAGTAGTCTACAAAGGTCACAAGGTAAGTTACAGTTGATCTATGTTTGACAAACCCGTGTTGCTGTTGGATTATAACATTGTGTAACAGAGGATATATTTTATCGTGAACTAGTCTCTCAAAAACCTTTGACAAAGTTGACAATATTGATATGGGACGATAGTTCTCCACATCCTGCCGAGATCCAGACTTATAGACTGGCGTTATATTAGCGATCTTCCATGCTTGAGGGAATGTTCCTTGTGAAATAGATAAATTAAATATAATGTGCAATGGTACACAAAGATTTACAGCAGTCTGTTTAATAAAAAATACAGTTAGACCATCGGGACTTGGACCCTTGGAAGGATCCAGTGCCTTGAGCGCCTTTAATATTTCATCGACAGTAAACTGGATATTACTTAAGGCAGAACAGTTCTCTGGATATCGCTCATACAGGAGTGGAATATTTGTAGAAGATGGTGGTTCATAAACCGAATTAAAAAAGTCTGAGAAAAAATTACAATTTTTTTCCGGGTTGCTTGTCGATATATTGTTATAAGTAATAGTGGAAGGAATACTATTTGACGACTTGCGGTTCGATATAAACGTCCAAAAATGCTTGATGTTGTTCTTAATACCATCCTCCACGGAAGTGATGTACTCGTTATAACATTTCTTGCACTCGACAAGGAATCTAGAGCGGTACAGTGAGAACTGCTCATAATCCGAAACAATAAAATAACTTAAATTCTATTTATTAGTTGAAATACAATTATTAAAATATAGATTCGATGATAACAATGTAGAAAGACCCAACCATGTGCATTCATGAAACAAATTAATTATTGTGAGTTTTGCCAAACAGGATGTTTCTTTTAAAAGGGGTTGTCGTCACCCGCATGCCTTCTACAGACTCTGACTCTACCTCATTGCTTGTTGTTACTGTATCGGCATGAAATACGGTTTGTGAAACGGGAACTGAATTATTTTTGTTATTATAACATTGATTAAATATTTGAATGCAGCATGGATCGTTAGTTGGAAAAAGGAACTTACGGCTCTTGTATAGGATGTATAACAAAGTAAATACAGAGATGCATAGGCTAAAAGACAAATAATGAGTGCTGTAAGTTTGGAAATGAGATGGGTTTTCTATTTTATTAATCTCTTCTTCAAAAGAGTCTAAATGTATACTGGCTCGTAATAGAGAATCGAGGTTGTCTAAGTTGTTAAATTTTGAATAGGGTAATCGCTGTAAAGTTTTATTTAACTTGGATCGCTCACAACAATCATCTTGTAAGATATTGAAATTGGATATTTTATTAGTAACATTTCCAATAACTGTTTCGCCTACAGCGGCGAATTGCAACGTTTTGTAAAAAGCCCTACAGCTCCTGGGCAAGGTCAAGATACCAGTACCAAACAAAATAACGTCGGAATTTATATCTTTATCATTACAAGTTACATGACACTTGCCAGGTTCGGATTGTACAAAAATCCAGCGGTTTAGAGTTAATTTATGAAATAAATCGATTGAGCCGTGAATAAGTTTTGTTACACACATGTCAGGAAGTTTACTGATTACATCACTTAAGAAAATCGTTTCACACGTAGGATTCGCGATCGCTGAAAACACATTAGTTAATATGCACACATAACACTTATCACTTATTACTTTACACTTGTCTATGTCTGTTATGAGTGAGTAAAACATTCGATCAGCTGTGATCGCTACATATGAGCTGGTTGGCTCGATAAGAATGTAGGTATCGGGTTTCGACATATCGTAAGGAACAGGTAAGTAGTTGTAAATTGGGGTTTCTGGATCAGAGGAGATCCAGAAACACCCAATTTACACTATCATTCGTTTTATTCATAAGAATGATCAACGGCTTCCATATTTATCTACTCAAATTACTCACCTTGAGGATTTTGATAGTCTACTTTATGACTATTATTCATTTAATGGATATTATGAGAAATTTAAATATTCAATATAAAAGTAAAACATTTATCTTAATTCTACATTCATCGGATCACTGCATGCATCTTAATTTCATCGTTAAATTCAATTATTACATTCATTCTACAATTTAATCAATTCAATTCTACAAGTCAAACACGCGCATGATATTCGAGTAACAGTCGGTGTAATCTATTCGACGCGACAGCCTTACGAAAATGGAATGCGCTCGCTATTATCCATTGCGCTGCCTTATATATGCAGCGCAGTGGCTATTTACTTTAAATTGCGAGATTTAGAAATAAAAAGCAAAATAATATTTAGTATAACTATATTTTAAATCAATTACATTAATTTGAACTTAACTTTTTAACTATTTTACTAACTAAATAATCAGTCTCATTCATGATTTCATCTAAATCATTTTTTACTAAATATTGAATGTTAACACTTGCACTCTCAGGGTCACTGTCTATATCTTCCATCTTACGACCGTCCACATCGTGTATAATTATTTTTATTATACGACGAATATGTCCCGGCTCTTTCCGCGTAATAAAAGATCTGTTTTTTAAAACCTTTGACTCATTGTTTTTCTTCTTCATTTTTATCTTTTTTATTTCTTGCTGTCTACTCTCTTCACATGCAGTTGACGCTACTTCAGCGTACCAGCTTTCTCGATCTTGAGCATAATAAAATGGATTTAGAACTGGATCAGAGCTCTCCATCAAATTCTGAAATTGAACAAAAATTAATGATTTCCTGTTGTAAAACAGCATCAAACATCAATTCAATTATTAATTAACATCAGTGGTCATTGAAATACTTACGTTACATTGTTGGTCAATGTTATCGAATACAGGACTGTAGGATGGTGAGTGTGACATACTTAAATTCTTTGTTCAGACTCTGTTAAACACCTAGAAAAACGAGAAATTAATATTTAATTTACTATTATTCTATCTCAGAACAATAATTATGGTTGAAACATAGTGTTATGTCGAAATAAATACCGACTTCTGTACCAGACTACCTATATTAAATAACGATTATAGGTATTATCTGACAATAAAATAAATCAATATATTTTAATTGTGATATATTTTAATTGAATAATATTAAAACTTACTGATATTACACGATGAAGACAATTGCAACAGTGAAGTATAGAATTTGAATGGATTTAGAAAGATTTTTTCTATTTATATACAGAAAATTTATTTTAAACTATAGAGTTCGAAATAGTACGTTTTTTGTTACATATTATCATCATCTTACCATTTTTGTCTAGGGCATACAAAAATGGTACGATGAAATTAAAACCCCCCACATGTTGACACGCGTGCAACATTTATTGTTTACTAAAAATAATATGATTAAAATAAATACTATAGTGCGTTTGTTCATTGTTCCTTTTTATAATATATTCACGCATGCAATTGGGAGAAAAATCGGCAGACAAAGTCATTGTAGATAGCTAGTATGTCAGTCATAATTATTATTGCAACGTAAGCATTTATGTATAAGGAGAAGATCAAAATAATACAGCAATATTGACATACTATTGTTACGTTCGGTTTCATCTGCCATTATTTTTAATATTTTTCAAACTTCTTTTCATTGTTAAGTCACCAATACAAAAGCTAGGTAAGTTACCTATATTTATATTGTATATACTTATTGGCATGGTTTGGGTGGAATGTATAATATAATCACATCCACGGAGGATAAATAATAATGTTTTTTTTCTATTAGTTAGGTGCTATGTCAGCTAGCATCAAATTCAAGTTGTAGTTATCATCTAATTATAAATAAACTGTATTATATGTATGTTACGGCATTATTCGTAGATAATAACTGTACGTATACCTATACATATACGTATATGTATACCTATTAGTTAATACAATACGTATAAAAACTTAAAAATTAAGGAACATAAATAATACCGTCTAATAAATGCTAGACATAACTCACCATTCTTTAAAGCAGTCGGTTAAAATATAAGGTGAGTATTCACTGTGAGCAGTCACATGTAATGTAACAACGCAGAAATCATTTTCTGCGTATTAATAACATGGTACTGATAGCACGGCAATTCAACATACAGTTTACATCAAAAGAAAAAAAGAAACTAGAAATAATTCAACGTTATAAAATCCTTAAAAACTAATTTACGATGATTTTTTTGTACTATTCCATGAAACTGTTGTTTATTTAGTAGTCTAGTATGTGATATGTAACAGGAGTAGGTATTATAATATTGTTTAAAAGTAAATCATATTTGGGTGCAGTGATCTGACACAGCATTTTACCCGCACGTGCCCTGTTCCCATATTCGGGATATTATGACGTGGATTTATCACTATTTAAGAGAGTAGCCGTCAAAGTAAGACCACAAAGCATTTCTTCAAGAGCTACACGCAAGAGCTTCGCCATTCATCAGTATCTACCTACCAGATACCTGACCAGCTTTTTTTTACGATGTAAGTTACTTTTGGTTTATAATCATGTTTATATAATTCTTCTATTCAATCATTCAACTATTCAATAACTTTACCATTAAATAATTCTTTTATTCCATAACTCTATTATTCTGTCATTCAAGTCTTCAATAATTTTACTATGCAATAAATTAATCGATCATCCTTAGAATAAAGTAATACTGCAACTATTCAACTATCAAAAAGATTACTGTTAGATATAGTGCTAGTATTTATATTTAATTAATTTATTATTTATTCATTTTTCAGGTCCAAACAAATGGCAGACCAGCTTTTCCCATCCGACAACTCGGAGGTGGAGATCCCGGTGAAATCTAAACAAGAAAAAAAGAAGCGCAAGTCCCCCGAGTGCCAGCCCTCGACTAGTAAGAGGCAGAAGTCCGCTACCAGACCAACAGCAAGCGATTTATTCGGCAGTGATTCCGGCGACGAGCAGTTGGAGGCAACCGGTAAAAAATTGCAACCCATATACTCATATATCACGCGCAGATTAGCAAATGGTTTTTCGAGGCAGATGGATGACCGGAAGACCGGTAGTTACTATATTGAATTAAAAATATATAACTGCGATGACATTGAACGCGTGCCACCGGTTAATAGATGGCGACATTCTATGTTGACAGTGAAAAATAAATGTGAAACTAATTCAGAGTCATGGAATCACTTAAACGCATATGTTAAGAGTGTGAGAAAAGAATTTAAGGACTGTCCCCCCACTTTTATAAGTTCATATCAATAAAAATGTATTTAATTATAAATTATTATTATTAATATGAACTTAAGTACTCATGTATAATAATCATATTTACCACTATATTACATATTATTATAATCAGTATTGTTTAATCGCTATGTACTCCATTGTTTATTCTTATTAAATAATTAATCATACATATACACAATACCATTTTTTTTTTTTTCAGTTAAACCATCCGTTAATTCATCCTCAAGTACTCATATTATATGTGACAAATGTAAAATTGAGATCCCAGAACATGAATACAGATATCATAATAGAACTAAAATACATAAATCAAATTGTTTAATAAAGTCAAAGTTTGCGAATGTTGATATAATTGCCACAGCATTTAAAAACAGAATAATGACGTATCGCTTAAACCCATCTCAAGAAGACGAGTACCTACTGATAGAGGCGTTCTTAGATGGGAAGCGAGACGATCTTTTTAAAATAATTGAATTGACATTAATGAAACATTCCTGTATTAAACTGAACTTCGAGTTGTTTGCTTACTTCGTGCTACCTGGATCGGGTGAGCAACAACTGAAGTCATTTAATACAAAATATGAAACTATATATCAAAGCACTAATTATGATGAGTTATATTCCCGAATAAGAGATGTTTATAAAATGAAATTATCTGAATTTGAACATTGTCAATCTGGATGGTCATTCATGTCTGTAAGTCATTTAGAAGTGAATATTAACAAGTATTCACCCATGCGAGGTGGATCCTTCATTGACTTGCCTACTAAAATTAAGAATACAAAGAGCTGTTTAAACATTCAAAATAATGATAACTATTGTTTTCTGTGGTGCATAGCTGCCGCATTATTTCCATCTAAAAGTAATGTCTGTAGAACTAGCTCGTACCCTGATGTAAATACCATATTTAATATACAGGGGATGTCATTTCCGCCCTCACACAAAGATATTCAGTTGTTTGAAAAAAAAAATAGTGAAATAAGTGTCAATGTTTACGGATTAGACAAGCATCATACTGTCACTGGTCCTTTATATGTTACCAATAGTAAGAGAATTAAACACATTAACTTGCTGTATTTTGAACAAAATTGTAAGACACATTATTGTCTTATAAAAGATCTTACGCGCCTAGTCAGACGACAAGTTTCACGACATAAAGGCAAAATGTACTTATGTGAAATATGTCTGCAATTTTTTGCTAGTGAATCAAAATACACTTCGCACAGTTGTTCTAAAATTATAACGATATTACCAGAAAATAACAGTTTTTTAAGATTCAAACATTATGAGAGGCAGCAAAAAATAAACTTCGTCATATATGCAGATTTTGAATGTTTATTGTCGGATTTTAAAGAATCAAATTCTGAACAAGGTACTGTAAGAAATAAATTACACCAACCATCTTGTTTTGCCTACTACGTATGTTGTTCCCATGATAAAAGCTTGAATAAATTTGTAACATACAGAGGAAGAGATTGTGTGCAAGTGTTCGTTAAAAAATTGATTCAAGATGTACGGTTAATTCATAAGATTTTAATTTCAAATAAACCTATGAAAGCAATGACTAAAGAACAAATTGATGATTATTATCATGCAACATTATGCCACATTTGTAAGCAATTACTGTTTGACGATAAAGTGTGTGACCATGATCATATTACTTCTGAATACAGAGGTGCAGCTCATTCGCATTGTAATTTATTATTTAAAGTGTGTTCATTCGTGCCGGTTATATTTCATAACTTATCTGGTTATGATGCCCACATATTTATTACTGAATTGTCTAAATACGATGGTGAATTAAAAATTATACCTAAAACAAAGGAAAAGTATTTATCGATCACAAAATTCATGAAATCAGATTATGATAGAAAGCCAGTACAAATAAAATTTATAGATTCTTTTCAGTTTCTCAGTTCAAGCATTGATACGTTAACCAAAAGTTTATCAGATAAAGATTTCATGCATTTATCGCTTCATTATTCTCGTAAAGACCAGTTTGATTTAATAAGAAAAAAAGGTATATATCCATATGAATATGTAAATTCATGGCAAAGATATAATGAAACAGAACTTCCATTAAAATATTGTTTTTATAACAGCTTGCAAATGAAAAATATAACAGATGATGAATATGAACATGCTCAAACTGTCTGGAAATGTTTTAATATTGGTTCCATTGGTGAATACACTGATTTATATTTAAAGGGTGATGTACTTTTGCTTTGTGATGTATTCGAAAATTTTCGAAATATATGTTTAAAGAATTATAAACTTGATCCTGCTTACTATGTTACTTCTCCCAGTCTCAGTTGGGATGCTATGCTTTTTTACACAGGCGTTCAATTAGAGCTGATTAATGATTTAGAAATTTATCAAATGTTAGAAAAAGGCATACGTGGTGGGCTGGCACAATGCACTCACCGATATGCCGAAGCCAATAATATTTATTTACCTAATTTTAATGATACCGAACCATCAAGTTACTTAATATATCTTGATTGTAACAATCTTTACGGTTATGCTATGACAAAGAAATTACCAATATCAGATTTTAAATTTATGGAACATGATGACATTATGAACTTTAATGTTTTTGATGTGCCTGATGATGGTTCCCATGGTTATATTTTAGAAGTTGATATTATATATCCAAATCACTTACATAATTTACACAGTGACTTGCCCTTCGCTCCAGAAAAATTTGTACCTATCGGAGGGAAGACGCCAAAATTAATTGCTAACTTGTACGATAAATATAATTACATAATACATTATGTTCACTTGAAGGAATGTCTTAGAAACGGCCTAGTTTTAAAAAAAGTTCATAAAATACTTCAATTTAGACAAGACAATTTTTTAAAAAAGTATATAGATTTAAATACTTCATTACGTCAAGCAGCTTTGACACCATTTGAAAAAGATTTCTTTAAGCTTTTGAATAATTCTATATTTGGTAAAACAATTGAAAATAAGCATAAACAGGTAGATGTCAAATTAGTCACTAAATGGAGCGATAATTTTAATAACACAAATAAGTCACTAGGTGCAGAGAAATTGATTACGAAACCAAACCTAAAAAGTATATCTATTTTTAACGAAGATTTAATTGCTGTTCAAATGAGTCATGAAAAGCTTATTTTAGATAGACCGATATATATTGGATTTGCCGTGCTTGAATACTCAAAACAGCATTTATATAACTTCCATTACAATTTCATTAGAAATAAATATGGCGATAATGCCAAATTATGTTATACTGATACTGATAGCTTACTTTATTTAATACATACATCTGATTTTTATAAAGACATGCATGATAATATACATGAATTTGATACTAGCAATTTTGAAGTAAATAATCCGTACGGTATACCACGAGTAAACGAAAAAGTACCTGGCTTATTCAAGGACGAATTGGGTGGTGATATAATCACAGAATTTATTGGATTAAGAGCAAAACTTTACTCCATTAAAACACTAAAAACCCAAATCAAAAAAGCGAAAGGAGTATCAAAGCCAATTACAAAAAGTTTAAATACATCCAACTATAAAGAAGCATTATTTAACAATGTTGAATTAAAGCGTAAAATGAATATGATCAAATCCATTAGACATGTATTATATTCACAAAATGTTAATAAAGTAGTTTTGAAAAGAGTTGATGACAAAATACAAGTTCAGTCGAATCAAATAAATACGTTACCTTGGGGTCATTGTGATGCCATCCTGTAAAAGCGTTGTTATCTTTGGGTCATTGTAATTTCATATGTTATAGCAAATGTATTATAAAACGTGTAACTATAATTATGGTGCGCTATGATAAGTTTTATTAAAGTAGATTAGTATATATAATTTATTAACTAATAAATACATATTTTGCTCATAAATTTATCTTTTCTTTTGTTCTGTTCATAAATCACATAAATATATGCTAACGCGAAATTGGATGAATAAGCAGTGTTGTTATAGGCAATAAAGACTTATTTTAAATGTTGTATAGATTGATTGTATAATTTATCTGTAACTTTGTAAACAGCAAATTATTATTATTATGATTATTAAATGTTATTTTTAAATATTTGTGATTAAAGATATTCAAATAAAAATATAGCAGACGTAATCTATCTCTTTTTATTACTTTTAATTTCAACTACCTAAATTAAATCCTACCTAAATTAAGAGGGAACAATGTATAAATATGTATGAAAGACAGTTATTAAGTTAATTTACGAGATGAAGTTGATCAAGCAACCCATATCCCTAAATGTTAGTAATATAAGATTAAGTGACTCTGCTCATCACATCAGACACAGCACTTTATTGCCCAATACTGTTCGCTGTATAATATGTGGTCCATCAAATTGTGGCAAAACAAATGTTATGATTAGTTTACTGCTGCATGAAAATGGGCTCAAATTTAGCAATCTATACTTGTATTCTAAAACTTCTTTTCAACCTAAATACCGTTTCTTGAGTGAAGTATTGAAAAGAGTACCACAGGTTAATTTCTATGAGTTCAATGATGATAAAGATGTCATATCGCCGAGTGAAGCTTTAACGAATTCTGTATTTATTTTTGATGATGTTGCGTGTGAAAATCAAGTTAATATCCGAAATTATTTCTGTATGGGTAGGCATAAACAAATAGATTGTTTATATTTATCTCAAACCTACTCTAAAATTCCGAAACAACTGTTACGTGACAATGTGAATTTTCTTATTATATTCAAACAAGATGATGTGAATTTAAAACATATTTATGCGGAGCATGTTAGTACTGATTTACAGTGGAAAGAGTTCAGAAATATTTGTCAAACTGTTTGGAGTAAACCTTATAATTTTCTACTTATTAATAAAGAATCGTCACTAAACAATGGAAGGTACAGACAGAATTTTGATATGTTTTTTAATTTTGAGTGACTGTTTATGTACGCATATAAGTAATTAACATGCAAAATCAAATTCAGTATAATTTGTTCTTTAGCTGAACACAGTTGTTATACGTATAAAATGGAGAAAAATATTAAAATAGAATTAGTGAAGTCTGTAGACTCCATAAAGAATAAAATAAAACAAATGAAAAACCAGGAACACTCAATGAATTTGTCACTTGATAAAATGTTAAAACCTGTCACAGATCCCCTTAAAACCCTGGTTGATTCGAATAAGACAATAGAGAAAATACAAACTTTTGAAAATACACACTCTAATTTTGAAGACATGGAATTGGATGACATTAATACTAGTTCATCAACAAAGTTTGAAGAATGCTACAATCCAAACCCGAATCCTGTACAGATCGTTAAAAAGCCTCCCCAGACAGAGTTACTGGATGATTTAGAAATATCATTAGAGGGTTGTGATATTCATGATATTTATGATGGGGTAAATATACCATTTGGAATAAGGAGTGCAAACAAAAAATTACTAATGGGTAATTCAATAGTTTCATTTTCTAAAATAGATAGTGTGAATGATGATAATGTAATTTTAATTAAAATTGGTGATAAAAGCTACAATTTAACCCCTGGTTTAAAAGAACTTTTACTTCGAAGAAAACCTGATTTGAAACTAATATCGAGCAAAGATAAACTTGTCTATAAAGATATATTGCATTATACAAATGCACATAAGAGAGATTTCAATCCTAATGGGCAAATAAGAGGCGATAAAGGTATAAAATATCGTGAAATAATCAAACCATTGTTTTCTGAAGTGTTAAACAATAATGTTGTCACTAAATTTGGAAGAAGCTTACCAACACTAAAGAAATACAAAAATAACATTGACTTGGTATATTGGGACGATCCTAACGAACTGGTTGACAGATTGAAACTATTAATTGCTTCCCGAGATGCAGGTAATACAAACCATGATAACGAAATTTTATCAATAATCGAAGAATTAAAAGAAGCTGGCATAATTAAATAATAAATAGGCATAAAACATGCTTTTTATTCAGTATTATAGATGAGTTCAAGACAAGTATAAGTTAAGAATTGTGAACATGAGCAAAGCTGACGTGGTAAACGAAATTCATAAAAATGCGAGAGTGAACTATCCACGAAGACATGTTATCATGAAAGATATAGATGACTTGTGGCAAGCAGACTTAATTGATATGCAATCAATTTCAAAAGAAAATAAAAGTTACAGATATATTCTTGCCGTCATTGATACATTTTCGAAATATGCTTGGGCCTTTCCTATGAGAAGTAAAACCAAAGAAGATGTGTGTAACTCTTTCAAAACTTTGTTGGATAAAGGGCGTGTTCCTAAAAATCTGCAAACGGATAATGGAGCAGAATTTTATAATAACGAATTTCAGAAGCTTATGACATCGTATCATATTAATCATTATTCAACCTTCTCAACAAAAAAGGCTTCAATAGTTGAACGATTTATCAGAACATTGAAATCTAAAGTCTATAAAGAATTTAGTTTAAAAGGCAATTACAATTGGGTAAATAATACCCTCAATGATGTTATTTACAAATACAATCACACACACCATCGCACTATTAATGAAATCCCTGCTAATGTGGACAATAATAATAAAAAACTGATATATGAAAGGTATTTAAAGTTGCTAAAAAATGATAATTTAAAAAGTAAGTACAAAGTAGGTGATTATGTGCGTATCAGTAAATACAAAGGAACATTTGAAAAAGGTTATACTCCCAACTGGTCAACAGAAATATTTAAAATTCGTAAAATACAAAATACAACTCCTATAACTTACTTAATTGAAGATACTATCAGAGGTCAGCCTATTTTAGGTGCATTTTATACACAAGAACTTCAAAAAACAAAACATCCCAATGTATATCCAGTAGAGAAAGTTCTTAGAAGAAAAGGCAACCGGGTTTTTGTAAAATGGTTAGGTTTGTCTTCAGCTGAAAGTAGTTGGATTGATAAATCGAATGTTATATTATAAATAAAATAATATTAACAACAAACTCGAATCGCTTAACTATTTATTAAAGTATTCAAACTGGAATCATCAGTCTTATAATGTGCTTTGGAGAGAGTAGTCTTCTGAATTGGCTTATTAATAATTTACCATTTGAATTACACTTACCAGGATATAATTACTGTGGTCCTGGTACTAAATTAATAAAAAGACTTGCACAAGGAGATAACGGTGTAAATAAGTTGGATGAATATTGCAAGGATCACGATATTGCATATCACAAGTCATCAAACTTGAAAGATCGACATAAGGCCGATTTAATTTTGTTACAAATGGCGAAACAGCGAGCGGTTTCTTCCGATGCCAGTATAGGCGAAAAACTCGCAGCACGCTTAGTAAGTAAGGCTATGTCGGCAAAAATTAAAACTGGTTCTGGTTTGAGAAAAAAGCGTTCTCCAAAAGTTACATCTGGCAAAGGATTAAAAAGGAAATTAAAAACTGTTATTACAAAAGCAAAAAAATTAAAACCTAAGAGCAAGAAAATGGCTATAGAATTAGCTATTGCCGCTACCAGGGAATTAGCTGATGATTCATCGATTAAACTCCCTCGTATTATTCCTATTCTAAAAACTGGGGGAGTACTACCTTTGATTCCTATTTTTGCGGGATTATCAGCGGCGGGAGCTTTAGCAGGCGGCGCAGCTGGTATTGCGAAAACCATAAATGAATTTAAAATGGCTAAAAAGCTGTATGAGGAATCGAGGAGACACAATGAAAAAATGGAAGCTCTATGTATTGGGAAAGGACTACACCTTAAACCACATAAAGGTGGTCTTGGAATTTTCGTATCAAAAGAAAAAAACTAAGTTATCGGCTACCCAATCGCGCCTTAACTAACTTTGACATTTTAAAGTATGGAAATAGAATTCCTCATTTTAGAGGTGTCTTTATGAGAGATGAGCTCCCTAAATATCCGTATAAAAAAGAATGCGGAGTTATTAATTTAGATAGTTCTAAAAATCCTGGTTCTCATTGGGTAGCCTATGTTGAGTATTTCGACAGTTATGGAAATCTTAAACCTCCAAAGGAATTTATAAAATATGTAGGTTCTAACATTCAATATAATTATGAAAATTTACAACGTGATCATCCCTTCAATTGTGGACATCTATGTTTAAATTTTTTAAAGAATTTTTGGTATAATCAAGAAATAAAATAAACCGGATCATTGTAAAGAGTTCAGTATACAAGCATGTCTACTACGGTTACCATCTCTGGAAATAAATCAGAACTGGTCTCGTATTTTCAACCACCTCTTCATTTATCTGATCAGTACGAGTGCAGTTTATTATACTTTTCAGTATTAAAAACAAGACCAAATGTGCCCGTTCATAACAGCATTTTAACAGCTGCAATCAGAATCGAATGTGATCTTGTGCACGGTTCATATTACAACGGATTACCGACTCATTTTATTCACGAATTCATATCTGATACTGCTTCAAGTCACGGCTACACAGAAATACCCCAGAACGTTATTTACTTCCCAGTGAACAAAAATATAATTTCATCCATATCTGTCAAGATTGTAGATCAGTTCGGTTACTGTATTGACTTTGGTGAAGACCATATTCAATTACGTCTTCATTTAAGAAAAGCAAAATGATAGTGTATAATAAAAACCCTCCAGTGAAAATAAAACGTTCTATTCCATCAACAACCGTTAAGGTGCACAGACGTGAGAAAAACGTGAAGAAATTGACTAAATCAAATAAAGATTTTCTTAAATTTATTTTATTTATTTATTTATTTAAAAAATATGGAGGACTAACAGCTAATAAAAACAGGATAATAATGGAAAAACAAACAGTAAGCCAATTACAAGTCCTCACGTTTAGAGCCAGAAACAACAAAAAACTCAAGTGAACATTTTGCGAACAGGAAACAACATAAAAAAAAAAACTACGTACACATCTTAATATGGTAAAGGATAATTCACATTAGTACGATTGTCCCATTGATAGGTACATTACAAAAAATGACACATTGTTGAAATCATGTATATAAGAATGTTAAAAATAAGTATAGGAACTGAAAACTTCTTACTAGTAATAATTATTTAACAATAATTAGTTTTTGAAAAAATCAAGGCTTAGGAGTCTTCTGACTACGGCCACGCTAGTAATAAATGGGTCTAAATCATACTGCTTACACTGTTTGTTGAATGTTCTGCTTGCGCGCACAATAAATGAATTTTGTCTATAATTTGTTGAGCTGAAGGGTACCCGTATTGGTGGATTAAACCGAGTTTTAGATGGAACGTTTAAGTAAATTTTAGATAAGAGGTCGGGGCTATCAATGTCGTTGTTTAAAATTTTTAACAGTTGAATGCAATCAGTGATCTCACGGCGAGTACTTAAAGGAAGTAAGTGAAATTTTCTGCACAGACTGAGGTAGTTATCTGAATGATACGGAATCTTCTGGTGAAAACATAAATATTTAATAAACCTTCTCTGAATACTCTCTATTCGTTCAATATATTTATTGTAAACTGGGTTCCAAATTGCGGAAGCATATTCCAGGCTACTCCTCACGAAAGTGCAATAAAGAATTTTGAGGGTTTTTGCTTTAATAAAACATTTTGACAGTCGCATGATGAACCCCAAAGCTTTAGATGCTTTAGCCACTATAGCATCAACATGAGAGTCGAAAATAAGCCTAGAATCATGATACACCCCTAAATCACGAACAGAATTGCACCGAGGTAGAGCTTGACCATTAAGAGAATAAGACGTGATTAAGACAGACCGTTTACGGGAGTACGTTACGACCGAGCATTTGGCGGGATTAAGATCTAACCTGTTTGATTGACAATAGTCTTCGAGTCGTCGAAGATCAGCTTGAAGTGCAGACATGTCATCTAATGATGATATAGCAGCAAAGATTTTCATGTCGTCGGCAAAGCATAATAATTTCGACGATCTCAGACATGCGTCGATGTCATTTACATAGACCGTGAACAATAGAGGACCCAATAGGGATCCTTGTGGACATCCACTGGGGACAGAAATCCAACTAGAAGTATAGTTATGTAGTGCTACTGCTTGAGATCGATTCTCCAGGTAAGATGAGAACCACCTCAGCAGGTCACCACGTATACCCATACTGTTTAGCTTCTGAAGAAGGATAAAATGGTCAATACGATCAAAAGCTTTACTATAATCAGTGTAAATGACATCGACCTGGTTACCCTTGTCCATGGCGGCAGTGAGAAAGTCATTTAGCAAGATAAGGTTCGTAACAGTGGACTTACCTCTAAGAAAACCATGCTGGAATGGGCTGAATGCATGTTTTAAAGCAGCGTACACCTGATCATAGACAATCCTTTCGAGAATCTTAGCGATAACGCACAGCTTGGATATTGGCCTGTAATTGACTACTTCCGTTTTATCGCCTTTCTTATGGACAGGTGTTATAAAGGCTGATTTCCATATTTTCGGAACTATACTACAGGCCAATGATTTCCTAAACAGAATCGCAACCGGGAGAGCTAGAGTTTTAGCGCATCGTATAAGAAATTTCGGTGAAATATTGTCTGGACCCGCTGCTTTGGATGAATCTATGTTTGTGAGCAACTTTTTAACTTGATCTACACTAACTGATATGCTAGAAATATCAAATGAGCTTGCTGACTCTAAAGGAGGTGCGCAAATATAATTAGTGTTAGAGGAAGAATCGAGAAAATTAGAGTGAAAATATAAGGAAAAGGCTTCACAAATAGACTCACCAGAGGTCAAACTTTGATTGTTATAGTTTAAAGTACTTGGCACAACATTTGAATTATGACGTGATTTGACGAAGGTCCAGAAATGTTTAGGATTATTTTTGATCGCATCCTCTGTAAGTTCTAGGTAACGCGAATAACACTGTGATTCTAACACTCTCACTCTATTGCGTAATAACTTAAAAGTTGATTCATCAGACTTATTACCGTAGGTTTTAAATTTTTTGAAATATTTATATTTTTCCTTAACTGCTCTAACAAGTGCTGCACTATACCAGACGGGAAATGATTTATTACGATTAAATTTACGCGGTATATATGTTGCTTGGAGGTTCGAAATTGACCTATTAAAAAAATCAACGGATTCATCAATCGAGCGCCCAGAAAATTCCAATTCCCAATCAATCTTACTGACCTCGTCGTTGATGGAATCATAATCACCTTTATCGTACGAATACTTCAATCGAGGTGCATAATCCAGAGCAGTAATTTCTGCAAAATCCATGTTTATTAGTAATGCCGGATGGAAGGTGTCAATGGGCACTAATGGATCTAAACATTCGACAACATTGACTGAGTTGTTACTTAAAACCAAGTCAAGGATTCTACCTTGTTTATTGATCACACTATTATATTGATCCAAATTTAAAGTAAACAACTCATCAATAAACAGATATTCGTCACTAGACTTGAGATTCGATGGCCTACTCACACAAGAATGATTATTATCCGATGATAACCATTTAATTCCACTCATGTTAAAGTCTCCAACAATAAGAAATGTGTCTGAGATATTACTAATTACAATTTGGTTTAACTTTACAAGAAAGTTAGAGAGTTGTGAAGAAAAAGAGAGACCTAAATTTTGTTCACATAAATAGACAATACAAAGATGTAGAGTGAAATATGATCGGCTGTTTGATTTTTTCAAACGAATACTTAACCAAAGATCCTCTGCCGAAGAGAGAAAAAGCGGCTGAGAGACAACAGATAACTCCCTACACACTGCAATAAGCACGCCACCGCCCCTAGTTTGCCCAGTCGCACCGTAATCCCGATCACGGCGCCAAACAATATAACGGTCATCAAAAATTTCCGAACTCGAAATACCATCTAACAACCATGTTTCGGTGAGAACAATGATGTCAAAAGAATTTAATACCATATTACGATAAAAAACGTCAGTTTTAGTGCGAAGCCCACGAACGTTTTGATAATAAACATTTAAACTACGATTAGTTAACATTGGAAATAAAATAAAAACAGAATACAACATCATATTTAGATAAAATAAAAACGTTCCATATTAAATTAAGAACAGTAGGGTATATTAAAATTAATAATGTGCAAAAGCGGTAAAGCTTAAATAAACTAACGCTCGAACTTAAGTACGGCAATTCATTAAGTGTGCGAAAGAACAAGCAACACCGTCTACGCGCATACATATGTACGCGCATGAACGGGACAAATATACTACCGAGCGAGTCAGCTTCAACGTTAACAGCGCGATAAGCAGAACAAAAGAATATTATGTGGACACAAAAGAGCGGTGACAAAGTCATTAGTGCAGCAGAGGTGCTAAACCTTTTACAATAATCAGAAATTAGAATGTTATTAATTAGCAATCTAGGTGAGTAATATTTAAAAAACACAGTACATAGCAGTAAATGGAGAATACTAAGTAAAAAACATATCAAGCAATCTTGTTTAAATCCGCGTCTTTTCTAATTATTACAAGCTTTGAGGACTGATTTTTCAAGACATGGATTTTACCATGCTTAACCCATACATACTCATATGATTTCTCTTTGGCGATGGCCTTGACTCTGCTTAGCAATTTCTTATGTTCGACGCTCAGATGGTCATTGATGTAGATACGATTCGACAATCCCTGGTAACCAATGTCGGGGGCAGACAAGTCTCTGTTAGCGCGAGCAGCCGCAATAAAGTCCTCTTTAATGTAACGGTTTAGAAAACTCACAATTATAAGCTTTTCGCTGGAATTATATATGGGAACTCTGGAGATATAATTGATTTGGGTTTTCGGACAATTGTAGTTGATCTTGCGGCTGATAGAATCAAAGATTGAAAATAAATTCTCATCTTTTTTAAGAGGAACTCCCTTGATCTCCACATTATTTAGGCGGGACCTTTGATCTTGTGATGCAAACTCAAACTTGATCTTCGCAATATCAGTCTGCAAGCAATTAATTGACTCCTGGAGCTTTTCAAGTTCGGTAACTTTAAGTTCCAAATCAGACAGCCTGGAGCCATATTCCTCAAGTTTGGCACCCGTAGATTCACATGTCCCCTTTACTTGGGACAGTTCACCTTTAATTTCTTGGATATCGTCCATCAATTTCGGCAAGCTAAGTAGCTGTCGTTTCATGTCTCTTAATTCCGACAGTATGGTTTCAAGAGATGCCGGTTCATTAGGAGTCACGGCTGGTGACGAAATCTTGCATGCGGAGCATTTCCACTGCGCCCTTCTCTCAGCGCCCAATTTTTTCCAGCCCCCTTCCGAAATTTTTGCACATCCAAAATCCATAAATTTATTGCAACTTGTGCATTGGACGCCTTCATTAGCAGTGATGTTACAAATGCTGCACGTTTTCATTATAGCTAATCGTAGACAACCTATTTATTTAACACGACAAAATTATGGAACTCAAATATTAACAATTTATTTGTTTGTGAATCTAACCAAAGGTTGACAATATATTTTTTTAAAGCGACGCGTACTGACTATTTGAGTGTTCACCGACGAATGAAAGCTTTAGGGTTTAAAGTATGAGTATACTACATATTACCGATTTACCACACTTTGATAATTCAATCGAAAGTTATGAAGTCCATACATACAATCCCTACAATAACAGTTTTAGAGAAAACGATGAAATCAGAATCCCCATACACCAGCAAGACATATATGTACTACCATCGGCCAGTTCGATCTACATCGAAGGTCAGGCAAAGCTGTTCGGTAAGGATGGGCATCCGATCAAGAAAATTGTTACGTTCACTAATAACCCTGTTATGCATTTGTTTCAAGACATCAGATACGAAATGAATGGAATTGAAATAGATCGTATAAAAAATTCCGGAATAACATCAACAATAAAGTCATACATCTCATTAAATGAAGCAGAAAGTAAAGTTGCTGCATTATGGGGTTGGAATTTAAACGGGTTCCAAAGTGATGGGCATTTTAGCGCTGTGGTGCCTTTAAATAAGATTTTAGGGTTTGCAGAAGATTACAATAAAATTGTGATTAATTGTAAACACGAACTTATATTGAATAGGAGTAATTCTAACTTAAATAGTATTATACTTACTGATGAAGTCGTTCAGCTTCAAATAGATATACAAAGGGTTCAGTGGAGAGTACCACATATAAAAGTTTCAGATAGAGAACGTTTAACACTTTTAAAGCATTTAGAAAGAGATAAACCTATTCAGATGGCATTTAGAAATTGGGATTTATATGAGTATCCTTTATTACCTAAAACCACAAAGCATTCTTGGTCAGTAAAAACTGCTTCTCAATTAGAAAAGCCCCGGTATGTCATTTTTTGCTTACAGACTAATAGAAAAAGTAATAAATCAAAAGACAGCTCAGTATTTGATCATTGCGATGTGACAAACGTAAAGCTATTTTTGAATTCTCAATATTACCCTTATGAACCTTTAGGCTTAAAGTTTTCTGAAAACAAGTACAGTATATTATATGAAATGTATGTGAAATTTCGTCAGTCGTATTATAGCAGCCCAGTCGATCCCTTGCTTGATCTGAAAGATTTTAAAGAATAAGCACCACTTTTTATCATAGATTGTTCAAGGCAAAATGACTGTTTAAAAACAGGCCCGGTAGACGTAAGGTTAGAGTTTGAGTGTTCAACATTGATACCAGATAACACAACAGCTTATTGTTTAATTATTAACGATCGACTTGTGGAATACAAACCGTTAAGTAACATTGTGCGCAGGCTATCATGACTGCAATTGTAGATGTTCAAGGTTTCAAAACAGAAGCTAACGAATTTATAATAAAGGAGATTGCGATATTATGCGATAAAAAAATACAGGTATTTCTAATAAAACCTCCATTCCCATTTTACGATTTGACTAAACAAGAACGGCGACAAGTAAGTTGGATTGAGCGCAATAGAAAGATACACTGGAATGAAGGAATTGTGCCTTACTCAAATTATCGGAATTTGGTTATAAATATTTTAAGAGATAAATGTGTTTATGTTACAGGTTCAGAAAAAGTTTTATGGTTAAAGCATATTTTAGAAAATAGTAATATATTTAATTTAGAAGATAAAGGTTGTTCTAGTTTAGTACATTTATATGATCAATATAAACATTCTGAAGATTTGTATAATTGTATTTATCATAACTCTGTATGTGCTTTAAAAAACATATTGTGTTTAAATAAATGGTGCCATGATAATAAAATTTTTATGAAATAAAAATTGTTTAATTTTTATAGTATGTTTACTATCTCTCCCAATCCTGTTCAATCACGTTTATAAATTTCTTGCAGCATTAAAGCAATGTCATTCTACGTTTATAATTAGTAGCATCAAGAACTAGTAACTAAAATAAATAAAATATCATGTATCAAACTGAATATAAACCTCGATATGATATGTATAATACATACAAAATGCGTGAATTATCTTTTAATTCACGCATTTTGTATGTATTATATATTAAAACGGCTCTTCTCTATAGGAATGACACTTTGGAACCGAGCAACTAGAGTCAGTAGTTTGTAACGTAACGTTTCTTAAGCGCCTTTTTTTTTGGTTTATGAGAAATAAAAATATTTTGATTTTGATTTTTGATTTTGAATTATTACACACGCATCATTAAAGTAAACGAAGTGCATGAAGTGGTTCGCTATTTTACCAGATTTAATTTACACCTACCTAAAATAAAATGAATACACACGCAGAAAAAACAGATCAGGTCAGAATATTGTAACAGTTTTTAAATGAATACACAGTCACGGTCACTTCGGATCAGACCAGTCGGAATCTACTACTCAAGTATTCAGAAGTAATGAATTATGGTGTAAATTGGGTGTTTCTGGATCTTCTCTGATCCAGAAACCCCAATTTACAACTACTCAGGTAGGGGAATTATCCTATACAAGTCATAGGCTTGTGGTAATATTAGAGGGATCTTAACAACAATAATAACTGTATTTAAATGGAAAAAACACGCTAGTTGCGAAATATCGATTAGCCCGTGTATATTCTGTAACGTTAAAGGTATAGGGAGTTCATAATGGTTAGGAATATTGTTCCTATGCTTATCTAATTCACTATACAATTGGTGCGGGCTGAGTACCGTCGGATGCAAAACGTTGAGTTTCGCGAAAAGAATTGCATTATTAATATCCTCAATATCGAAAGACAAGGTCATTATGATAGACTCTAGTGAATGTAACAAAGAACTTAACTCGGATTTAATTTCTAATTTATCGTTACTATTCGTTACCGTTTCTAATATTTTATGGATTGTTTCTAAATTTCGTAATATGTGATTTTCGTTTTCATTCACCTTAGATATAGTGTTATTGAAGTATGATTATAGTCGACTTAATTACGTGAATATTGTCTTTCATGAGGTGAGCAAGGCGTTTTTCATCCGTCTGTACTTCTTCTATGGCTTTTGAAAATCTTAGCGCATCCTCAGAATCTAAAGTGTCAAAAATAGTTTTCAGCAGTGAGCCACCGAGGTCCATGAGACCTTTTTTAAAACGCTTGTTGGGTTTTTCATCAGCCAATAAATACGATATAGAAGAGAATTTGCTTACGTTAAGAATGTGACGATTTTTTAAAGCGGATAACGAATTAATACAGTCGGACTGTATTTTAAAAGAAGTTAGTGTGTTGCAAAATACGTTCAGTTTTTCAAATAAAAATTCGACCTTATCTAAATTAGGTTGTACATGACTTATATCTACGTATGCTATTACATTCCAATCACTATTAGTAAACTTAATATCTAAGAGCTTATCAAAGTAGAGGCCGGGACTGCTGACGATAGAAGAAACATATTCGCATGTGATCGGCGATAGCAGCGTCGATCTGAAATAACAATGAAGCGCTCATGTATCATTTGTTACGTTGCTAATTTTATACTGTTACGTCATCGGCCGGCTTGATTTCGTCGTAGTGGTGACGTACGTGTTTACGGTTAATAAGTAGTGTAACAGAATGGTTGCCATTTAACTTTATTATCTTGTAAGGACCTTTCCATACTGGAGATAGTGCCTTATTCTGCTTACGGTGACAACGGACGTATACCATGTCACCTGTTTTATAGGATAATGGTTTCGTGCGGGAATCATAATAAGTTTTAGATTTCTCTTTAGAGGTTTGAATATTTTGGAGAGCCTTCTGACGACTGTAGTATAGTCGATGATTAAGGTCCCGGATGTAATCCGTATAGGTGTTAGTATCGAGTGTATCGATACTTGAAGGTAGGTAGGGTTTGAACCCGTAAAGCAATTCCAGGGGTGAGTAACCTGTGGTGCTATGTATATTAGAATTATATGCTATCATAGCACTAGGGATATAAAGGTCCCAAGTATGTTGATTATCACCTATATAAGATCTGAGATACTCTTTTAGAGTGGAATGACTGCGTTCAAGGGCACCGCATGTCTGAGGGTGATAGGGAGATGCGAACACGTGTTTAATGCTAAACAGCTTCTCAAGTTGTTTGAAGACATCAGAGCAGAAGTTGGTGCCTTGATCGGATATTATTAGTTTAGGGATTCCCATATGGGATATGAATAGGACTAGAGATTTCGCAGTTTCTTCTGCGGAACAGGATTGCATAGGATAGGCCTGAGAAAATTTAGTTAAGTCATCTTGCAAAGTAAGCAAAAAATTATATTTGTGTTCATGTGTTTCAGGGAGCGGACCGACTAAATCAAGATGGAGTTTTTCATTAGGTCGAGATGCTGTGGACGTGATAATCATGGGGGCCTTATTTGTCTGCCTAAGAGGTTTATTAATTTGGCAAGAGCGGCAATTTTTCACATGATCCTCGATATCTTGCCTCATGTTTTTCCACCAGAATTGGGTTTTGATTCTTTCAAACATGCGCGAAATACCCGGGTGGCCAGCCAGAGGAGAATCGTGATTATCTCTAAGAATGCGTTTGACCTCGTCAGGGGTCGGGTATCGTATAGAATTACGGTAGATATTGACTTTAATGTTTGTGTTGTGAAATAGAAACGATAAAATATTATAAATTTTCGTGTAAGATAGTTTCGTATAAGGATCTGTAAAGTCTGATATCGCGAATTCTTTTTCTTCTATGTACCAATACTTTATCATTTCTCTATAGTCACGAAGGAGGTTAAATATGTCTTTGTAACTCATTTCGTCATAATGATTTATTTTTAGAAATAAATGAGTGAATAAATGATTATCGTTAGAAGTGGAGTAGTAGGTGTTTAGTTCACGTTCTATGTCGCAGATATTAGGTTCGCTAGTGGAGGCGTCCATAATATCCTTGCAATAAGGCACAGATTCGTCTAGGTCGATGGATGTCGGATAAGCAATAAGTTTACACTTCGCTTTCATTAAGGACTCGTTGTGTTCTCGAATAACGGTGTCGAATGGCACATCGGGGTGTTTTATAATTTTAAGGAACTGCTCGTAAGTTTCCGATATGGATGGTGAATCGTTTGAGTCTTCTTCGTTATTAGATGTCGGTGCCGGATTGCAGATAATTGAATCGGAACCTCCGTTATCTTGTAACATATTTACAGGGAACCGAGATAAAGCGTCAGCATTTGCGTTTAATTTACCTTTCTTATAAACGATTTCGTAGTCGTATTCCTCGAGTTTCAAACGCCATCGAATAAGCCTAGATCCTGGGTCCTTGACATTGAAAAGCCATACTAAAGGTTTAGGGTCAGTAATTATTTTGAATTTTCGACTAAACAAGTAAGGGCGAAATGTTCTTACGCCGAATAAAATTGCTAGGAGCTCCTTTTCAATAGTTGAATAGTTGCCCTCGGCCTTATTTAGGGTGCGCGATGCGTACGAGACGGGTTTGTCAGAACCAATTGCGCCCTGAGAGAGTACTGCTCCTATCGCATAATTAGAGGCATCAGTTGTTAAAAGGAATGGTTGCGTAAAATCAGGATATTGAAGCAGAGGCGCTGAAGTTAATTTGTCCTTGAGGGTGGTAAACGCTTGTTCTTGGCTATGCGACCATTGAAATAAAGCGTCCTTTTTCAGAAGGGCAGTCAATGGCTTAGTGATTTGGGAGAAGTTATTAATAAAACGACGATAGTAGCCGACTAGCCCTAGAAATGATTTTATGTCCTTCGGATTCTTGGGAGTAGGGAATTGAGAGAAGGCTTTGACTTTCTCGGGATTTGGAAAAACACCTTTATCTGTGATTATATGGCCAAGATAAGCGACCTCGCGTCGCAAGAATTCGCACTTTTCCGGTTGAAGTTTTAAATTAAATTTTCGGATGCGGTCAAAGACTAACCTGGTTTTTTCCATATGAGATGTCAAATTACTGCTATAAATTATGACGTCATCAAGATACACATATGCGTGGAGGCCTTGGAGACCAGAAAGAACAGTATTCATCAACTTCTGGAAGGTTGACGGGGCGTTTTTAAGCCCAAAAGGCATCCGCAAGAATTCGTAGTGCCCTGTAGTGCTAGAATTAGTGTTTATTGAGAACCCCGTTTTTTGTGCGTCTAGGGGGTTCATTCTGATCTGATGGAAGCCACTTGACAGGTCCAATGTGCTAAAATATTTTGAGTGGCCTAACTGGTCTAAGATATCAGTGATAAGCGGCAAGGGGTAACTCTCAGAGACAGTGACGTCGTTCAGACGGCGATAGTCTATTACTATACGCCATTTTTTTTTTCCAGAAGCGTCCATCTTCTTAGGGACTACCCAAACAGGCGCGCTCCAAGGTGACGTTGACGGACGTATAATATCTTGATCGAGCATCTTGCGGATTTGTGAGTCCACTTCTTCCTTGTGGCACTCAGGGAAACGGTAGGATTTGACGTGAATAGGGGGCGCATCGCCCGAATCTATAGTGTGCTCGATTGCGTTTGTGAATGATAAAGGTTCACCCTCTAAGTGAAAAATGTCGGTGTACTCAGAACAACATTCTAACAAGGCATCCTTTTCTTCGGAGTTAAGGTGAGAACAGCGTATTAGATTTAATACCCTTTGTGGTCTGTCAGATTCAGAATAGGATAAAGCGTTAACGGATTCTGTGGTGATATCAAGTTCAAGAGGTGTTAACTGGACCTTAAAATTTCGGACTTGGATATCAGAGTTAGTAATATTTAATACGGTTACGTTAATTCTTTTATTCGGTTTTATAGTTACAAGACAATTTGCAAGATAAATACCTTCGCTTATTGAGTGATCTAATTATAGGCCCTCATTGTTTTTATAATGTTCACGCGAGTAATTAGACACTGCGCATTCGATGACCGCTTCGGAGCGAGAGGGTATGACGTAAGTCGGTTGAATATAGTTTATGTCCAGACTCTGTCCGCATATATGAACCGATTGTGAAGTGTAGTCTATATTGGCCTTGAAATAATTTAAAAAGTCGCTACCAATGATACCGTCGTACTCTAAATTAATATTATCGTTAACTTCATGAAATTTATACTCGTGGCAATTATTATTCCAAATAAAATTCATTTGACACGTACCTAAAGTTTCTGAATAAGTGCCTACGTTATTAAAGCCTTTTATCTTCGCTATTTCGTGAGATAATTCAGGCACTTTGGTTAGACTTGACAGTTTGACCAAACTAATACTCGCTCCCGTATCGATAAGAAGACACAGCGGATGAGCAGAAAGGGAAGTACTTATATATACGTGTGGCAAAGATACCTTCTTCGAGTGTGAAGATATCTCATAGACAGGAATTTCAGGATTAATTTTAGTTTCCTCTTTAGTGTAGTGCGACACATCAGATTCATTGTGAGAGGGAAGGTTAGGACTCAACGATACAGGGACTCGGTTAGAATCGCGTCGAGGTGAAATGGTATTTTGACTCGAGGGAACAGCGGTTCTCTGTGAACTGTGTCGAGATGAGACAGAATTTTGACTCAGCGAAACAGGGACTCCATTTGGAGCATGCTGAGGTGAAGCGGGCTTTTGACTCAACGATTCAGAGGCTCTTGGAAGAGTGTGTTGAGATGCGATAGGGTTTGGACTCGACGAGACAGAGACTCTCGGAGGAGTATGTCGAGATGAAACAGAGGGACGACTCAACGAAACAGGGACTCTCTTTGGAGCAGGTTGAGATGAGGTATGGTTTTGACTCAACGATTCAGAGACTCTCGAGAGAGCGTGTTGAGATGAGATATCATTTTTATGCAATTTATGTGTAAAGGTACGAGTGCCTAATTTATTCGGAAAACGACGGCACGTATTCGTAATCCGAGGAGTTAGTTTAAAGAGTTATTGGAATCGTCACCGTTTTCACAAGGAATATAATAAGGTGTCGGTCACGGGGCCGATGACCGTGCCGATGACGTCGGCGACTCGGATGTAATATGATGCATTGCAGCCGGACTATCGCGATTCGCAGAATTGGATGTATTACGCCGTTCATTATTATATTTACTTTTGCGACATTGAGTAATATCGTGACCCCTATTTTAACAATATTTACAGAAAAGTTGAGACCCCGAGTTATTAAACGATGTTGATGGTTGAGGGTCCGACGGAGCATGTGGTTGACCCGTGCGCTTTTGTCTCTCCCGGCATTCAGAGTCCGAGTGCCCGGGTTTACCACAGATCCTGCATTTAGGTTTAATAGATGTTTTATATACGAGGTTTTGGATCTTTTCTTCTTCGAGAGCCACGTTAATTGCATCATTAAGTGATTTTGGGTCTCTGCATCTGACATTATTACTAAGTCGTAGATTTAACCCTATAGTGAAATGAAATAATGCCAAGTCTTCGGTCATAGCGATACGACCGGGTATATCCCTTTTTAAGGATTCAGAATTAAAAATTTCTGATTGAAGATCGGTAAGGCAACTTTCTACACGAAGTGCGAATTGCGCAACAGTTTCATTTGCCGATTGCTTGCACGACTGTAAATCTAGCAGCAATGATTGTAATGTTTTCTCTCACCGAAATTTTGTTTAAGGAAACATTTCAATTGATTGAAATCCTCGAATATTTTATTAGAGCATGCGATCTGAGCTTTACCTTCTAGGCGCGATAGAATGTATTTTGTTAATAAAATGGTTTGACTCGGTGATGCTAGATCCAAGGCGTTCTGGCAATTGGTGAGAAAAGCGGTAAGAGTTTCACGCTCTCCTTTATAAGGGCTAATAAAATCACAAAGCACCTTGATAGGAAACTGTTCGCTCAACGCAATTTTCGCTGTTTTCTTAGAGGTAGTAGTTTCATTAGATTCTATCGACATTATGAACTTAAAAGAAGATCGTAAAAGGTAAATGTGTAACACAAATATTTAGGTGTGGATAGGATTTACGATATGTGATACCTTAGGTAATAGGAATACCTACTAGTAATTTAGAATGTGGTAGCGATAACAGTAAATCAATGTGTTTTACTCACAGACACAGGAACACGAAGTCGATACGCATTTCTTGGCACTGGATTAGCACGATTACTGGAGCAGGAGTACAGCGTCGCGGCCAGCAGCAGCGGCGACGTCAGGGATAGCGCGGGGTGGCGGCGCACGACACCCAAGCGTGATCAACGCTTACACGTGGCAGCACCACGTGGCAGCACCGCGTGTCAGGGCGGCAAGGGCAATCACCCGCTCCTTGCGGCGATATCACGATGACAGAGCTCACGTATGTTGGGCCCTTCGGAGATAGAAGCAGCGAAGATTCTGGACGACCGGCAGGCATATGCAAGAAACTCGTAAGGCTTACTGTCGCGACTCGTCTTAGGGAGATGGCACTGAGTTTGTCGAGGTAAGGTTTTACTTAGCGAAAATAAGGACACCCCGGAGTTGGATTAGTTCGTCGGCAACGTGAAGTTCGGAGAAGGTCACTTTTCAGTTTTTAGGATAACCACGACCCGATAGGGAATACCAGTGGAACGGTTACGACGATATCAACACTGGTATCCCACTTCTGACACCACTGTTACGGAGTGGGTCGGAGGATGGTTTAAAAAAAAAAATAATACAATAAAATAAAAATATATTGACTTATCAAGTACGTATTACAAAGATAGTGTGTCCGACGGAAGTCCAATCCAAAACTGAGGAAAAAACCATTGGAATCGATAAAGAAAACAACAACGGTTTCATATTGCAGTGACGTCAATGCAATATGAAACAATGCAATATGAAAACTAAGCAGTTTTAATTTATATACTAAGTAATAGTTATTCCGATATAACAGAACAATATGATAGATTTCAACAGTCATATTATGGACGTCGTTCAGAGCCCTAGTTAAGTGAGAAGCAAATTAAAGTCTTAGCACCTTTATTGATACCAAAAAAATTACGGCGGTACTTTAAACAAATAGACGTGTTTACTTTTGCTCCCGTGAAATCGCCTTTAAATCGCAGTTTAAGTTTTTACTTGGTGCTTTATATTATAACTAAATTGTTAGAAAAGTGCCCAATGATCTGTTGTGAAAATTTCAATTGGAAACATTCAGTGGATCAAGAAATATAGCAATTATAAGTTTAAAGAAATTTTTAACGTTCGACGTCCCTGACCCTTTTTTTTTTTTTCGGGGGGAAATCCTCATGGACATGGACATTCCTCCGCCTGGGGAGAGGCGGAGGGGCATGCCGGACTCTTACCGGCTAAAACCCCCCGGTATCTCCTCCTCGCATGTGCACGTGGGGCCGCGGAAATCCAGTGCTGGCTCGGTTGTCCGGGCCTCATCTCCCGCACGGGGTAGTGAGGTGTAAGACTACCCCGTGGTTCGCCTCGGAGGCGCGCGCCGACACCCGTGCGCGCCTACGCCTCGGGTGCATCGGTTAGGGGGCGGGGACTTCCCCAAGTCCCTCGCCCCTGGACCCATTCATGGGGGGCGGAAAAGGGCGTTGTCCCTCTCCCGTTCCGCAGTCTCCTTCTGCGACATCACGTCCTCGCAGACCGTCCTAACACCACCGCGTCCCACGACTCTGCTCTACCGACCATACTCTGCACTGCGGCCGGCAGCGACAGATCGCCTCCTACTTCATTTGTGAGGACACGGCGCTGCTCCTCCCAAGCTACGCACTCAGCGAGCGTGTGTTGCGCAGTGTCCTCCCAGCAATGGACGCAGTGGTGGCACCGAGCGTCCGGCTCCCTGCCCATGCGACACAGGTACTTGCCGAAGCACCCATGCCCCGACAGCCCCTGCGTCACCCTAAACGACAGGGAACCGTGCCTTCTCCCGAGCCAGTCGTCGAGTACTGGCCGGATCGCCTCGACGGTAACGAGGCCGGCGGTAGGGCGCAGAAGTTTTTGCCGCCATTCCGCCACCAAGACCTGACGAAGCTCACCTCGGCGCAGCTCGATCTGCCGCTGCGCCGGCATCGAGCCGAAGACCAAGCTGAAGACCAAGATCCGATAATCTAATCTTGGCCTTGGCCTCCGCAATGACCGACCGGTACGTCACACCGCGCTAAGCAGCTCCGGGCTGTAGCGTGAGACGAGACGCCGAGAAATCGCCTCCAACCGGGCATTCATCATGCTCCCGCACTGGAGCATGCAGATCCGGACAATGCGCTCGACCTCATCGTCGGTACGAGCGATTGCCGGACCCTGTGCGGGAGTAGGGGCCACCACTGGCGCGGCATCGGCGGACGAGCGTCGCTGCTGCTGCTCGCTCAGCGCAGCGACTTGCCGCCGGAGGTCCTCCAGGTCACGCCGGAGTCGGCTGTTTTCCCCCTGCAGCTTTGCGACCTCGTCAGAGGCCGTCCTGCTAAGGAGGATGCCAACCGCCTCCCGGATGTCCGCGGCAGCCTCCTTTAAGCCGCGGGTGAACGTGCTTTTCAGGCTGCCAGATTTTGTGGCAACCTTCAGGACTAAGTCCACCCCATCTAGTGCCAGCTGGCTCAAGGCCACCGCCGAAGGCTCTCTCCCCTCCGCCGCCAGAGTAGCTCGTCGCTCACGTGCGCGTCGGGCTATTTCCGACACTTCGTCGACCGCGACGGCTTTGCGCTGCTCCCTCTTGGCGGCGTTGAGGTCCGCCTTTGAGCTCCCTAGCAAGACACAACTGTCACCGCCATCGCCAGGGTCCTCTGTGGTGACCCCCACGTCACTCTCCGCCTCGCTAGCCCCCGAGGCACTGGCGCGCACAAAACGCCCGCGCCCATCCCTCCGCGGCTGCGAAGCACTCGCTCCTCTCGGTGCCGGCCGACCCCTCCTGGAGGTTGGCAACTTGGGGGCCGGCAGGCCTTCCTAATCTGAGGATCGGCACACTGGACGCTTCCTTACGGAAGACGTCCCGCGCAACCGATTTCCAGGGGCCTGGTTGCCTACCCCTGTGCATCCGTCGGTAACCAACTTAACACTCGCGCAGGCCCGGATGCCTACGAGCGCCGGGCGTCAACCGGGTCGCATGACGCAAAATTGCTTCCAGTAGCCACTTCCGCTACAGGGGCCTGGTCGCCTACCCCTGCGCATCCATCGGTAGTCAATTTAACACTCGCAGGCCCGGATACCTGCGAGCGCCGGGCGTCAGCCGGAGCGCATGACAAAGATTCTTCCTTGTCTGACATTTTCATAGAAGATTTGGGTGTTAATACATATTTAAGTGACCTGGAGACTGATATCACCAATAATCCAAAACGGTTTTGGGCCTATATAAAAGACAAACGCGGAGGTACTAGTTCCTATCCTCTAACTATGAACGACGGCATGACATCTTCTTCTAATGGAAATAATATTTCCGAAATTTTTGCTGCATATTTCTCTTCTATGTATAGTGGCCCTAAGAATACAAACATACCTCTATCTTCGGATTGCTTGAAGATCATGGTTGCTTACAGTTTGCCTTTGTTGGCCCCAGTAATAGAGCACGACACTATGCTAAATAAGTTAAAGTCTCTTGACCGTCGAAAAGGTGCTGATCCTGGCGGCATTCCTCCTATTTTCGTCTACATGTGCGCATCTCCCTTGACAGCTCCTTTGTTGCTTGTATATAATCGATCTCTTGCGTTAGGTACTTTCCCTAACGTTTGGAAAGAAGCTAAGGTTGTACCAATATATAAATCCGGCGATAGCACTTTTGTAAGTAACTATAGACCCATTTCTATCTTGTCTACCTTTGCCAAGGTTTTCGAATCCTTGATTTGCCCATGTATACAGTCACACTTAAGACTTTACCTTAGCAGCTCCCAGCATGGCTTTGTAAGCTCTAGGTCTACTTGCACTAACCTCGTAGCGTTCACTGAGACTTTAATGGCTGCTGTTGATAACGCTAAACAAGTGGATGTGATATATACAGATTTTAGTAGAGCATTTGATAGTGTCCCCCATTATAAACTCATACAAAAGTTATCTGCATATGGTATTACCGGCTGTCTTCGTAACTGGTTGAAGTCCTACCTTGAAAATCGCACTTTTTATATCGCCGTTAATGGCTACCAGTCAGATTTTTACAGGATTACATCCGGTGTTCCCCAGGGATCCCATATTGGTCCTATAATATTTAACTTTTTATAAACGACATTCCTCATATGTTAAAATATTCGGAATGTTACATGTATGCGGACGACTTAAAATTTTGCAGAGTAATTGAATCAGACGCTGACGTTAAATTTCTCCAACGCGACATCGACGTTTTAACAGAGTGGTGTAATGACAATGACATGAGTTTAAATGTTAAAAAATGCTACCATGCAAAATTCTCCAGAAAACGTAAATTAGTAGCATCTAACTACCACATCTCTCAAAGTTCAATTCTGGAAGTTGAGAATATTAGAGACCTTAGAGTTTTATTCGATAAGCAACTGAAATACATACCCACATTGAAAACGTTATAAAAAAAGCCTCTAGAATGCTAGGATTCGTAGTTAGAAATGTCACTGGTTTTCGTCGTAGCAAAACTAAGATCATGCTTTACAATTGTCTTGTCCGGAGTGTACTGGAAAATTGCAGTACGGTATGGAGACCACATTATGCAGCACAGACATTGAGGCTAGAGAGAGTACAAAAACGGTTCCTATGGCATTTAGCATATTCGTCTGGTTTAGATAAAAAAATACGATCGTATAATGACAGGCTTTCTCATTTTAAGATAAAGATAAATATATTTATTTTGCAAAATATGGGTACAGTAAGATGACAAATAAATATATAGCTCAACCATACTTTACCCGTAGGCATGCAAAAGTACTTGGTACATTATTATTGTAGGTATAAAGTATTAAAAATAACAAACATACATATAAATGACTCTGTGAACCAATAAATCTAATAAACATTTAACATACGTAAACAAATTAATAACAGATAGTAAGTAGCTAGGTTAAGAAATATTTTTTTCCGCCAGAAATTCATCAATATTGTAATAAACATTATTCAGTAGAAAGTTACGAAGTCTTTTTTTAAAGATGATAAACCAAGATTTTTCCAACTTTGAGGTATTTTATTAAAGATGACAGGAGTCATGCAACAGATACTTTTGCGCATGAATGCAGTTCGTGCAGTATGGAGACACATTTTACTGTTGTCCCGTCTGTTTCTCGGTATTACATCATTAAGACGTTCAAATCGAGAAGGATTCGTTTTTACAAAAATGGCCACTTCTAATATATGAACAGAAGGCAGTGTCAGTATGTTGTACTTTTGAAAATATGGAATAGAACTATCAGTACCTCTACCATGAGTTTACGCAGCCATAACTCGCTAGCGTCTCCGTAAATTATTTGTATGAAAGATTGTATAGCGCCCCTAGCGGTCACGGAAAGAATTAAAATTCGTACCATGAGCTCTATAGATTTCGATAGGTTAAAAACCTAACGTAATCTATTCGATAGTCTCTAACGTTTTTCAGCTGTCACCATACAAAACCGTACCATGAGTCGCCAATTCGACACAAGCTATCGAATCTTACGCTTACGATAGTAGTTACGTAGCTCACTAGCATGACGAGTGAAACGTATGTTTACATTTAAATTAAATACGTTTTTGAGTTTAATAAAGTCAAAATAATTTCTGTAAGAACTTACTTAGCATGGAATATGTTAGTGGCCGCTGAATTTATAGACTAACGACGTAAACAACGTGAATTTCAAGCTAAAATGAGAATTCATGCATTTCGTATACCTACGATATGATATGTCTTAGACATTTTACCTACATTATATTATATCTATTTTAAGTACAAGCAAGCTGTGTCTTTAAATTAAATTTAGTCAAATAATTTTCATTATAATTTTTTTTTATTTGTTGCATTCCTCATGTCTCTAGTGTTTTTAAACACTTAAACTTAGCTGACTTATTACACTATGAAAGTTTCAAGTGGCTTGGATATCTACATGCGTTGAGTTGAGGGGCAACTATTTGGGAATTTTGTAACTTAACCTTTCTATGAACTCCACCAACAATTAAAACTGTGTGACACCGGTCCTCATTGTATTACATAATCTATTTTATACTTTCAAAACATACAACGCAGCTCTGTGTCCCAACGTAAATAAATAAAATATCATATTGAATAGACGACAGTGACATTTTATTAGGAATAAAAAATCAAAAACCACTAAATACCTTAAGTAGCCCACTAACCGCCAACTTTTATATTTAGTCGGTTTATTTTGTGATATTGACCGTCATAACATTTTTAGCATAGCGATAACACTACATTTTGAGCTTACGAGCCGTTCTCTCTTCTTATTAGTGAGAAAGAAAGAAACAAAACATAAGTAGTGAAGCATAGACGAAGGTATTCATCGAGTAGAGTGAAGTTAGCTAGACGACACCATCTATCGAGCTTACCTTAGCGTCTGCGTAAGACTCCGTAAATCTCATGGTGCAACCACTATCGAAATCTATTCGATCCACGTTAGTACGCTAGCGAGTTTAACGCTAGCGAGTAATTTTTCGATGACAACTCATGGTAGACGTACTGTACTCTTTAGTTGAAACATAGATCGAATACACATTTTTTGTGCTTTGAATGCAGTTAATTTTTCGGTAGAGTTGCCCCAAAAAATCACGCCGTATCCTATATGTGACTCAACTAGACCATAGTAGGCCGTAAGTAAAGCTTCGATGTTTACTATTTTTGATAGTGTATGTAGAGCGTATGCAGATTTACTAAGTTTTTTACAGAGTATGTGTATGTGTGGTTTCCAAGTTAGTTTACTATCTATTTGCAATCCTAAAAATGTTGTATTTTCAACTTAATCAATGGCGTTACTACTATAGTGTACATTAATGTTATTCAATCGTAGTATACGTTGGCTGAAGTGCATGATTTTATTTTTACTTAAATTAACTTTCCAATTATTATTGTCTAACCATTTAATTACAGATTTTAGAGATTCATTGATTTCATTTTCATATGTTTCAAAACTATTACATGGGATTGTCATAGTGCTGTCAACAGCAAATAGAGTTAAAGGTTTGTCTATGAAACGAGGTAAGTCGTTTATGTATAATATAAACAGCAGCCCCAGCACACTCCCTTGGGGTACACCATAACTAATTTTACGCTCTGCCGATCGAAATACTTCTTCTTTTTAATATCTATATTTATTCTACTAATTTCTGTAATTTGGGTTCTATTTTCTAAGTATGATTTAATAAGTTTTGGAACATTCCCCCTAATACTATAAGCTTCTAGTTTATTTAGGAGAGTAGTATGATGTACATAGTCAAAAGCCTGCGTCATATCACAGAATATGGCGCAGACTGGTGATCTTTTATCCAGATTGCTAATAATTTTATACATAAAGTCATATATTGCCATATTGATAGTTTTACCCTGTCTAAAACCTTTCTGTTCTTCGCAGAGTCTGTAATTTTTTTCAATATATTTATTTAATTGTAAATAGATGTACTTTTCATAAATTTTAAAAATTATAGGAATAAGAAAAATCGGCCTGTAATATTCCATTAGCTCTCTATTCTCTTTTTTTAATATTGGCTTTATTATTGATGTTTTTAATGCGTGTGGATATACGCCTTCATAAATGGTTAGATTTATTAAATAGCTTAAATGACCACATATTTCATAAGCAACTGATTTTATTACTTTTGTAGAAATACTGTCGTACCCTACACTGCCTGTGTTTTTTAGAGATGTTATAATTTTCTGTACATCTTGCGAAACGCACGGTGCCATGAACATAGACTTATAAGACATGTTTGTTTTTAAAATCGTTTGTGATGTTGGTATATTATGATCGTCTAGAAAAGGCTGTATTTTATCAACAAAGTAATTATTAAACAAATTAGAGATATTGATAGGATCTGTGATGTTATGATTATTTACTTTAATTTTACTAATATGCTGTTTAGCAGTATTATATTTATTTTTATTAATGATTTGCCATGTAGTTTTTGATCTCTTGGTTGTCATTTTTATTTTATGATTATTCTGCGCCATCTTTGTTAGATTAATATTTTTTTTATATAATTTAGTATAGGTTTTAAATGCATTTTTTTTTCTAGATTTGGTTTTAGCCTATATTGCCATAAGAGAGCTCTTTTCATTTGGCTGCATAGCTTAATTCCGTGGGATAGCCATTTTTGTTTTTTTAAAGTGTAAATACACCGTGAAAATTGAATGGTTGTTTTCCCACGGCAGGACGATTACCCACCAGTAGTACTATCGAAATACAAACTTTAACTTAAAAAACATAATGTTTTTTTTTTCAAATCATTAAAAAAGTATTCATAAACTCGAAAGAGCGATAATCAATAGTAGTTTACTCACTAGAGATAACGTACAGGTCTGTAGGTAACACGAAACACACACGCCGCCGCCACGTGTTGTCGGCAAACTTACGAAGAATGAATAATAAATGTTATTGACGACTTGACGACCTCCGTGGTCGAGTGGCGTACGCACCGGTTTCAAGGTGTCGCTAGCACTGAGGTCCCGGTTTCGATCCCCGGTCGGGTCAATGTAGAAATCAACTTTTCTACATTGCCTCGGGTCTGGGTGTTTGTGGTACCTTCGTTGTTTCTGAATTCCATAACACAAGTGCTTAATAGCTACTTACTTTGGGTTCAGAGCAATGTATGTCATGTTGTCCGCTCTTTTTTTTTTTTTAAATGTTCAGAGCAAAATAAGCTCTCGGTCATGGTGATACGGTATAAATTAGCTTGCATGCACGCGGCAAGCGCCGAAACACAATAGAATGCCGCTCTGTGCCTACGGCTCAACGGAATTTTTGCTATAAAATAATTTGCTATGTATAAAAAAAAAATATAATAATAATAAATAAGAATACAAAGTAAATAAAAAAAATCACCTCTCTTTCCACTTCATTAATAATTACATCACGGTCTTTCAAATCAGATATATTTCCATCTGAAATTTTTGTCTGAAATATTAAAAAAATACAATTCTTAAAAATTACATAAGTGTACATAATAAACGCATACTATGTATTACAAAAATAACAAATCAGAAACTAGCTACTCCCACACGGTTTCGCTGCTCGGCCCCTATAGGTCGTGACGTGATAGCCTAGCATAGCCTTTCTCGATACGATACAAGCTTAACCTCTTTATAGTATTTGTATAGATAGATTAGTATACGGATATACCAACCTCATTAACAGTAACTGCATGAAAGTTTGGATCAACTCGCTCACTCACTCATCAAACAAGGTTTCTGGTTGTTGATCTGTGTTGCTCGAATTCATAATACTTAAATCGTTGACTTGTTCATGATAAGAAGTAGTTCCTAATAATGTTACGGTAGATTTGTCGCTTTCATCGATCACTGAAGATGCAACATCCTTGGTCGAAATTCGTTTGATTTTGTGTTTATAGAATTTCTGTCTTTCTGTCTCCATATTTATCTGAAATATTTAAAATAATTAAAACTTAAATCAAATTATTATTTATAAATTTTGAATAATTAAAGCTAAAATACGTACAAAACATCAAAACGTACATAATAAACATAGAAAATAAACAGTGCAGGTTTAAAAATATTACTATTATTATACATCAGATAGCTGAAAAAGTGATTTGTACAATCGGGGACATCTTCGCCTTATCACCTTACCGTCGAGAAACGGTTTTCGTCGCTTGCGCTCTTTCTAACGCTAGCGATACGTGGCGACGCCCCCTTATCTGATTTGTGTTTTAATATAGTACCTATAATTGCCAGTGTCATTGTAAAAGTTGACACTGTGCACGAGTAAAACAATATATCGTATGTAATGTTCGTTGTTGTCGTCACTAAATACTACGAATGTTTTGACGACTTCCGCATTATGTTTCTCTTATGCACATATTTTCATAAAAATGTGGTGTCGATATGTAAACTATAAATGCTAGAATATTAAAATGATTTTTTTTTATTCCATTTTCAGTATATTTGCAAAAATAATAATAATAGAGTAACGAAAAAAGCTAGCTTTACCGACAGTTATGTGTTTACACATAAGTATGGAATTTATCGTTATTCTTACTCGGAAATCAAGGAACTGTTAGGTTTATTGCCCATGTCTCGTAATAAGTTTCTAGATTTCTTTTTTTAAACGTCTTGACAGATTTCGACATTTTGCTTTTGTGATTAAAACGAAATTGTTGATTTTTTACTTCATCTGTTGAGTGTGTTTTCTTAATCTGTTTTTATAAATGGCTGATCTGCGACCGTAGGTTGTGGGTTTGATTCCCACCCAGGACAATTCTTTTTTTGATGAGCACAATCATTTGTTCTGTGTCTGGGTGGATTTTATCAGTAAAATGTATTAGAAATATATGAGGATATTTATCAGTTTTCTGGTAACCATAAAACAAGCTCTGCTTACTTTGGTATTAGATTGCTGTGTGTAAGTTGTCACAGGATATTATCATTATGTTATAGTATTATTATAGATACTATGTCTTTTTTTTATTTATGTAATTTGTTGCATAATGTTATGTTAACCTTCTGCGACTGAGGTGGTAGTCTGTCAGACACCGTGAAACCAATGCAACGTTGTCAATTCGCAATATCGCGTGATATAGTTCTGTCTCGCGGAGTACCTTCCTAAAATGGTTCGCCGCAGCCCCTAGAGAGGCGCCAGCGGCTGCGCGATCTAAACGTTTGGTGATACAAGCTGTTGGTGTCCATCAGACGTAAGTACAGCAATAACATCTGATTCTGTATAGGGTCTCTCAGTCATAACCTCAGTAAAAAATATAATCTGGATATTTTTTACTTCTATTTATTCTCTGGATACTGTAGTACCTATTTTTCATACTTATGATCGTAATTTATATCTAATTGTTTCCCAAATAAAGTAAAATAAAATAAAAAAATGGATACTACCGTAGTGTCTCTCAGATATAACCTCAGTATAATATTTTCAAAAAAAAGTTGCTTGCTCAGTATAATATTCTCAGCAAGAAAGTAATGCAGCATATAACCCAGCAGACTGAATGGGGAGACCAGATTTGCCTGCTGTGCTTGTAGAAAAGCTATTTGCCTGCAGTGTTCAGCCTAAATTTGCGAAGACTGTAAGTTTTAACTTAAAAATTAAGGTCATCTTTAACAATTATTTGTGCCTAAATGTACCTTACGATTTTGTTGATTTTTTTAGTAAAGATTCTAAGTATTATGTTTAAATTAAAGATAAGTAAAATTTATAAAAGTTTCTTTTTTGAAAAGTTTTTTTAAATAATAACTAAGGTAAGTTACCAAATGTATAAGATTTTGATCTCAATAAATGTACTTCTATAACTATCGACACATAATTTTTTTATAAATCCTATTTATGTAATTTGATAGTATATGAACCATTTAATATAATAAATAATGATTTCATATAATTAAACTTAAAAATCTATAATAGTTCCGCCATTTTAAATGACGTCTGACAGACTCCACCTCAGTCGAATGTTAACAGTAAAGTCACCTCAGTTGCAGAAGGTTAAAATGTAATTTGGGTTGAGAAAATATGAATTATTATTAAAAGCTAGTCGGGATTTTTATGTTTTTAATATTTTGTAACCTTTAAATGTTATTATTAGTTGCTTTGTTTATTAAGTTAATTTATGTAGGATGCATAATGCATTTTACTACTACTAAAATACTAATTAGATGTAAACTTAAAATGTCTAAATAGTATTTTAATACTATTTACTTACTAAAATCACCGTTTATACGCCAGTTTAGAGTTTTTAAGCTCAATAAATCCAATATCTGAACCTTACCACCTTTCCCTGTGTGTGTAGCAGGAATTTTTTTTCAATGGAGTCTGGAGTGTAAATTTAGTTGCGCCTTTAATTGTGATAGCAATATTTTTAAGTGTGCGTCTACACCTAGGACACTTGTAACAAGGAGTAAACCCGCAACAAGGAGATGATGCTGGTCGGTCAACGACTGGCTCCATGAACTTTAGCATGTTTTTTTAGAAGTAAGGAATAAACAAAATAAAACAAATTAGATACTTCAAAATATATTTTTATTTATAAGATTATTAAAAATATGTATAACATAATGAGTATTATTACGCTCACGTGTTGATGCCTCTAGCATAGTTCAGAAAATGACAAAAATAACTTATAATTAAAGATTCACCGCGCTTGTCGCGTTGTGTTGTTTTTTACAGTCGGTTCTGAGTTTCAATTAAGGCGACCTCGTGCCTATATTGTAATGCAAAACGAAATAAATAAAAATAACTGTTTGGGTTAAGATAGTTATTCCTCGTATCGACATCAATCGACAAAATCAATTTTCGACTTGACCACATCACTACATTGAGTAGCGAAGGTCTTTCTAGAATGTTCCATGGAAAAAAACAATCGAAAATAAACTTTGTCTTTACTGCATAAGGTTTATTTTGACTAACCGTTCTATTATTTTTTGTAAATTGGAAGAAAATATGATTTTTATTAGAAAACAATAAAAATCGTACTTACCGATGATACGAAATACCTCCATTTGTAAGATTTCTTCTCCTACTATCATTTTTGCACGCTAAAACGGAACAATACGGCATAGCTAGGTAAATTTTAATTTGTCACGAGACGAGCAACTCGACACGATGGCAGACACAACTGGGATCGGTTAAGCGCAAGTTAAGCGTAACAACGCATAATTGTGACACGCGTGCCACGCCTACTTAGCACTTCCACCTGTTTTTTCTGTTCCGTGGTTATAAGCGTCTAATAATTTATGAAAATCGGTTCGAATATCGTCTACTGTCAGACAATAACTAAGAAATGATTCTTTGTTGACATCGGAAATTTTGGCGGTTTTTGAACGCTCGTAAATGTTTTGCATGCGCTCAAATAAAACATTGCGTTTAGCTTCTAAGATAGCTAATTCATTCTCGTCAGAAGTACATTTCTTTTGTTGCGACATTTTATATACCTAATGTAGGTAGAAGTAAATAACCTAAAGTTATGCTGTAGTTTTATGTTATGCGGAAAGTAAGTACTTGTACCTAATAATAAGGCAACGACTTTAAAGGCGGTGGTAAAAGGCGCTTGAAATTATGAATTTACAAAACGACTATATACCTAGTTTATAATTATTATTGTAAGTCAGTAGGTAGCTACGTTGAGTATATTACCTACTGGGGGTGCGGGAATAACCACGTAATGGGTATATATTTATGAACTAGGAGTGCAGCTAGGTGCTACAACTACCTCGGTAGGCACTTATAAAAGATACCTACGCGAGCGGGAATACGGATATATGAATCCGGGTCGTTCGGACCAAAAAAATGGTTTGGAAATAAACGAGGTATAAGATTTAAGTGGACTGTATTTTTGGAGGATGGCTGATTATCGCCAAGAGGTGAGCGAGCGATGTAGGTCTATGGGAAAAAGCACGCATACCTGGCTCTCCAGCGTTGGGCAGTACAAGATGGCGGGCGGCGTTCTTCCCGATGCGATCACAAAACTGTCACGTTCACACCCGCGGGCGGATTATCACAAAAGTTCGCTATCCGGCAGCAGCGGTAAGGAGGCGATGCAGCACAGGAGCGACACGGGCGCGGTGTCTCCTCTCGGCGATTCGTTTATTTCCAGCGGTTTGCGAAAGCGCGTACGTGCGTTACGCGCCAGGCGTGCGAAGGATTGGCAAGGGGCGGGGGTCACATCGCTCATTTCAAAAGTGGTCAAATGAATAAATGGAACTAATATTGCGAAATATGGATGAGACGACTAGTAGTCCGTCTTAGAAAGATAGATGGCACTACCAATCACATTACTGCCGCAAAGACACTACCAAACTCTATCTTCCGGTTGAATTCAAGAATATAAAAAAATGTATACCGCTGTTATAAAACAGAACTTACGAGTAAAGGAGTCGATGTGGTCAGCGAGAGGCAGTGGCGTGCATAGCATATAGGCAAATAGGCAGAGCTTACCTCCAAAAATCCTAACTATCTCACCTCTTACCTCACAACTTTTAATACAACAACACTCATCATACATAATCATAACATAAAACGGAAGTAAAACTTCTAACCAAACATTTCAATAATAAACAAATCATGACGTCACATATGTCAAATTCAAATTCATTCAATAATTCTTAATAATCTGTTACGAGGTAGGCTCGCGACAATTGTGCCTAGTTTACACTCACACATTCAAACGAAATCTCCTTGTCCATATACGCACGCACACTTCAAAAACGGAAAATAATACCCCGCCATCTTGACTTTTTATTATACGACAAAAACAAAAAACCCTATTTTTGCTAAGAGTGGTGCTTTGACATTTGACATACGTAATTTTTTACACTTACAGTAAGCTAGCCTACCTGCCAATAGACTTATAGAGTCCTCGCAGTCCTTTTACTTTCTTTCCACTCTCATATTCGGTTTGGAGCAAAAGTCTTTTGGGTTGTTCACCGCACTTGTCAATTCTTGTTCCAGTAGGTAATTATTGTATTTTAAATGAAACTTGCGGTTTAAAATACTTATAACTTATATAATTAATTATCACAATATTATTTACTTATTTATAAATGTTTATTATATTTATTTTTAATAAATATTTTTATTGTTTTACTTCTGTGTTGCAACTTGATGGTTTTTCGATATTTATTATCTGTGGCAGATTGTCTATCTTTTGTTTATTAAGTTTTTGATAGTTCGCGCGCCTGTTTTCGTCTTGTCTTTCGTAACAAGTTTCTATTAATTGTGATTTTGTGAAGTGGCTGTAGTTTAATAAACAGGAGCACTAATAAACAGCTATGTGTATGAATGTTTAGATTGTGGCGAAATTGAAATATGTTGATAGCATACGTGCGTAATTACAAATTTACAATACAAACCCATCAGATGGGGTTTGGTGACAAAACTTAAAAGGTAAGGCTCTCAGTAATTATTAACTCAAAATGTTAGAAAATATTGCCTGACTAGCGGTGTGCTGCTGGACGAACTGTTCTTTTTATGTTATTCGTCGTTTCTTGATTGTTATACGAAATTGTTGCGTGAATTGATACCTACGAGAATAACTACGACGAAAACATTTTGTTGTAGTAGATGATGATATTAAGTGATTGTTTTCTAGTTACAATCTTATTATAAATGGGAGTAAATTAAACATACAAGACAATAGTATATGTTGGCACGTAAAATAATACGTCTGATTATTTTTTTGGCTATGTAATACATAACGTAGGTAAGAAGAATGTTGATCTCGAATGGTCATATTGACTATGGCTTAATACAGGGTGACTGGTAATTAGTAGCTGGTAGCTAAACACTTGATTGTACTCATGATTACAAACAACTTTCCCAAAGATATTTTTTTTGTGTACTCATTAGTTTTCTTTTTATCGTTATAACGGGTGCGGGCGCGGGGCCTCGCCGCTAACAGCTGATCGGGCGACGGCGCACGCGCGAAGTTTGAACTTTGCTCGCGCGCCAGAAATTTTGTTATAACGATAAAAAAGAAAACTAATGAGTACACAAAAAAAGTATCTTTGGGAAAGTTGTTTGTAATCATGAGTACAATCAAGTGTTTAGCTACCGGCTACTAATTACCAGTCACCCTATATATTTACTATTATGTTCAGATTCGTTTTCTTATTCAGAATAATACACAAATAATATCACGGAACAGAAAAAACAAGTGGAAGTGCAATACGCCAAAATTACTATAGGAACCGCTGTCGCCAAACTCACACAAATAATCCGATAATAACATATGCACTACAACGAAACAATCCGTGTGATTGGTAGTTTTAAATTTAGACAAAAATAGCCTACATCACAGAAATAAAATAAACCCTGACTTTCTACAAATAAGGTTAAATTTGCATTAGCAACAATACGTATTTACGGTCTACAGTCACACTAAGTTCGATTGACGAGTTAGTTTTGCTACTTGACCATAGATGGCGATATACAGGGTGAATATCAAGTCGTTGTTTTCCCGAAGCGAAATGAGTTTGTATCGGTCATACAATCGATTAATATATGTAAAAAAAATTAGACTCAATAAATGGCGGATTAACAATTGTTATAAACAAAACTCGAAAGTGACTTGACCCAGTAGTGATACATCGCGCTATACCTACGCGGGCGGGCGCGCGGTTACCCCGAACGCCGCGCGGTCGTTGCACTTCGCGTGTAAATCAGCTGATCGCTACTCGTGATTCAATAAAACACAAAACCAATAAGTAATTCAAATTTTCGCTTCAAACTTTTACGGGCTTAGGATCGTCATAAATACTTAAAAAATCAAAATAGGTATCTTTAAAAAAAGTCGGAATTTGATAATTAAGTATTTAAGGCGTAGGTATTTAAAAATGGAATCGACTTATTTACAATGATTTTGATTACCTAACCTACTTTTAAATGTTTATTTACAAAGTACGAGTACTTACACTTAACGGTAGCGGAGTAATTGTTCGAAATGTAAACCACTACGTTCAATGCACAAACGAGCACGTTTTAACTGATTGTCTTTCAGTTTCATTAAAGTGTCTCTGTCACGTCTCACGATATTAAAAGCGTCCACTATCGCACTTATCAAAGAGTCGCGTGTTTGGTGTTCCTCACGATACACCAAGTTCTTGAGCTCAGACTCTACCACAATTAAAAGTCCAAGGGAGTCAAGGCCGGGCTCCTCGGTGGCCAAGGGTGTGGCCCGCCACGAAAAAAAAATGATAAGGATGCAGTCCTTCTGTGTTGAGCACTTTCATCGCACATTCATCACTTGACGTCATCGACGTTCGCGCACAGAACACTAACTAAGCCGTAGGCACAGAGCGCAACATTTGGCGGCATTCTATTGTGTTTCGGCGCTTGCCGCGTGCATGCAAGCTAATTTATACCGTATCACCATGACCGAGAGCTTATTTTGCTCTGAACATTTATTATTGATTCTTTCTTTGTAAGTTTGCCGACAACACGTGGCGGCGGCGTGTGCGTTTCGTGTTACCTACAGGTGCCTACGTGATCTCTAGTGACTGAACTACTATTGATTATCGCTCTTTCGAGTTTATGAATACTTTTTTAATGATGTGAAAAAAAAAACATTATGTTTTTTAAGTTAAACTTTGTATTTCGATAGTACTACTGATGGGTTATCGTCCTGCCGCGGGAAAACAACGATTCAATTTTCACGGTGTACAATCCATATAAGCAATTATCAACTTAACTGCTTTAGACATACGGTTGACAATGGCGTGATTCTAATGCTACTCGGCCAAGGATACACCGCGTATTACATTTAAATTCTTTATCGATATCGATAGATACCCGATTTTTGTTCAAATACGATAAATACGACTCGTTGGGAGTACAATTATTTATTTGTTACACAAACCACTGTATCTTTTAAACCATTAATTAATAGACACACAAGACTGACAGACAGATAGGTAAAGGGCCATGCACAAGTTTCATAGTGAGTTTGGCCCAAAGTGCACACTTATGATATGACGTCTTAAATTTAATATAGATTGTCAACATGTTATTAAAGAAGGAATCAGACAAATAAAACTTCGGGTTTTCTAGTAAAAAATCTTTAATATTCCGCATATGTTGAAATTCTCATGATTCTCGTGAATTAAATGGACTTTATGCCGTGAAACTTGAAGAAAGGAAGTGCAGTGTCGATTTCACGAGTTTTCATCTATCCACCGGTGGATGAATCAGGATTTAGCATGCCGGCCGGCCTCCCACAACGCAAGGACGCACTCTCTATCCATTTCTCTTTCATGCTTGTGACTTTGGGAAACCTGAAACAATTTTTTAATGAAGGTTAAAAAATATATTACCGTAAACGTAACCGTACCGACGTTACACACAGAGTGTTACTGTTTGTAACACTCTGTGTGTAACGTCTCAGTCATTAATAAATTATAATAAATATGTTACTATTTAAAACATTGATTATATTTTTGCTTTGTACCACTTAAACGACCATAAATTTACTTTATATAAATTTCGTGTATGAATTAAGGCGACCTCATACCTATATTGTAATGCAACAGGAAATAAATAAAAATAACTGTTTGGGTTAAGATAGTTATTCCTCGTATCGACATCAAACGACACAATCAATTTTCGACTTGACCACATCACTACATTGAGTAGCGAAGGTCTTTCTAGAATGTTCTATGGAAAAAAAACAATCGAAAATAGACTTTGTCTTTACTGCATAAGGTTTATTTTGACTAACCGTTCTATTATTTTTTTGTAAATTGGAAGAAAATAAGATTTTTATTAGAAAACAATAAAAATCGTACTTACCGATGATACGAAATACCTCCATTTGTAAGATTTCTTCACCAACTATCATTTTTGCACGCTAAAACGGAACAATACGGCAAAGCTAGGTAAATATTAATTTGTCACGAGACGAGCAACTCGACGCGATGACAGGCGCAACTGGGATCGGTTAAGCGCAAGTTAAGCGTAACAACGCTTAATTGTGACACGCGTACCACGCCTACTTAGCACTTCCACCTGTTTTTTCTGTTCCGTGGATGATACGAATACCACGGATACACGGATGGATAGATGAAAACTCGTGAAATCGACACTGCAATTCCTTTCTTCAAGTTTCACGGCAAAAAGTCCATTTAATTCACGAGAATCATGAGAATTTCAACATATGCGGAATATTAAAGACGAATTTTTACTATAAAACCCGAAGTTTTATTTATCTGATTCCTTCTTTAATTACATGTTGACAATCTATATTAAATTTAAGACGTCATATCATAAGTGTGCACTCTGGGCCAAACTCACTATGAAACTTGGGCATGGCCCGTTACCTATTTGTCTGTCAGTCTTGTGTGTCTATTAATTAATGGTTTAAAAGGTACAGCGGTTTGTGTAACAAATAAATATATGTACTCCCAACGAGTCGTATTTATCGTATTTGAACAAAAATCGGGTATCTATCGATATCGATAAAGAATTTAAATGTAATACGTGGTGTGTCCTTGGCCGAGTAGCATTAGAGTCACGCCATTGTCAACCGTATGTCTAAAGCAATTATGTTGATAATTGCTTATATTGATTATACAGCGTGAATATTAGGTCGTTGTTTTCCCGAAGCGAAATGAGTTTGTATCGGTCATACAATCGATTAATATATATAAAAAAAATTAGACTCAATAAATGGCGGATTAACAATTGTTATAAACAAAACTCGAAAGTGACTTCAACCAGTAGTAATACATCGCGCTCACGGAACAAAAAAAACAAGTGGAAGTGCAATACGCCAAAATTACTATAGGAACCACTGTCGCCAAACTCACACAAAAATCCGATAATAACTTATGCACTACAACGAAATAATCCGTATGGTTTGGAAATAAACGAGGTATATCTTTAAGTGGACTGTATTTTTGGAGGATGGCTGATTATCGCCAAGAGGTGAGCGAGCGATGTAGGTCTATGGGAAAAAGCACGCATACCTGGCTCTCCAGCGTTGGGCAGTACCAAGATGGCGGGCGGCGTTCTTCCCGATGCGATCACAAAACTGTCACGTCCACACCCGCGGGCGGATTATCACAAAAGTTCGCTATCCGGCAGCAGCAGTAAGGAGGCGATGCAGCACAGGAGCGACACGGGCGCGATATCGTGTGTCTCCTCTCGGCGATTCGTTTATTTCCAGTGGTTTGCGCGAGTGCGTACGTGCGTTACGCGCCAGGCGTGCGGAAGGATTGGTAAGGAAGCGGCGGGGTTCACATCGCTCATTCCAAAAGTGGTCAAATGAATGAATGGAACTAATATTGCGAAATATGAATGAGACGACTAGTAGTCCGTCTTAAAAAGATAGATGGCGCTACCATTTCCCCCCGGCCTTAAAGGGTTGCCTTTAAAAGAAATATAATAATAATAATCTAGATATGTAAGGTGTACTACCGCATAACCTATACACAGTCTAAGACAGCGAGCGTTAAAATATTTTAAATTAATTGCGTTAATTGAATTACAAACTAAATACCTAAACTAAGAAAGAGATCCAACTTCAAGCTAGATCTTACTGAGTCGGTAGCGGACAGAGACGTACAACAGGGCGCACGTAGCTACCCTTAGCGGTTTTTACAGTAACGACGCGGGTTGTGCCGTCCTTCGCGGTATGCAACTTCTCAACAATGCCCAGTGGCCATGAAAGCGGTGCTGAATTATCATTTATAATAATTACCAACGTACCCTCCTGTATAGGGGATGCAGGACTATTCCATTTAGATCTAGCCTGAAGTTGGTGAAGATATTCTGAGCGCCAGCGCCGCCAAAACGACTGTACGAGGTTGTCAAGAAGAGTATGTCTCTGAAGCAAGCTAGAAGAGTCTGCTTCAGGCGCGGGAAGTGACGACAATGGCACAGTATTTAAAAAATGCGCGGGAGTTAACGCGGATGGTTCAGCAGGGTCACTACTGAGTGCTGTGAGCGGGCGCGAGTTAACAAGTGCCTCGATTTGCACGAGGACAGTTAAAAGCTCTTCGTAAGAAAGGATTTGTTGACCTATGACTCTGAAGAGATGCGTTTTAATTACTTTGACCATGCTTTCCCAACATCCGCCAAAATGTGGTGAAGCAGGCGGAATAAACTTCCAATCAATGCGATTAATGGAAAGTTCCTCCTGAAGACGTGAACTATACTCTTTATTGAGAAATTTATAGAGATCGCGTAGATAAGAACTTGCACCCACGAAACATGTGCCGTTATCCGTGTATAAACACTTTACGGGACCACGTCGCGAAAGAAAACGTTTTAGAGCTGCGAGAAATGAAACCGTACTTAAATCCGTCGCAACTTCGATGTGCGTAGCGCGAGTTGTAAGGCATGTGAAAATACATAGCCAAGCTTTACGGCTTTTGACGCCTCTACCACGAACTGGTGTGTACTGCAGTGGTCCTGCGTAATCACAACCGGTATGTGTAAACGCTTTATCTACCTGGTTGACACGTTGGCTAGGAAGATCTGCCATTGGAGGAAAGATCGGACGCGGACGGAATTTAAAACAGGTGTTACATTTATGAATTATGTGGCGAATTATTCGTCGTGCAGCGAGAATCCAGTAGTTTTGCCTAAGTAAGGACATGAGTAACTCTGGACCTGCGTGGAGATGCTTCTTGTGATAGAAATCAACAAGAAGGTTGACTACATGGTCGTGACGCGGCAGGATGCAAGGATGCTTGTAGTTGTAAGGTACGTCCGAATTTGACAAACGACCGCCAACACGTATGATGCCGTGCTCATCGAGAAACGGCTTGAGTTTAAGAAGAGCGGGAGAACAAGGAATGTTATTTTTTAAATTTTGAACATCCTTACTAAAATGAACAGCCTGTAGGGCGCGCAACAATGTATACTCTGCGACCTCAAGATCAGAGCTCGAAACAGAAGTTCCATTAGGTAATTTCTTAATAAACCTACAGACATAAACGATGACACGTAGTAACTTAGACCACGATGACATGCGTAGCGCGAGTGCGTAAATAAGAGATTCCGCAACCTCAATGGTCACGGGATGAGAGACAGACTTCCGCTCAGGTATATCCTCGTCCTCTGCATCGTGGACAGATGGATGTATAGGCCACTCTGATGGATCATGAGAAATCCAAGAAGGGCCATGATGCCACAAAGGATGATCCAGAAGATTAGCCGGAGTAACACCACGAGACAGGCAATCCGCAGGATTCTCAGTACCCGCGACGTGATTGAAACAAGTAGCAGGAATAAGTTCAATTATTTTAGTAATGCGATTGGCGACAAAGGTCTGCCAGCGGTGCGGAGAAGAATTAATCCAAGCGAGCACTACTTTGGAGTCTGAAAATGCATATATCTTATTGATGGAGTGATGGGGCGCAATTGTGTCTTGAACTTTGCGAAGCAACCGAGACAGCAACAGAGCCGCGCACAACTCCAGTCTCGCAACCGAAATGGTTTTGACAGGCGAGACCTTAGACTTGGCACAAACTAGCTGCACAGAGTGGTTAGATCCAATGCGGACTTGCAAATATATGACTCCGCCATAAGCGCGTTCACTGGCGTCAGCGAAACCTATTAAGTTAACAAAACATCCATCTACTAAACCTAGATGGCGCGGCACAATTATTTTATTGAGTGCGGGAAGCTCAGCACAAAACTGTTTCCAAGCAGCGACAATATGGTCGGGAGGAGTGTCATCCCAATCACATTTTGCTAACCAAAGCTCTTTGATTAAGAGCTTGGCATACAAAATGGTAGGAGCCACAAACCCCATTATGTCCCATAAACGAGCCACTGTGGATAGCATTGCGCGTTTGGTACACTTATCACCTGGTGATAAGATGTCAAAGCGGAAGTTATCACACTGTCTGTCCCAGCGTAAACCAAGAACCTTGTGATGTGCGGACCTCTCGAACTCAATGTCCGGAGAAGCTTTATGCGAATCAGGTATGTGCGCGAGAACCTCTTTGGAATTGCTTGTCCATTTGACAAGGTCAAATTGGCCTTGTTTGAAAAGCTGAATAAGCTCTTCACAAAGCGAAACTGCTTGCGGAGCGGATGCGACACTACAGACAATGTCGTCCATGTATAAAGCGGAAGCAGCAACAGCGGCTGCAGCGGGAAAGTTGTCGCCTTCATCAGCGATCAACTGGCGGACAACTCGTAACGCGTGATATGGACTAGACTTAAGTCCAAAACAAACGCGATTAAATTGATACACGGTTAAAGGCTCACTATTGTCAAAACGATATAAAATTCGTTGAAATCTACGGTCGGATTCGCGAATGCCGATATTGAGAAACATTTGTCTACAATCAGCTGAAAGTGCAATTTTGAAAAGGCGGAATTTAATTAAGATGTTAAATAAATCACCCTGTAGATCAGGACCGGCATGCAAAATGTCATTGATCGACTGACCCGATGTAGTTCGGCAACTAGCATCTAAAACCACACGAAGTTTAGTGGAGGTCTTATCTTCGCGAACCACGCCGTGATGCGGAATATAATACGCGGGAAGAGAATTGCCCTCGTCGTTTACAACTGGGCTTAAAAAACCTTTATTTATGTAATCACGCATGACGTCATTATAAGCACCGCGTAATTTAAGCGACGCATCGAGTTTACGTTCTAAACAGTATAAGCGCCTAAGTGCAGCAGCGTGCGAGTCGCCTAAAGAATACGGGTCGCCACAGAACGGCAATGCTACAACATATCTACCACTATCGTCGCGAACAGTGGTAGCGCGGAAATGTTCTTCACACTCGAGATCCTTACGGCTCAACGAGGGCGGTGCGGAGACCTCTTCAAGCTCCCAAAATCGCTTAAGAAGAGAATTAATATTATTTTCTTGAAGAACAGAACAGCAAGACGTAGTATAATGTGTATTATGCAGCGTAGGTACGGCACCCATAACTACATAGCCAAATACCGTCTCAATAGCGGGAGGTAAATTATATTGCTCACTACGTACAACATTAGGTAGTAGTAAGTGCGGAAAAACTGAAGCACCGATCAAAACATCGATATTACCCGGCTGCGCAAAGTGAGCATCAGCGAGCGGCAATGTCTCGAGGTGCGCGAGTAACGACACGTCCACGTGAGCGCTAGGCAACGTGTCCGTAATACGTTCCACAATAAGAGATGAAACGTTGAAATTAATATCATTATTGAAACGCGAATGTATTTTAATATCGACGGAACCCTTACAAGATTTTTCTGAACCACCGATCCCTTTAACTACTAAGTTAGTATTTTTAAAGTTATTCCAAAGTCCAAGACATTTAAAACAATCCGAAGTAATGAAGCTACTTTGTGATGCACTATCAAGTAAACAACGAACCACGCGCGGTGTATTGTTCACGTCATAAATAATAACTTGCGCGGTCGCTAATAATATCGTAGTAGACGCGTTACATTGACGCTCTGCTTCGCGCTGAGTATGTTGAGTGCGTGCGCACTGACGGCGTGCGAGCGCAATGGATGTCGTACACAAAGAAACTCCGGGCTGAGACGCGGGAAGGACAGGCGCCGTGGTACGAGCGGCCTGTGCCTGCGGTACAGAGAACGAAACAGCTGGACTAGGATTTACGTTTACGTTAAGGTTACCGCGGTCAAATAACGGAGATTTTTTCTCAAAATGCAATAACGTATGATGTTGTTGATTGCATGAGCGACACTTAGTTTTACTAGAACAATCGCTTGTTTTATGCTTAATACTCAAACAATTAACACAAGCTTTATTTTCTTTAGCGTATTTAAAACGAGCAGTCGGATTTAAATTATTAAAGGCTGGACATTTAAAAAGGTGGTCGTGAACAATATTGTCGCACAGACACTTGTGTGAGTTATTTGCGGAATCCGAACATGCTACGTAAGATTGTGGGTTAGGGACCGACTTATTATTACTATTTCGCGATTTATTAAAGTTTTGTTTACTTGTATTATTATTACTAAACGAGCTAGACGAACTAGGCTGCGTATTCTGATATATTCGACACTGATCTTTAATGAATGAAAGAAAACTATTTAGGGTAGGTAATTTATTTTGACGTTCGGTCATCTCGAATGCACGAACGGTTTCCGTGTCGAACTTTTTTAATGCGAGTTGCAATAACATAAAGTCTGCAAGGTTTTCTAACTTTAGGTTTTTAAGGGAATTTACTGCGGTAACAAAGTTATCAATAAACAGTTGGAAATTCGAAACTGACGCGGGACCAGACAATTTAAGATTCAAAGCTTGATCAAAGTAAGTAGACGCGAGGATGCGAGTATCCTGATACCTATCAAGAAGTGACTGGAAAATGACCTGATAATTCTCAGCACTTGGTGTGACACCTGCGAATGTAGATTGCGCTTTCGGCGACAGCTTACCTATTAAATAGTACAACCTGTCAGCGTCCGTCAGCGAGGCGTTATCGTGCACTGTAGACTTGAAACTTGCATAAAATAATGGCCAGTTTCGTATATCGCCATCGAATGACACGAGTTCAATCGCGGGCAGTTTCGGTGCTCGGACAGCCGGTCCGGCGCTGGGCTTCGCGGACTGTCGATTATCTAACTGCGATTGTATACGTTTTATGATACAATAAAGATCTTCGAATGAGGTGTATGCCTGATAATTTGGTTTAGATTCAGGATTAATAGAAAGTAATTGTGCGTTATAAGCGTCTAATAATTTATGAAAATCGGTTCGAATATCGTCTACTGTCATACAATAACTAAGAAATGATTCTTTGTTGACATCGGAAATTTTGGCGGTTTTTGAACGCTCGTAAATGTTTTGTATGCGCTCAAATAAAACATTGCGTTTAGCTTCTAAGATAGCTAATTCATTCTCGTCAGAAGTATATTTCTTTTGTTGCGACATTTTATATACCAAATGTAGGTAGAAGTAAATAACCTAAAATTATGCTGTAGTTTTATGTTATGCGGAAAGTAAGTACTTGTACCTAATAATAAGGCAACGACTTTAAAGGCGGTGGTAAAAGGCGCTTGAAATTATGAATTTACAAAACGACTATATACCTAGTTTATAATTATTATTGTAAGTCAGTAGGTAGCTACGTTGAGTATATTACCTACTGGGGGTGCGGGAATAACCACGTAATGGGTATATATTTATGAACTAGGAGTGCAGCTAGGTGCTACAACTACCTAGGTAGGCACTTATAAAAGATACCTACGCGAGCGGGAATACGGATATTTGAATCCGGGTCGTTCGGACCAAAAAAATGGTTTGGAAATAAACGAGGTATATCTTTAAGTGGACTGTATTTTTGGAGGATGGCTGATTATCGCCAAGAGGTGAGCGAGCGATGTAGGTCTATGGGAAAAAGCACGCATACCTGGCTCTCCAGCGTTGGGCAGTACCAAGATGGCGGGCGGCGTTCTTCCCGATGCGATCACAAAACTGTCACGTCCACACCCGCGGGCGGATTATCACAAAAGTTCGCTATCCGGCAGCAGCAGTAAGGAGGCGATGCAGCACAGGAGCGACACGGGCGCGATATCGTGTGTCTCCTCTCGGCGATTCGTTTATTTCCAGTGGTTTGCGCGAGTGCGTACGTGCGTTACGCGCCAGGCGTGCGGAAGGATTGGTAAGGAAGCGGCGGGGTTCACATCGCTCATTCCAAAAGTGGTCAAATGAATGAATGGAACTAATATTGCGAAATATGAATGAGACGACTAGTAGTCCGTCTTAAAAAGATAGATGGCGCTACCACCGTATGATTGGTAGTTTTAAATTTTGACAAAAATAGCCTACATCACAGAAAAAAAATAAACCCTGACGTTCTAAAAATAAGGTTAATTTTGCATTAGCAACAATACGTATTTACGGTCTACAGTCGCACTAAATTCGATGGACGAGTTAGTTTTGCTACTTGACCATAGATGGCGATATATAATCAATATAAGCAATTATCAACATAATTGCTTTAGACATACGGTTGACAATGGCGTGACTCTAATGCTACTCGGCCAAGGACACACCACGTATTACATTTAAATTCTTTATCGATATCGATAGATACCCGATTTTTGTTCAAATACGATAAATAGGACTCGTTGGGAGTACATTTATTTATTTGTTACATAAACCGCTGTACATTTTAAACCATTTAATAGACACACAAGACTGACAGACGGATAGGTAAAGGGTCATGCCCAAGTTTCATAGTGAGTTTGGTCCAGAGTGCACACTTATGGTATGATGTCTTAAATTTAATATAGATTGTCAACATGTAATTAAAGGAGGAATCAGATAAATAAAACTTCTGGTTTTATAGTAAAAATTCGTCTTTAATATTCCGCATATGTTGAAGTTCTCATGATTCTCGTGAATTAAATGGACTTTTTGCCGTGAAACTAGAAGAAAGGAAGTGCAGTGTCGATTTCACGAGTTTTCATCTATCCACCGGTGGATGAATCAGGATTTAGCTTGCCGGCCGGCCTCCCACAACGCAAGGACGCACTCTCTATCCATTCCTCTTTCATGCTTGTGACTTCGGGAAACCTGAAACAAATTTTTAATGAAGGTTAGAAAATCTATTACCTACTGTTTGTAACACTCTGTGTGTAACGTCTCAGTCATTAATAAATTATAATAATTATGTTACTCTTTAAAACATTGATTATATTTTTGCTTTATACCACTTAAACGACCATAAATTTACTTAATATAAATTTCGTGTATGAATTAAGGCGACCTCATACCTATATTGTAATGCAAAACGAAATAAATAAAAATAACTGTTTGGGTTAAGATAGTTATTCCTCGTATCGACATCAATCGACAAAATCAATTTTCGACTTGACCACATCACTACATTGAGTAGCGAAGGTATTTCTAGAATGTTCTATGGAAAAAAACAATCGAAAATAAACTTTGTCTTAACTGCATAAGGTTTATTTTGACTAAGCGTTCTATTATTTTTTTGTAAATTGGAAGAAAATAAGATTTTTATTAGAAAACAATAAAAATCGTACTTACCGATGATACGAAATACCCCCATTTGTAAGATTTCTTCTCCTACTATAATTTTTGCACGCTAAAACGGAACAATACGGCATAGCTAGGTAAATATTAATTTGTCACGAGACGAGCAACTCGACGCGATGACAGACGCAACTGGGATCGGTTAAGCGCAAGTTAAGCGTAACAACGCTTAATTGTGACACGCGTGCCACGCCTACTTAGCACTTCCACCTGTTTTTTCTGTTCCGTGATCGCGCTATACCTACGCGGGCGGGCGCGCGGTTACCCCGAACGCCGCGCGGTCGTTGCACTTCGCGTGTAAATCAGCTGATCGCTACTCGTGATTTAATAAAACACAAAACCAATAAGTAATTCAAATTTTCGCTTCAAACTTTTACGGGCTTAGGATCGTCATAAATACTTAAAAAATCAAAATAGGTATCTTTAAAAAAAGTCGGAATTTGATAATTAAGTATTTAAGGCGTAGGTATTTAAAAATGGAATCAACTTATTTACAATGATTTTGATCACCTAACCTACTTTTAAATGTTTATTTACAAAGTACGAGTACTTACACTTAACGGTAGCGGAGTAATTGTTCGAAATGTAAACCACTACGTTCAATGCACAAACGAACACGTTTTAACTGATTGTCTTTCAGTTTCATTAAAGTGTCTCTGTCACGTCTCACGATATTAAAAGCGTCCACTATCGCACTTATCAAAGAGTCGCGTGTTTGGTGTTCCTCACGATACACCAAGTTCTTGAGCTCAAGCCACAAAAAAAAATCCAAGGGAGTCAAGGCCGGGCTCCTCGGAGGCCAAGGGTGTGGCCCGCCACGAAAATAAAATGATAAGGATGCAGTCCTTCTGTGTTGAGCACTTTCATCGCACATTCATCACTTGACGTCATCGACGTTCGCGCACAGAACACTAACTAATAAGTAATAGGTACTAAGCCGTAGGCACAGAGCGCAACATTTGGCGGCATTCTATTGTGTTTCGGCGCTTGCCGCGTGCATGCAAGCTAATTTATACCGTATCACCATGACCGAGAGCTTATTTTGCTCTGAACATTTATTATTGATTCTTTCTTTGTAAGTTTGCCGACAACACGTGGCGGCGGCGTGTGCGTTTCGTGTTACCTACAGGTGCCTACGTGATCTCTAGTGAGTGAACTACTATTGATTATCGCTCTTTCGAGTTTATGAATACTTTTTTAATGATTTGAAAAAAAAAACATTATGTTTTTTAAGTTAAACTTTGTATTTCGATAGTACTACTGATGAGTAATCGTTCTGCCGCGGGAAAACAACCATTCAATTTTCACGGTGTATATCGCCATCTATGGTCAAGTAGCAAAACTAACTCGTCAATCGAATGAGTGCGACTGTAGACCGTAAATACGTATTGTTGCTAATGCAAAATGAACCTTATTTTTAGAAAGTCAGGGTTTATTTTTTTCTGTAATGTAGGCTAATTTTGTCAAAATTTAAAACTACCAATCATACGGATTATTTCGTTGTAGTGCATATGTTATTATCGGATTATTTGTGTGAGTTTGGCGACAGCGGTTCCTATAGTAATTTTGGCGTATTGCACTTCCACTTGTTTTTTCTGTTCCGTGACGAATACCTCCATTTGTAAGATTTCTTCTCCTACTATCATTTTTGCACGCTAAAACGGAACAATACGGCATAGCTAGGTAAATATTAATTTGTCACGAGACGAGCAACTCGACGCGATGACAGACGCAACTGGGATCGGTTAAGCGCAAGTTAAGCGTAACAACGCTTAATTGTGACACGCGTGCCACGCCTACTTAGCACTTCCACCTGTTTTTTCTGTTCCGTGGTCGATATGAGTTCTCAACCATAAGCTCCCCGCACCGCGACCCTTTGCTCGTCGCGAGTCCTGAATCGCGGATTCGGCTGCTGTTCGCAGTTAGCTTTACAAAGATTGTTTTATATAAACTTATACCTACAAGTTGAAATAGTGATTCAATCAGAAATTTGTTTGTAGATTAAGCTAGCGAATAGTTCGCGAGCTGCGCGCGTGCATTTTAAGTAGACTTATGATCTTGATCGCGCTGCGCGAGCAGCGCGCGTACTGCTCGCGAACAGTTCGGAGACGCCATTATTAAAATTTGCACTACCGACTAACATATTGCAGTACCTAACTGCAAGCGCGAGCAGCGCATTCGGTGTGCGTTCGCTAGATCTGAATGTACCCTGTGGTCCACAAAAATAATCCTTGTTCCAATTTTTTGGGAGTTCATTTGCGTATTTACGGTAAAGTTGGCCATACGAGTACATACGTACGTAGTACGTACGAGTCTGTGCCTACCATGGCCGAAAACCAATGCACGCCACTGGCGAGAGGGTATTTCGCGAAATATTCAACACAAACTTTAACATTGGGATTCATGTCCCAAAGAAAGATAAATGTATCAAATGCTTGAATTTTGAAGGACAGAAGCCAGAGGATTGTCCTGAGTTACAACATCATTTAGATGAAAAGGAGGCATCAAAGAAGCGGTTGGAATGTCACCGTCAATTAGGTAAAAAAAATCCTTCCTTTCTTTGCACATCTTTTGACCTGCAAAAGGTCCTTAATACGCCTCATGGCAGTAACATGTTACTGTTTTACTCAAGAAAGTATGCCTTTTTTAATTTATGTTTCTACGAAAGCATCACGAGGAATGGTTTTTGTTTCATTTGGGGGGAAACCGAAGCAAAGAGGAGCGCAAATGAAATCGCTACTATTATACAAAAATACATACAGAATGTGGATTCTCGAGGTACTATCACGTCTTTGATCTTGTATTCTGATTCTTGTCCTGGACAAAACAAGAACAAAATAGTCCTTGCAGCAATACATAATGCTTTGTCAAAATCAACCAATTTAAATACAATTCAAATGAATTACCTTCTCCCTGGCCACACGGAAATGTCGGTAGATAGCATACACTCCACAATCGAACAATCCGTAAGAAATATTACTGTATGGGCTCCTTCGCAATGGGCTACAATAAGTGAGCTAGCAAGAAAAGAACCGACACCTTACATTGTTGAAAATCTGACTCACGAGGATTTTTTAGATTTTGATGATAATAATATGTCTGACAAATATTTTAAGGGCAACCTTGTGGGTAAGATTAGTAAAATTTGTACAGCAACATTTAAGAAATCTCACCCAAACCATATGAAAGTTAAATTTTCCATGAAAGATGATGCACCGGAAGAGATCATACAAATTATTGCGAGACCTAAGGCTATCAATCGTAGATATAATTCAAGTTTACCAATTACCAGAGCCAAATACATGGACTTAAAGAAATTGTGCGACACTGGGATTGTACCTAAGATATTTCAAAAAGAATATTTACAACAAAGCAATACCAAAGAAGTTTTACTTGATACAGATATAGAGGATATAGTCGAAGAAAATGATAACTAAATACTTAGTACCTACGTTATTTTCAGATGTTCGTGATTATTACGAGTATCATCTGTGTTTTATAATTACTACAAGTGTTTTTGGGTGATTTTTTTTTATTTTTGATTGTTATACTTTTGGAAAGTTTTATTTTATTATTGTTGATTATGATTAGTTAAACTTTGAGAGAGTATGATGACAACTAATCTCAAGTAATTCCTACTGAATGAATGGGTACCTAGTACATAATTATAGTTGATGTTCCTACATTGAGACTGATTTTACTTAATTATTTTACAAAATACTTATAATTTAACTGATTTTGATGATTAAGACTGAAAAGTAAATAAATATAATTGATGATCCTATTGAGACTGTTCTATCATAATATTATTACTGTAAATAAAAATACTTTGATTGATATTGTCTTGTGTTTCTTTATTTATTCAATGTAAGCACCTGAGATTTTCGGTGATTGCGATGTATCCAGGTTGTTTTATCAGCCATTGATAGTTTTAGATGCTAATAAACTTGAACATTTAACGTAACAATTTCAATGTTATATGTCACATAAGTAAATTAGCCTGTCAGTCATTTTAGTCTAAATTAGTCGTTGAGATAAATAGCTTGCTTCTATTAATTTTGGGTTTCGTTACTTCATACTTTTTGACTTACTCTGTAAATAGAATGCGTCGGCGCTTATTTTTTTTCTCCTGTAGCCAATTGTAGTTATGAAGTCACTTAAATCGTTTTTCCTGTCTCTAAAAAAGGGCAGATTGTATTAAGCGACATTTATCTTTGTAATTAAACGTCCGCTTTATTTGGTATTAGCATCAACAACTACATATTTTTAATTAAATTTTAATGCAGTTTACCCCGTTCAAATAGCTGCAGAAGTTTTTGTGTTTTGAATTTTTTTTCGAAATTTCAAACTTTAAATGGCTCTCCTGTAAAGTTGCAAAAATGTCGCTTAAACCAAATAGCCCGTTACCCCTCGATATGAATGATCGTTACTATTGATGGTTAAATGAGTCACTACTTCCGGCAAATCATGCTTCTCAGTGTTTGGCATTGTGGGCCATTCACTTTCATTACGTTATAAAAAAGTAGGTCCGGACCACCACAGAGGTGTTTCCTTGATTATATCGGCTCGGAGACCACGAGAAACAAGATCAGCCGGGTTGTTTTTCGACGGTACGTAGCTCCAGGTATGACCACATGTGCTCTCCTGTATCTCATTTACTCTGTTTCTAACAAAGAGTTTTAACTGGTTAGAAGGAGTAGAGAGCCAACCCAAAACAATAGTGGAGTCACACCAGAATCTACTTTTGTGAATGGGGATGATGAGAGATTCCTGAACCCTAGTACACAGCCTTGCACCTAACAAGGCGCCACACAGTTCAAGCCTCGGGATGGTAGTGGGTTTAATAGGCGCAACACGATTTCTAGAAACTAGAAGTTGTACACCACAGGTGTACAACTTCTAGTTTCTCTCCAACACTATTACATGACCGAATATACACACAAGCGCCGTATGCCTTTTCAGACGCGTCAGTAAAAACATGAACTTCGTGTGAAATAGAGTCTTCATGCAAAACCCAACGAGGAATCTTTAAATGATTTAAAGCCGTTATAGTGCTCTCAAACAAAAACCAAGCGTCCCTCACCTCGAGCGATACTGCGTCATCCCAGTCGTATTTATTCAGCCAAAGACGCTGCATAAGAATTTTGGCTTCGACAACGCACGGCCCTACGAGGCCCAGTGGGTCAAAAATCTGATAACAGAGAGGACATGACGTTTAGTGACTTTATTAGTAGACGTTATATTTATTGTGTAAGTGAGTGAATCAGAGTCACAAACCCAGTTAAGGCCTAGGGTTTTAGATTGAGCTGGATTAAGACCATGCTCAGAAAATTGAAGAGTGTTATTAGAATCATCATTTGTTACAACTATTGAATTGATTTTTTTTTAAATTTCAATATTATTTGATCGCCATTTGCGTAAATTAAATTTAGCCGAAGATAGAACCGATTTTACCATTTTAGTTACTTCTACAGTTTCAGATATGGTGCTCCCCCCACTTAAATAATCGTCGACGTAGAAATCTCGCCGTATGGCGGACTTTACCGACTATCCTCAATGGTATCGGCCAAAGTTACCAAACACTTAGTGGCTAAATAGGGAGCAGACGCAGTACCGTAGGTCACTGTATTTAACGTGTACGATGTGAGAGGTTCTGATGGATCAAAACGAAAAATGATTTTTTGAAGTGAACGTTGGTCTGGACTGAGCTGAACAGCTCTATACATCTTCTCCACGTCACCTGAGACCACGTACCTGTGCTGACGAAAACGAGTTAAAATAGAAAGGAGATCGTCTTGCACCACCAGACCGACCATCTGAATGTCGTTAAGTGACACTCCCGTACTTATAGGGGCTGATGCGTCGAAGACTACGCGTAGTTGAGTAGTGGTGCTGGAATTCCTAATGACTCCGTGATGTGGAATAAAATATTTTTTAATGGAATTTTCAGGTGCAGAAGTACAGTCCGAATCTAGTGTCATATTACCTAAACGCTCGTACTCTCGCAAGAAATCACAATATTTGCTATGGAAGGAAGGATCATGTTTAAATCGCCGCTCTAGGGACAGAAAACGATTTTTAGCATTGACATAAGAATGTCCTAGAGAGCTTGGATTTTCCTTCAAAGGCATTTTGACAACAAACGCGCCATCACTATTACGGCCGGTGGTTTCAGCAAAATGTTGCTCACACTTTCTCTCTTCAAGAGAGAGCGAATGTTTAGGTGAGACATGGTCAAGCTCCCAAAATTGAGTTAAGTCAGGAGTGACGCTATAATGATGGCAAAAATGAGTAGAAACAGAGGAAAGATCTAGATTGATGCGAAATACTACCAGATACAAGCCATCCAAATTTTGTTTCGCACAATTTTGGTAGACTTTTTCCTAAGTCTATCGTGTTTGACCCTATGACAGTCCAAAATACTTCAGCCCCTACTAGAATGTCGACAGCCGACGGAACGTTAAAGTTCGGGTCTGCCAATGTAAGGCCTGAAGGAAAGGACAAATGTTTAACATTCACAAACGAAGACGGCAGGAACTTTGTGATCTCAGGTAGAACGTGGCAATCTATCAAATATCTACAGTAAAGGCACAGCATAAATACTCTATTGAGAGGTGACAAGACTGTGTACTGGTGGATACATGATTATTAATACCCGTTACCATGGTGCTCATACCGCGTTGTGACAAACCCAGTTTCTCCGCTAAAGTCTGCGTTACAAAGTCCGCCGTACTGCCGTTGTCCAGCAGTATTCGCGCAGGGTACTTCTTACCCGTCGCATTGGTCACGTTCACCAAAGCTGTGGACAGGAAAACATGCGAAGAAGTAGCAAGCTGCATGGAATTAACTGACAGCGCGACATCTGAAGTAGATGGCGATGCAGAAAGCAGTGCAGAAGGCAAAGGATTAGAATGTGGTTTGGGTTCGCTAGCTTCTAAATGCAAAAGCGTATTGTGCTTAAGTTTGCAATATCTGCAATTTGAAAACTTGCACTGATAATATATAGTAAGCAGTTAAGACTAACGGTTAAGTCTTTTGCCTTTTGTATGCGATTTTCTATAGATAAGCTTCTAAAAGATTGACATTTATACAAAGTATGTACTTGGGAGCAAAGTGGACATTTACTATTTTTATTGATATAATTTGAATTTTTATTTGAAATTTTAGGCTTAGAAGAATTATAATTTTTATTAAAATTTGTATTACTATTCAAGGCAACAATATTAATATCCTGAAAATTATTAATGTTAGCATTAGCTTCCACAGACTCCAACCAGTCTGCTTTCCTGTTTAGAAAAGAACAAAATTGAGTAGTTGTTGGATAACCTACTATATTGTTATTCCTGTATTCCTCCCATTCACGACTTGTAATTAAATCTAGCTATTTTACCATGACAAAGATGATGACGTCATCCCAATGCTGAGTAGGTCTTTTTAAATTTGCTAGTGCTCGAATATTTTTATTAATAATGTCTACAAGATTTCTAATGGAGGCACTAGATTCCTTATTTATTGATTTTACATCAAAAAATAAAGCTTGCAAATGATTAGCCACAAGCAGGTACTCATTGTTGTACCGCTCGCACAACAAGTCCCAAGCAATTTTGTAATGATCGCTACTAAATTCAATGTTTTTAATTGTAGAGGCTGCAGTGCCCTGTAAAGATGCACGCAGGTAATGGAATTTATTAATGTTACTTATACTAGCGTTATTGTGAATCAATGACGTAAACGTGTCTCGGAACTCGAGCCAGCATTGGTAGTTCCCATCAAAATGAGGCAAATCAATCTTTGGCAAACGAACAAAGCTATTAGAAACATGTGCACCTGAGTCAGCATCTTTGAAGCCCGCCTCAGAACCAGCACCGTTGACCTAAGAACCGAGCAGGCTGCGCATGAGTGCCACCAGATTGAAGAACTGGCGGTCGAAGTCCTCACGCTCCACGAAAGCAGTCTCAGCATCATCGGCAAGTACTTCGATTTCTGTCTGCAAATCGTCAAATTGACTATGTAAGGAATCGAACTTATTAAAACGTTCCTGCAGGTCTAATCGTTGCATCTCGGATAACTGTGCACTACTCTTAATTAAGTTTATAAAGTTGCTGTAAATCGTAAGCTTCGATTTTAACGAACTACGTTTTCTAAGCAACGTCTTTAAAGTGTCCGCCATTTTGAAATGCAATTAACAAAAGATCGATCACACGTGTTTTACAGTAAGGCGATAGATAACACTAATGAGCTTCTTATAGAAAAAATGGCAAAACAGCCGTGCGCAAACAAAAGGGACCGGTTTTATTACCTAAGATCGGTCACGTTGACATCTGTGTAACGGTGAGTTGCGTGCGCGCACAGATATTGCTATATAATAAGCAATTATGAATAAGCGTCGAAACAAAACACTACGTTAATGCACTATTAAGTAGAAATAACTTGTGAAAGAGGAACTATACTTGCTCAAGAAAAGAAATGGAAAAAAAAAATATATAATAATAAACAAATTATTCACTAAGAAAAGTTGGGAAAAAAAATAACTAATTGGAACGTCTCACTCAAATAAGTAGTTATACTCCCAGAAAATGACTTCAGCTCCTTCCAAGGTGAAGCACGCTGCACGGGGATGACGCCCTTGTCTTCAAAGTTCGGTTTTCGGTGGCCATGGTGAAGTTCCACGCGGCATCGGCGATGACCTTTGACCGTTGATAATGACGATGCGAAATCGACGAATTATAACGACACGACTGGCGTTAATTTAGACGATCGATAGGACCAAACTGTAGGGGCCGTAACGGGACTTATAAATAAAACTTGTGGACTGTATTAAAATAGGTTTATGCCGTTAAGATTTACAATGGTCAAATTCAAAGAAAACAAGTAAGTGCCCGTGTTCAAGCGCGGTGGTGAGTGAAGTGAAGAGAGCGCGGCCGCGGGCTCGCCAGCCGGGGCCTCCCCCCGGCCTCCGCAGCACTCCCTTCTGTGGCCAGCGCGGTTGCTCGCTGAGGTGCGCCGACAGATGCAGTGCATATGCCGAGTTACTTAACCGTTTACAAACTTCTTTTATATGTGGTTTCCAAGTCATTTTACTATCTAATGTAATGTAAGAATTTGGCATTATTCACTTCTTCTATCTAAAAAAACCTTTAAAAATAACATTAATATCTGAAGTCACGCTGCGCTGGTGAAAATGCATAAGTTTTGTTTTTTCTAAATTTATAACTAAATTATTTTTACTTAACCAGTTTATAATTTTAAATAGTGTATCATTAACATCATTTTCATATTTATTCTTACATTCAATTATAGCCGTACTATCATCCGCAAAAAGAACCATTTTATGCTGTATTTCCTTTGGGAGATCATTTATGTATAAGAAACAATAGCGACCCTAATACGCTGCCTTGTGGCACGCCATATTTGACATTTCTTGGCTCAGATGTTTATATTGTTTCCTCTTATTTATAATTATTAAGTTTTTTAAGTAAAATATTGTGATCGACATAATCGAATGCCTTAGTCATGTCTGTATATATGGCACACACTGGGTTTCTTTTACAAAGCCATATTCATACTTCTGTTTTTCCGAAATCCCTTTTGTTCATTGCAGAATAAGTTATGTTTCTCAAAATAATCATATATAGCATTATATATTGACTTTTCAATAATTTAAAAAAAAAATGGGATTTTAGCAACTGGTATATAATTTTTAACGTCTGTTTTATCTTTTTTTTTTAAGGCTTAATAATGACTTTCTTAAGACTGTTAGGGAATATTCCATCAGAAATGCACGAGTTGATTATATGTACGTAGTAGTGCTACAGTACTGGCGCTATGGAATCTTGTACATACTTAACGGCTTTCGTACAAACACCATCATAACCCACTGTATTTGTGTTTTTTAAGTTGCTTATTATTTTTATAATATCATTATTAGATACCGGTAACATGAATAATGATTGCGATGCTTTATTATGATGCTGCATATTATAAAATTGTGTATTTTGTACTCGAATATTATTATCTATTACATCAATAAAGTAGTTATTAAATTCATTAGCGATATCTGTTGGATGCTTAAGAGTATAATTATTAGATTTAATTGACATTATTGATTCTTGTGGCATGCATAATTTCTATTTATTAATAATTTACCAAGCTGCTTTGGATTTATTTTGTGATGAATTAATAAAGTAATTGTTTTGAGATTTTTGAGTTAACTTAATAATTTTTCTATAAAGTTTTGTGTAATATTTGAATGCTAATTTATTTAAAGGATTAGGATTAATTCTATATGCCCAGAGTAGTTGCCTTTGTTTCTTACTGCATGTTTTTAGTCCGCGAGATATCCATTTTTTTTTATTTGTTTTGTTATATTTTTTTCTGGGAAACATAATTTTTAAATCAGCATAAATTCTTCCAGAAAGTTAGTTAGTTATCAGAATCAGAATGCTTTATTTGTAAACATAGGTAAAATTACAGCAGTGTTGTTTCACCCGAAGGCGTACAAATATATTAAGTAAACATAATCATCATTATTAATAATATTATAAATTATTATCCCCAAAACTTTCACATTTGTAATAAAGTTGCATGCATATCAATACAAATTATACATATAGAAAAATAGATTGTCAAGTAGTGCATAAGTAGTGTCAGAAAAATGTCAAAAAAATTATAAATAATATTGTTTAGCACCTAATTCAGAATCGTCAAAATAGTTTGGTTGATATAAAATTGTCAGAGGAAGTAATCATAGAATTGTCGTCTAAATAGTCCTTGAGTGAATAGTAGCATTTTTTTATCAACAATTGAAATAGCACTTTTTTGAAATTGTCCATGTTTAGCGTTTTTATTTGTTCAGGTAGTTTATTAAATATTTTGATGGCCATAACAAATGTACTTTTATTCATTAGTGCTGTTTTGCCGTAGGTCACTTCGAGTTCTGATTTATTTTTATCCCGCAATTTTCTGTAGTAGCGATTTTGTAAAGCGATATATTAGATTTAACAAATACGTTTGTTTCGTACACGGAACAGAAACAACAGGTGGAAGTGCTAAGTAGGCGTGGCACGCGTGTCACAATTAAGCGTTGTTACGCTTAACTTGCGCTTAACCGATCCCAGTTGCGCCTGTCATCGCGTCGAATTGCTCGTCTCGTGACAAATTAATATTTACTTAGCTATGCCGTATTGTTCCGTTTTAGCGTGCAAAAATGATAGTAGGTGAAGAAATCTTACAAATGGAGGTATTTCGTATCATCGGTAAGTACGATTTTTATTGTTTTCTAATAAAAATCTTATTTTCTTCCAATTTACAAAAAATTAATAGAACGGTTAGTCAAAATAAACCTTATGCAGTAAAGACAAAGTTTATTTTAGATTGTTTTTTTCCCATAGAACATTCTAGAAAGACCTTCGCTACTCAATGTAGTGATGTGGTCGAGTCGAAAATTGTTTTTGTCGATTGATGTCGATACGAGGAATAACTATCTTAACCCAAACAGTTATTTTTATTTATTTCGTTTTGCATTACAATATAGGTACGAGGTCGCCGAGGTAATTCATACACGAAATTTATATTAAGTAAATTTATGGTCATTTAAGTGGTATAAAGCAAAAATATAATCAATGTTTTAAATAGTAACATAATTATTATAATTTATTAATGACTGAGACGTTACACACAGAGTGTTACAAACAGTAGGTAATAGATTTTTTAACCTTCATTAAAAATTTGTTTCAGGTTTCCCAAAGTCACAAGCATGAAAGAGAAATGGATAGAGAGTGCGTCGTTGCGTTGTGGGAGGCCGGCCGGCAAGCTAAATCCTGATTCATCCACCGGTGGATAGATGAAAACTCGTGAAATCGACACTGCAATTCCTTTCTTCAAGTTTCACGGCAAAAAGTCCATTTAATTCACGAGAATCATGAGAATTTCAACATATGCGGAATATTAAAGACGAATTTTTACTTTAAAACCCGAAGTTTTATTTATCTGATTCCTTCTTTAATTACATGTTGACCATCCCAACGAGTCGTATTTATCGTATTTGAACAAAAATCGGGTATCTATCGATATCGATAAAGAATTTAAATGTAATACGTGGTGTGTCCTTGGCCGAGTAAGTCAACCGTATGTCTAAAGCAATTATGTTGATAATTGCTTATATTGATTATATATCGCCATCTATGGTCAAGTAGCAAAACTAACTCGTCAATCGAATGAGTGCGACTGTAGACCGTAAATACGTATTGTTGCTAATGCAAAATGAACCTTATTTTTAAAAAGTCAGGGTTTATTTTTTTTCTGTAATGTAGGCTAATTTTGTCAAAATTTAAAACTACCAATCATACGGATTATTTCGTTGTAGTGCATATGTTATTATCGGATTATTTGTGTGAGTTTGGCGACAGCGGTTCCTATAGTAATTTTGGCGTATTGCACTTCCACTTGTTTTTTCTGTTCCGTGGTTTCGTATATGTACAGCGATGGCAAAGTTAGAATTTTTAGACGCAGGAAGAGCGGTTGGCAACTGTCTTTGCTATTTAGTCCACACATAGCCCTGATGCATCTTTTTTGGGCTCTGAAGACGAGTTCTCTATCTACCGAATTACCCCAATATATTATGCCATATCTGAGTGTTGATGCAACATAGCCATGATAAGTTGTTAATACAGATTCTAGGTTCACAACTTTTGTTAATTTATAGAGAACATAGGCAAATTTATGGAGTTTTTTACATATTTCGTCTGTCTGAGATTTCCAATTCAAATTGTTGTCCATATTAATACCAAGAAATTTAGTAACGTTAGTTTGTTCTATTTTAATATCTGAATATTTAATGTCTAACACTTTATGTGGGGTCCTTTGATAAAAATGCATAATTTTAGTCTTTTCTAAGTTTATGATTAAATTGTTGTTGTTAAACCACGATATTATTTTATTTAATGTCATATTTATTTCATTTTCATAGGTATTAGGGTCATTACACTTAATTACTACGGTGCTATCATCAGCGAATAGGACCATGGGATATTTTATTTGCTCCGGAAGGTCATTTATATAGAGTATGAAAAGCAGGGGTCCTAACACGCTACCCTGAGGAACGCCGTATTTAATTATTTCGCTTTTGGAGCGGTATTTTTCCTCACAACTAGTATTTAGGCACATTTGCGTAATTTCTACAAATTGTTTTCTATTAGTCAAGTAAGATCTAATGAGATCAAGTATATTTCCCCTGACGCCATATTTTTCAAGTTTACGTAATAATATAGGGTAATCTACATAATCGAAAGCTTTTGTTAAGTCCATATAGATAACACATACTGGATTTCTTTTATCCACATTTGACAAAATAGGAAGAAGAAGATCATAAATGGCCATATTGATTGTTTTTTGTTTACGAAATCCCTTTTGTTCCTTCACTAATATGCTTGATTTTTCAAGGTAGTTATACAGGGGCTTATAAATTGCTCTTTCAAATATTTTTGAGAAGACGGGTATTAACGCTATGGGCCTGTATTTAGACATAGTTTGTTTATCATTTTTTTTTGTGCAAAGGTACAATTATTGACGTTTTTAATTTTTCAGGGAAGATTCCGTTAGAAATACTCATATTAATTATGTGGCTGAGATGTGGAGCTATGTATTGAGATACTTCTTTAATCACTTTAGTGCATATTCCGTCATAGCCAACACTATTTGTATTTCAAAGAGAATTTATATAATTATTTATATCTTGAGGTACAGTTGGTTCCATGAACGGAGAGCTTGAAGGATGTGAGCGTAAATTTATTTCAGGTACAGACTGTTTTTTTGGTGTTGTTACTTGGTTGACGTAAAATTTGTTAAAAGCTTGAGCTATTATATTAGTAAGATTCATTTGCATTTTTTGCACTGAACACTAAGTTTAATGATAAGGAATGTATATGTTTTTTAAATTTAGTTAAATTATTTGTAGATATGTCTAATTTTTTAGTTTTCCAAAAGTTAAGTTTGCAGGTTTTGTCAATGGGTACACTAAGAATTTGAGAACAATGATCCGACAGGACAAGATCCACGATATCCGCTTTACAACCCCTGTTATAATTGTGGGCAAAATTGTCTATACAAGTGTTACTACTTAATTATTATTTTTTTGGTAGTGATATTTGCAGTAAGCCTGAGCGCAGGCCTTGACTGCTTCACCGGATTTTTGGCGAGGACCTTAAGGCCTCCAGCCAGAGCAATAGGAAAAACTAACTACGTTAGCAACATCTACTAAGGGCACCCCCTGCGGGGTTCGGACCTCGACTTAGTGCATTGCTAACAATCTTAATAAAGCAAAACAGCAAGGGATGGCTGGATCTAAGTTTTTATTATTTAGGAACATATTTTTATTGCTAGTTTGGCCGGCTCGGGCCAGCTTGGTCTAGGGACGGGGGGATAACATTTACGTTACTATTATTTATAATACGCGACGGGCCTCGCCGGCGAGGACGTAATATACGGCGGTTGTGTTTTGTATTGCTACTGCTAGCTAAATCGAATGTTTCTTGGAGAAGCGTTGTTTTATCGTCGGGGTTCCTACCCCGATGATAAAACGAGAGTATGTCTGGGGCGTTTAATCTTAGATATTACGGAGGGTACGTATCGCGCGGCCGCTACGATTAGCGGGTTACGGTGGGTTTCGGAGGAGTCGAAAATTCGGATTGCGGCGCGTTTCATGAACTGCTTGATTGTTGGCAGCTTTAAGTCACAGTGCAACTGCAAGTTACGGACGTAACCTGGAGCGCCTGTGGCTCTACGCATGAAACGGTTTTGGAGAGTTTGCATTCGTTTGAGTCGATAATCGGGAACGTGAGAGAATACGACGCTGCCGTAAGTCATGATAGGTCTTACGCACGCAGTGTCTTCTTACAATTAAGAGAGAGTTTACTGTGCTTGTTCAACATACAATGAAGGCGGCCGAGAGCGAAGGCGGCTCGCGTGCGTGCCGCTTTAATATGAGCTATGAAGGTAAGCTTCCGATCAAGGATTACACCCAGGTATTTGGCTTGCTGTTCCCAAGGGATAGACTTGCCGAAGAGGGTTATAGGTGGAGGGGGAGCGGGAGGCTGCCGTTTCTTGCTAAAGAGAACGGCTGCGCTCTTGGAAGGGTTGACTTCGATTCTCCATTTCGTGAACCACTGCCCGAGGGTCGTGACCGCGGTCTGGAGAGTTCGACCTATCGCTAAGGGGCTGGTGCCTGAATAATGGATGGCCGTATCGTCGGCGTACGTAGCTACTTGGGGTTTGCCACCGCGAGGAATGTCGCTAGCGTATAGCGTGAAGAGGAGTGGAGAGAGTACCGAGCCTTGAGGAACTCCGGCCCGGATCGGGTGAGGGGAAGAGAGGGTGCCCTCAACGCGATAGCGAAAGGACCGATTCGACAAAAAGTTTCGGATGATGAGCACGAGACGATCTGGCACCTCGAGTTGGTGTAGCTTGAAGATCAAGCCATTGTGCCAGACCTTGTCGAAGGCCTTTGCTACATCGAAGAAGAGCACGCCAGTGAGCCTTCCACGCTGAAAACCAGCGCTTATATGCTCGACTATGCGGTGGACTTGTTGGACGCACGAGTGTTGGGTTCTAAATCCGAACTGCTCGTCTGGTATGAGACTCCTGGACTTGGCATAGTCCACAAGACGGGAGTAAATAATTCGCTCGTATAGCTTCCCAAGAACCTTGAGTAAGCTAATTGGGCGATAGCTAGTGGGCTCAGACTTCGGTTTACCGGGTTTGTGGATGCCGATGACTATCGCCTCTTTCCACTGCTGTGGGAAGAGATTGTTGCCTAATGCTGCATTGAAGATGCCTGTCAAGAGGATTACTAATGCTGGGGGAAAGAGTTTAATCACCTTATTGGTGAGTCCGTCTGAGCCAGGGCTTTACGTGGATGCAGTTCCTTGATCAGAGAGCGTACCTCATCTACAGTTACCGGCGCGAGTGGGTGTTCCGGATCCTCAGAAGGAGGGAGCGAGGCCTTACGTTCGACTTCAGCGTCAACTCTGGCGAGGTGAGCTTGATCGACCGGAAGGTCGCTAGGCGTACACTGGGCCTCTAAGCTGTCGGCTAGGCATTCCGCTTTCTCGTCGTCTTCGAAGGCAGGGCTCTGATTCGGACGGTTCAGCGGGGGCATAGTAACTTCGGTACAACTACGTAGTTTACGTTGGAGATTGCAAAACGCGTGATAGTTGGGCTCTAATTGGTCGAGAAACTTATCCCAGCGTTCGTCACGCAATATCCTTATGCGCTTTCTAAAAGCACGCTGTAGAGAGCGCATGCGGACGCGATTGGAGTCGCAGGGATAAGCGTCGTAGGCGCGTATAGCCGCGTTTTTCACCGTCAGTAGGGGCACGGGCGTCGTCCGGAAGGAGCCAGCGAGCGTCTTCTGTCAGAGGTACCGACCGTGAACACTCGTTCACCAGGGACTGCACGTGCTCAGTGAGGGAGTCGATCGCGCCTATAGCGTCCATCGCGGATTTCACGTGGTCTGGGATTGAATCGAGATGCGCGGAGTGGACTGACTTAAGGCGAGTCCCAAACTTCGTCCAGTTCGTAACTATCTTGGTGGGGATGGGCTGACCAACGTCTGGGGGACCTACACGTGGACCGAAAGACATGATCACTGGTCGATGGTCAGAATCGAATTCCTGAATAACTTCAATGGACCGAAACGCTAGGTTAACATTATTAAGCAAAGCTATATCTAAGATGTCGGGGCGGTGATTTACGTTAGCGGGAAAGTGCGTAGGATTCATAGGCGCGATGATGTCAAAGTTTAACTCGGAGCTAAGAAGGTCTAGGTGTCTACGGCGGATGTTACGAGTGTGGCTATTCCACGCTTCGTTTTATGCATTCAGGTCTCCCGCCAGAAGGACGGAGTCGCCGAGAGCAAGAAGAGCTTGCAGGTCAGGTCGTAAGTCGACCCCCTGAGGTGACGGAGGGGTATAAACTGAGACTAAGAACAAAGGTCTATGACCGGTCATGCCTAGCCTACAGACAGAGGCTTCAATGTGCGACAGCGTAGGTGGGTCCATCGGAACACAGTACAGTGACCTTTTGAAGTAAATGAGCGTGCCGCCGCCTGCGGTTCTGGTTCGATCGTTACGGACTAGGTTATAATTCGCGATTCGCGGGTTTCTATGAGACGGTTTAAGAAAGGTCTCCTGTACAAGAAAAACGTCGAGTTGGTGGTCGCGGAGAAAAGTAGCGATTTCATCGCGTTTATTATTAATACTTTGCGCGTTAAAGAAACCTAATGTAAGGGAACGGGGTTTGAATTTACCAGTGGTTGAAGCCATTAGAACGCGGCGGCTTTGTATGCGGCGAATACGTCGCTGAACTGCTCCCTAATGATGGGCGCGTGCAAAGGCGAGGGGTTGGCTCTAACCGCCTCAGCCATAAGGCGGATGCGATTAAAGTCAAACGTCTCGTAGACCTCAATGTAATTTTTTACCGACGCTGTAATGTCGGCCGAGAACGTCGGGGCCGTAAGGGCCACGGCCGACGGAGACGCGAGCGCGGGTTTTGGTGAAGGCGCGGGTTTGAACGCGGCGAGAGGAATGTGTGGGACAGAGGGTCCATGAAGCGCGGTGATTGGAATGCTCTCCTTCGGTGGAGAGGAGAGGGCCGGGAACGCGCGGAGATGCGTTTCTCTATTCCAGCAGGCCCCGGTTGGGCGTTGTAGGCTAAGACGCGGCGGAGCGGTCGCGGGTTTTTGCGCGGGGGCCATTGCACGAGCGACAGGCCGTTTCACGACGGTTTTAGGGGCCTTGGGGCAGCCGCGGTAGTTGGCTGGATGACCCTTTTCGCCGCAGAGAACGCAGCTAGGGGGCTCAGCGCACTGGGGCCTGGGACAGTCAGGCATTCCGTGCTCACCGAGGCACTTCACGCAACGAGGGCGCGAAACAATTACGCTGCGAATGACCGTCCAACTGGCAGCAGTGGCACTGACCGACAGTGCCGGTTTTACGTGGCGTCTCAACTTTAATTCCCGAAAGTTGACAGATTGATTTTATATTAAAAATGGACTTGCCTTCAGCCGATCTCTCGGTGACTGCAAGGACCATCTCATATGGTAACTTGCCTCGCGAGCGGTACATCCGGTGTACCTCGAGGGCTGGAATTCGCTGCGAACGGAGGTCCTTGAGCATGTCATCTGAGGACAACTCGACGGGGATGGACTTAATTACCACGCGGAGGACTCGTTCCTCTGGGAGGGTAAAACTATGATAAGGCGGGCTCTCTCCTGCAACATGCGGGTAAGGGACCGGAAGTCGGTCGCTGTGGAAACGGTGATTTTGATGCCGTCCTTGACGGAACGGGCACTTGAAAAATTTACGTGGTTCTGCGAGCACCACGTGGATACCTCGGTCCATTTTCCTTTCTCCTGAAGGAAGATTGGAGGAGGGACCGGGCTGCCCTTCTTTGGGGCTGAAGCAATGGGATGTGAGGGCGTAGGAGCGGCGGGTGAAGCCGATGAGGAAGAAGAAGGCTGGGAAGTACATGTTGAAGACAACATTTCAACGGAAGAGGCGGCGTCAGTTTTGGCGGACTTGGAGGGCACCTGTTGGGATTTAGCCCTTCGGGTGCGTTTTTTGCCCTTACCGACAACTTCGATGAAGCCATCGGTCGAGCAAGACGAATCGGACGCAGTTAGAGCATCGCCAGAGTCTTCGAAGTTTGCCATCTCGGCATCGATAAGGGGCGGGGTAGCAGAGCGGGGGCGGGATGGAGCGGCCAATGAGTCACGCCGCGCAGGTGTGCATTGCGGCGAGGCAGGCACAATGGGACGAGTCGGATTAGACGTGATAGTGGATGGCGAGACAATGCATGGAGAGACAATAGCCGGCGAGGCAACGGACGGCGAGACAATGGGCGGCGAGGCAAAGGACGGCGCGACAATGGTCGGCGAGATAAGCGGATTATGATGATAAGCCGAGTAATCCCTGACGGTATCGACCGAAGAGGGACCGCCAAGTTTAGCGAGCTCGGCAGGGTCGGAGTTGCGGATCCAAGCCTGGAAGAGGTCTTGGATCAACCTGGATTTCATTTGCTCCTCGAAAAAGCGGAGCCAGAGGGGATCCATTCTCGCGAAGAACAAGAAGGAAAAAACACGAAAAAATAAACTAAACACTAAACATGAGGAATAAAGAGAGGGCGCGCCTAACTACAAAAACCTAGCTTGAACTTACTCCCCGGGTACGATCGCCCGGGGGTGTCTGACCCTCCCTGCTGGGTTTAAGCAGAAACTGGTAAATCCGTGTGGCGTAAATACTTCACAACTTTGCAAACACAATAAATGACACTGCGTTCGAGTTTTTCACAAAATACAGACACTAAACGACGTCATTATTGCACTAAGCAACACTGGCTGACTGTTGAGTCGCGGAAGGGACGCTACATAGACGTCCACGTCGCGCGGCGGTCGGTCGCAAAACTGGTTACTACTTAATCTGGTTGGTTTATACAAAGCTAATTTTAAATTATATTGAAAAAGAGAGTTTTCAAATTCTAATGTAGTTCTATCTCTTTTTAGTACGTCAATGTTAAAGTCTCCAGCTAATATTTTTTTTTTATTTGATAGCATGTTAACTTTCTTCAAGATATTGTGCAAACGTTCATAGAATATTTCATAATTATGTCCAGGTATTCTGTATACGCATATTATAATTACCTTGTAAGAAATCAATTCTATTGCACAGCATTCAAAGAAACCTGAGACTGATTGTTTTGCAACTTCTGAAATTTCTTTAAACTGTAAACCTGCTTTAACAAAGATGCATTCACCTCGTCTTTTTGTAGTTCTAGAAAAAATAGCCGCTAGGTAGAAATTAGGTAGGTGAAACAAGTCCTCGTATCCTGATTTCATAAAATGTTCCGTTATACATATGACATCGATAGCAGTTCCGTTACTACAAAGTTCATTTAATTTAATTAAGAGCGAATCTGACTTGTTTATTAATCCAGCTATATTTTGATGTAAAATACTAATGTAATTATAGAAAAAACTGCGAGTTTTCTTGAGAAGTGATAGAAGTTTGGGTATTGTTTTCTTGGAGGCAACCAACTTTTGGGTGCATGGTATTTATAACGCTTATGTCGGTTATTAAAGCAAGTAGATCACACATAATAATTCTTAGGCCCTTGTAGTTTAAAGTCGCTAAACGTCTATTATAGGTTTCGTACGTGTAAGGTAAATTTAGATTGGAATCTAAAATATATGTATTATCATATGACTCTGCGTCTTTGTATAAAACATTGTTAAATGCATCGACGCGACTATTGAACATAATATTTGAGTTATTCATATATTTAAAAGTTGGCAAACATATTGCAAATTTGTATTATTTAAGAAAGAAATTTTTTGGCGGATATATTTTACGTAATCTATGTAATTATGTGTTGATCTAAAATCTTCTTCGCCTATGTAAATTACACAGAAATCAAACTTTTTTTTAATAAATAAATAATAATAAAATAAATAAAAATCATTTATTTCAGATTATTGAATTCATATAAAGTTCATACACACAATAAATAAATTACACATCACATCATCATTAATACATAGTAAGTAAATAATTAACAGTAAAATCACAAATAAATAGTAAAAAATAAATTCATTAAAGACATATTATAAACAATACAAAACATTAGTAATTAAATTAATACATAATAAAAATCATTTTATAAAAGGTGCCAAACTAGCATGCAGTGTCATCCACCTCTCCAGGAACGACGAGTCCCATCTCTCAGACAACACATTTAGGACACCGTTAGTACTGCCTCGGAAGCGCTGTAGCAGCGAGGCGCTCCGTTTCCTAATGACTGCGTAGAAATCATCTGTTTGCGCTTGCGCGAACATTGTGGAAGCGCTGCAAAACCGTGGCAACTCTAACAGCATCCTAAACGCGTTGTTGTACTGGACGCGCAGGGCACTGTAAGCTCGCAGAGTATAATTGACCCATAGACTACACGTGTACAACGACTGACAATAAGCTTTGAATAAAGACACTTTTACTGGTGTAGTACAGCGTGCAAACCTGCGTGCCAACATGTTACTGCGCACAGACAGCGCCCTGCGTTCCCGCTCAATATCCTCATTGTCACATAGATTATCTGAGACCCAATGACCCAGATATTTAAAATGATTCACCCTATTCAAAGTTGTACCACATAGAGTAATAGGAGGTACAAGTGAGTAAAGTTTGGTACCGGCTTTAAATATCATGTACTCACTTTTCTTTGGGTTGTATCTGAGTCCATGGGCCCCAGCATAAGTCTCGCACATGTGCAGCAGCTTGCGCAACCCTCTAACTGACGGGCTCAGCAGTACCATGTCATCTGCATAGCTAATGTTGTTTAAAGGTACTCCGCCTATAGAGCAGCCTACATTAGCACTGCTAAGCTCGTCAATCAATTGATTCATATACAGATTGAACAGACGAGGTGAGGTTAACCCCCCCTGTCTCACCCCGCAGTTCAACCTGTATACGTCCGACTGCGTATCAGCCCATCTCACGCTGTTTTTCTGGTGACCATACCAATATCTAAATACCGACACTATCTCACTCGGAATCTGTGTTTCAGTCTGCAACTTAAGCCACAGCTTATCGTAACTCACCAGATCGAAGGCTTTTGAGAGATCTAAATAACAAGCATAGACAGGTGTTTCTCTGGTGGTATAGTACTGAACAGTCTGCTTGAGACAGAGGATGGCACTCTCAGTCGATAAACCAGGCGTGAAACCAAATTGCCGATCATTAATTTGTATGTATTTCTGTAACTGTTGGTCAAGCAGTCTGTCCAGCACCTTAGAAATAACAGTGGCGAGCGAGATAGGCCTATAATTACATACGTCCGATGCATCACCTGTTTTGTTTTTTAAAATCGGTACTACAACTGTATACATCAGATCATCCGGTAGGTAATTATGACTAATACATAAATTAAACAACATGGTCAGGACTCTCGGCAGATGAGTGCCAGCGTACTTCAAATGCTCAATGCTAAGGTTATCATGGCCAGGAGACTTCCCTCTCATCATATTTTTGATTATACTGCCAACCTGTTTTGCTGTGAATCTGACACTGACATCCCCCTGCCGATCCCCTGCATCGAACACCTGAGACGCCGGTCCGAGCGGTGATTCTACCTTAAAATGGGACTGAAAAAGGTTTGCGATATCCCCGGGTTCCTGAACGTCACCCACACTCACTGGAAGACTCGACCTTGGATTTAATTTATTTATTGTTTTCCAAAACCTGTTAAAATTCTTGTCAGTGTGAAATTTTGCAATATTATCCATTTTAATTTGGGTTTCCCTGTTTTGAAAAAAATGTAATTTTGATTTAAATATTTTCCTGGTCTCGCACATTCTATTATAAATATACCCTGACTTAGGTTTCCCATATAGATGCCACGTTTGGAAGCAAAGTCGAGCCTCCCTGTGAGCAGTAAACTGTGATGAAACTTAGTTGGGCACCTCTCGCTAATATGTTAACAATATTATTATACAATTTATCTAGTATTAATTTATGTTCCACATTATTACATAATCTGTCCGCACAATCACGGAACTCATGAGGAAAATCTAAATTTCGAAGCTGAGAGTTACAATAATCAAAATATTTATCAATCTGTTTGTCGGACCTTTCACCCCATTTTACTCTGTTACATAGAGAATTAGTATTATAAATTATTCTTTTAGGCAAGATAAAATCAAAATTACACTCCACTAACAGGGGAAAATGATCTGACCAGTATGTATCATATATAACGGACACATTTAACACTAATTGTCTAGCGGCGCTAGTTATTATGCAATGATCTAGCCCACTTGGAGTACTATAAACATCACTTACAAATGTATATGTGTTTTCCGGCAACAGTTCCATGTCCACACATGCCCATGTGTGATCTGCACAGAAACCCAATAATTCTTTCGCAAATAAGCCGCCAGGGTGCGAGTTAAAGTCACCGAGTATAAACACAGATTCAATATCACTTTCGCTCTCAATTATAGCACTCATTTCACCAAGACATTCAGTAAATAAGGGTAGGTTTTCACTTTTATTAGTGGGCATGTATACTGTTAACACTAAAATATAACGCTCGTTATCAAGCTTTATCTTAATCGCCGCTACACGCTCACTACGGCACTGTATAACTGTGACAGTCGGTAACGCACACTTTCTCCACAACAAAGCTACTCCTCCATACGGCCTTCCACTTAGGACTCCGGTAGATGTGTCCACGGCAGACTTCCCTGTGTAAGAGAATGCCTCGTCAATACCACCAAGGAAGGGCAAATCATGAGGAAGTAGCCAAGTCTCCTGAAGAGCCACAATATCCGCCGAGCGGCAAAGTTTTCGTACACATTCAAGTGACCTTTTAACATTTTTACAGTTAAAACTAACCAGTTTTCTTGTGTTAACATCCATGAGTAGGTAGTTATTTTTCTTTTGGTTAATGTTGTCAAAGAGATGCTTCAGTCCACATTTAGGTTTGCGATAGTGACAAATTTCGTAATTAGATAAATGTGTGTTTGCTATGATAGTATACAGCCTGTTAGATGTTTCGCTACTTATAAGACATAATTTATGCTTTCTGGATGATGTCAGCGAGGTAGTTTCATCTTGACTCTTTTGTATTGGAAACGGAGACTGGCGTAGACTTTAATGAAATTAAGTTCATTTCTTTGTTTTTCGGTTCAACTTGTTTGTTTTTATGTTCGTTTGTATCTTTGGTACGTGATATTTTTCTTTTAGAGTTATTATTTGTATTCTTCATCTTAGTTTTTTCTATAACATTGACTGGACTATTATTCTGTTTTTCAGTTTCTTTTTGCAGTTCTTCTTTTAACATTTATTCCTCGGAGCTGAAAGGCTCCGAGGAATAAATGTAGAACTTTTCTATAGTCAGAGATCTTATGTGACTTTGTGCACAACACAGTTCCGATTCAAGTTTTTGTAACTTGTCCTTTAGCATTATTGTTTGTTCATCCTCATCATCGGATATTTCCGGCATGCTATTAGACGTAAGGTCTAGAGTTTGTGATATTATATCACTGCCGTCGACCGCTGTATCTGACTGTGTTCTCGTTCGATTACGCCGAAAAGTAATATTATCATCGAAATTCATAATGTAGGTTTTTTTTTTTTGCAACAACTTTTTCTTCACAATATTTAATTTAATTGTTTGGATCTTAGTATAGTTATGAATAACAATTTCGTATTCCGTTGAAAACAATTACAAAAAGCGAACTCGTATTATCTCGGTTTTGAACTCAAGACTTTCGCTGCTGCAGGTGGAATCACTGCTGCAACGCCGTCTTGACAGCTCATAATATGTGCCAAAATAATGTTTGTATTGTAAGTTTCACTGTTTTTGAAAAAACGTTATTATGTAGGTTGATTATAACTTTCGAAAGAGGGTCAATGACTTCTTAGCTTTCGTTTTTGCAAAAAAATGTTATTTAAACGGCGGATTTTTTTATTTATTTATTTAAGTACACGCAATAGACAAACAATACTTAATAATACAGATATAAAGGTACAAAGGTACTGCTTATTTCAAATGAAATTTCTTCCAGCAGACCTACGACAGGAAATATAAAAAAAAGAGACAGTGTACAAGAAGAAAAATAAAATAAAGTAATATTAATAAAAAATAATATAAAATCTTAACATATACACAAAATATAAACAAAACTACTAAAATATATAAAACAAAGTACATGGATAAAAATTAAGCAAGAGAGGAAAGAAAGTGTTCTTTTGTCCTTCTTTAAAAGACAGAAATGGAAGGAGAGTCACGTATATATATAGTCGGACGGCGTGAACAGTGAAGGAGAAGGAATAAAAATCAGTAGAATGGGGTTGGATTTTGAGGTGGGATTTCAGATGGGATCTACAAAGGACATCGGGGGAACGGACATAGGAAAAACGCTCACGCAAGTAAGGAGGGTAGCGGGGATTATGAAGAATATTATATAGGAGACATAGAATGCGAGTGTTCCTGCGAAGGCGGATCGGGAGCCACTTGAGTTCATTGCGGAAGTGAGAAACATGATCATACTTCTTGAGTCCATAAACAAAACGGATACAAATATTTTGCAATCTCTCAAGTTTATTTAGTAGCTCCTCTGTGGCATCAAGGTAGCAGGCGTCGGCGTAGTCAATGATCGGCTGAATTAATGATTGAGCTAATAAAATTTTAGTTTTCAAAGGTAGGAAGGTCTGGAGACACTTCAGCGAGTGGAAGGAGAAGTGTACAATCGGGGACACCGAAGCCTTATCACTTTTTAGAAGATTTCGTTTGACGTTCGACGCAGGCGACTGGCACGGAAGCTCCGCCCTCCTGGGACGTTGACCAATTAGGACATTGCAGTAACGAGATGGAAATATATGCTTTGACTATTTGTGTGAACGTCAGTCGCACCTCACTGTTTGTTCATTGTTGACGTTCGCTGTTTTCTCCGTGACTTTGACTACTGTTTACGAATACTCGCGCGTGTTTACAGAACTTTTATTTTGTTTGTGTGATATCTAAAATTGACGATCGAAGAGCGAATAAAATTATTAGTCAAATTGCGGATGACCTGAGAATATTTGTAAGTATTAACATTTTAATTATATTTTAAGCATTATGTTTTTATAAGTCAGCCTACAACCAGATAGATAAAGAGTCTGCAAAGTAGTGGGTTAGAAAAATAAATTATTAACGTGAACTACATAACACTTAATTCTAGTCGGTCAAAATTGTTTTATATACTAATTATTATGGCACTAAACATGAAACAGATTTATTCAGTGTTGTTCACGGTGACATTTTAATAATGTGTTTAACACAAATGTGTAAAAATGCCTGTTGTGCTGCTAAGTAGGGATGTTTTTATAATTGATTGCGTGAGTCATCTGACACTGGTCTCATATTTTAACATCTTAACTATTAAGCGTGTATTATTTTAAAGTGATCTTTGTGGAAAATTCTAGTTGTTTTTTTATTCAAACTTCCTTATATTACACGTCACACATACTTTTAAAAGGAACTACAGCTTCATTTACGCTCTGTATGAAGTAAATCAGTGCATTTTCATTCATACTTTTGTTGGGATTTATGTAACCATACCAAACGAGTGATATGTTAAATAGACAAAGTTATAGTTAAATAGATAGTTCGGCTATATTCTTGTTTAGGGTATACACATTATTTTAAATAATAATCTTTTTATAATAGTGTTTTGTTAGATGTTTTTTTTTCAATAACATTTCCTTCTTTACGGTTGTTATAATATGAGATCTAGAACCTTTAAAAGAGTAATTAAATAAACGTGTTAATTTTAATTTCAAAAATGAAACAATAAGTAGCAAAGTCGGCCGGTTTGGCCGGAGCTATAACAATAGAATTCCACTGCTATAGATAAAAAACTAGTCGGCTCACTTTTAACAAAAGAGTCATAAACCAGAGCTTGCGGGTACTTTTTTTCGCAAAGCACATGTTAGTTATTATGACCAAATGATTTCGAAATAAAATCATAAATACTGGATTGAAAAAAAATATATTTTGTTTGTTTTTGGTTAGGTCAAGTATTTTCATCAAAGTTAGCCACTGGTAGCCACCGCAAAATGTATTAATAAACAAGCTGGCGCTAATAAACAATTTTTTATTGGAGCAGATTAAAAAAATAATCGTTTTAATTTTTGAGAGAGAATTTGTTATAATCGTGTAGGTGATTTAGACCACGGAAGAGCAAAGTAGGTAATTCATAGATGACCAAATTAGCAGAGAGTAGCGATAGTCTAGTAGGTTGATATTACCCGTTATAATTTAAGTCTCGAGTTCGAACCCAACTTGTCTGATTCTTCGAAATCTATTTGTGATAACAGTCTTCGGTTGTTTTTGTAAACTTATTAGAATTTTATTACATATGGATTAATTTTTTAAACATTTTGTTTGCAGCGCTCTTACAGTAAGGCTGTGGATAAGACGATAGTAAGAGGATGAAAGACTAAATAACTGCCCGCGGGAAGCGACGACATGGTTACTTTGTCATCAACGAAGAAGACTGACAGCGGAGGCTGAGAACCTAAGAAGGCGACACTTTTACTCCGACGAAGACCATTGATCGACAATTCATCTTTTCTATGCAAACAGAACATTTAATAGGCAAACAGAAAGCCTCTAAAATAAAATACATACAATCTATATAGGTAGAAATTTGTTTGCTAGATGTTTTTAAAACTTTCTTGTAACAATTATTTTAACTTTCTATCATTAAATTGGGACGTTGATTCTGATGAGGATATTTAATATAATAGTAGCAAAATTCTTAGCAGTTTTATTATGTTTAAAAATGTCATTCGTGGTATATTTTCAGCCCCCTGACGGTTTAAAGTAGTGTTATAAGTTCCACCAATAATCTTCTTATTCCTCTAACCTCTAAAGATATAAATACGAGTATAATGCGAGCCATTGGAAAATTGGTTCGCATTGTTAATATAATATATACTACTACTATACATATACCTACTATAGTATTTTAACATTAACACACTAAACGGACGCCGGGTGTAGAATAAAAGCTACAAAAAATCTATGAGAAACAATAAAAAAAACAGTAACATCTTATTATGAACCTTAAACTCATTGTAAAACGGTTCAGTTTTGCTCGCGACAGCTTATTGTTATCGTTAAAGTGTACTCAAGAACTGTAATGAAATGCACAAAATGCAACTCTCTCTATCCTGCGCGCAAGCCATGCGTTAGAAAAGAATAGAAATATACCTTTTGTTTGTCTTTTTCGGATAGTTAGACCGACACTAAAATCATAAGTATTACTTTGGTTGTCAAACCATTGAAGCAGAATATCTAATTGATACAAGGTATTTTTTTTTATTCGATTATAACCGTCTTTTGACCCGGCAGTTAGAAAATGCATGCCCGACTTCCCTTTAGTTTTTGTAAAACTCTGTTAAACATCATTTAAAAATAATTTAAATAAATATTATGGATTCAGTAAAATAGCTACCTACTATTACTACTACGAAGTGTAATTTTTTTATTGTTATAAAAATTTGTTTATTTGACGTAAGCCTAATAAATAACATTTATTGACTGGATAAAGGACCGTCATTAATTATGTAATTGTATTTTTCTTGAAACCTGTGATTTACGAACAAGCTTTACCGCGGTTTGGCATTTGGCGCGACACGGCGCGTTGTCAAAAACTATGCGTCGATCACCGAGGGGCGAAAGGAGCCGCCAAATAAAGGCGTTTTTTTTTGTGTATGTGTTATAATTACCAGCAAGACGTTAAACACGAATACGTTTTTTCAGTCATTCTTATGGTTATAATCTTTATAGTTCTAGACAGCTTTTTTTTCGTTTCTTAGTAGATTATTTTTTTTCTAAGTATAATCATGGCTGTTAATAAATAATATTATATCACATAATGTAGCTTCCGTTTTTAGGCACTTCAGTTTTAGTGCAATTTTTTTTTTGTTAGAGTTCTTTGCTGTTAGCCTGAGCGCAGTCTTTGACTGCTTCACCGGACTTTTAGTACTAAATGTGTTACTATAGCAATACACCGAGAAATAACAGTTTTGTCTCGCCTCGCATTATAATCTGGTATGACAAGCATCGAATAAACCACCGTAGTCTTTACAACGAGCTCGTGGCGCGCTTGTCGATCACAACCGACGGTGTTATACTTTTATATATATATTATGATCTTGTAAAAGTTTAAACTTAAATAAAATCGGAAAAAAAATCTTACGATAAGTTTTAACGACACTTTTTGTTATAGTAAGCTATTGTAAGCTGTGCGGCGTCCGCATGCTAATTAATCAATTGGAACGAAGTTCCTAATTTAAATTAATATTTTTAATAATCTTAATAATTATTAAATTAATTTAATATTTTTTTTTTATACAGGGTGTTAGAAGACCCTTGTCCGATCCGTTAAGGGTTGTTAGGTATCGATATCTAATTTAAAAAAAAGGAAAAAAAAAATAAAAAAAATATAACCTAAAATTATTTTTCTCCAAATTGCGGGTGATATTGACGGCATCATCTCAGGTTCTGCCAAATGATCATACAAAAGGCCACCATTAATACCGACGAAAATGGTGGTGTAGTTTTTTATTTATCTTCAAATGTATGGATTTCGAAGGCTATTTCAAAGTTCATTATTATTGTTATCATCATGAATATTCCAAATTTGATATTTTATTTTATGTGATTGTGAACCGTATAATACCCTTTCGGGTCGCACAGGGGTTTCGTAACACCCTGTATATATATATTTTTTATATTAATTAAATTTAATTAATTATAAAATCATTCATCTAATTTAACTAATAATAAAATTATTTATCTAATTTAATTAATAATAATTTAATTTAATTAATTATGAATTTATTAATTAAATTTATTAATATATTTTAATTAAAAAAAAAAAACGAAAAAAATACCCTCATAAAATTATTAATATCAATTTAATTAAATTTATTATTTACTAAATAAAAATTATTATTAATTAAAAACAGCAGAATCAACAACAAAATATAATACTACCATTGATCCAGATTTTTCAAGACATTTAAATAAAATAGAATCCCAAACATTATGTTTCCTACTTCAGTTATAATACCATTACTAAAATTGAGCCTACTGATTAAGTTTATATTACATTATATTTGTTAATTTTTTGTTTTATTTATTATCACTTAAAAAAAAAAAATATTATCATTACTTCACTAATTAATCGAAAGGAACTTCGTTCCATCCGGGTGTCCCTTGACACCTCACAAGTTTTTTATTAATCTTATAAACTTAATTTTAATAAGATAGATATAATATCCCCACTTGTAATTGACTGTAAGCTTCATTAGATGCTGAAGTGGTTGCTAATTGCACCGCCAAGATCGATGGTCGATTTGGGTCATAATTTTGATGGCAAATGGTAACAAGAGTGAACCATTATATTGTTAGAAATACTCATTCAAGGTTTTTTTTTATGAAAGATGAAAGATCGAGATTTACCAATTAACTAAATACCGGTTATTATTCAGTTTTACTTTAATCAAAATGAGTTAACTACCAAATATTTTTTAAATTATTTCTTTAAATATTATTTCCACAATATATCCTACATCTTACTAACATACCATCATAGTAAATACAACTTATCACTTAAACCGAGTTATTTGTCTAGTACGAGAACTTCGAAACTCAGAACCGACTGTAAAAAACAACACAACGCGACAAGCGCGGTGAATCTTTAATTATAAGTTATTTTTGTCATTTTCCGAACTATGCTAGAGGCATCAACACGTGAGCGTAATAACGGTAGCTCTCATTATGTTTATATTGTTAATAATCTTATAAATAAAAATATATTTTGAAGTATCTAATTTGTTTTATTTTGTTTATTCCTTACTTCTAAAAACCATGCTGAAGTTCATGGAGCTAGTCGTTGATCGACCAGCATCGTCTCCTTGTTGCGCGTTTACTCCTTGTTACAAGTGTCCTAGGTGTAGACGCACACTTAAAAAATATTGCTATCACAATTAAAGGCGCAACTCCAGACTCCATTGAAAAGATTCCTGCTACACAGGGAAAGGTGGTAAGGTTCAGATACTGGGTTTATTGAGCTTAAAAACTCTAAAGTGGAGTATAAACGGTGATTTTAGTAAGTAAATAGTATTAAAATACTATTTAGACATTTTAAGTTTACATCTAATTAGTATTTTAGTAGTAGTAAAATGCATTATGCATCCTGCATAAATTAACTTAAACAAAGCAACTAATAATAACATTTAAAGGTAGGTATTGATGCAATTTTACTATTAAGTAAACTAAATATTAAAAACATAAAAATCCCGACTAGCTTTTAATAATAATTCATATTTTCTCAACCCAAATTACATTTAAACATAACATTATGCAACAAATTACATAAATAAAAAAAGACATAGTATCTATAATAATACTATAACATAATGATAATATCCTGTGACAACTTACACACAGCAATCTAATACCAAAGTAAGCAGAGCTTGTTTTATGGTAACCAGAAAACTGATAAATATCCTCATATATATTTATAATACATTTTACTGATAAAATACACCCAGACACAGAACAAATGATTGTGCTCATCAAAAAAAAAATTGTCCTGGGTGGGAATCAAACCCACAACCTACGGTCGCAGATCAGCCATTTATAAAAACAGATTTACAATAAACACATTCAACAGATGAAGTAAAAAATCGACAATTTCGTTTTAATCACCCATCGAAATAATAGAAAAATGTCGAAATCTGTCAAGACGTTTAAAAAAAGAAATCTAGAAACTTATTATGAGACATGAGCAATAAACCTAACAGTTCCTTGATTTCCGAGTAAGAATAACGATAAATTACATACTTATGTGTAAACACATAACTGTCGGTAAAGCTAGCTTTTTTCGTTACTCTATTTTTATTATTTTTGCAAAAATACTGAATTTTGAATAAAAAAATCATCTTAATATTCTAGCATTTATAGTTTACATAATCGACACCACATTTTTATGAAAATATGTGCATAAGAGAAACATATTGCGTAAGTCGTCAAAACATTCGTAGTATTTAGTGACGACAACAACGAACATTACATACGATATATTGTTTTACTCGTGCACAGTGTCAACTTTTACAATGACACTGGCAATTATAGGTACTATATTAAAACACAAATCAGAAATAAGGGGGCGTCGCCGCGTGTCGCTAGCGTTAGAAAGAGCGCAAGCGACGAAAACCGTTTCTCGACGGTAAGGTGATAAGGCGAAGATGTCCCCGATTGTACCTTGCGACTTACCTCGTTGACCTGATCATGCCATGACAAATGTGAATCCAAAATTACCCCAAGATTTTTAGCTGTGTTGGAGATGGGGATAACAACACCGTCGAGACTGAGAGGCATCAGAGAGGACAGATCAAGCGCGTTACGGTAATGCCTGCTGCCAATTATTAGAGCTTGTGACTTAGCGGGGTTTATCTGCAGGCCATAAGACCTTGCCCACTTGCTGATGCTAGCCAGGTCGCTGTTCATCGCTTTGATAGCAGATTCCACTTCAGATAATCGGAAATGACGATAGATCTGCAAATCATCTGCATATAAGTGATAATTAGAGGAAATAACGGAGGAGACAGAGTTAATAAAGATGGAGAAAAGAAGAGGAGATAGGACACCACCCTGAGGCACGCCCGCAACTAGATCGCACCAATCAGAGAAAGACTCTTCATGGCGGACGCGCTGCGAGCGGCCTCTAAGGTAAGATCCAAACCAAGCCAGAGAGGAAGAGGAAAAATTGGATGTTTGGAGGAGGCCTAAGAGGATATCAAAGTCCACAGAATTGAACGCCGAGCTAAAATCAAGTAACACGATGATAGATAGAGATTTATTTTCCATAGCCCAGCGAATGTCATCGGTAACTTTGAGTAGAGCAGTCACAGTACTATGACCGGGACGGAAACCAGATTGGAATGGGGAAATAAGGTTGAAGGACGTTAGGAAATGGGATACTTGACGATGGACAACGTGCTCAAGGATTTTAGAGAGAAAGGGAAGTATGGATATAGGCCTGAAATGCGCAAAGGAGGATGGATTTGAAGTTTTAGGAAGAGGAACTACGTGAGCGAGTTTCCAGGCTGAGGGAAAGGAACAAGAAGTCAAAGAGTAATCAAAGATATGAGTAAGGATGGGAAGTAATTGTGGAAGGATAGGGAGAATCATACGGGAGCACAAGCCGTCGTTACCGATCGCAGAGGATGAGATGGCCAATAATGATTTTTTGACGTCCTCTAAGGCCACAGAAGAGAAATAGAAAGGAGGACAGCGAGGTGCAGGGTGACAGGAAAGTTCGAGTAGTGTAGAAGATTTTGTAGCAGTATCAAGAATTATAGGAGGCAGAGAGAAATGATTATTCAGGGCCGTAAGGTCGATATGCTTAAAAGCTTTCTCAGGAGATTTACCAACGCCTACAGACCTGAGGAATTTCCAGACCTCGCCAGAGCTACGGTCAACCAGATTATCATGAAAGTACTTTCTTCTGGCTGTCTGGCATAGATTATTGCAGCGGTTACGTGCAATTTTATAAAGCGACAGATTTTCAATCGTAGGTCTGCGTTCGTATCTTCTCTTAGCTCTGTCCTTCCGAGCCATGGCATCTAGAATTTCAGACGAAATCCATGGGGCCGGTTCGCGCTTAACTTTGACAAGACGCACTGGGGCATGTCGATCATAAAGTTTCAGTATGATATTATTAAAAAGGTACACTTTCTCATCGATATCGCTGGTATCTGCCACAAGGCTCCAGTCGATACTGCTCGCATCACGCTGCAGTGCCTCCAGATTCATACTCTTAAAGCTGCGTAAATGTAATAGCTGAGGTTTACGCTTACGGGTACGGATACGATAAGAGAGATAGATTAGATTGTGATAGGAGAAACATGCAGGAAGTTGGCCATGATCAGAAACATAAGAAGGAGAAGAGAATCATAAGGTCGAGCAAAGAGGGAGAACAATTAGGGGAGTGGTGAGTAGCAGAAAGGGGAAGAATGTGTAGATTAATAGATGATAGGAGACTCTGCAGTCTACGAGCTCGAGCGTCATCCTTCAATAAGCACGTATTAAAGTCACCCATTATGATGATGTGACTGTACTGGGGACATAGGTTATTCAGCTGTAAGTCAAGATCGTCAAAGTAGTTGACATGTAGATTAGGGCTGTAAAGTACAGCTACTAAAATCTTAGTATGGTTGACCAAAACTTCAAGAAAGATGTATTCAGCCGATTCAGAATAAAGTGAAGGAGAAGAACAAATCATCTTATAAGGTAGATCTGCGCGTAAATAGACAGCAACTCCACCACCGCCCTTTCCCGTCCTGTCGTTGCGAAGCAACACAAAACCAGGAAGTGCGAAGTGAGTTGAAGGAAGGGAAGGCTTTAAAAAAGATTCAGAGATGAGAAGAATGTCAAGATTAACGCTGCTAAAAGATGCCAGAAGATCTGAATAATGACCAGGAACACTCTGAGCGTTGATATGAGCGATATGGAGATTACGAGGGTAATTAGAAAAAAGGTCAGAAAGGTTCTCATGCAGGGAACGCAAGACGGATGAGTCATGGCTGTCCGCACTAATAAAACTTGACGTGGAAGAACACGAGAAAAAACTATCATTAATAGCTAAGCTATCCATGTATAAATAAATTATATAGATATATAAAAAAAAAAAAGAATTAACTAAATAAATTGAAAATTTACCAAAACTACGGGTTGCTTACAAAATAACCTCCCCGACTCACAATAAATACATACATTAACACAAACAAAAGTAAAATGGAACAAATTAAACGTAACACATATTACGGATAGACAAACACAAAACAAAACTGATATTTAATGCAGTGCACCACAACCATCACATAGTTTACCATCACAGCGGATTGTTGTTACGAAGATATTGTTGATCTTATATTCAGTTATTATTTCACTGTTATTATGGTCCTTGGTTTTATTGAGGTCTATAATTAACGTATGTCACTTGTTTTTGTTTTACATACAAAACTGATGCACTATTGAGTTTTTTGGTTTTTATTACACCTTGAAGAGTTTTTGCACTGGGATAACACTTCCACACAGTATTTGTACTCTAATAAATTTAAATTACAACTTTTTACACCAATTAATTACAATATACAATTTTTAATCATTTAAAATACGCGGAGTTAATGTTACCCGTGGCAACTAGCGCCATCTTCTGAACTTAGGGTGTTATGTGGGTAAATCACATCCAAAGATTCTTAGAAATCCAATGAAAATATATTTTTTGAAAATATTTTATTATGTTTACTAGAGGAACTTATTGTTAAAAAAATAATGATTATTTTTATTATAATTGTTTTTTTTATATTTATTATAATGTACCTACTGACTATTTTTTTTAACAAAAAAGTTTTTGCTTCACAAACCTTTCTTGCGTTCAATTGTTCTACCTCACCATCATCATCTCTGCCTATGGACGTACAATCGGGGACATCTTCGCCTTATCACCTTACCGTCGAGAAACGGTTTTCGTCGCTTGCGCTCTTTCTAACGCTAGCGACACGCGGCGACGCCCCCTTATTTCTGATTTGTGTATTAATATAGTACCTATAATTGCCAGTGTAATTGTAAAAGTTGACACTGTGCACGAGTAAAACAATATATCGTATGTAATGTTCGTTGTTGTCGTCACTAAATACTACGAATGTTTTGACGACTTACGCATTATGTTTCTCTTATGCACATATTTTCATAAAAATTATGTAAACTATAAATGCTAAAATATTAAGATGATTTTTTTTATTCAATTTTCAGTATATTTGCAAAAATAATAATAATAGAGTAACGAAAAAAGCTAGCTTTACTGACAGTTATGTGTTTACACATAAGTATGTAATTTATCGTTATTCTTACTCGTAAACGTCTTGACAGATTTCGACATTTTTTTATTATTTCGATGGATGATTAAAACGAAATTGACGACTTTTTACTTCATCTGTTGAGTGTGTTTTCTAAATCTGTTTTTATAAATGGCTGATCTGCGACCGTAGGTTGTGGGTTTGATTCCCACCTAGGACAATTCTTTTTTTGATGAGCACAATCATTTGTTCTGTGCCTGGGTGTATTTTGTCAGTAAAATGTATTAGAAATATAATAATATGAGGATATTTATCAGTTTTCTGGTAACCATAAAACAAGCTCTGCTTACTTTGGTATTAGATTGCTGTGATGAGGATATTTATCAGTTTTCTGGTAACCATAAAACAAGCTCTGCTTACTTTGGTATTAGATTGCTGTGTGTAAGTTGTCACAGGATATTATCATTATGTTATAGTATTATTATAGATACTATGTCTTTTTTTTTATTTAAGTAATTTGTTGCATAATGTTATGTTTAAATGTAATTTGTGTTGAGAAAATATGAATTATTATTAAAAGCTAGTCGGGATTTTTATGTTTTTTATATTTTGTTTACTTTATAGTAAAATTGTATCAATACCTACCTTTAAATGTTATTATTAGTTGCTTTGTTTAAGTTAATTTATGTAGGATGCATAATGCATTTTACTACTACTAAAATACTAATTAGATGTAAACTTAAAATGTCTAAATAGTATTTTAATACTATTTACTTACTAAAATCACCGTTTATACTCCAGTTTAGAGTTTTTAAGCTCAATAAACCCAGTATTTGAACCTTACCACCTTTCCCTGTGTGTAGCAGGAATTCTTTTCAATGGAGTCTGGAGTGTAAATTTAGTTGTGCCTTTAATTGTGATAACAATATTTTATAAGTATGCGTCTACACCTAGGACACTTGTAACAAGGAGTAAACGCGCAACAAGGAGACGATGCTGGTCGGTCAACGACTGGCTCCATGAACTTCAGCATGTTTTTTTAGAAGTAAGGAATAAACAAAATAAAACAAATTAGATACTTCAAAATATATTTTTATTTATAAGATTATTAAAAATATAAACATAATGAGAGCTACCGTTATTACGCTCACGTGTTGATGCCTCTAGCGTAGTTCAGAAAATGACAAAAATAACTTATAATTAAAGATTCACCACGCTTGTCGCGTTGTGTTGTTTTTTACAGTCGGTTCTGAGTTTCGAAGTTCTCGTACTAGACAAATAACTCGGTTTAACTGATAAGTTGTATTTACTATGATGTTATGTTAGTAAGATGTAGGATATATTGTGGAAATAATATTTAAAGAAATAATTTAATAATTATTTGGTAGATAACTCATTTAGATTAAAGTAAAACTGAATAATAACCGGAATTTAATTAATTGGTAAATCTCGATCTTTCATCTTTCATAAAAAACCTTGAATGAGTAGTTCTAACAATATAATGGTTCACTCTTGTTACCATTTGCCATCAAAATTATGACCCAAATCGACCATCGATCTTGGCGGTGCAATTAGCAACCACTTAGCATCTAATGAAGCTTACAGTCAATTACAAGTAGGGATATTATATCTATCTTATTAAAATTAAGCTTATAAGAATAATAAAAAACTTGTGAGGTGTCAAGGGACACCCGGATGGAACGAAGTTCCTTTCCATTAATTAGTGAAGTAATTATAATATATATTTTTTTTTTAAGTTATAATAAATAAAACAAAAAATTAACAAATATAATGTAATATAAACTTAATCAGTAGGCTCAATTTTAGTAATGGTATTATAACTGAAGTAGGAAACATAATGTTTGGGATTCTATTTTATTTAAATGTCTTGAAAAATCTGGATCAATGGTAGTATTATATTTTGTTGTTGATTCTGCTGGATTTAATTAATAATAAATTTTATTTAGTAAATAATAAATTTAATTAAATTGATATTAATAATTTTATTTGGGTATTTTTTTTTTGTTTTTTTTTTTATTTAAAATTATTAATTAAATTAAATTTTAATTAATTAAATTAAATAATAATTTCATAATTTTATTATTAATTAAATTAGATGAATAATTTTATAATTAATTAAATTTAATTAATAAAAAAATATATATCACATATATTTATAACACCGTTGGTTGTGATCGACAAGCGAGCCACGAGCTCGTTGTAAATACTACGGTGGTTTTTTCGGTGCTTGTCATACCAGATTATAATGCGAGGCGAGACAAAACTGTTATTTCTCGGTGTATTGCTATAGTAACACATTTAGTACTAAAAGTCCGATGAAGCAGTCAAAGACTGCGCTCAGGCTAACTACAAAGATCTCTACCAAAAAAAAAAAAAAAACATTTGCACTAAAACTGAAGTGCCTAAAAACGGAAGCTACATTAAGTGATATAATATTATTTATTAACAGCCGTGATTATACTTAGAAAAAAATAATCTACTAAGAAACGAAAAAAAAGCTGTCTAGAACTATAAAGATTATAATTATAAGAATGACTGAAAAAACGTACTCGTGTTTAACGTATTGCTTGTAATTATAACACATACACAAAAAAAAACGCCGTTATCTGGCGGCTCCTTTCGCCCCTCAGTGATCGACGCATAGTTTTTGACAACGCGCCGTGTCGCGCCAAATGCCAACCCGCGGTATAGCTTGTTCGTAAATCACAGGTTTCAAGAAAAATACGATTACATAATTAGTGACGGTCCTTTATCCAGTCAATAATTATTTATTAGGCTTACGTCAAATAAACAAATTCTTATAACAATAAAAAAATTACACTTCGTATTAGTAATAGTAGGTAGCTATTTAACTGAATCCATAATATTTATTTAAATTATTTTTAATTCATGTTTAACAGAGTTTTACAAAAAACTAAAGAGAAGTCGGGCATGCATTTTCTAACTGCCGGGCCAAAAGACGGTTATAATCGAATAAAAAAACATACCTTGTATCAACTAGATATTCTACTTCAATGGTTTGACAACCAAAATAATACTTATGATTTTAGTGTCGGTCTAACTATCCGAAAAAGACAAACAAAAGGTATAGTTCTATTCTTTTCTAACGCATGGCTTGCGCGCAGGATAGAGAGAGTTGCATTTTGTGCATTACATTACAGTTCTTGAGTACACTTTAACGATAACAATAAGCTGTCGCGAGCAAAACTGAACTGTTTGACAATGAGTTTAAGGTTCATAATAAGATGTTACTGTTTTTTTATTGTTTCTCATAGAGTTTTTGTAGCTTTTATTCTACACCCAGCGTCCGTTTAGTGTGTTAATGTTAAAATACTATAGTAGGTATATGTATAGTAATAGTATATATTATATTAACAATGCCAACCAATTTTCCAATGGCTCGCATTATACTCATATTTATATCTTTAGAGGTTAATAATAAAACTGCTAAGAATTATGCTACTATTATATTAAATATCCTCATCAGAATCAACGTCCCAATTTAATGATAGAAAGTTAAAATAATTGATACAAGAAAGTTTTAAAAACATCTAGCAAACAAGTAAAAGGGTCGGAGTCGAGGGAGGTCGGAGTAAAAGGGTCGCCTTCTTAGGTTCTCAGCCTCCGCTGTCAGTCTTCTTCGTTGATGACAAAGTAACCATGTCGTCGCTTCCCGCGGGCAGTTATTTAGTCTTCCATCCTCTTCCTATCGTCTTATCCACAGCCTTACTGTAAGAGCGCTGCAAACAAAATGTTTAAACAATTAATCCATATGTAATAAAATTCTAGTAAGTTTACAAAAACAACCGAAGACTGTAATCACAAATAGATTTCGAAGAATCAGACAAGTTGGGTTCGAACTCGAGACTGAAGTTATAACGGGTAATACCAACCTACTAGACTATCGCTACTCTCTGCTAATTTGGTCATCTATGTATTACCTACATTGCTCTTCCGTGGTCTAAATCACCTACACGATTATAAAAAATTCTCTCTCAAAAATTAAAACGATTATTTTTTTAATCTGCTCCAATAAAAAAATGTTTATTAGCGCGAGCTTGTTTATTAATACATTTTGCGGTGGCTACCAGTGGCTAACTTTGATGAAAATACTTGACCTAACCAAAAACAAACAAAATATTTTTTTCCAATCCAGTATTTATGATTTTATTTGAAATCATTTGGTCATAATAACTAACATGCGCTTTGCGAAAACAAGTACCCGAAAGCTCTGGTTTATGACTCTTTTGTTAAAAGTGAGCCGACTAGTTTTTTATCTATAGCAGTGGAATTCTATTGTTATAGCTCCGGCCAAACCGGCCGACTTTGCTACTTATTGTTTCATTTTTTTAATTAAAATTAACACGTTTATTTAATTACTCTTTTAAAGGTAGATCTGTTATTATAATAACAGTAAAAATGAAATGTTATTGAAAAAAAAACACCTAAAAAACACTATTATAAAAAGATTATTGTTTAAAATAATGTGTATACCCTAAACAAGAATATAGCCGAACTATCTATTTAACTATAACTTTTTCTATTTAACATATCACTCGTTTGGTATGGTTACATAAATCCCAACAAAAGTATGAATGAAAATGTACTGATTTACTTCATACAGAGCGTAAATGAAGCTTTAGTTCCTTTTAAAAGTATGTGTGACGTGTAATATAAGGAAGTTTGAATAAAAAAAACTAGAATTGGCCACAAAGATCACTTTAAAATAATACACGCTTAATAGATGATGTTAAAACATGAGACTAGTCTCAGATGACTCACGCAATCAATTATAATTATCAATTCTAAAAACATCCCTACTTAGCAGCACAACAGCCATTTTTACACATTTGTGTTAAACACATTGTTAAAATGTCACTGTGAACAACACTGACTAAATCTGTTTTCATGTTTAGTGCAATAATAATTAGTATCTAAAACAATTTTGACCGACTAGAATTAAGTGTTATGTAGTTCACGTTAATCTTTTTTCTTTCTATCCCACTACTTTGCAGACTCTTTATCTATCTGGTTTTAGGCTGACTTATAAACACATAATGCTTAAAATATAATTAAAATGTTAATACTTACAAATATTCTCAGGTCATCCGCAATTTGACTAATAAATTTGTTCGCTCTTCGATCGTCAATTTTAGATATAACACAAACAAAATAAAAGTCCGGTATACACGCGCGAGTATTCGTAAACAGTAGTCAAAGTCACGGAGAAAACAGCGAACGTCAACAATGAACAAACAGTGTGATGCGACTGACGTCCACAAAAATAGTCAAAGCATATATTTCCATCTCGTTACTGCAATGTCCTAATTGGTCAACGTCTCAGGAGGGCGGAGCTTCCGTGCCAGTCGCCTGCGTCGAACGTCAAACGAAATCTTCTAAAAAGTGATAAGGCTTCGTTGTCCCCGATTGTACAATCGGGGACAACATAGCTAGCGACACGCGGCGACGCCCCCTTTTTTCTGATTGTATTTTATTATAGTGCCATTGCTAGTGTTGTTTGAAACGTTGAACACTGCACGAGTGAAACATTATAATTATCGTATTAAGCTTCGTCGTCGTCATCGTCACTAAATACTACGAATATTTTGACTACTTATGCAATACGTTTCTCTTATACACATAGTTTCATAAAAGTGAATCGTCATTGTATGTTAACTATAAATGCTAGGTTAATATTTATGTTTTAATTTATTTTATTTCGCAGAACATGTAAAATATAAAAATAATAGTTGAGTAACTAAAAAAAGGTTGGTTTACCAATAATAATGCATATAAATATTTAATGATGTAATTTATCGTTATTTTTATTCGCCTGCCCATATAGTTCTAGTTTCTAGATTTCTTCTTTTATATAATAATATGTATTTTTTTAACGTCTTATTAGATTTCGGCAGTTAATACACTTCTCATCAAAAAAATCGAAACACCTCGCAGTTTATGATTTGATAAGGATTATCAGAAAATGTGTATATTTAGGAATAAATGTAAAATTTCATTTAATAGTGAGTAGTATGAGGTTTTGAAATCCTAATGTTAATGTTCTAAATTCAAATTAAGTCTTCATAGGTTTCGTATTTTGTATAATGAGTATTTTTTGCCCTGTATGGAATATGAAGGAAATGGGTAAAACAACACGCGTAAATGAAAAAAAAATGTAAGAAACGTTTATTTAATAACTTGTATTCCCTCCGCGAGCTCTTATTACTGCTTCCATACGGTTCTTCATCGATCGGATGAGAGTCACGATCACATGTTGTGGTATATTATCCCATTCCTCTTGGGTTGCATTTTGCAGCTGGCTAAGTGTTTCTGGGGCTGGATCTCTTGCTCGAATTCGTCTCTTTAATTAATCCCATAGATGTTCAATGGGATTCATGTCCGGGCTTCTTGCTGGCCATACCATAATGGAGATACCGACTTCGGTAAGATAATCTCGTACGACGCCCGCGGTGTGAGCTCTAGCATTGTCGTGCATGAATATGAAGTCGTTGCCAATAAAATGTGCATAGGGCATCACATGAGGTTCAAGACACTGTTCGATGTACCGATGAGAGTTTAGTGCAGGCAGCCATGGCCCAGACACTAAGGCAAGTTCTGTCTTACCGTCGGCGCTGATTCCTCCCCAAACCGTCCACGAACCGCCACCATAGCTGATCTTTTCTTCAATGCAGCATTGTGCAAAGCGTTCCCCATCTCTTCTGTAGACCTTGTTCCTTCCGTCGTTACTATACAGCATAATTTTACACTCATCAGAAAACAGTACTTTGCTCCACTGAAGGTATGACCAAGTTAGGTGCTCGCGTGCAAAGTTAAGGCGCGCTCTTCGATGGTCTGCAGTTAATTTCGGCCCATTCGCTGGCTTATGCGGTGCCAATCCACGCTCCTTCAACCTTCTTCTTATTGTAGAGTCACTTACAGCTACTCTTCGTACAACGCGAAGCTGCTGCTGCAGTTGAAAAGCGTTAAGGCGTTGATTTCGCCAGATCCTGAAACGCGCGTGAACGAACCAGTCTCCCGATAGCGTTTGTAGACTCTATGAGCAGATGATAAGCTTAGATGCAATCTTGCAGCCACAACACGCTGACTAAGGCCAGAATCCAGCAATGCCACCACTTGGACGGCTTCTGCGGGTGAAGTATCCATATGTTTTAGAAAAAAAAAAGTTTTTTCAGACGTCCCAAAGTCACAGTAAATGAAATAAGAAACAAAAAGTTTAAAGACAAGCGCTAATTTTTAGTTTTTAAACGAGAAACGTACTCCAACCCTAAATACACATTTGTCTCAAAACAGTGATTAATTTCATTTATAGGATAAACAAATGAAATTCTAATTTCGAATTTTGATTTTTTTCTTCTTACTGTAATGACCAAACTGCCAGCTACACAATAATGTTTTTTTTTTCCATGGAATTAATTCTCTTTTGTAAAAAAATAGGACAAAAACAATAAAAACGAAAGTGTTTCGATTTTTTTGATGAGAAGTGTATTTTGATTGCTTTTAAAACTAAATTGGTATTTTTTAATAGACCTATCGATCGTTTTGTTGAAAATGTTTTTACGTAGTTAATTTGGTATCTTAACCTTACCACTTTTTCTCGCGTTAGTAGTAGGTATTCTTTCGAATGGAGTATATGGACATGAGCTCATGGCATAGGGATCTTATAAGTATAAATATTAACAAATGTGCATTAACCATATCCTACCATAAGGCATGCAAAACTAATAACAAACTAATAACAAACATTATAAAACACATTAACAGAAAGTAGTTTTAAAGACACATTACATTAGCTCAGTAACATCTTAATGGTATATAAAATAGTAAATATAAATTAAAGTAACATTAAAATTTATAATTTGTCTTGCATAAATTCACTTACAGTATAATAAGCTTTTGACAATAGTAATGCTTTATTTTTTTTCTTAAAGGAGTTAATGTCTGCTATTTCGAGGATTGATCTAGGCAAATGGTTATATATTCGTGGTTCCATGCAAAAAATACTTTTGTTGAGTAGCGCAGTTCTATTTTTTGGTATACATATATTCAAATTATGTCGTTTACTTTTTAATTTACTAAAATAATGCATGTTGTTTTTGACAAATAATATAACTTCAAGTATATATATACATGACAATGTGAGGATATTTAATTTTATAAAATATAGTTTGCAGCTATCTGTCTGCTTTATATTGGACATGGCCCGAATACATTTCTTTTGTGCGGTAAAGACAGCTTGTCTATCGGTGGAATTACCCCAAAAAATAACACAATACCTTAAGGTGGACGCAACATAGCCATGGTATGCTGTGAGGAGGGTTGAGTTACTGACCGTTTGCCTTAGCTTATACAGTGCATATGAATAGGTGTTGATTCTAGTGCAAAGTGAATCGATGTGTTGTTTAAAGTTTTAACGTCTACTTCTTGAATCTTATTGTTTTGGTAATTTATATCCATATTGGTTATTTTATTAAATTTACTTCTAAATGTCATTAAATGAGTTTTACTTAAATTAACTTGTAAATTATTTGATGTCAACCAGTTTATAATATTTTGCAGAGTCTTATTGAGTTCTACCTGCATATCACATTTGTTATTTCCGTTGAAAAGTATTGTGCTGTCATCAGCAAACAGAACTGTGTTATGCTTCGAGGCATTAGGAAGGTCATTTACGTATATGATAAATAGAAGCGGACCAAGCGCGCTTCCTTGTGGAACGCCTGATTTAACTAATCTGAAACTTGATGAGTGATTTATGACTTGTTTTGTAATGGGGCATATCCTAGCTATCTGGGTTAATTGTTTTCTATTACTTAAATAACACTTAATTAAATCATACATGTTTCCTCTCACGCCGTAGGCGTAGAGTTTGTTTAGTAGTATGCCATGATCCACATAATCGAAGGCTTTTGTAAGGTCCATGAATAGCGCACATGCCTGTTTACCTTTATCCATGTTAGTTACTAAAGTATGAAGAAAATTGTATATTGCCATGTCGATCGTTTTCTTTTTACGAAAACCAACCTGAATAAAACACAAAAAAGGAATACAAAGTTATTTATAAAATATTATTTTATTAATTAAGTAATGCAGCTTTAAGATCAAATGCACAAAGATCACAGACAATTATGGATCCAGTAGGCTTTCATGTCTTAAGTATAAATATCTTGTAACGAAAGTAAACTTGAACATTCATAAATAAAAAAAAATATCACAGTCGATGATACGTAGGTATCTACAGTTATACTAATACTTATGATCACAGCTAAAATATTTATCTTGTGGTATAATTCAAATCTGTAATACAAATATAACACCTGTAGGTAACACGAAACGCACACGCCGCCGCCACGTGTTGTCGGCAAACTTACAAAGAAAGAATCAATAATAAATGTTCAGAGCAAAATAAGCTCTCGGTCATGGTGATACGGTATAAATTAGCTTGCATGCACGCGGCAAGCGCCGAAACACAATAGAATGCCGCCAAATGTTGCGCTCTGTGCCTACGGCTTAGTACCTATGACCTATTACTTATTAGTTAGTGTTCTGTGCGCGAACGTCGATGACGTCAAGTGATGAATGTGCGATGAAAGTGCTCAACACAGAAGGACTGCATCCTTATCATTTTTTTTTCGTGGCGGGCCACACCCTTGGCCACCTAGGAGCCCGGCCTTGACTCCCTTGGACTTTTATTTGTGGTCTGAGTTCAAGCGCTTGGTGTATCGTGAGGAACACCAAACACGCGACTCTTTGATAAGTGCGATAGTGGACGCTTTTAACATCGTGAGACGTGACAGAGACACTTTAATGAAACTGAAAGACAATCAGTTAAAACGTGCTCGTTTGTGCATTGAACGTAGTGGTTTACATTTCGAACAATTACTCCGCTACCGTTAAGTGTAAGTACTCGTACTTTGGAAATAAACATTTAAAAGTAGGTTAGGTAATCAAAATCATCGTAAATAATTTGATTCCATTTTTAAATACCTACGCCTTAAATACTTAATTATCAAATTCCGACTTTTTTTAAAGATACCTATTTTGATTTTTTAAGTATTTATGACGATCCTAAGCCCGTAAAAGTTTGAAGCGGAAATTTGAATTACTTATTGGTTTTGTGTTTTATTAAATCACGAGTAGCGATCAGCTGATTTACACGCGAAGTGCAACGACCGCGCGGCGTTCGGGGTAACCGCGCGCCCGCCCGCGTAGGTATAGCGCGATGTATTACTACTGGTTCAAGTCACTTTCGAGTTTTGTTTATAACAATTGTTATTCCGCCATTTATTGAGTCTATTTTTTTTTATATATATTTATCGATTGTATGACCGATACAAACTCATTTCGCTTCGGGAAAACAACGACCTAATATTCACGCTGTATACTCAACGAATGGTTAGTTTTATTTTAATATTTAGTGGCAGCCCCATTTGCTGCAATGCAGCACATCTTTTTTTCATAGACGCGACCAAATTTTGGCACAATTCCGTGCCTCGTAAAGATTCCCAAACTCTATTACAGTGAGTGGTAAGAGCAGCACGGGTCCTTTCATTTTCATTTTCCCATCTCTGGACCATAATTGCCCATAAATTTTCAATGGGATTTAAATCAGGTGAACGGGCGGGCCATCGAACGGTTCTTATCTCATTTTGATTCTGGAGCCAATTTTGTACTATTTTATTTATGTATAGTATACGCGCACTGTGGATAGGACAATTATCTTGTAAAAACAAAAACTCCGGCACTTCCTCAGCCGGATACACCACGCGTACTGTAGGCACCAGAGTATCTGAGAGTAATTCCAGGTATGACTGGGCATTAGCCCGCCCTTCTATATGCACTAATTCTCCGGGTCCAGCGGCGCTCATCCAACCCCACATATTGGCGACTATGCGACCAGACTCTCTATTGGGATTTACGTTACGAGGTTCGTATCGTGTGCAATCAACACGCCATAAATGGCGACGACCTATTTGGCTTGATTTAAAACACTTTTCGTTGACAAATATGGCTTGTGAAAAGTCAAAATCGCGGAATTCCCTAGCAAAGGCCACTCTATTGATTTTATTTTGCTCCGACATAATATTTTTTTTTGCCGGCTTTCTATGATGAATATCCGACCTGTGCAACGCTCTTCCAACTGTCCGCATGGAACAGTCAAATTCCTGCGCAAAGTTCCTCGTTGGGGTGAAAGGTTCGGCTTCATAAGTTCTTACCATTCGCTGTCGGTCTTCTTCATTTATTATTCTTGATGATACTTCTCGCGGGCGGTTAAGTAGGCTTCCCTCTTCTTCATAGCGCCTTATCCACAGCCTTACTGTATAGCGCTGCAAACAAAATTTTAATCAATGAAACCATAAATAATAATGTTGGACTGGTTTAGAACCCGATCCCTTAGATGTAACGTTTTGCTGGACACACTATACTACTATAAAGGCTCTCTTCTACTATGGTCATAATGTCACGTTTATAAAACGTGTTCCCTGTTTTATTATGATGACACTCACTACTTTTTTATCTATTCCAGTGAAACTATTTTGAAATATTTTACAATTAGCAAAATCGGTTCTGCTGCCCTCGAGATTTGTGCTTAGCAACACATTCAGCGATTAATTTTTTAAATTATAGATGACCAAAGCATTTTTTTTTGTTAAAATCTGGAATAACCATACGTTTTGCGAAAACAATAATCGCAAGCTAGGGTTTATGACTCTTTTGTTCAAAGTAAGCCGGCAAGTCGTCGGCACACTTTGAACAAAAGAGTATTGGTTCATTTTTAAATTACAGATGCGCAACATTATTTTGTAAAATTATGGAAAAACCATACGTTTTGCGAAATCAATAATCGCAAGCTAGGGTTAATGACTCTTTTGTTCAAAGTAAGGCGGCAAGTCGTCGGCACACTTTGAACAAAAAAGTATTTTATCTATTGCAGTGGATTTTATTGTTAACCCGTGTGTAGAAACGAGTAGATTTATGCACCGATACTTTGTTCAGGCCAAGTCGGCTTTGTTATTTATTGTTTCATCTTTAATTTTTTCAAACTAAATTCTTAGAATACTAATTAGAGCTTCTCTTTTAACGGTAGAGTTAATATAATATAACCAAAAAAAGCAATATGATCGAAACAAGATCTTATCAAAATACTTTTAGATATAGATTATAAAAAAAAAATGGTAACATAATACGACGTAGCATAATAAGGGAAATAAATAACAGAGCCACAAATGTTTTGGTTGGCCACTGGATCAAACTTCTAAATTAATAAGTAAGCCTCTAAAAAGCTCATTCGCCTTGGTTTATATGGCCATTCAATGCCTATTATTTATAAAGTGTCAAGTAAATATCAACGATTATCATAAGTTGCCCCTCTTAAAACTACACTGCCACTTAATTTACGAACGTAGCCACATAATTTATTTAAAACACAGTTTTTCGTTTCACAGCTTCAACAAAAGGTTCTCAAAAATATAATTAAAGCTTCCATCATATACCAAAAACATCGCTAGATCTCTCGATATAACTTACTATTTAATTTTGATGTAAAGCTAAATATCGAGTATCAATAATTAATGTGGATAAGTCACATTTTGAAGGCAGTGAGTTAGTAAAATTGAAGTTAAAGAATGTATTTTTGATTTTATATACCTATTGATATTTTAGAAGTTTATCGTTGGAATGCATGTTATAAATTTAGATAATCACGATGCTGAGTTCTATTAAAAATGGCTGAGATATAATAATTCAGACGTTCGCTAGTTGTTGCGGACTTAGTAATTTAGAAGACAGTGTAGTTTTTTAGAGGCGAAAAATGCTATTACAAAGTAGTAGTTTAATTAGCATCCTTTATTTATAACTACTTACGTTTTCTTATTAACAATGAATACATTAGATGCCAATAAAATATATCCCAAAAAAATTGAATAGACTGAGTCACTTGATACATTACATTAAAAGATAAAAGATAATTTATTTTGTAAAACATGGGTGTATGTGTACAAAGCAAATGATTGCAACATAAGATATCAAAATAATAATAATCAGACCCTAACATGTTTTGCCTAGGAAAGGCGTACAAAAATTGTATGTTTTTATATTTGAACCGAAACGTCATAATGTTAGGCATCAATTAAGTATTCCCTCAGATTATAGAAACATTTGCTAATTAGAAATTTCTTTAATTGTAATTTGAATTTAGTTAAGGGTAGCTGCTGTATGGATTTTGGAATTCTATTATATATCACAGGCGCTAGGCAGAATACACTTTTGTGCATTAGTGCAGTGTTGCATGGCACAATACACAGCTTGTCACCATCCCTGCGGCTACGATTGCTGACATCGGCAAGGCGACTAAATAGTTTTGGGTTGGCTTTTAAAAAAATAGCAACCTCATATATAAAAAGTGACGGAGTAAGGATTTAAAAATTAATGAAATATTGCTTACAGCTATCAGTGGTTTGAAGACCAAACATTGCCCTAATGCATCTCTTTTGAGATTTAAAAACAATTTCTTTGTTGGTCGAGCTTCCCCAGAATATTATTCCGAATCTCAGAACGGAATGAACGATGCCATGGTATGCTGTAATGATGGCATCAGTGTCTATGATAGCTGAGAGTTTGTAAAGAGCGTATGCGGATGAACTGACTTTTTTTGTGAGTTCCTCTGTGTGTGTCTTCCAATTCAAATTTTTGTCAATGATCACACCTAAAAATTTCGCTGTAGCAACTGTATCTAGTAATGTGCCTTGATAATTGATTTTATAATTTGGAGTAACTATACGTTGACTAAAATACATTATTTTTGTTTTGGCTATGTTGATCTTAAGGTTATTATTATTCATCCATTGTATTAATGATTGGATGGTATTATTAATTTCGTCCTCATGTGAGGCGTTTAATTTGGAGTCTACGGTAACTGTACTATCATCGGCAAATAGAGTTATTGGATATTTGGTCGCTAGTGGTAAATCATTAATATATATAATAAGAGTTGAAAGTTTCCTCACATTTTTTGTTTATATTTATTCTAGTAATTTCGGTGTATTGTATTCTATTTTTTAAATATGATTCCATTAATTTGAGTACATTGCCCCTAATACCGTAAGCCTCTAGTTTATTAAGTAATATGTCATGACTAACATAATCAAAGGCCTGTGTCTTGTCACAGTAAATTGCACATATAGGTACTTTTTTATCAACTTTACCAATAATATTCTTCAAAAAATCAAAAATGGCCATGTTTATAGTTTTATTTTTACGAAATCCTTTCTGCTCATGCGTTAATATATTATGTCGTTCTAGAAAATTATAAATTTGTCCATAAATGTATTTTTCAAAAATTTTAGAAAATATTGGTAAAAGGGCTATTGGTCTATAGCAGTTCATTGATTCCTTGTCGTCTTTCTTAAATAAAGGTTTAATGATGGAAATTTTTAAATTATCTGGGTAAGTACCTGTTGAGATACTCATATTTATAATAAAACTCAAGTGAACACAAATAATATCAGCAAAATATTTGACAACTTTTGTTGATACTTCATCATGACCGACACTCTTAGTATTTTTTAAAGATTTTATGATTTTTAACACGTCATGTGAAGTACTTGGTGCCATGAATATTGAATTATTACAATTATTAATTTTAATATTTACTTTGTTATTAGAACTATTTATAGGTTGTATTTTATCAACAAAAAAGTTGTTGAATGAGTTTGCTATTCCTTGTGGATTATTTACATATTTGTTATCAATTTTTAAGGAATCAATAATGTTTTTTGGGATATTTGTTTTATTTATGTTTACATTGAGTAAACAACCCTTTTGTCCTCCTTTATTGTTAGATTATATTATTATTATACTTTCTTTTTTAGATTTATACTATTTTAGATTTATAATTCGGCGCATACCACCATTAAAGGAGATAATTAAAAAAAAATCAAAATAGTGGAAACACATAACTTTGAAATTTGTTACAAAATACTTTTAGCCACTATAACCATTACTTGTAAATTCGGATGCTTAAACTACAAGAATATACACAGATAATAATTAATTCGAAATTAATTAATAATAAATAAATTGAAAAATAATTAATTAATTAAAATTAATTCTGGAAACGTCCCTACTTAAAATAGGGGGTTTAAAAACTTATATACCTAATAACACATTAGTAAAATGTTCCTTAATTAACCAACGCTCACCAGTAAGTCTATTCTTAAACTAAACTCATGATTATATATTTTGTGTAGTAATAAAAAGTATAACAACTATTTTAAACAACTAGAGCTAGTTAATTTTATTCGAATATATTTTGTAGTTCTTGTTAATCAAAATCGGTTCATATATTCTAAATTCTACAACTGGACAAACATTTTTTATCTGTTTTTATTCTGACTAATAAAACAATATTATGCTTAAAACACTTACGGATATTCCCAGCTGATTTGTAATTTGACTAATATTTAGTCCTTCTTCATGAAGCGCCATAATGCGACTTCTTTCTTCCATCGTCAAGTTTCGAGATGAAGCCATATCACATAACAAAACAAGTCCGGTAAACACGCGCGAAGGGTCGTAAACAGTAGTAAAAAAAACACGGAGAAAACACAGGACGTCAGCAATCAACACACAGTGAGATGCGACTAACATCCCCAAAAACAGTTAACATATATATTGGCATCTCGTTACTGCAAGGTCCTAATTGGTTAAAGTCACACGGGGGCGGAGCTTCGCCTGCGTCGCTCACCAAACAAAAATTTTATAAAAGTGATAAGGCTTGGTTGTCCCCGATTGTACTTAAACGGTGAATCTTACCACCACCCTAAACAGCTACCGTGGGAAAATCTTTGTTTCAGAGAGCACGCGGACTCTGTGATGACAGACACCTTGCCGCTGAGCTTCAACACGTCAAGCAAGTACTGCGAGACGACAAGCTCCAAATTCCACGGCCCCGTCACAGAGAACGAGTGAAGCCAGCCACAGTTGATCGTTTACCTGCTGTACTACCATACGTCAGAGGTGTCACAGACAAGATTGGCTACATCCTAAAACGAGCTTCAATCAATACATACTTCAAGCCGCCCAAGAAGATTAGTCAGTCATTACCATCCGTCAAGTGTCACATACCTCTACAAGATGCAGGAGTTTATAAACTAGATTGTGACTGCGGCCTCTCTTATATCGGTCAAACTAAACGAAGCATAGGGACCCGCGTTAAAGAACACATCGCTGACGTAAAACACCGCCGCTCAACGAAGTCTGCAGTCGCCGAACATGCTGAAGGCTCCAGCCATTATATTAGATTTGATCAACCACAGATCCTCGCTAAAGAATCCAGATTTCTACCTAGGATGTTCCGCGAGGCTATTGAGATTAAAAAACACCCTAATTTTAATAGAGAAGATGGCTGGAAGATATCACCTACTTGGGACCCAATAATACACAAACTCAAGGCCAAACCCAAGAGCAGCGCTGCAAGACATCAAGACATATTGAGCTCATATTGCGTAGGTCGGAACTCAAATAATTAGTTAAAATATGAAGGTAGAACGAGCAACATCCACTGTCAAGACGAACGCCATCTCAGTCTACCCGTGACCATGATACCTGCAAAGGTGTCGAAACGTCGGGACCTAAATCTAAAATTAAAACCGCGAAAAAATCCGTAAAAAGTAGTTTTATTCAATGTGATATTGTATCCGCAGAGCATGGTAAGCCCTTTGGGTATAGTTGAACCACAGAGCCCCCGTGTAAAGTGATGACGCTTTAAAAAGCGTCACCTTTACGGCACTCGTACATCGGGAAAATCTGCGGGCCAACGAAAATATGTTCACACGGACTGACAATGCTCTACGTTCCCTCTCCATATCTACATCATCTTTGAGGTCATCAGTTACCCAGTGTCCTAGATATTTAAACTGGTGTACCCTGTTAAGAGGCACACCGTTAAGAGGGACAGGGAGAATAGGAGGTGTTTTGGGACCGGTCCTAAGGACCATGTACTCTGACTTTTTCGCATTATACAATAGACCATGTGATGCGACATATGACTCACATACCGAAAGTAATTTACGGAGAGCCCCTACTGAGGGGGCCAGCAGCACCATGTCGTCCGCATAGCTGATGTTGTTTGTACAAACACCATCAACATAACAGCCTACACGTGTGCTACTGAGCTTCCCAACCAATTCATGCACGTACAGGTTGAAGAGCAGAGGTGGTCAATCCCCCTTGTCTGACCCCGCACTCCAACCTGCTTGCGTCCGAAAGTTCTCCGGCCCACCGGACACGATTCTCCTGGTTTAGATACCAGTACTTAAGTAATGATGCCAACTCTGGCGGTATACCTGTGTCTGCAAGTTTTTGCCATTGAATGTCATATGAGACCAGGTCAAAAGCCTTTGACAGGTCCAGGAAACAGGCGTAGACTGGTGTTTGTCTGTCAGTATAGTACTTGACAGTATGTTTCAAGCTCAGTCTTGCTGTTTCTGTTGACAGGCCAGACCGAAAACCAATTGGGCGTCATGAAGTTGTATATGGCTGTTAAAATGCTTATTAAACACACTGTCAAGCACCTTAGCGACAATGGTTGCCAATGAGATAGGTCTATAATTTGACTTGTCCGCCAGGTCTCCTGTCCTGTTCTTGGCTATAGGAACCATCATAGTCTGCATTAATTCGGGAGGAAGATAGCAGTGACTTAAACATAAATTAAACAATAAAGCGAGCACACGAGGTATATGAATGCGGCGTGTCTGAGATGTTCGACGCTGAGCCCATCATGGCCTGGTGATTTACCTCCAGTTATGTTTTTAATTGCGGTTTTAATGTCTTTAGCAAGAAAAGTAGTTGTTATGTTCGTTTGGGTTATGACGTCGAACTCTCTCGAAGGCGGACCAAGGGGAGACTTTACAGTAAATTGATCTTTAAAGAAGTTTGCAATGTCGACAGGGTTACTAGCTCCATCGACGCTTACAGGAACGCTTGACTTAGGATTTAAGTTGTTCATGTGCTTCCAGAAAATTTTGAAGTCTGTTTTTGAGTTATGTTGAGCTAAGATATCCATTTTAATTTGTTCTTGATGGTTTTGACACCATTTTAGTTTACCTTTATATATTTTACGTGCCTGTTTCATTTCATCATAAAATTTACCATTGGATGGCTTGCTATTAGATAACTACAACGTAAACTTTGATCTAGCATTCCTGTAAGCCTCATTTAAATGCTTGTTCCAGCCCGCTACCACCCTCCCACGCCTACCTAATTTAGGATTACATGTTGACTTTGCCGCATCACTTAATATGATTACTAATTTACAATAAAAAAGATTTATAATATTTCTATGTTTGTTATCACTACAATGATTATTACTACAAAGCTGCATTTCTGAGGGAAAATCTAAGTACTTTAACTTTGAATTACATATGCTTTCATATAACTGAGACTGTTGAATGTTCCTATCTCCCCAGCTGACTTTATTGCGAGATAGGAACATTCAACAGTCTCAGTAACTCTGTAAACCATACTTTAAGGAATTTAAACTATTAATGATACCATGCACATTTGTTTATAAAAATATCAATCAATCAATCAGCCAATCATAGTCCACTGCTGGACATAGGCCTCTCCCAATTTGCGCCACAACACCCTGTCCTCCGCCTTCCGCATCCAGTCCCCTCCAGCGACCTTTCTCAGGTCATCAGTCCACCTGGCGGGCGGGCGGCCTACCTTACGGTTGCCGAGCCGCGGTCTCCATTCTAGAACTCGTCTGCTCCAACGGCTATCGGTCCTTCGACAGACATGGCCAGCCCACTGCCACTTCAGCGAGCTAGTTCTGCGAGCTATGTCGGTTACCTTGGTTCTTTGTCGGATGAAGTCAAACACGTCGATCTCAAAAAAGAGGAGGATCGTGTATTTTAATTAAGAATAGTCTCGAATATAAAGAGCTCTTGGATATAGCTCGGAATTCTATTGCTAATGTTGTTGAATGTTGCGGAATAGAATTGACCAATCAAAATTTAATTATTATATGTGTATATAGGCCACCAAAATTAAACAATCTAAATGTATTTTATGAAAAGTTAGAGATTATTTTAAAACCATTCTGTAACAAAACGAACAACAAAATTGTTATTTGTGGGGACTTCAATATAGACACATTAAAAAGAAACAGCATGAGATTGACTTGCAGCACTTTCTTTTGGGTTATAATCTTAAATTGGAATTACAACAGCCCACTAGGCTAAGTAGCAACACATGTTTAGATAACTTTGCCCGCAACTTGAAATTACGATGTAAATCAGAAGTTGTAGATTTTGCGCTGTCTGATCACACAGCTCAAATACTAGATGTTAAGGTGGTTAGGTCGTGCAGAATTAATTCTTGGAGGATCAAAACACGAGACATGTCCATTGAAAATTTAATGAAGTTTAAAAACTATCTTCAATGTCTGACGTTTTCTCATATTTATAAAACTTTAAATGCTAATGAAGCATATGATTATTTTTTGGAAGATTTCCGCTTGTTATATGATCTTTGCTTTCCATATAAATTAGTTACTATTAAGTTAAATAAAAATATAAAATGGGTTTCACGTGGCATTAGAGTGTGTAGTAAAAAGCAAAGGCATTTACTATGGCGATATAGACGCGAACCATCAAATCACAATAAAAATAATCTTAGGAACTATTCGCATAGGTTTAGAAAAATAATAAAGTTAACACAAAGAGCGCAAAATAATTATTACATTAGTACATCGAGCAATAAATCGAAAGCATCATGGCAGATCATAAATAATAGAGCCAGAATGACCGAACCGATTTCTCTAATTAAAACACAAGATACTGACATTACTGATCCTACAAAGATTGCAAATGCCTTTAACAATTATTTTATCGATCAAGCTCAAAAAAACATGTCATCAATACCCGAAACTAGAATTTTTTTTTATGTTAAAAATTCTATGTTTATGAATCCAGTTTTACCTCAAGATATTATGACAGCGATACAATCTTTAAAAAATAAAAATAGCACTGGTTTCGATGGCATATCAACTAAAGTGGTTAAATTTGTATCAAATGTAATTGCTTTGCATCTCAGCCACATACTAAACTTATGTATTAGCTCTGGAGTATTTCCGGATAATTTAAAAACTGTAATAATAAGCCCTTGCATAAAACGAACAATAAGGAAAATTTTGCGAACTATAGGCCAATTGCTTTAATACCAGTTTTTTCTAAAGTCATGGAAAAACTTATTGATGACGCAATACGTAGTTTTTTACATAAATATAATATTTTAAGTGAGCAACAAAAAGGTTTCAGAAAAAATATGGGTGTAAATTCAGCAGTTTATGATTTGATTAACTTTATTATGGGTAATTTTGATAGTAGATAACCAGTCTGTGCAATTTTTACTGACATGACAAGAGCCTTTGATAGTGTAGATCATGAAATTCTCATTCGTAAACTGCATATCCTGGGTATCAGAGGAAACGTGCTTGATCTCTTAATATCTTTTTTCTGCGTTGGCAACACTGACGACCGGTTGTGTCAAAAACCGTGTCTCGTAATTTTAATAAATTTAAATTCTTAATTATTGATTATCTTATATAAATTATAGTTTAAGTAATTAGTTACATGTAGTACTGTTATATAAATTGCTAGTGAACGTATTTTCTACGAAATACCAGTACAACAGTGAAAAATCGACCGGCTGTCATCGTAACGGATCGGATTTGAAAACATCACATAAACCAGATGAGTATTTTGTTTTATCTAAATAATATCAGTATTTTAATAATCAAGTATAGGTAATGCTAGAGACTATAGTGCTGAAGGCATATTCTTTTATTCCCAAACAGATTTATTAAAGGTCCGTTTTGACAGACTGAACAAAGTACAAAATTATTTTTGCAAACATAATAATAACGTTTGACTGTTATGCTTTAATTTCATTTATTTAACTGTTATTTCTTACCGTATTTCAATATTGATACTCTCTCATAGTTAAGTAAGAAACCAAAAGTATTAAAATACATATTGATTTACCCTCTTAAGATTAATAATTTTAATAGTTAAGTGTAATTGCATAGTTTTACATATTATTTCTACTGTTTTTCATTAATTTCTATTCCACTGTTATAGTTATTGATAAATAATTTCATTCTTGTTCATTTAATTCTTCTTTTCCCAACTTATCTTAACTGTCACTCCCATTTCTCTTAAGTTTTTCCCTTACACTTAACTCCCTTTTAACAACTTTCAGGAGCATCTGAGGCCTGCTAATCAATATGCAGACGCGCAGAGTTGCATCCATGGAGGAGAAGCTGAGGGCTACGCTGAAGGAGTTGGAGTCGGCCAAGAACCTTTGTGATGCGCTGCTAAGGGAAAGAGATGATAGTGAATTGGAAGTGAAGAATATTATTGATAAGAACACTAGTTTAAAGATTGAGCTGTCAGAATTGCATGTTTCTCACACAGAGATCCTTAATGAACATTGTAACCTCCGTCAAATAGTTTCAGAGTTCCAACAGTGTATGGGCACTCATGAGCAGGCCTTAAATAGGATAGCAGAACTTGAAATTGAATTAAGAGAGGCACATAAGGCCATTACCTCACTCAAAGTAGTCCAAGTTCAGGAGCAGGCTGCGACCACCTGTAGTCTTTATAATGAGTTGGTTGATAGTGGATCTGCGTTTGTTTGTGATAGGAATACTGTTACTATTGACTTGACAGGAGATGATTCTAGAGCTGTTTATCCCATTTTTAAAAGTCATAATAAACTTAAGAAATATATTAAATTAAATAAAACTATTAGAAAGTATAAAAAATGCCAAAACTTTCAGAACATTAATAAGGTAAATAATTCTCTTAGGAAAAAACATCTTTATTTAACAAGTCAGCTGCAGGACTTGAATAGGGAATTAAATCAGGGTAGGTTAAAGTATGATCAGGATACAGCTTTACTTCAGGAGCAGCTTGAATCGGGGGAAAATGCTCTGAAGGATATTTTCAACAAATATGAAGCGTCCCAGAGAGATCTTAGTGAACGCATGGTGGAGGCTGGTGAGTTAGTTGACTTAGTCACGTACAATGCAGAAAGATTTGAGTCCTTGACCAACAATCTGTGCTGTACCTGTTCTTGCTTGCCACCTCCTGCCAATACTCAGAGTGTTGAACCTCTGCTTCCTGTGCTTCCTGAACCTGTTTTAGAATCTAATAGTTCAAAGTCATGTGTAGTAAATAAAATTGGTACATATATATATTCAGATAAACTAGGACAAGGTTTTGGTAGTTTAATTAGCTCTTTTTCCCAGCAGTGTGTATTAAATACTTGTTTGCCTGGTGCTAGTTTAAATAAATTAACAAGTCTTATTGCTTCGACTGAGCTTAACTCAAGCTCAACTAGCATATTATTGTATGGTGATGGTCTGGCTGTGAGCAGAACAGATATTATAAATTGTGTAGATTTAATGTTACGCTTAAGTGAAAAATATCATTGTAAATTTATTTTCTGTGCCCTACCTTACTCCAGTAGCTTAACTCACGAACAGAATAGGTACATTTATAATTTAAATATGTTAATTTATAACATAACACATTTACACAATAGCTCAATTTTGTACTTTGAAACAAATAAGTTTATTAGTAAATTTAGAATCACACAGTACAATATGTATATGTCTACTATAAATAAGCGACGAATTGCTAAGTTGTTAGCATGTAATTTACATGATGCTGGTACTTATGCTGTACCTAATTTTTTTGATAATGTTAGTAATAGTACTAACAGTTTATGTATTAATTTACTAGATAAAGATACTAATTTTGTATCTAATGTTATTGATAATGTTAGTAATACTACTAACAGCTTATACACTTCTTGTAATTTAAACTACAAGATAGGACAACGGGAGGGCTGCATGAATTGAATGTTGTTCATCAAAACATGCAAGGTCTCTTCGGCAAGGAATTAGAGTTAAGTTTATTTATTGAAAATTACAGTGTTCATTTATTATGTTTAACCGAACACTGGTTAAAAGTCCATGAGGTAGTGATTTTTAATAGCTCGTTTTATTGCATACAAAGTGCGTTTGTAAGAAAGAGTGCCATTCGGGGAGGATCACTTATTATTGTTTCCAACAAATTAAAATGTAAAGAACGTCTTGATATTGTGAACCTTTCTATCGAGCGCACTATTGAGCTGTCTTGTGTTGAATTAGAGCAATTTCTTATAATTTGTGTGTATAGACCCCCTTTGAGTGACTTTAATTTATTTGTATCAGTAATGGAAGATTTACTCTCTAAAATTAAAAGTAGTAAGACACGGATTATAGTATGTGGGGATTTCAATGTAAATATTTTAGAATCAACGCCAGTGTCTATCAGACTCCTTAATTTATTTAAGTCTTTTAATTTAAATAACCTGTTTTGCGAACCAACTAGGATAACAGCATCTTCTGCAACTTGCTTAGATAACATATTTTGTAATAGTGAAGCGAGTAATAAGTTTGCTTTAACAGATGTTACTTCTGATCATTGTGGTCAATTTGCAAGCTTTCCACATTTAGTTGTAAATAAACCTCAAAAAGTTATTAATAGGCCATACACAGCGCACCGGTGTACTCGTTTTAAAAACAGCATCAAGTCCAAAATACAGCCATCATTTTTGGATGCGACAATCCTAATGACATTTATGGAGCATTTTTTGATGTTGTAAAAAATGAGTTTGAAGCTATTTTTAAGTGTAAAACTAAACATGTCAAGTGCACTTCAGCCTCTTTTAACAAATGGGCCACTGCTGGTATCTACAAATTAGAGCTAGACTTTATGAGCTATATGGTATGAAAAAATATAACTTTGATATTTCATTTGTAACTTATGTAAGAAATTATTCAAAATTATTCAAAAAAGTCTGTTATATGGCTAAGTCAAAATTTATTAACGATAAAATCAAAAATTCTACTAATAAAATAAAAGCTACCTGGAACATTATCAACCAAGAAACTGGTAAGCTCAAGAAACAAGAAAACGGACTAGAGATTATTTTTAACAATCTATTAGTAAATAAAGCCCACGATATTGCACAAATTTTTAATAACTTCTTTACTGACATACCTGTAGCAACAACTAGCTCCTTAAATTCATCAGCACCTGAGGCTGAAAACCTACTGCATAATACTGTGCCTGTATGTGATAATATTTTTAGTTTTGAACATGTAACTCCTTTAAATATAGTAAATGCTTTTAAATCGCTCAATAAAAAGAAAACCGAAGACTTTTGGGGCATCTCTGTAAACCTTCTTAGTAATATAATAACTATTGTTGCCCCATCACTAGCTATCATTTTTAATAAGTGTGTCGATTTAGGTATCTTCCCTGACCTTATGAAATGTAGTAAAGTTATACCTCTATTTAAATCAGGTAATAAAAACGAAATTTGTAATTTTCGGCCAATATCGATCCTTCCCGCATTCAGTAAAAATTTTGAGAAATTGATGTTGAAACAACTTTTAATTCATTTTAATATGAAACATCTCTTACACAGCGAGCAATACGGTTTTACTAAAGGACGTTCAACTACGGACGCTGGTGTAGCTTTACTAAATCATGTTTATAGTGCCTGGGAGAGCTCGCAGAACGCAATTGGGGTGTTCTGTGACCTTTCCAAGGCATTTGATTGCGTTCATCATGGTACTCTTATTCGCAAACTCGAGCATTACGGAATTAGGAATAGAGCACTTAATTTAATTAACTCTTATTTATGTGATCGACTACAATGCGTCGATGTCAATGGTGATAGGTCAACCGGACTACCAGTGAAGCTAGGTGTGCCCCAGGGGTCAATATTAGGTCCATTTTTGTTCTTAGTTTATATTAATGACCTACCGTTCTTTTTAAAAGGCACATGTGACGTCGTGCTGTTTGCAGATGACACCTCTTTAATTTTTAAAGTAGATAGGAATAGACACGAATTTAATGAGATAAATGCTGCACTTGTTAAGGTTATGCATTGGTTCTCATCTAATAACTTAGTTTTAAACGCGAAGAAGACCAAATGCGTAAAATTTTCCATGCCTAACGTAAAAAATCTTGGTCCTAATATAATTATTAATAATGAAGTGCTAGACACCGTAGAATCAACAGTGTTTCTGGGAATAACTCTAGATAGTAAACTTTTATGGTCGGCACATATCTCGTGCCTCGCGAGTAAGCTTAGCTCCGCTGCTTACGCCGTTAGGAAGGTAAGACAGATCACTGATGTGGACACAGCTCGTCTTGTTTACTTTAGCTACTTCCACAGCATCATGTCCTATGGCATATTGTTGTGGGGTAAAGCGGCGGATTTAGAAACCATTTTTATTTTACAAAAGCGAGCTGTTAGATCCATTTACCAGCTAGGTTCTCGAGTTAATCTTAGGGAGCGATTTAAGGAGATAGGTATTTTAACTGTAGCGTCTCAATTCATATTTGCAAATATATTATTTATAAGACAAAATATTCACTTATATGCCAAGAACAGTGACATCCATAGTATAAATACGAGAAATAGGCATAAGTTATGTTCTAGATCACGTCGCCTGCATAGGGTACACAATTCATTTGTGGGGCTTGGTATTCGCTTTTACAATAAAATTCCTATTAGTTTGTTAGAGTTGCCCTTTAACTCCTTTAAATGCACAATTAAAAATAAGCTATGTTTAAAAGCTTACTACTCAATTAATGATTATTTAAATGATAAACATTGTTGGTCGCCGTGATAGACACAAGACGGTTCTGTATGGATTTATAACAGTTTTATTCATCCTTATGTTGATAGGCATACATTTCGTATGTAACATTTGTTACCTATTTTTATTTTATTGTTAGTACGATTATACAAATGTAGGTATGGTGTACCTACAAATGTCCAATGAACGATATTTGTTCGGTATTTTTTTTATGTATAATTATATTAATTATAGAATTTAATTATGTATCCACTCATTTTATTGTGATAAGGGACAGTGCAGTAAATCAGTATTTGAGGATTTCCTTTTTTGCTTTATATTTGTTTAAGCCGGCAACAGTTTCGTCATGCTCCCTTAGTTGTCACTGCCTGCGGTGGCGTTTTGGGTCGGGTCTCCTCCTTCCCTCTAATATGGCGAGGGAGGGGATGGCTGACCCTTGCGTCATACTCGTGAACGGGTGCTGCTTGCGGTGACTGGTCGTTCTGTTGACCTTGGATAAGATCAGTGTCTGAACTTTTATATTATATATATTATACTTTTATATTTCTTAGTACCTCAAACACTTGTTTATCTGGCGCGGTCCCTTAATTATATTCAGTATTATTGTAAAGGCAGCGTGCTACTGGGGAGTTTGTTGCGCCGTTTCTTCTCCTCGGCCGAAGCACTTAGGAAGCGGTGAAGGGTGGGCGATTTAGGGTCGGTTCATCTCTGGCGGGGGGCGCGTCGCGTATTGTCGGTCGCTTGGCGCTGGGGCGGACGGATGCGTGGTGGGGCGTTCAGCCTTTCACACTCAACTGATGTTGCGTTAGCGCGTCAGGTGTGGGGGTTGGATGTCTCATTGCGTGTTTGTTTGTTCTAGCGTTGCGCGGCTGGTGGTGCGTGGTGCGCTTCCGCCGGATATGAACCGACCCTTAGGGTGCTGTCTATTTTTGTTTGTATTGTTTGACGTTCGATAAGTGCTACTGTGTAGCCTATATTGAATAAAGAATTTTTGAATTTGAATTATCATACCTTAGTAACCGTAAACAATTAACTGAAATATCCAGAATATGTATAAAGTCTAGACGCGAGGTGAAGCACTTGTCTGAACCCAGAGTTATTAAGTACGGCGTACCGCAAGGCAGTGTGCTAGGGCCTTTACTATTTTTGTTGTAAATAAATGACTTACCACGATGCACTGAGCACCCTATGGTTTTGTTCGCTGACGATAGTACTGCTTTAATTAAATGCACAGACATAAATACTTATGAACAAGATATAAATAACACTCTTAATAACATTGTGGAATGGCTTAACAAAAATAATTTAATAATTAATATACCAAAGACAAACATTATGCATTTTTATCAACGTTTACCACCGCAAGCTTTAAACCTACACTATAACAGTCAAATAGTAAACCAAGTACAAGTTGCGAAATTCCTAGGCATACTCATAGATAGCCAACTAACATGGAAGCCACAAGCAGAGGAAGTATGCAAAAAACTAAGTTCTGCTGCGTATTTACTTTTTAATTTGTCCAGGAAAGTTAACATGCCGACAAAATTACTAGCATATCATGGCATCGATTTTAAGATACGGGATAATATTCTGGGGAAAGTGTTGCTTAAGGGAACAGGTTTTTAAGGCTTAAAAACGCTGTTTAAGGTCAATGTGCAATATGAAAGTCACGGATAGCTGTGAACCTATATTTAAATCCCTAAAATTACTAACTTTTCCATTGCTTTACATTTTAGAAATAGCTGTGTTTGTAAAATTAAATATGCATCTTTTTAATACAGTGTCAGAAAGTAGAAAGGGGCCAATAAGGAGACAATATAAAAATATGTTACGTGTTGGTGGATATAAAACTGCACTGTTAAGAAAAAGTGTTTTAGGCATGGGTCCGGTCATATTCAACAAAATACCAGATGTAATAAAAAATCAAACTATTACCCTTTTTAAAAAGAGGTTGACTATGCTATTAATTAGTAAATGTTATTATTCAGTTTCCGAATTTTTGAGTGATAAATTTTAATCTAATTCTGACATCTACACATATTTCAATTTATTCTATGACATTTTATTTGTAATTTAATCTGTTAAGTCGTAATTTTAGTGTTGTATTTAATCTAATACTGTATTTGAATTTCTTTCAACTATCTTTATTTCTTGACACATCTTTTGAATTGTTATGTTGCTGAAATTGTTAAATTTATTATTCAATTTGTGACTAATTCCTGAAAAATAATAATGTAAGCATGATAATCTTTTGTTGCTGGTGTAATAACTTTTATTAGGCGACTTGAATCTCAAATTTGTGTTTTTTTTGCATGCTTAATTTATGGTAGATTGTATAAGGGTCTCATTATAAACATAACATCTGTATCTTGTACCTACTTTCTGTGCAAATAAAGAACTATTCTATTCTATTCTAAAAAAAAAAACCTCATTACGAATTTTATCCTTCAAAGAGACCCCGAGCATAGCTCGCTCCATAGCCCGCTGTGCGACTTTAAATTTGTGGACTACTCCAACCGTTACTGTCCACGTTTCGGCACCGTAAGTCATAACAGGTGGGACGCACTGGTTGTACACTTTGGTCTTCAGGCATTGCGGTATAGGCAAAGAAAAGACTCGACGAAGTTTGCTAAACGCTGCCCAGCCGAACTGAATTCTCCGATCGATTTCCCGCTCGAAGTTGTTTCTACCAAGCTTGATGACCTGCCCTAGGTAGATATACTCTTGAACAACTTCGAGCATTGATCCTTCGACATATATCGGTCTCGGCCTGACATGTTCATTGAACATGATCTTGGCTTTATCCAAGTTCATGCCAAGACTGACCAGTCGTGAAGCTTCATCTAGGCCATGCAGCATCTTGCTTAGCTGGTCCAGCGACTCTGCTAATATGACGATGTCATCGGCAAATCGAAGGTGCGAGATGTGCTCACCGTTCACATTTATACCCCGTCCAGTCCAATCCAGAGTTTTGAAGACATCCTCAAGCGCGTTGGTGAACAGCTTTGGGGATATAACATCCCCCTGTCTCACCCCCCGACGCAGCTCGATCGGATTTGTCTTACGGTTATGGAGCTGGACAGTCATGGTGGCGGTGTCATATAAGCATCTCAGCGCCTCGATGTAGCGCCAGTCAATACAACATCGTAGCAGAGCATCCAGAACCGCCCAAGTTTCGATGGAGACGAAGGCTTTCTCGTAGTCCACAAAGGCCAAACACAGCGGCTGATTGTACTCTTCGGTTTTCTGCACAATCTGCCGAACAGTATGGATGTGGTCTACGGTGCTAAAGCCTTTTCGAAACCCGGCTTGTTCTGGAGGCTGGAACTCTTCGAGTCTTGTAGCGAGGCGGTTAGTGACTACTCTCGAGAAAATATAGAGTATAAAAATATTAACACATTTAAAAAAATAGAAGATATCCATAACATTAATACCCGTAATAAAAATAAAATTATGGTTACCACAATCCCGTATTAAAATGTTAAATGAAAGTCCATATTATATGGCAATTAAAATATTTAACTAGCTACCAATAGACATAAAAAAACAAGAATATTTATTAGCATTCCAGAGAAAACTAAAAAAAATAATAATCCAGAATTGTTACGGTCAATCTGGGTAACTTAAGCTTTCAGTACAACTTTGACTCACCACTTCCAATTCCGATTAATATTTTTTTTTCTGGCTCTGTACAAAACTTTACGCATAGAAATATTTTTTATTAGATACATAAAGGGCTTCGTTAGAACCCATCTAATGTCATTATTTGATAAATGTTAAAAATCCATAGATATATGTTCAGGCTTGCAGCCTTATAGGATTCTACGCAATTCATCATTTATCATATTGTAATTATAAGAAATCTGTCAGGCGTTTGTCGCCAATCTAGTACATTCCTTGCGGTTCTCATTCACTCGCCACTTGCACCGACCACGCGACCGCGCACCACGCACATAATTATTGTATTTTTATTTTCTATTATACTAAGTTCAAGAAGTCTTGAGTTTTATTTGGCTCCATTGTGTCAAGCGAAGACATAAATTGGTGGCCCATGAGGGGAATCAAGCAAAATATACATTCAAACTAAACCTAAAGTAATAAGTGGGGTCGCCGCGTCGCGTGATCCTAAACGTACGAAGTCGAGAAAAAGGGACTTGAGGATATCAATTGTGCTAAAGACGGGCAGTGGAGCAGCTAAAGCATCACACCGGCAACGGATTCCATAAGATAAGTGTCCTGAATATCCTTTATAATCCTTAAACATAATCCCTACGTAACCCATACCAACATAAATTCCGTTATTTTTTGTATGGTCAAAACTTGTTGCAAATTATTTGTTGGCATAAATACCTGTGTATACATTCAAAATATATTTATTTGCAGCGTATTATAAGACTAAATATCTTAAATAAATTATAGAAATTGATACTTCAACTAGCGATAAAAAAATCTACCCACATTAGAAAATTATAATTACGTATTCATTTCTTTGTTCAATTAACTACTAAATATCATGGTATTTATTGATAACGTTAATTTAACTTGGTTTTAATGATTGTATTCATAGCAAAAGAATAATTTAAGAACCGAGTTTGGTGGCCCATTCAACAAAAACATTTCATCACGTTGCCTTGTTCTGATTTATTCGCCGAACATTCCAGCTGGCCGATACTGCGCAGCGTGGACAACTTATCAAGCATAGTTCTGCTAGCTGATCGGCGGTCGCTAGCGGTTTCCTGCTGCAGCGAGTGTCAACGGAGCGAGGAGCGTAAGCCTTTATATATTATTATTTAATTAACTTACCTTATTCCTCTTGGTTTACATTGCAATTATCTTAGCTTAAGATAAACTTAATTTTATTTTAATTGTAAAATGTCTAATCCTAGCATTTCAGTTGAGAAAGGTATGGGAAAGGAATTAAGGGAGTTAAATGTAAAACGTAGCTCAATTAAAAGACAAATAACAAAAATTAACATTTTATATGCAATGTAAGCCAGCAAAAGGAATTGACTAGCGTTGAATTGGCTGAGTTATCTCTTAAGCTTGGCAAGTTTGAGGCTTTGTCTATGAGGTTTGATGAGTTGCAGACTCAGATAGAAGTTTTAAATTCCGAGAATCTACTAAAAGAAATCGATGAACGGGAGAACATCGAACATGAATTTATTGTCAATATCGCGGCATCTAAAAAGATCATTGACGACCACACCATCGTAGAGGGTCAGCAGAGACGCAAGTCCTGCGTTCATGACTCGAGTGTTCACTGTTCATCTGAATTTAAGGATAATAATGGCATGAGATTTAAATTACCTCAAATACAAATTTCTAAATTTGGCGGTGCATTTTTTCGCTGGCTAGAATTTCATGATACCTACGAAAGTTTAATTCACAATAATACTCATATTTCCGACATTCACAAGTTTCATTATCTGGTATCCTACTTAGAAGGTGAAGCGGCTAGGATTATATCAAACCTAGAAATGTCTTCAGCAAACTATTCGGAGGCGTGGAAGCTTCTCTGTGATCGCTATAACAATAAACGCCTATTGACTAATCACCATCTAAATTCTCTACTTAATGTTCAACCACTTGCGCGGGAATCAGAGAAGTCTCTACGGTTCTTAGTAGATCACATGACAAAAAATTTACGTGCCTTGTCCAGTTTAGGCCAGCCAACGGATAAATGGGACATGCTACTCATTTTCATGTTTACGTCAAAACTGGATAGCCTAACTCTTACTAAGTGGGAAGAACATCGGAACACACTTGAAGATGTGCCTACTCTAAACCAATTTAATAAATTTTTGATTGATCGTGCGGACGTGTTAGAATCTATAAATAGAAACAAATATGACAATACCCCTAAGCATATGCCTACCACGTCACGTAGCCATAACTCCCCTGCCATACCCAAGACTGCACCCTACACTAAATCATTTACTACTAATCTAAAATGTGATAAACCAAACTTGTATTTATGTATTATTTGTGGTGCGAACCACAGGATTTACGACTGTTCTACTTTTAAGTCGAAGAGTGTTCATGATAGACTGGCTGATGTCAAAACATACAAATTGTGCATAAATTGTCTCAGGCAGGGGCATCCGTTAAGCGAGTGTCGTATGGGGCCGTGTCGCGAGTGCAAAAAGAGACATAACACTCTGCTACATGGCACCACAACTGTTACTAACAATGTTCACATTAATGAGTCCGATTCTGAAACATTAGTTCATTGTTCAATACAAGGCCAAAGACAGGTTATATTGTCAACGGCTTTGATTCAAGTATCTAACCCTATCACAAATCAAACAACAGAGGTTCGCGCACTATTAGATTGTGGTAGCCAGTCATCATTTATTACAAAATCGCTAAAAGACAAGCTAGCTCTAAATTCTACACCATTGGACAGTATGGAAAGTAATAGGAATAGGCAATAGCTGTTCTAACCATGTGGTCGAAAGTTGTATCGCTCAAATAAATTCCCTAAATACATCATTTTCTGTGCAGCTGTCATGTCTTGTACTAACTGAACTAACTAACGAGTTGCCTAAAGCTCGCATCAATATCCAGTCTTTAAAGCTACCCGCAAACATTATTCTGGCTGATCCCACTTTCAACAGGCCTTCGAAGGTCGACGTCTTGATTGGGGCAGACATATTTTGGGACATACTAGGAACCGAGCAACGCTCACTCGGTCCCGAAAATCCTAAGCTACTCAGCTCCAAATTAGGGTGGCTAGTATCCGGTCCTGTGTATACTAAAGGGTCTAAACCTAAACTGTCCGGCAATAAGTATATTCAATGCAATCATACTTTCCTTTCACAAAATTCAATAAACGAAGTTGAAAATATGCTTCCTATATTTTGGAATCTTGAAGAGATTCCCCAAAAGGCAATTCTAAGCGAAAATGACAAATACTGCGAACATCATTTTTTATCGAATACTATTAGGCTAGCTAATGGCAGGTTTCGTGTAAAGCTGCCCTTGATAGACACACCCGATTGTTTAGGTGATACCTATGCACTTGCTAAAAAACGTTTCCTCAGCTTGGAGAAACGATTCAAGCGAAATCCAAGTATAAAGTTAGATTATTCAAAATTCATATCCGAGTACGAAGCTTTAGGGCATCTATCTGAAACTCATGTCAAACCTGACTTATCGTATTTTTTATGTCATCATGCTGTTCTGAAGGAAACCAGTGAGTCCACTAAACTCAGGGTAGTTTTTGACGGATCAGCACCATCATCGTCCGGTTATTCATTGAACGATATTTTATTGTCAGGACCTAACATTCAAGATTCACTGTTTTCAATTCTTATTAGAGCTAGACAATACAAATACTTGTTAACAGGCGATATCGAAAAGATGTACCGTCAGGTAGAAGTTACCGAGAGTGATCGAAACTTGCAACTTATATTGTGGAGAAATGAAGAGTCGCAGCCCTTAAGAATATTAAAACTAAATACTCTAACGTATGGTACTGCAAGTGCTAGTTTTTTAAGTACTAGATGTATATTTCAACTTGGAGAGGAGTGCGACCATGAACTTATAAAAAAATATACTTAAATCCGACTGGTACGTCGACGATTTAATCACAGGCAGTGATCATGAAGATCAACTGCGATACATACTAAAATCAGTGTCGGACGTATTAAGTTCTGCATGTTTTCACTTAAGAAAATTTAAAAGTAATTTAGCTTCTCTATTTTTTGGTTCAACAGTTATGAGTAATGAAGAAAACTTAACTTTCAGTGAATCCTCCAGTACCCTAGGGTTAGGTTGGATTCCGACTAGTGATATGTTACATTTTCCCACTAAAAATATCCCACACAATTTACCTATCACCAAAAGATTTATAATGTCACAAGCTTTTAAAATATTTGACCCGTTAGGTCTTTTAAGTCCATTCGTTATACAGCCTAAGCTATTACTGCAAAAATTATGACTTCAAAAATTAGACTGGGACGAACCTGTCCCACGAGATATTGAACAGAATTGGAATTTATTTCACAAAAACGTATTACATCTCCAAAATTTACGTATTCCTAGATTAGTTTTGTGTAACGATTCCATTAATATAGAATTGCATTCGTTTTCTGATGCATCTCAGCACGCTTACGGTGCGTGTATTTATATGCGATCAATAGATAACAAAGACAAGGTCATTGTGCGATTACTTTGCGCGAAATCGAAGGTCGCACCCGTGAAACTCACTACAATACCGCGTCTCGAGCTTTCTGCTGCTCTGCTTGCGGCCCGATTGTGTAAGTCAGTCACAGATACACTAAGATATACACCAACCCGTGTAATTCACTGGTGTGACTCAAGCATCGTATTAGCCTGGATACGCACTGACCCTAAGAAACTAAAGACGTTTGTAGCCAACCGAATTATCGAAATTAATGATTTGTCGGATTCGTCATCATGGCGTTACGTCCCAACTTCAACCAATCCAGCTGACATGATTTCGCGGGGCGTAGATGCAGGTCAATTAGTATCTAAGGACTTATGGTGGTATGGCCCAGAATATTTGTCAAAGGACCAGTCCGAATAGCCCGTTCTGAATGTGAATAAAGGCGAATTTGAAACATTACTTGAAACCAAATCCAACGCAGTCACAATTTCCGAATCCATCATTAGCTTTGAATCATTTTCCAAATTAAACAAATTACAGAGATCATTTGCTTATGTAAAAAGATTTATCCATAATGTAAAACAACCAAAAAATAAAGTTTTAGGTAGCTTATCGTTACAAGAATTGAATGATTCATTTTTTACATTGTGTGCTGTTTCGCAACGTCAATCATTTACTACTGAGTATGACTGTTTGGTTAAAAACAAACCTTTACATACCAAGTCCAAATTATTATCACTATCACCATTCTTTGATAAAGAAAATAACATAATGCGAGTAGGTGGAAGAATTGATGCATCCAGTTATGCTTATGAAAAGAAGCATCCTGTCTTGCTCCATTCTTCTCATCACCTTACGAGGTTATTATTTGAGCGAGAGCACCTGCGCAATATGCAAGCTGGTCCTCAGCTACTCTTGGCTATAGTTAGAGAAACTGTTTGGCCAGTCAGTGGCAGACGTCTCGCTAGGCGCGTTGTCAACAACTGCGTGCGTTGTAGACGTATGGCAGGCAAGACTTTATGTCCAAAAATGGGCAATCTCCCAGCCCAGAGAATAACACCAGATTATCCATTTAAATCCGTTGGTCTGGACTATGCTGGACCATTCCATATTTTGAATCGCAAAGGCCGTGGTAGTAGATTAATAAAATGTTATTTATGCTTATTTATCTGCTTACGTTATAAATGTGTACATTTAGAAGTAGTCAGTGACCTAACAGAAGACGCATTTCTGATGACACTTCGAAGGTTTATAGCCCGCAGAGGTAAGCCAGCGGAAATATATTCCGACAATGGTCGAAATTTTGTCGCTGCTGCTAAGGAGATCGGTAGTTTTTTAAAGAATAATACTGAACAGCTATCTGACTTTGCGACACAGGAAGGAATAAGGTTTGTTTTCACTCCGGCTTACGCTCCTCACTTCGGAGGCATTTAGGAGGCGGGTTTAAAATCCGCCAAGTTTCATATTAAGCGTGTAGTTGCAAATAGTCATTTGACATTCGAAGAATTGTCAACATTGTTTGCACAAGTGGAGGCCATACTAAATAGCCGTCCCTTGGTGTCCATTATCATCCTCTCCTAATGATCTCCTCCCTCTCTCCCCAGGACACTTCCTTATCGGACAACCGTTGACTGCGCTGCCGACTCCGAATCTACTGAATGCTAAAGAGACTCAATTGCGACGATATGCTCGCCTTGAAAGAATACGCCAGCACTTTTGGGATAGATGGCAGAGAGAATATATTGGAGAACTACAGCAGAGAACAAAATGGAAAACCAACACTGCCAAACTCAAAATCGGCGACATGGTGCTAATCCATGAAGATCATGTACCACCCATGAATTGGCGTCTTGGAAGAGTCAACCGTTTATTCCCCGGTCCAGATGGGGTATCTAGAGTAGCTGAGCTAAACACGACGAGGGGTACCATCCGAAGACCACTGACTCGTCTGTGCCCACTGGCGGCAGAAGATCTTCAATGTTGAAAGTATCCACTCTTTCAACGAGGCGGGAAGATGTTCAGGCTTGCAGCCTTATAGGATTCTACGCAATTCATCATTTATCATATTGTAATTATAAGAAATCTGTCAGGCGTTTGTCGCCAATCTAGTACATTCCTTGCGGTTCTCATTCAGTCGCCGACTTCACGTCACTTGCACCGACCACGCGACCGCGCACCACGCACATAATTATTGTATTTTTATTTTCTATTATACTAAGTTCAAGAAGTCTTGAGTTTTATTTGGCTCCATTGTGTCAAGCGAAGACAATATAAAATAAAAACGGCGGGCAGTGCGCAACGTCTTTTTAAAAGTACTTAAAAAACTTTGTTGCTTTGCGATTCTTAGACGCTGAATAAAGGTGAGTTTCAGTTCAGACAATAAATTAAACTTTAGAAACTTAAATCAAATTAAAATGTTCGCAATATTTTTAGGAATATTGTTAATATTACCAAAATTGTGCATCGGGTCCTTTAGAACTATCAAATCCGGGTAACTTTGACTCGGGTCAAAGTTACACTGATAGTTTGAACTAACTCCACTAAAGTACTGGGGAAACTCAAATATTTTTTGTTTTAAAGGTAAACTTACATTAACATGGCGCGAAAAAAGTAGGTAAAAAAAAATTCTATACATTACATCATTATAATACATTTCGATGGTAAAAAGCTTAAAATATCGCTCATGCAGAAGGCGATGGAGGGTTGAAAGCTGCCTAATAAGCCTGATATTATGCGCTGTTTCAAAAAAAATGTCGTGAAATATTTGCCTACTACTAAAGTGACCAGAAGAAAGATTTTTTTTATCATTCATGATGATTTTCTTTGTATGGAATGGGGAGAGTAAGGCTGGTAAAAAGCTGATTTTGTTATTTTAATTTTGAATTTTCATGTTATTTTTTACGATTGATTAGGATTTGTTAACTTAGTTTTGTTATTAATAAACAATTTAAAAGACTTATAAGACTGATTAGATCTTAATAAGTTCTAAAAACCCGACTCCTTTTAAAAACTAGTGATTTCCCTAACTGCGCACTTTATTTTTCATGTTTTCAACCGTAAACCTTTGAGAAAAAAAATAAAAATTGTTTCTAATGTTAGTTTGTTTCATATTATGGCATAAAAAGAAGCTTAAGTCTCACCTGTAGGTGTTTCTACCTTTTTTTCTGTTAAATCGGGTTACCGGCAGCCAGGATTGATGGTTTTGTTGAATATTAATGTATTTCTTGATAATTTCAATATTTTTGTCACTGTATTAGTTTTGTGGCCGTTTGCACTCTGTTCTGGATTTTGAATGAATGGTTCACCCACGCACCACCGCGCCGTTTGCTCGATTGTGGCGCTAGCGTCGTGCGTACTTTTCTGTGTTTGCCGCGCTTCCGCTGGTTTTTGAAATTTATGATTTATAACAGCGCGGGAATATTCAAATCACAACATTTTAATGACAGCGCGGTAACATGCCCCCGGCCTTGGAAGCTGGAACTGCTTGCAACGAAGTAATAATTGATTGATTGAAGATTGATTTATAATTGATACGATTGGTTGAAGATTGATTAGTGATTGAATGGGTTACGCCTTCTCGTCATCATTCACTTGCGGGAATAATGGAAAAATTTTAGTGAACGCTCTCTTTATCAACCCGGACGCTGTTTTTATGTTGGCCACGCGGGAAACGCCATCTTTGCCAGGAAAAGTTTCTATCACTCTCCCAAGTCGCCATTTTAGCGGGGGAAGATTATCTTCTTTTATTAATACCATTGTGTTTGGCAATATCTCTTCTTTCCTTGACTTCCATTTTGTTCTAGTTTGCAGCTCCGCCACATACTCTTTGGACCACCTTTTCCAAAAATGTTGTCGCATTTGTTCGGTGCGGTCATACCGAGACAAGCGGCGTGAATCAATGTTGGTAATGTCTGGACTGGCAGGTGCGGTGAGGGGCCGGCCAATCAGAAAGGAGGAAGGACAGAGAGGGAGTAGGTCATCTGGATCCGTAGACATTGGATACATAGGGCGTGAGTTAAGGACTGCCTCTATCTGCGATAACACTGTGCTGAGCTCCTCATATGTCAAACGGGCATTACCTACGTAAATGAAATTTGCAGGACTTCACTCCCGCCTCCCATAGTCCCCCAAAATGCGGCGTATAAGGTGGTATAAAGCGGAATTTAATATTGTTATCAGCTGCGAATTCTATTATAGTATTATTATTATTATTATTCAAAAATTGCGAGAACTCTTTCATAGCCCCTACAAAGTTCTTTCCATTATCGGAGAATATTTCCGACGGTTTACCCCGGCGCGCGGCGGGAAATAAACCTTTTTAATGCGAGTATATATGCGTCGGTTGTTAGACTTGATACAAGTTCTAAATGAACTGCGCGAGTAGAGAAGCACACGAATAAACAAATGTAACATTTTTCTAATTTAGCACCTCTTCCTTTGCGGTTTAGAATAAACAGCGGCCCAGCATAGTCCACACAACAAATTAAAAATGGATAGCCCGGATGCAACCTTTCGGCAGGTAAATCGCCCATTTGCACATCAAGGGTATTGCCTTTAACGCGTGTGCAAGTAACGCAATGATGTACAACATACCTAGCTAGGTTACGACCACGGAGAGGCCACCAACTTTCGCGGATTGTTGCTAAAAGTGATTGAGGACCAGCATGAAGTTGTTGCTTATGTTCATGTTGAAAGAGGAGACGTGTGAATGTATGCTTACTACATAGCAATACTGGATGTTTTTTATTACAGGAAAAATTTAAAGAATTATTTAGGCGACCGCCAACCCTAAGAACATCATCATTATCTACAAATATATTAAGACCGGAAATGGTACGTTTTAATGTGGAATTTTTCTTTAAAAAAGACTCATTGAAATCTGGAAACGATTGCTTTTGAGAAAGCCGTGTTAAAATTAAAATAGATTTACTTAATTCTTCAACTAAAAGCGGCCCGTATTTGCGGTTTGTTTTTATTTTTATACGAGAATTTTCAATAAAGCGTAACATGTAAGCACACTCTCTTTTCATGTGGTTAAAAGAAGAAAATCTCTCAAATGGAAACGTATAATTATTTTGACAAACTAATAGCGTAGTATTTAATTTAATATCTGGCAACTCTGAAACGTCTAAATTTTTACAATCATATTCATGATCGAAATTACATATAGGTTTATGTAAGAACTCCGGACCGCGCCACCAAATATCAGCCGTGCACAATGCGTCGAGCGTAAGCCCACGTGACACTAAATCAGCTGGGTTCGATTTGCTGCCGACATGATACCATGGTAAGCTACCGGTAAGTTCATTGATCTGGGCTACTCTATTTTGTACGAAAGTTTTTAAAGAATTGGGAGACATACGGAGCCATCCCAACACTATTGTTGAATCCGACCAAAAATAAATATTATTAAAATTTAATCGAAGTGAACTAATAATTTTAGTATACAGTTTAGCGCCTAATAAAGCACCGCACAATTCTAAACGCGGTATGGTTATAGGCTTGACCGGCGCGACCTTGGACTTAGCGCATAATAACTTAACCGATACATTGGAATCATCCGAGTAGGTACGAACATAAGCGCACGCACCGTATGCGAGCTGTGATGCGTCGGTGAATATATGAAGTTCACAACGCGAATGATCTTGTTCACTATCTAGAACATGACGCGGTATACGTAAATTTTCTAAACGACTTAATGTCTTAACGAACTTTATCCATCTGTCAAAAATCTCATGCGGGACTGGGTCGTCCCACCCTTAACAACCATAATTTTTGTAGAAGTATTTTTGCGATTAATATAGTAGGAGCTAATAAACCTAGCGGATCATAAACTTGTGAAATGGCGGATAACATTATGCGTTTACTTACGTGAGTTGTAGGCATTTCTAACTTGGTCGTGTAATGTAATTCATCTGTATTGGCCATGTAACCTAAACCTAGCGTTTTATTCTGACAGGTATCGCCTAAAGGTAAATTTTTCGATGAATTTAAACCTGTTAAGTCAAAGTTAAATAACCATTTCCTTAAGGAAAAACAACCGGATTTTAAAACTTCAGAAACTTTATTACAAATGTTTAACAACTCATGTTTATCATTATAACTTAAAATCAAATCATCTACATAAAAATCTTTACTTATGATATTCGCGGTTAAATCATCCGAGCACTCGGTTGCCAACTGTTGTAAACAACGCATGCTCAAGTATGGCGCGGACGCCGTGCCATACGTCACAGTATTAAGCCGGTATACACCGAGCGCTACGTTTGGATTTTCCCTCCACAAAATAAGTTGTAACTGTTGTTGATCGGGTTGAATTAAGATTTGTCTGTACATTTTTTCAACGTCTGCACAGGCAATATATTTGTACTGGCGGAATCTTAACAGAATGCATAAAATATCGTTTTGTAATGCGGGACCGATTAATTGTATGTCATTTAGAGACTTACCAGATGTAGTTTTAGCGCTTGCATCGAAAACGACACGTAATTTTGTTGTAGTACTAGAGTCTCTAAACACACCATGATGCGGTAAAAAATAATGCGGAATTGAGTAAGTATTTATTTTTGTCATGTGACCGAGCTCTATGTACTCACGCATAAAGTCGACGTATAGTTGCCTATAGCTCGGTGTGCACCGACCTAACTTGCGCTCGAGTGCATGGAACCGGTTTTCTGCGAGTTTGTATGAATCTCCTAATTGTTCGGCAGATTCGCGTAATGGGATACGTACCGAAAAACGGCCTAGCTCATCGCGTTTTGTAGTTGACATAAATAAATCTTCGCATGCGAGTTCATCTTTTGTCATATTATTTGATTAAGAAACAATTTCTTCTAATTCCCAAAACTTGCGTAATTGACTATCTAAGTCTGTAGTATGTGTAAAATATTACACTGAACTCGATTAATTATTTATTTATTTATAATTATTAAATACAAAGAATAGACTTATGTTAAACATTGGTCCACAAAACTGTTTTGAACAGTTTGACTGTGGACGCCTGTTGAGTCTCTCAAAGTAACGTAAAAATATATAGGTTTATAAGTTTATATATATATATCTAGGTAATTATGTATTTATATTATCTAAAAGGTAGTTTTTTAATAACTTTTTGAATATGTTTTTATTAGTTTCCTTCCTGATGTCCACAGGCAAACTGTTCAATACATATGGTAACCGTTTTCTTAGGGTCCTATCCCCATAATAATTAGTTATTCTAGGTACATCAAATTTACTATTAGTTTTAGACCTGGTGCCATGTGGATGGGATACAAGGGATAGTTTATGCACTTGATTGCCATGTTGATTTAATAACAATAAGTATTTATATTTTAGACTAGCAGGCAGAATTTTGCAAATTTTAAATAATTCGTAATAATTATTTTTACAGCGGCTTTTAGTATTATTATTTACAAGGAGTTTTAAAAATCTAATTTGTATTAATTCTATTTTTTTAATATATGTTTTAAAAGTGGAGCCATAGCAATCAAGAGCATAAGATATAATAGAATCTATTAAGGAATTGTATAACAATTTCAAAGTGCAAATAGGTACCTTGAAACTAAGGTGGTAAAATTTCCCAAGTAAGATTCTTAATTTGTCACATATATAATCTACATGAAGCGTCCAGGAGAAGTTTTCATCAATTTTCATTCCAAGGTAAGTAACACATTTAACTTGTTCTATAGGTTTACAATTGCAATTAATATTATTGTTATGATAGCACGAAAAGCTGTGAGTAAATATTGGAGTTAATGAACCAGAAGGGCATAAGTAAGGTGAGTGTATAATAATAAGTTTAGTTTTATCAGTATTTAGAACGATTCCATTATCATGGGACCATTTAACCACAGCATCTACATCTCTTTGCACTAAGTTACAGGATTCAGCGAGGTCAGTGCCGGCGCGAAGTGTGCACAGATCATCAGCGAACATATACGCGGAACAGTGATTTAATACTCCAGGTAAGCTATTAACATGCATGAGATAGCATATAGGTCCACATCCCGATCCCTGCGGCACCCCAAAACGGACATCTGTCTCATCGCTGCAACTCGCACCTACTTTAACTTGGAAAGAGCGCGCAGTGAGATAGTCACTGAACCATTTGTTCAGTGGCTCACTCACCCCGCACTCCTCCATTGCATTTAACAGTGTATTAAATTCTAAGGTATCAAACGCCTTTTTAAAATCATAAAAAATAGCAATTATAAACTTTTTCTCCGACAAGTGAGTATTAATTTCATCAGTGAATCTAGTTAACAGGGTATTTGTACTTTTATTTCTTTGAAAACCGTGTTGACAACTATGTAATATTCTATTATTTTGAAGGTACGATCCAATTTGGTTTACTATACATTTTTCTATTATTTTGTCTACACTTGATAGTATAGCTATTGGTCTATAATTAGTATACAATTGACTATTATCTTTTTTATAGATGGGACGAATGATGGTTTTTTTTTAGAATACTTGGAAATTTATAATTACTTACAGATAAGTTGATTAATTTGGCTATAATAGGGCCAAATTAATCAAAAAAATGCGCGAGTATTTGTTATGAATAGTGCCTGATACGACCCAACCTAATTTTGTGTTTTGTAAGTAGGGTCCCGTAACAAGACGAATTAATCCCTCATTGAGGAGATCCCAAAATGTATCCGCTCCGATTAATAAATCTATTTTGCAAGACGAATAAAAGTTAGGATCAGCGAGTTTTATGTTATTCGGAATACATAATGTATCGATATTATTGCGGATTGATGGCAATGTTGCCGTTATGCAAGGTAAAACAAGACAATTTAAATACGTACGGAATTCACTTGTTTTGGATCGTAAATGTACCTTGCATGAATGAGTAGACTGCGTAACGGAATTACCTACTCCTGTGACGTGTACAGTGGACTGTATAGGACGAATACGTAATTTATCGCATAAGGATTTTGTTATGAAAGAATGTTGACTACCATTATCTAGAATGGCGCGAATTGTATGAAATTTATTGTTATTATCTGCGATTTAAACTAATGCGGTTGAAAGTAAAACGGATTCTTTTGCGTATATGTACTCTGTGTCAACCTCGCACGTATTTGTTGAACTAGAGTGTAGCGATGTACTCTTTGCGGAACTCGTCGCTTTTGGCGCGCTGTCTGACGACGTTGTCGGTGCAGCTCGCGGCCCTACTGACGATGACGATGCGCTGCTGTTGTCGCAGCACTCGCTGTGCAGTAACGAATTATGTTTGCGGTTACATTGCCTACACGGACCGAGCCAACAGTCCGACACAGTGTGCCCTGCGCGCATGCAATTTTTACAAAGATTGTTTTCAATAATAAACCTTAACCTATCCTTAACAGAAAGTTCAATGAACTTTGTACACGAATAAAGAGGATGATTCTCCTTGCACATAGTGCATTTAAAGCGCTTTGAATTAAAATAAGGTTTTTGCGGTTTATTTGAATTATAAGGACGTGTGGTTAGGTAGCTATGCGTATTAATGTGATTCGACGAATTTCTCTTAACTGAACCGTCACCTGTTTGGTTCGGATTATGCGTAATTTTAATAGTTTCCAACATGTCGGCTCTATCCGTAAGAAATTTGACTAAATCTTTTAATGTGATTTTGTCGCTTTGCGGTTTTAAACTAGACAGAGTACCTTTGTGTTCTTCCCACTCCCGTTCGGTCGATGGGTCTAACTTGGAAACTATTAAATAAATAATAAGTATGTCCCAACTGTCGGTGGGCTCACCTAGACTTTGAAGCGCGCGAATATTCTTCAAAATGGCGTCTATTAATTTGCGGATTAAGGATGACGATTCTTTATTAAGAGATTGAACAGAGAATAAGGCCTTTACGTGATTGTGCACCAGTAATCTATTGTTATTGTACCTATTTTCGAGTAAACCCCAGGCTATAGAATAGTTTTCAGACGTGAATTGTAACGACTTAATTATTTGAATAGCACTACCGCTAAGTGCCGAGCGTAAATAATGAAATTTTTGTATTTCGTCAATATTGTTCGATTTATGGATTAAAGACGTGTATGTATCCCTAAACTCGAGCCACTGCTCAAACGACCCATCAAAGGAAGGTAAACTGATGGTTGGCAACTTGATAGAAGACGCTTTATTGTCACTCGCGTGCTTCTCCACTACGTCGGCAGTACGAGTTTGAAATAAACATTTTGCTTTAGCGATGTATTCGTAAAAAAGATTTTCAAAGAGTTCGCGTTCGACTAATTCTTTTTCAAGGTCTTGCGATTGCAACTCAATATCGTCTTGAAATCTATTAAATTGAACTAGTAATGTATCGGCTTTGCTGCAGCGTTCTTCTAAGGCTAACTTTTGCTCGCGGGTTAGTTCCGTGCCGTCTAACGACTGCACGTGTTTGACGAATAACGTAAATTTACCTTTGACTAAACCGCGCTTTTTAACTAAATCTTTAAAAATATCGTCAGCCGGCATTTTGGGAGAATAATAAAGACAAAAGAAAAGCACTTACAGGGGCGCTGCACTGGTTCTGGCGCAAAGTAGGTATGAACGCACGTGGCGTGCGTAGGTACGCCGCGCCGCGATCTCGACGAAAAGCTAGTATTTCAGCACAATATTAACACAGACAAGCACTGGGATAGGTTTAAGTATAGATTCTGATGGCCAGACCCTTTTGCGATGATCTTCTTGGCGATTCTTGGCTGCCCGGCTCCGCTGCGAACCGCTTCGATCCGGCTCGAAGGACCAAATTATGTAGGTGTTTCTACCTTTTTTTCTGTTAAATCGGGTTACCGGCAGCCAGGATTGATGGTTTTGTTGAATATTAATGTATTTCTTGATAATTTCAATATTTTTGTCACTGTATTAGTTTTGTGGCCGTTTGCACTCTGTTCTGGATTTCGAATGAATGGTTCACCCACGCACCACCGCGCCGTTTGCTCGATTGTGGCGCTAGCGTCGTGCGTACTTTTCTGTGTTTGCCACGCTTCCGCTGGTTTTTGAAATTTATGATTTATAACAGCGCGGGAATATTCAAATCACAACATTTTAATGACAGCGCGGTAACATCACCAAATATAACAAAACCTAATTTAAAACAGCAAAATCCGTATCATTAAATGTGTGAGGTAATGTTACCCAAGTCACCGTATAACTTTGCCTCGTCGAATTTTCAATGATTATAAAGCTGTAGTTTAAAAAAAAGATTTAATTTTTTTATTTCTTAAAAATAGGCATTGTAAAGCCACTAAAAACATTTATTTCACAGTAGTTTGGTTAAGAATTCTATACGTAATTTAAAAAAAAGCTCATAAAGTGGGTTAAAGTTACCCAACATGATGGTACTACTCCATAAAAGAATATTTTGAAAGTAAGAATATTCAAACTACATAAATAGGAATAATAAACGACTAAATAATCATTAATAGAGTAACAAACAAATGAATACATAAACTTTATAAATATTATTATAATACAAATATATTTCTTCTTTTATATCCCTTTTGTAGTTATGTGTAAACCAATACCTAACTATAAGTACTTAGAATAAACCCTTTTTTTGCTAGTTAATAAGTATGTAAATTATATAGAGTAATTAAATTAGATAAAACCAAAAAGTGTTGTTATAACTGTAAAGGATAAATAGAATTTATTTGATGTTAATTGTTTTAGAATTATTGCTAGATATTTATAACAGGTATTAATTATATTGCTATGCTTGCAAAAGGCAACTAAGTAAAAAGTCCTACATATTTTTATAACATCTAATGTACACTTAGTATGCAATAAAACTTTTGACTTTTGAGTTTCTTTGGGAAAGCTGTTTGTAATCATCAGTACAATTACGTGTTTACATATCGGACACTAATTACCAGTCACCCTGTATAGTAAACTACCAGATAAATTTAAAGAATTAAAAAATTAATATGTTTAAGAAAAAACTTACAGCGTGGCTAGCAGAAAAATGTTTATATACTTTAAAAGAATTTATGGCATTTAAAGAACTGATGTAAATATTTAATATTGAAATTATTTTATCTAACTATTGACATTGCAAACCACTGATTATATTATCTATCTTGCCGATTATATCTTAAAAATTACCTAATGTATAACATTGATAACATAACATATCATCACGCCTGTATCCCCGAAGGGGTAGGCAGAGGTGTACCAATGTACATACACCCACAGTTCGCCGATATGTAGATATAACATTGATTCTATCCATAATTGATGACTTAAATAAAATTACAAATCGACTATATCAAATTAATAAATATGTCGGGAGAGGACAGTCTACATCATAATTAGCACTCATTTTGGGCTACTTAACTGTAGGCGTCTGTGGGTAGTGTTGGATAAAGAAAACACACTTGTACACTGAATCAAGTAGGTTATAATTACGATTTGATATTAACACACACTCTAGACACACTCTTATAACTACGTAGATACGTATCGCAGAACGCGAGATGGTTCAGTAATCCGCTCGCGCCGCTTGCCAACCGAGAACTGTCATCCTGACACGCCGGCGCGCGCGCCACCAACTCCATCGAGCGCCACCAGATGGCGCTGGCGTACCGGATACGATGCAATTGCAACACGGCCATCCTGCTTGCACACGTCCTCGTGGGTTAGCTAATCTGCAAAACAAATAGTCCACGAGAGAATATTGTTCCACTCGGTCACTCCTGACCAAATTCTAAAGTAACTATGTCGTCGAAAATAAGGAAATTTAAAAACTCTGTTTAAAAGCTCTGTTTCAAATCTTACTTTTTAATAAAATCAAAGTTGATAAAATTAAAAATCGAAAATACGACAATGACTACCCTAGGCCATGTACCATAATCATTCGAATCAACCTTTACAACTGTATTGCAAAACAAGCTGCCAATCTTACAGGAACATTCGAGTAAAACCTCTAACGCCACGGCTCTCCAGCCGACCAGCAATCTCATTGCTCTCACACATCCAGCGCATGGATCAAAACTTCTGTACGCATATCCATCTAGTGGATCGCCCGTGTGCATCACCCACTGACTACACACTACGGTCCCTTCAGACCCCGACCTCCGCCAGAGTTAAACGCGCGTCGCGCACCCACGGACTACTTAAGTTGCCTCAAGAGACACCGATTTCTACCGGGCTACGACTACGTAATAACCACTGGTACGGTCGAACACAATACGGCTGATAGAATGCTTTACTTGACTTTCTACCACAACTTAATCAGAATCCTCGTCAACATCAACTGGTACATGCCCCACCGGCATCTTCCTCAGCCTATCATGTGCATATTTGTAAGTACGCTTAGAATTTAAAGATTTCAATGTATAACGATCACCACCCAAAATCTCTATCACTTTAAATTTTGGATCTAAATTTAATTGATTTCGTTCTCCATTTTCTAATAACACAAAATCGCCAATCTCAAAATTGTGAATTTTCGCCTTTGTTTTGTCAAATCGGGTCTTATCATATTCCGCACACTTTTTAATATTTTCTGACGCGCGCTCGCGAATTTCCTCTATATCTACCTCGGTCTCTAGCTCGCTACACATCAACGATAATGGTCTCGCAACTTTTCCTATTAAAAGCTCCAGAGGGGAAGCTTTTGTAACTCGATTCATGGTACAATTTAAAGCAAGTTGAACATCACCTATACAGTCCTGCCACGATTTGTTATCACTAGTCTCTATAGCAGTTAGCATCGACTTTAGGACACTCATGACTCGCTCTACCTGCCCATTAGCACGAGACAAACCTGTCGCTATCAGATGCAAGTCGATATGCAAATCTAATGCTCATGCAAAACTCGCGAAACTCTCTACTGGCGAAACAACGTCCTTGATCCGCTATTATGCGAGCCGGAGCACCAAAGAGCGTTACGCTTTGAGTCACCGCATGAATACTACTCTTTGAGTCAATATTTGACGTATGGTAGAGCAGTACGTACTTCGTGAACGTATCGATTAACGCGAAAATGTATTCTTTCTTATCGTTCTTCCCGCTAAGCTTTCCCGTCGCGTCTATATGAACCGTGTGTCACGGGGTCGTTACCTTAGGTATCGGGTGTAATTCGGCTTGGACTTTACCGGAATGAGACTTCGCGACTTTACAAGTAACACAGCTATCTACAAATTTTCTAACGTACTGAGACATTCCGGGGAACCAATAATAATCGAAAAGCTTTTCAGTCGTCTTTTCAGCGCCAAGGTGAACGATAGAGTCATGAAAATTATTGATTACCGACCATCGGAGAGCACGAGGTAAATACGGTAAGCATTTTGACCTACCGTTGCGCTGTATCTTACGATGAAGGACGCCTGAACGTAGAACATAAGACTTGGCTAATTGCTCATCCAGCTGATTCTTCCTTTAAATCGCTTATGATTTTTGAAATCTCAACATCGCGTTGTTGTTCGGCTTGAAGCCAATTGGGTGATAGTTCAGTAACATTTACGCGTTTTGGGCTTACACGGGACTCTATGGATTTTTAGTCAAGCGATAGAGGGTTTCGTGAAAAGAAATCTACATGCGACATACGTTTCCCCTCCCTATAAGTTACGTCAAAATCAAAAGACTGAAGAAAAGCCCACCATCTAAGCGCCCGGGGTGTCAGTTACTGCTTCGTTTGGGAAGATTATAAAGAGTTGCAGTCCGTTACGACGGTAAACTTTCTGCCATGAAGATATTGTATTGGTTTCTTAGGTTTACGCGAATGTTAGACATTGAATAAAACTACTTTTTACGCATTTTTTTCGCGGTTTATATTTAGATTTTAGGTCCCGACGTTTCGACACCTTTGCAGGTATCATGGTCACGGGTAGACTGAGATGGCGTTCGTCTTGACAGTGGATGTTGCTCGTTCTACCTTCATATTTTAACTAATTATTTGAGTTCCGACCTACGCAATATGAGATCACTGTGTATTGATGTCTTGCAGCGCTGCTCTTGGGTTTGGCCTTGAGTTTATGTATTATTGGGTCCCAAGTAGGTGATATCTTCCAGCCATATTCTCTATTGAAATTAGGGTGTTTTTTAATCTCAATAGCCTCGCGAAACATCCTAGGTAGGAATTTGGGTTCTTTAGCGAGGATCTGTGGTTGGTCAAATCTAATATAATGGCTGGAGCCTTCAGCATGTTCGGCGACTGCAGACTTCGTTGAGCGGCGGTGTTTTACGTCAGCGATATGTTCTTTAACGCGGGTCCCTATGCTTCGTTTAGTTTGACCGATGTAAGAGAGGCCGCAGTCACAATCTAGTTTATAAACTTGTAGAGGTATGTGACACTTGACAGGTGGTAAGGACTGGCTAATCTTCTTGGGCGGCTTGAAGTATGTTTTGATTGAAGCTCGTTTTAGGATGTAGCCAATCTTGTCTGTGACACTTCTGACGTATGGTAGTACAGCAGGTAAACGATCAACTGTGGCTGGCTTCACTCGGTTTCTGTGACGTGGCCGTGGAATTTGGAGCTTGTTGTCTCGCAGTACTTGCTTGACATTTTGAAGCTCCGCGGCAAGGTGTCTGTCATCACAGAGTCCGTGTGCTCTCTGAAACAAAGATTTTCCCACGGTAGCTAACTGTTTAGGGTGGTGGTGAGATTCACCGTTTAGGTACCTATCTGTATGGGTCTTTTTGCGATACACAGTTTGACTTATTGTCTGATCAGGATTACGTTTGACTAATATGTCTAAGAAGGCAAGAGATTTATTATCCTCCAACTCCATAGTGAATTGAATTTTGTGATTGATGGAGTTGAGATGTTTTCAGAAAGCATTTACTTGATTGGATGGTAAAATTTTGAAAGTGTCATCTACGTACCGTTTATAAAACCTGGGAGTGAAAGGAGCTGTTTTTAAGGCTGTCTCCTCGAAGTCTTCCATGAATATATCTGCAACTACAGGGGATACAGGCGAGTCCATCGCTACACCATCTATTTGTACATAGAAATTATTGTTCCACAGCAGGTAGCCAGATGTGAGGCAGTGTTCAAGGAGTTCTGCATATTCTAGAGGTAAGTTATTCTCTGCTAGCTTCTTGGAAACAATTTCAGTACAATACTTAACTGGTAGGCATGTAAACAAGGATTGTACATCGAAACTAACCATTACTTCATTGTCATGTAGACGTAGATGTTTTGACAAAGTGGTAGGAATCCTTCACAAACGCTGTCGTCTTGCCTCTGAGTGGTGAGAGTATTCTCACAACGTGTTGAGCCAATCTGTAGGTTGGTGTGTCGATTTGGCTGACAATAGGACGTAGCGGGGCGTTTGGTTTGTGTATCTTCGGTAACCCATACAGTTTAGGTGGTTTCGCGCATGTAGGTATTAAGTACGTGACATCTAGACTTAATGCTTCGGAGTGTTTCTTAACCTAGGTGGTGGTAGTTGTTAAAACCTTTTTGGTAAGATTAGTTTTCACTGGTTTATATTTACTTGCGTCCGACAATAGATCTTGTATTTTAGCATTGTAGTCCGATGTATCCATGATAACCGTAGCGTTTCCTTTATCTGCACGGAGTATAGTTACATCTTGTCTGTTCTTGAGGTTCTTTAAAGCGAGATATTGAGCTTTAGGGAGGTTTGGTTTGGGCACTACACATCTACGTAAGACAGATGATATATCTTGGCGTATAGCCTCCAAATCTTCCTTCCTCACGTTGTTATTGAACAGGCAAGTCTCAACATTGCAAATAATATCTTCGTACGGTATCCTACGCGGTGTTATGGCTAAATTTAAACCTTTTTGTAGAACCTGCACAGTCGGTGTATCTAATGTTTGTTTTGACAGATTTATAACTGCGCGTGATTCGTTGACGTTTGACGGGCGCGTTCCGTTTTCTTTTGTTGTGTTGTTTGACGCGTTTGATTTTAATTTTAGTTTTTCATATTTATTTATTAATATTTGTTTGCTTTCCAGATACTCGGTGTTTTCGCGCTTATTTAGTTTTTCGAAGCATGTATTAAAATCAAAAGTTGATAAAACTGTTTTCAAATCATTAGTCACGATCTCAACGGTTTTATTTAAATTTTGTAAATCGGAACGAGTTTCATGTATTTTGAGGACGAGTAACTTTTTGCTTGCCTGATTGAAATTGTTAAAGAACACATCGCTGACGTAAAACACCGCCGCTCAACGAAGTCTGCAGTCACCGAACATGCTGAAGGCTCTAGCCATTATATTTTTTTTCAATCAATCAATCATATTCTTTATTGTGGAACACAGGTAGGTACAAAATACAGATGTTATGTGGTGTAAGGATCAGCTATGTCCTGCCTTCTAGGCATACAATAATTAAGTTTAGGTAGATACATGTTTAATTATCAATAATATTGTAATGAACCAAAATTAAAATGTCAATGTAATTACAGTAAAAAGAAAAATTATTTTTATGTTGTCATTATTGTCAACATAATTATATTAATATACGTGCAGTACTGAACGCACCATGGGTTGTGCAATATTTATTTATATTGTGTGAGTGACTTGTCAGATATGAAGTCGTTTACTGAGTAATAGCATTTGTCAACTAGCATGGCATGAAGTCTATTTTTAAATAACTTTATATTTGGTATAGTTCGGATACAATTCGGAATACTATTAAAAAATCGTGGGGCCATGCAAAAGATGCTTTCATGAAAAAAAGTCGTTGTACTGTGGACTATGTGTAACTTATCCAGATGGCGCATTCGAGTTCGATATTGAAACAGTTCTTGGTTACATTTTACGAATACTGCACATTCAAATATTTATAGACATGGCAAAGTTAAAGTTTTTATCTTTTTAAAATATGGTAAGCATGAATCAGTTTGATGTAAATTAAACATTGACCTGATACAGCGTTTTTGCGCCTTAAATGCACGTTCCTTGTCTATGCTGTTACCCCAAAATATTACACCATACCTGAGAGTTGAGCTAACATAACCGTGGTATGCTGTTAACATCGATGAAATATTTGCAACTTTTCTCAGTCTATACAATGCAAATGAGAATTGGCCTAATTTTTTGCATAACTGATCAATATGCGATTTCCAATTAATTTTATGGTCCATATGTATTCCTAGAAATTTTGTCACTTCAATTTCACTAATGTTGTTGTCTAAATATCGAACATTTAAAGGACCAGTACGATCGGCTCTAATTTTAAAGTTCATTATTATAGTTTTGTCAAAATTTATTTTAAGATTGTTATAATTTAACCAGTTTATTATTGATGCTAGGGATTGATTTATGTCGGTAATAAGTAGTAAAAATATGTAGTAAAAAGAAAAGACAACTTTTATGGCAATATAGAATAAAATCGGATGAGATTAACAAGAAAAACCTACAAAACTATTCTAAACTGTTTAAAAAAATCGTAAATCTAACTCAACGGGCCCAAAATAACTATAAAATAAAAATTTCTGAAAATAAATCAAAGGCTACCTGGAAAATAATTAATAACGCAAAAAATAATATTCCGAAAAATAGTATTACTAAAATTAAGGTCAATAACAAAGTTATCACCTGTCCCAATCAAATTGCTAACTCTTCTAACAATTATTTTATTGATAAAGTCATTCCAATCCCCGATTCCGGAAAAAATGTTACTGCAATGCTACAAAACCGCGATAAATCTTTTTTTATGTCTCCCTGCTTACCAATTGAAGTATTTCAAATCATTAAATCGCTAAAAAATACTAATTGCGTAGGTCATGGTGGCCTATCAACTAAAGTTTTAAAATCAGTTGCGGAGGAAATATCTACTCATTTAGCCCACTTAATTAATCTTTGCATAGAAACAGGTACATTCCCCGACGCACTCAAAGTATCAATAGTTAAGCCGTTATTTAAGAAAGAAGATAAAGAGTTAATGCAATTTTATAGACCAATATCGTTAATTAGTATAATATCTAAATTTTTTGAAAAGTACTTTTATAAGCAATTGTATACTTACCTAGAAAAACACGAAATACTTGCTACAGAACAAAAAGGGTTCAGAAATGGTAAATCAATAAATTTAGCTATATATGAGTTTCTGCATAATGTTATCGTTAATGTTGACAAGAATATACCTGTTTGTACAATACTATGCGATATGACTCAAGCTTTTGACTATGTGCGCCATGACATACTCATTAGCAAACTAGAAGCATATGGTCTTCGCGGTAACATCTCCAATCTTATTCGATCATATCTGACCAATAGAAAACAAATAACAGAAATAACAGCAGTAAATAAAAATACTAAAGAAGAAGTTATACATAAATCTTCAGAACGTATATGCAATTATGGCGTACCACAAGGCAGTGTTTTAGGGCCTTTATTATTTCTATTATATATTAATGACCTACCTAAATGTATAGAAAACCCTATAACACTATTTGCTGATGATAGCACAGTGACAATAGCTTGTAAAAATAGAGACAATTATGAAACCGATATAAACAATACTATAACTTCAATAATAAAATGGCTAGATAATAATAATTTAAAAATTAATCTTGACAAAACACATATTATGCATTTTACCCAAAGGTCAACCATTCCAAATATTAATGCTCATTACTGTAATAAAAAAATAAATAGTGTAGATACTGCTAAATTCCTTGGAGTAACAATAGACACCAAACTAAATTGGAAAGCCCATACCGAAGCTTTAAGCAAAAAAATTAGTAATTGTACATACGCCCTTTATAAACTTGCCAAGCTTCTAAATGTTGATTCTTTGTTAACTGCTTACCATGGTCTCGTGTCGTCTTCCTTAAGATATGGAGTAATTTTTTGGGGCAATTCAACAAATCGAGAACTTGTTTTTAAAGCACAAAAAAGGTGTCTTAGGACTATGTCTTTTCTTAAGGTTACTGATAGCTGCATACCATATTTTAAGAAATACAAAATTTTAACCCTACCGTCAATGTACTACATTCTAGAAACGATTATGTTTGTTAAATTAAACCCTAATTTGTTCCCCCGGCTATGTGATAAGGTTAAAAGAAATAGACGGGACAATAACACTTTATGTATTCACAATTCTAGAACTGCGCTACTACGGAAAAGTATATTTTGTATGGCACCTAATATCTTTAATAAACTGCCAAAATGTTGGAAAGAATTACCAGCTACAAAATTAAGATTTAAATTAAAAAAAAATATTTAATCGAGAAAGCCTTCTACAGTATTGAAGAATTTCTCAATGATAAAATTTAATTTCAAAAGTGTTACCTATATTTTAACTCTGTACTTATAACTTTATTGTAAATTGTTGCCGTCCATTATAAATGATACATAATTTTTGTTACTTTTGTTATAGTCTATTATAGTATATTAGTATATAAGTTAGATTAAGCCATATTTGTACGCCGAAAAGGCAAAACATGACCGGACTTTAATACATAATGTAACACCTTGCATGCCCTGTGTATGTTAACTCGTGTTTTGAACAAATAAATGCTCTTGTATCTTGTATCTTGTCGGCTTCTAAATTAATTGTGTTTTCTTTAGTAAATAATACGGTACTGTCATCTGCAAAAAGTGTTATGTCATGATTTAATATTGTAGGAATGTCATTGATATATACAGCGTGAATATTATTAAGTCGTTGTTTTCCCGAAGCGAAATGAGTTTGTATCGGTCATACAATCGATTAATATATATAAAAAAAATTAGACTCAATAAATGGCGGATTAACAATTGTTATAAACAAAACTCGTAGTAATACATGTGACTTGAACCAGTAGTAATACATCGCGCTATACCTACGCGGGCGGGCGCGCGGTTACCCCGAACGCCGCGCGGTCGTTGCACTTCGCGTGTAAATCAGCTGATCGCTACTCGTGATTTAATAAAACACAAAACCAATAAGTAATTCAAATTTTCGCTTTAAACTTTTACGGGCTTAGGATCGTCATAAATACTTAAAAAATCAAAATAGGTATCTTTAAAAAAAGTCGGAATTTGATAATTAAGTATTTAAGGCGTAGGTATTTAAAAATGTAATCAACTTATTTACAATGATTTTGATTACCTAACCTACTTTTAAATGTTTATTTACAAAGTACGAGTACTTACACTTAATGGTAGCGGAGTAATTGTTTGAAATGTAAACCACTACGTTCAATGCACAAACGAACACGTTTTAAGTGATTGTCTTTCAGTTTCATTAAAGTGTCTCTGTCACGTCTCACGATATTAAAAGCGTCCACTATCGCACTTATCAAAGAGTCGCGTGTTTGGTGTTCCTCACGATGCACCAAGTTGTTGAGCTCAGACCACAAATAAAAGTCCAAGGGAGTCAAGGCCGGGCTCCTCGGTGGCCAAGGGTGTGGCCCGACACGAAAAAAAAATGCTAAGGATGCAGTCCTTCTGTGTCACTTTCATCGCACATTCATCACTTGACGTCATCGACGTTCGCGCACAGAACACTAACTAATATTATGTCATAGGTACTAAGCCGTAGGCACAGAGCGCAACATTTGGCGGCATTCTATTGTGTTTCGGCGCTTGCCGCGTGCATGCAAGCTAATTTATACCGTATCACCATTACCGAGAGCTTATTTTGCTTTGAACATTTATTATCGATTCTTTCTTTGTAAGTTTGCCGACAACACGTGGCGGCGGCGTGTGCGTTTCTTGTTACCTACAGGTGCCTACGTTATCTCTAGTGAGTGAACTACTATTGATTATAGCTCTTTCGAGTTTATGAATACTTTTTTAATGATTTGAAAAAAAATACATTATGTTTTTTAAGTTAAACTTTGTATTTCGATAGTACTACTGATGGGTAATCGTCCTGCCGCGGGAAAACAACCATTCAATTTTCACGGTGTATAAGAAAGAATAAAGGACCAACGATAGTCCCTTGCGGTACACCAAGCTTAACTATGCCTTTTCTTGAAGCATAGACTTCTTCAATTTTTGTGATAGGATTTAGCTTTTTTATCTCAGTGAATTGTTGTCTATTGGAAAGGTATGATTTTATGAGGTTGTGTACGTTACCTCGTACCCCATAAGTGTACAATTTATTCATAAGAATTTTGTGATCAACTCGGTCAAAAGCTTTCGACATATCCATATATAAAGCTACAGCCGCTCTTCCTTTATCCAAATTGGTCATCACTTTATGCAGAAAATTGTAAATTGCTACATTTATCGATCTATTCTTCCTAAATCCATATTGACAGGGAGTCAATATATTATGGCTCTCAAAAAATGTATATAAGCAATTAAATTTAACACTTTCAAAGACCTTAGCAAATATAGGGATTAACGCAATAGGCCTGTAGTTATTAATATCGGATTTTTCCCCTTTTTTAAATATAGGTTTGATCACAGAAATTTTTAATTTGTCGGGGAAAACACCTTCTTCGATACATAAATTGACACAGTAATTTAAGGGCTCAGAAATGATTACTGCAGCATCTTTAATAATATTTGTCATTATGTCGTCATAACCAGAGCTGTAAGTGTTTTTTAAATCTCTAATTATTTTGTTTATATCATAAGAAGTTACAGGTGCCATAAATATTGAGTCAGAGTTATATGTCAGTTTATTGGGAGTCATGTTTATGTTGTTATGTAAGGTACTATCATTCTTAGTGAAATTGAGGAAAAAGTCATTGAACGATTGTACAATATCTATAGGATTTTTAACTAAAGTATTATTGATTTTAAGTTCATTTACGCTTTCAGCAGGATACTTATATTTGATATAATTAATTACTTTCCATGTCGCTTTACATTTATTTGTACTTGTCTGAATGAAATTGTTATTTTGTGACTTTTTTGTTAGATTAATTATGGCCTTGTATTTTCTAGTGTATGTTTTAAATGTCGCTTTATTTTCTTGACTTGGATTTTTCCTATACTGCCATAAGAGTTCACATTTACGCTTGCTACACAGTTTAATACCACGCGACATCCATTTAGGTTTTGATTTATTATATATTTTAATTCTTTTTAAGGGAAAGCAAAGATCGTAAAGCATTAGAAAAATTTCGTGAAATGTGTTAAATGCTTCGTTAGGGTCTTTACATGCATAAACATCGGTATATGTTAACTGTTTTATATATTTTATAAACGTTTTTCTATTATTTTGAGAGTAATCTCGTTTTGTTGTAGACCAATATTTAAGAGTGCAGGTTTTTTTGACCGGTATTTTAATCATTTGCGCACAATGATCAGATATTGCCAACTCTTTAGTGGAACCCTTACATCCTCTTATGTTGTGGGCTATATTATCTAAGCAAGTTTTGCTAGCAAACCGTGTTATTTCTTCGAATTCAAGTTTTAAGTTGTAGCAGAGTAAAAGCTCCTTAAAATAGTTGAAAATTTTATTTTCTTTTAATATATTTATGTTAAAATCTCCACAAACTATAATTTTACTTCCCTTTGATCTTATACTAGATAATATTTTGTCTAGAGTATTTAAATAAATATTAAATGAATTCACCGATCGGTTTGGTGACCTATAAATGCATAAGACGTATATTTTATGCTCCAGTAGCTCAATCGCTGAATATTCTAATAAGTTAGTAACTGAGAGTTTTTCAATATCACGGAGTATTCTAAATTTTATATTATTTCTAACCAAAATACAAGAACCCCCATGTCTGTTATTCCGCATAAAATATGACGTCAGTTTATAATTTGGAATATTAAGATAGACTTCATCACCGCTGATCATGTTGTGTTCAGTAATGCACAATATATCAACCGAGACACCTTGTGAAGCTAAGTTATCAATGCAAACAGAGATCATGTCAGATTTATTGATTAGTCCATCTACATTTTGATGGAGAACAGTAATATACTTATGAACGAAAAAGATTATTTAAGCTAAAACTTTTATCAGTAACCTGATTTGATGAATTTTCATTTTTTGTATTCTGGAAGTCAATCATAATATTCTTCATAATTTTGCTGTATATGTGTCTTATTCCGTTATTATTAATTTTGCCTGTTCTATAACTAAACATTTCATGAGATAGTGTCTGATTGCTGTCAAAGAGATACGCGTAGTCGTTATTTTGCAGATCCAGATAGAGAAGATTGTTGAACATTTCGACTTTGTAATTGTATATCAATGCTCCTTTTATATACGTAGGGACGCAGATTATTTTGTTAGTATGGGTAATATTCTGTAGATATTTCTTTATGGTATTAATCACATCTATATAGTTGTTCTCATTTTTAAGATCATTTTCACTTAAGACTATAACGCAGTAATCGTTGAATGTAAAATCAACTAACTTCTTGTCTATATTTCTTAGAAGCTCTTCTGTGTTACTGTTGGTATTTATATAATTACAGTAATGAAAATATTCAGAAAAGACTTCTTCAGATATGCTTCCTTTAGTTTTGGTGCTGCTTAGAATGCACAAGTTGTTCTTCTGCTTTAAACGTAATGGTGTTTGCTGTAGTTTTTCATCCGCCATCATATCAAGGTTTATTTGTCTACTAGGTGTTGTTTTCGGTCTGCAGTTAGTTTGAGCAGTAAGATTGCATGTATGTGTTTCCTTTGCAGAAGTTTGTTTCGAGGTCGCGGTCGAAGAAGTTATATCCAAAATGTTTTTCACTGGAGTAGATGTTAGACTGTTAATCTTCAGTATTTTCTTTGATTTTCGCTTAGAGAACGGAGTAGAAGATTTGGTCTCCCCAGTATTGACTTTTTTATAAAGTTCTATAATTTTAATAGACTTGTCTAAGTCTGATTTTAACTCCATATTAGCACACAACAGATTTTCAATTTCTTGGTTTGCGCTCTTTAAACTATTTTTCAAACTATAAATCTCTTCACGTAGCTTCGCAACAGTTTCATCATCGTGTAAAGTGGTATCAGGTGAACTCATAACTGTGTCATCAAATAGGGATGATTCAGAAGAGGAATTTGATAACAAGTGGTGTCTTTTTCTAAACGTTATATTATCATCAGACATGGTTTGAGAATTGTTATTTATTTTTCTACCAAATGCAGTATATTTTTTTAATATGGCAACATTAATTTTAGTTTCTCTATTCTCCACTAGGGGCTATAGTGGCAGTAGTAGTCCTATTTTTAGTTTGTCTACTCGCCACTGCGAAGTTTCTCGTGGCGCATTGGCGCTGGCTGGTGGGGTTCAAAGTTCAAATTTAAAAATATTTTTCGTAACTGTTTTTGTTTATAAGAAATTCCACTAGTTACATTAAAAACCGTTTTAAATTAGATTTTTCTGTGAATAATATCACTGGATAGAGATGGTAATGGTTTAAACGTTTTAAAATTGTTGTTTATAGAGAAATAATATTGTTGTTAAGGTTCATCACTGGGTTATTGTTATAATAGTTATTGCACTTATCACAGTTTGTCACAAATAATGTCACATGGGAACAATTGTCATTACACTTAGTTGCACAACTGTTTTCACTACTTAGTTAGTTATTTCTAATATTTACGAATATTAAATACATTGGTGTTATCAATAGCACAAGTGTTGCCAATTCTCCTCTGCAATTTCTATATTAGATTTGACCAACCACAGATCCTCGCTAAAGAACCCAAATTCCTACCTAGGATGTTTCGCGAGGCTATTGAGATTAAAAAACACCCTAATTTCAATAGAGAAGATGGCTGGACCTACTTGGGACCCAATAATACATAAACTCAAGGCCAAACCCAAGAGCAGCGCTGCAAGACATCAAGACACAGTGAGCTCATATTGCGTAGGTCGGAACTCAAATAATTAGTTAAAATATGAAGGTAGAACGAGCAACGTCCACTGTCAAGACAAACGCCATTTCAGTCTACCCGTGACCATGATACCTGCAAAGGTGTCGAAACGTCGGGACCTAAAATCTAAATATAAACCGCGAAAAAAATCCGTAAAAAGTAGTTTTATTCAATATGAAGATATTGCCTAAAGTGTTTGATCGAGTTTACAACTGCGAGAGTTTCAAGGTCGTAAGAATAATATTTGCTCTCCGCGGGAGATGTTCTCTTACTGAAGTACGCTACCACACAACGCTTACCATCAGTCTTGGCTTGGAACAAAATTGCTCCATAATCTAAACTACTTACGTCTGTGTGTAGCTCTACCGGTAGCTCTGGTCATAGATAGTCAATACCGGATCACTTGTCAAAGTAGAGATAATTTTTTGGCGAATGTTTTCATGTTCTGGCTTCCATGTCAATTCGCTTCTCAGTGAAGTCAGTCGGTACAAAGGGGCCATTATTCTAGAGAAATCTTGCACAAACTGTCGAAAATATGAGGCTAGTCAACTACGGCAGTTTATAACTGCCGTAGTTGGGTCACCGTTTCAGGAGGGGGGAGAGCTGTTAAGGCCTCTACTTTTTTACGATTTGGTCTGACCTGGCCAGACTCTACCTCAAAACCCAAGAACTCTACCTTCGTCATGAGGAAGGAGCATTTCTTTAGATTCAAAGAGAAGCCGGCTTTAGTTAGAATTTCTAACACATTGTGAAGTCTTTGTAAACCTGACTCTTCATCGGGAGATATGATCAAAATGTCATCGACGTATACGATCACGTAGTCATGAGCGAGGTCACCTAAAGCATTCATGATGGCTCTTTGAAAAACTGAGATAGCATTTTTTAGGCCAAATGGCATAGTCAAAAATTCATATTGACCTTCAGGAGTTGTTGCGTTGTAGGCAAACCGGCAATGAAAAATTTGGAAAACTCATTCAGCATTTGTAAAAGCCTAGACTTGTAATTGCTAGTAACTTCCGTCACGATGTTAGTTAAAGCCGATTGAAACGCGTTATCACAATTATGCCGAATCGAATTTACAGAAAGAACTTTTGCTAATGAAAGCTCCGTTGTTGTCATGTTTACAGAAAAACCCTGATTTAAAATCTCGCGACCTTACATGACGTCACTTTGCAAATAGTTGTCGGGTAAAACATGCAATAAAATTTCGAGAGGGTGATCGTTAATCACTACACAACATAAAATCTGTTCTGTACTGAATACTCGTGTTTGACCTATACCAGTCATAGTAACAACATTACTAACACGTTTACCATTAAATTTCGATGCAAAACTTTCTTTTACCAACGAGCATTCAGCACCAGAATCATAAGTAAAGCGTAACAATTCACCTTTGTGTTGCAATGTGCCCGATGGAGGTTGTACGACGCAGACATCGACGCGCCGCACCCCGCCGTCGACCGTTGTGGTGCCGCCGATGCCGCCACCGCCGCTCGTGCACCGGACGGCTATGTGACCCGGCTTGCCACATTTGAAACACACCAAGGGCTTTGATGCCGGCTGCTGCGCCACTTGAATCGACGGTGATGTAGGTGTAGGTCTTCGCGTTGTGTCCATCGGCTTGCTTCTGCACTCAATTCGCTTATGACCCGTTTTCCCACAGCTGAAACATTTAATTGAGGTTATTTTAGTTCGCTTGACATCGGTTGTATTTGATGATTCACCGGGGGTATTTATCTTGCGCTTTAGATATGAAAACGCGTTCAATTCTTGCTGTAATTTGTCCCTTGATCTAATGCTCGTAGTGAACGCCATACGCTGAAGTCGCGGGTCAAACTGTGATATGTGAGCAAGAACTGTTGCTACGGCGATTTCTTCTTTGTTTACATCTTTCCAAGGATTAGTCTGCGAAGTAATTAAACGACTTGCGAAGCGGGTAATGTTTCGTTATCGCTCGGTTTTTCGCCGTTCATTTTAATGAGGGTACCCGCTAATGTCTCGGTCGAAATAAATCGTGTTGTAAGCAATACCTTAAATTCATTCCACGTCATTCCTTCGTAGGCTATTCAGGATAGCCATGTTGATGCTTCACCTTTTAGCGCCTTGCTGATCGCCAGAACAAGTCGACCAACACTAGGTGCATTTTCGGAAAAACACAAATCGGCCGTCGCGCACCATGATCTTGCGTCGGTACCGTGTTTTTCAGGATCGAATGCGGGTAGCTCTGCACAGTAATCTGGCTTCGGTGATAGCAGCGCCTGAATTAATGCTTCCATGTTTTTGTTTTGTTGTTCAAACATGGCTGTCCATACGTTTGTTTCTTTGTTTTTATCCAACACGGATCGCACTTCTGATGTCGGGAGAGGACAATCTACATCATCATTAGCACTCATTTTGGGCTACTTAACTGTAGGCGTCTGCGGGTAGTGTTGGATAAAGAAAACACACTTGTACACTGAATCAAGTAGGTTATAATTACGATTTGATATTAACACACACTCTTATAACTACGTAGCTAGATACGTATCGCAGAACGCGAGATGGTGCAGTGATCCGCACGCGCCGCTTGCCAACCGAGAACTGTCATCCTGACACGCCGGCGCGCGCGCCACCAACTCCATCGAGCACCACCAGATGGCGCTGGCGTCCCGGATACGACCTAAGTACAGCTGACATATTTCACGCACCATTGTCATGGTGGAATGTGCTTGTCCAACAATATTAACATACCACCACTATGTAACCACATTTCTTGTGAATAAATGATTATGATTATGATTATTATGAGTGGTATAGATACAGAAAATTTACCACTGTTCAATTTTTTATTCTGCCTTCGATATTCCAGCCCCAAGAATTAGATATTTTTGATTCGGTCTCATTCATTGAAATTAATGACTTCATCGTGGTAGTTATACCAGCATTTTTTATTTTATCAATTTCGACTCCATTTAGTTCGTACATTATATCTTGAAATAGATAGAGTAGAGCATTATTGGTAAAATGAACACTGCTCGCGGTTTCTTTTGCATTCTTTTTTTTAACAACTATGGTTCCTTCCAAATACAAGGTGCTTGCTGACGGTAGTAAATAGAAATTGAAAGACATTTATTTAGTACAGTACACAAGACAACACACTGAACATATATAAAAACAAACATAACTAGGAGAATAAAAATAATTAACAAAATAAAAAAAAAGAACACAATACCAGTTGAGTTGTCCAGCATACAGTACCAAAAAGGTCACCAACTCAGCATGTGCTAGGTGTAGAACACCCAGCGCTGATTTTCAGTTGGCACCCCACAGTGACACACGGACGAAGGTAGTCTTGTATATTTATAAAATATGTATTTGTAGCATATAAATTGTTATTGTAGACTTTTTTAGTAAATTTTGTGTGTATTGTTGCTATTTTAAATGCTGTTTACTAAAAATAGTAAACAGCATTTAAAATAGCAACAATAGTTTTCTAAATGAATAACAAAATTATAAATTGTGCATGTGGTGTTAACCTTTAACTAATTGTTACACTAATAAATGAAATCGTAATGTTGATTGAAATTGTAAACGTACTGTGTAAGCAATTGTTGGTTAATCAAACAAATAAATAAATATAAATAAAGTACTTAAATAACGATACAAAAATAAACTTAAGTGTTGTATAAATAAATTAAGTGAAGCTGTAGGGGAAAAAAATAAAAATAAGGAATATGACAGGTGCAAGTAAAAAATAAAAAAGCGGCAGATGAAGGTAGTATGCCTCTCGGTTCTTTATAAAAGAGAAACCAGCACGATAGCGAACTCTTTTACAAAGACAACTTAGGCTCGTACACTTCTAAGGAGATTACTTAGATTAGTTAGTTAGTCAGTGCATTAAGTCAAAGCCTGTAGCAGCGAGAAAAAATGTAAGAATAATAATATAATAAGTAATTTAGAAAAAATAAAAATGCGAACTGATTTGTGCGGTGAAGCTTGTTATTTTAAATGAAATTAATTAATAGTGAAAATTTATATGAAAGATTTATCAATGTCGATTGAGTTAAAATTTATTTGTGAATCTATTATGTTTTTTTTTAGGTTGTATCTAAATGAAGTTATTGTTTTTAGATTTCTTATCGGCGGAGGGATGTTATTCCAGCATTTGGAAGCCGTATATCTAAAACTACCCCGGAAAGCGGCAGTGCCATGCTGCGGAATAGCCAGTTGCTGCGCACAGCGTCTACCCTCGCGTGGCCGGTGATCGTTTACCCATCTAAGTTTGGTGGTTTGGAAATAAACGAGGTATAAGATTTAAGTGGACTGTATTTTTGGAGGATGGCTGATTATCGCCAAGAGGTGAGCGAGCGATGTAGGTCTATGGGAAAAAGCACGCATACCTGGCTCTCCAGCGTTGAGCAGTACAAGATGGCGGGCGGCGTTCTTCCCGATGCGATCACAAAACTGTCACGTTCACACCCGCGGGCGGATTATCACAAAAGTTCGCTATCCGGCAGCAGCAGTAAGGAGGCGATGCAGCACAGGAGCGACACGGGCGCGGTATCGTGTGCCTCCTCTCGGCGATTCGTTTATTTCCAGCGGTTTGCGAAAGCGCGTACGTGCGTTACGCGCCAGGCGTGCGGAAGGATTGGTAAGGAAGCGGCGGGGTTCACATCGCTCATTCCAAAAGTGGTCAAATGAATGAATGGAACTAATATTGCGAAATATGGATGAGACGACTAGTAGTCCGTCTTAGAAAGATAGATGGCACTACCATTTGGAGTGCAGGTATAAAGGGCATTTACGTTCAATAATTCCAAAAAGAAGACACGCAAGATGTAATTTACGCCGTGATTTCATTTTTAAAATGTGATGTTTATTCAATACGGGTGTGATGTGGCTCCTTGGAGGTACATTAAAACAATATCGTGCGCAGGCATTTTGCACTCTTTGAATCATCCTTTTGGTGCGTGCTAAGAGTCTAGGGCCTATTACAGTGTGCTATCCGCGTAATTTAGTTTAGACAAGACCAGGCTGTCGACTAGCTGCACTCGTAGTTCCTCACTGATATATGGACGATTCTGTATAAGACTTTTAACTTATAAAAGCAAGATTTTACACAGCTCGAGATGTGAGTCTCAAAGTTTAGGCTTTCGTCAACGATTACCCCTAAATTCCGCGCCTCACGGACGCGTTCAATAGGTTGTCCCATTACGGTTACGTCGCCATGGTTTAAGTTGACTTTACTCACCTGACCTTTTGAACCGTAAAGTATACATTTAGTCTTAGCTGGGTTAAGGAAAAGAAAGTTTCGTTCTGACCAATCTACTATTCTTGATAAGTGTTTAGGAGAATTGGTCTATAGTTATGTACATACATATATATATTCGTGAACACGCATGTTGATGTTGCAAAAGTATTTAGAAGACAGTTGAAAATAAAGCTTTGAACAGAACACACGTTGATTTCATTGCAATTTCTGTGCTAAAGGAAAGACAACCTTAACTACCTAAACATATGGTCCAAACCGAACCGGATCCATTAAGGAGGATTAAATAAGTTTATAAAAACTGTACGGCCGGGCGGCCGAACGAATACAATAGGATCACACATTCCTTAGCGATAAGAGTGCATCAACAAGATCATTAGTGAACATTAGTGAATATTACTACGGCACGAGTTATTATTACATCGCCATCACGTTGTGTTTTCAATTGGAATTTGGTTAAAAACAAGCAAGTAAAGTGTCCTTTTACCAAAAATGAGTACTTCAAGCAGTCAATTACTGAATCTTCTGGAAGAAACAGCTGGAAAACTACAGAAGGCTCAAGTTAACTTAAAGAAATGTCCGAAGGCACGATTAACAAAGGGTTATATTCAAGTACGATTACAATGTATCGAAGAGTATTGGCAGTCGTTTAGATCAACAGATGACGAACTTGTGAAGCGTACACCGAAAGTTGAACGTGCGAACATTCAGTATTTTGTTAACGAAGATTTTTATGTTATTGAAGACTTGTTTATGTGTTTACAAGGAGATTTAAAGGACATGCTTGGTACAATGTCATCTTCAGCAGACGTATGTAGTAACACAGCGATTAACCAAACTCAGGTCAAATTACCGAGAATACAGCTGCCCGAATTTAATGGAAATTACGATGATTGGCCCACGTATCATGACTTGTTTGTGTCGTTAGTCCATCACAACACCTCGCTCAGTATGGTGCAGAAGTTGCAATACCTGAAATCAAGTATCACCGGTGAAGCCTTGCTGAAACATATAAAGGTTACGGAAAGTAATTACAACCAAGCGTGGAATATATTGAAAAGTCGCTTCGGGAACAAACGAGTGATAGTAAATACTTTGCTCAAACGACTTACTGGACAAAGGGCGATCAAGACACCAACTGCAAATCAGATAAAGACCTTGCTAGACACTACAACTGAATGTTTGAATAGTCTACGAAATCAAGATTTATCTATTGACAACTGGGACCCTCTAATTATATTTTTAGTGGTACAGAAATTAGACCCTGAGACCCATAAGGATTGGGAAGAGTATACATACACTCAGGAGTCAAACGATTTACCCACTTTAAAAGATTTCTATACATTTTTGGAGACTAAGTTCCGTACATTGGAGTTGGTGACATCTAGTACTTCTACAAATATTTCAAGAGAAAAAACTTTCAAAGATAAATCATGTCATGTTTCTGCAAACACACCGGCGAAGACGTGTACAATGTGCAAGGAAAGTCACGCCCTATGCCATTGTAAAGATTTTATAAAGCTTCAACCTATGGAGAGAAGTGAGTTTGTAAGGAAGAATAACCTCTGCTACAATTGTCTGTCACCAGGGCATTCAGCCTGGAAGTGTCGCATACCTGTATTCTGTCGTCGATGCAATCGCCGGCACCATACACTGCTGCACCAACAGAAAGATAAAAACCAACAGGCAGACAACACACAAACTCCACACAGTCAACTCGAAGGAATGGAACCAAACAAAACAGATACAAAAGAAGCCGTCGCAATGGCATCACACTTCACTACGAAGAAGTCCACAGCTTTGCTGGCGACAGCATTAGTGTTTGTTAAGGATAATAATGGACACATAACAGTATTGTGCGCCTTAATTGACCAAGGGTCACATGAAAGATTTAACACTGAAAAAGCAGCACAAAGTTTAAAGATAAAACGCAAATCAAGCAGAGGAACAATCACGACAGTTGGAGGAAAACAGACACAAATAAATCACATGGTAGAATTGGAGATAGTATCTCGGTGTGAAGAAAATTTTAAGATTTCTTTGAAAGCATACGTCATACCCAAGAACTTAACCTCCAATTTACCACCAAGACATTTCACCCACAAAATCGCTGACTGGCAGCATTTACAAGGCCTCGCCCTGGCAGATCCAAGTTACAATACACCAGGACGAGTGGACCTTTTATTAGGTGTACAAATTTATGACAGCATTTTGAAAGACGGTCTGGTTAAGGGTCCACTAGGCTCCCCAAGTGCACAAGATACACGCTTAGGTTTGATCCTGTTTGGAAGGGTGGAAGAAAACACTTCTTCGGAAGATATTACAGTCATGCATCAGCATATCGACATAGAAGGTATGCTGAAATCTTTCTGGGAACTAGAAGATGACAGTAAGAAGAAACTGACAGAAGAAGAAGAACAGTGTGAGAGAATATACAGAAAATCATACCAGCGAAATATCGAAGGGAGATACATGGTGAAATTACCATTTAAGAAAGAAAAATCAAGGTCATGTGAAGGTAAAACTAGAGATATAGCATTGAGAAGATACATGCAACTAGAAAAACGCTTTGAGAATGATACAAGGCTGGGGATGGAGTACACAAAGGTAATGAAGGAGTATATTGAACTGAAAGACATTGAAACAACGAAGGTCAGAGTTGTCTTTGATGCTTCGTCTAAGGGCTGCAATAACATATCTCTAAATGATGACCTGCTGGTAGGACCTCCGCTGCAGGAAGACATGAGGTATTTAGTCATGAGGTGGAGAATGAAACCTATCTGTTTCGTGGCTGACATAGAAAAAATGTACAGACAGGTGTTGGTGATGAAAGAAGACGCCGACTTCCAACGTATTCTTTGGCGTCAACAACCAAGTGATACAATTAAAGATTATCGTCTGCTACGGGTCACATTTGGCACTGCTTCTGCTCCCTACCTTGCTGTGAAAACGCTGCAACAATTAGCAGAAGATGAGGGTAAAGACTATACTAAAGCAGCTGAAACCATAAAACATGATTTTTTTATGGATGATTTGATGTCTGGACAGGATACAGTAGAACAAGCTATAGAAGTTGCTAAAGATATCAAACTTATCCTGCAAAGAGGAGGTTTCAAGCTGCAGAAGTGGGCATCTAACAGTAGCAAATTTCTGGAACAATTTGACGCTGAACAGCATAGCAAGCAAGTTAAAATAGGCATGAAGTTGCATGGTACCATCAGAACACTAGGTTTATCCTGGAACATGGGTGAAGACACTATTCATTATCAGTTAGATTACGCCCTGATGACTGGAGTCGTGACCAAAAGAAAGATTTTAGCTGATATTCACCGGCTATTTGATCCGTTGGGATGGCTTGCTCCAGCGATAGTACCTGCAAAAATATTAATCCAAAGTTTGTGGCTGAAGCGAAGCGCCTGGGATGACAATGTAGACCCTGAAACAGAAAAAGAATGGATTAGTATAAGAGAAAGCTTATATAGAAAGCGTATCATGGTCACGGGCAGACTGCCCGTGACCATGATACCTGCAAAGGTGTCGAAACGTCGGGACCTAAATCTAAAATTAAAACCGCGAAAAAATCCGTAAAAAGTAGTTTTATTCAATGTCTAACATTCGCGTAAACCTAAGAAACCAATAGAAAGCTTATCACATTTGAAGGATGTTGAACTGCAGCGATGGTTACAATGCACAAGTGAAAGCATGAAGCACGCCTCTGTTCATGGCTACTGTGATGCTTCTGAAAGGGCATATGGAGCTGTTGCTTACCTGAGGGTGTTGGGAAAGGACAATCAGTTCAAAACGACAATCATTGCTGCCAAATCCAGAGTCGCGCCTGTAAAACCAATGTCACTGCCGCGACTTGAGCTCTGTGGCGCAGTTCTTCTTTCAAAATTATTGAAGCAAATAAGCGAAGCTATGAAAATTCCTACTAAGCGAATATTTTCGTGGACAGACTCGACTATCGTTTTGTCATGGTTGCGAGGAGATCCTTTAAGATGGCAAACCTTTGTGAGGAACAGAGTCGTTACGATAATCGATAACATCGGTAACAAATGGTTTCACGTACTTTCAAAGGAAAACCCTGCAGATGTCGTATCCAGAGGCATGCTGCTGTCAGATTTGAAGAATTGTAGATTATGGTGGGAAGGACCTGAATGACTGAAAGAAAAAGAAATAATACTTACAAACATAAACACTTCGACGGACCTAGAAATGAGAAAAAATATAAATGTAAACGTGGTAACAGAACAACAATCGGTCGAAGAGAAAAACTGGTCCAACCATTTCGAGGTTTGTGATACACTGACGGAGCTACTACAAACAGTGACATACTGCAGACAATTCTTGAACCTGAAAAAAGAAAAAACACAGATAAGTTTAAGTACAGAAGAATTAGAAAAATCACTACAGAAATGTATACAAATAACACAAAGAGAATGTTTTGAAGAAGAAATTAAAGACCTGAAAAGCAAAGGAAATGTTAAAAACAGAAGTGCATTGAAGTCACTCAATCCCTATTTAGATCGAAATCATATACTCAGGGTGGGCGGTAGAATTCGACACGCCAATGTAGACAAGGATAGAAAACATCCTATCATTCTAGACAATAAATCATATTTAACAAGATTGATTGTGGCCGATGCACATATGGTAACTTTGCATGGAAGTTTACAGTTGATGTATAATTACATTCGAGCTAAATACTGGATTGTGAAAGGAAGAAATTTAATAAAGTCTCAAGTGCATAAATGCTTAATCTGTGCTAAGCAGAGGGCTGAAATAAGAAACCAATTTATGGGAGACTTACCCAAAGAACGAGTGACACCTGCCAGAGCATTCTTACACTGTGGCGTCGACTTCGCTGGCCCGTATCAAATCCTAATGTCTAAGGGAAGAGGCGCTAAAACGAAAAAAGGCTATATTGAATTGTTTATATGTATGGCAACTAAGGCCATACATTTAGAACTCGTGGGCGACCTGACTTCCGAAGCCTTCGTCGGAGCGTTCAGAAGATTTGTGTCGCGTAGAGGAAGATGCAATCACATGTGGAGTGACCAGGGCCGAAACTTCATTGGAGCTAACAAAGATCTGGCCGAAGCCTGGAACGCAGCTAAGCTAGAATTCAAAGGTGAAATTGTAGATACCTTGGCCAAGGATGGAACTCAGTGGCATTTTATTCCGGGATACAGTCCGAACTTCGGTGGACTATGGGAGGCCGGAATAAAATCAACTAAATATCACCTCAAAAGAGTCTTGAATAGTCACCTGACGTTTGAAGAGATGACTACACTTTTGTGCCAGATCGAGGCATGTCTAAACTCTCGACCTTTGTGCCCCATTGATGATTCAGACAAAAATGACATGGAGGTACTCACTCCAGGACATTTCTTGATCGGGGAAGCCCCAATTACCGTACCTTCACCAAGCTTGAAAGACATTCCTGTCAGCCAGCTATCTCGATGGCAGCATATGCAAAAGCTGTTAAACGACTTTTGGCACCGATGGCAGCATGAGTATTTAGCGAGACTACAACAACGCCCGAAGTGGTTAAAGACGGTTCTAGACTTAGACATTGGTCAGATAGTGCTAATAAAGACTGACCATGCTGCACCAGGGAAACGGCCACTTGGACGCATCGTAGATAAATACCCTGGCCAAGATGCGGTTACTAGAGTATACACCGTGAAAATTGAATCGTTGTTTTCCCGCGGCAGGACGATTACCCATCAGTAGTACTATCGAAATACAAAGTTTAACTTAAAAAACATAATGTTTTTTTTTTCAAATCATTAAAAAAGTATTCATAAACTCGAAAGAGCGATAATCAATAGTAGTTCACTCACTAGAGATAACGTAGGCACCTGTAGGTAACACGGAACGCACACGCCGCCGCCACGTGTTGTCGGCAAACTTACAAAGAAAGAATCAATAATAAATGTTCAGAGCAAAATAAGCTCTCGGTCATGGTGATACGGTATAAATTAGCTTGCATGCACGCGGCAAGCGCCGAAACACAATAGAATGCCGCCAAATGTTGCGCTCTGTGCCTACGGCTTAGTTAGTGTTCTGTGCGCGAACGTCGATGACGTCAAGTGATGAATGTGCGATGAAAGTGCTCAACACAGAAGGACTGCATCCTTATCATTTTTTTTTTCGTGGCGGGCCACACCCTTGGCAACCGAGGAGCCCGGCCTTGACTCCCTTGGACTTTTATTTGTGGTAGAGTCTGAGCTCAAGAACTTGGTGTATCGTGAGGAACACCAAACACGCGACTCTTTGATAAGTGCGATAGTGGACGCTTTTAATATCGTGAGCTTAATTATCAAATTCCGACTTTTTTTAAAGATACCTATTTTGTTTTTTTAAGTATTTATGACTATCCTAAGCCCGTAAAAGTTTGAAGCGAAAATTTGAATTACTTATTGGTTTTGTGTTTAATTAAATCACGAGTAGCGATCAGCTGATTTACACGCGAAGTGCAACGACCGCGCGGCGTTCGGGGTAACCGAGCGCCCGCCCGCGTAGGTATAGCGCGATGTATTACTACTGATTCAAGTCACTTTCGAGTTTTGTATATAACAATTGTTAATCCGCCATTTATTGAGTCTAATTTTTTTACATATATTAATCGATTGTATGACCGATACAAACTCATTTCGCTTCGGGAAAACAACGACTTGATATTCACGCTGTATAGCGTGAAAACCGGTAACCAGATAGTTAAAAGATCAATTGGTAAACTATGCCTTCTACCTATAGATACCAAGCCCTAAATTACATAGGAATATCGTAATGTTTATTTAAATTTTGTTTTGTGTTAATTGAAGTAGAATTATTTACTGAACATATAATTTCAGAAGTTTACAATTTGTTATAGTTTTGACTATTTACAATTTTGTTTCTAGTATTGATTGTATATGTTGCTTTGTGTAAATTAATTCCATACATTTAAATATTAATTATGTTTTAAAGGAACTTGAGCTCTTTTGGTGGGCGGTATGTTTAGGAGAATTGGTCTATAGTTATGTACATACATATATATTCGTGAACACGCATGTTGATGTTGCAAAAGTATTTAGAAGACAGTTGAAAATAAAGCTTTGAACAGAACACACGTTGATTTCATTGCAATTTCTGTGCTAAAGGAAAGACAACCTTAACTACCTAAACAATAAGTCATCATTGATCAATTTTAGTGCATTTACATATTCGTGTGGTTTAAAAGAGATATATAATTGTAAGTCATCTGCATATATATGGTACTTGCAACCTTCTATGGCTTTAACTATGTCGGCGCAGTATAAATTGAATAACGTTGGGCCTAATATAGATCCTTGTGGCATACCCCTGTCCACTGCAGATATATCCGAAAAGGTACTAGATCCATTTGCTCCGCGAGTTTCAACAAGTTGTGTATTTAATTGTGCGCGCATCAAACCCATAGTACGACATCTTTGAGAGCAGGAGAGTTAAATGTATACTGTCAAATGCCCTAGAATAGTCCAGCAAGACCATGAGTGTACAACAACCCTCATCCTGAGCTGACAATATGTTATCCGGTACATCTAAAAGCGCAGTGCTGTGACCTCTTCTAAAACCTGATTGCTTTTCAGGGAGTATGTTATTTTTCTCAAGGTACTCTGTAAGTTGAGCGTTTATTATTTTTTCAACTATTTTGGAAAGAAAAGGCAATATGCTTATTGGTCTTAGATCTTTTATACCAGAAGGGTTCGCTATTTTAGGTATAGGGCGCACAACTGCTGTTTTCCAAAGTTCTGGGAAGCTACATTGTGAGATAGAGGTATTGACAATAGACGATATCGTTTTTTTCTACAGTTTTAATAGAAAAAACACAATCACTACGTCTGTGATATTCGTAGTACGTCAAGTAGGTTATTGGTACCATCGTATCTCCTGAAATATTTAAGAAACGAGAATTTAATTGTTGGGGTTATTGAAATGTTGGGGTAGTTCTTCTTTATTTTGAAAAGGCAATAAGGTTGACTTAAGATTTTTCCATAAAATAGCGGGATTTTTTTATTTGGTTGTTGATATTTATTTTAAAATAAGCAGACTTTTCATAAAATAAGGATTTATTTACTAGACATTTTAATTGTGCGTAATACTGTTTTTTACTTTCTGATTGGACGCGTTTATATCTCACATGGGCCTGATCGCGCAAACGCATCATTAACTTTATATTTTCAGTTACCCAAGGATAACGTCTTTCCTTTAAAACCAAAGCTTTACTCGGAGCGTAATTGTCAAAAAGATATAATATATTGCTACTGAATTGGACTACTGCATCATTGATGTCGTACATCATCGATGCCGCAAGCCAATCGATAGAGTTCAAATCCTCAATAAAGGCCTCAGTATTTATCTTATCAAGATTTCTACGCATAATATACCTGGGAATATTTTTTTCTTTTTTAAAGTTAAAACCAGTAGAAATAAACGCATGTGCACCGAGTGCCTCAATCCAGTCTACCTCCTGACTAACCACAGTTGCGTCTGTGCATACCAAATCTATTAACGTCTCGCTTGTAGACGTGAAATGAGTAGCCGACTGTACCTTTTGATTCAAGCTGAGATTGTTGAGGAACGTGTTTAATTTTGCGGTTTTAGGGTCAGTAATATTGAGACAATTGATGTTAAAATCTCCGAGCAAAATGAAGTGTTTGCACGTTGACAACAAACTAAGAGATATAGTTAACGCGTCAAGGAAAATATCTACGTTTAACCACGGCGGCCGACGTTCCATTGCGGACTAAGATTTCATCATGTTTACTGCCTAATGACCCCGCATTGAGAAAACCTACGGTCAGGTGTTTGTTTATCATAATGTTGGAAACAAAAGACCATTTAAAGTACCCAACTTTAACCCATATATGCCCAGAAAGATTTAGATCTCCGATGTTTATGAATTTTGGATATTGTTGTCCCTAATGGTAGTTATTTAACTGAAAATTAGTTATTTTCAGGTTCAATAACTGGAAGTACCTTTTTTTCAGTGGGTCGATATCGACCCCTTGGGCAAATATGGTCTAGCAATGTGATAAATATAAAGGTAAACTAAAACAAAATTTGTAGTATAATAAGAGCTTTTATTATTATTACTATAAGACTAAAAGAACAAATCAACAAAGTAGGAACGTTATTATTTGGCATCTGGTACTTACAGACAAAAATATCAATCAGGTCATTAGGGTAATATTAGGCATGGAATTTCTCAAAGCACTTGTCATGGAGATTGACTCCACACGATCGGCACATTTTTACAGTTTTATTTTTGCAGAATGCACATCTTCTTCGGGTCTGCGAAACCATGATCATATGGTTAGCTGCATGTCTACGCACGGATAACGGCACGTTCGATGTCACTTTCAAAGGGACTCCAGGATGAACTCTCGCAGTCCCATACTTCAATAGCAATGTTCTTGCAATCGAGCGTCTAAACTCCAGCGTATCGATGTTGGCTCCGTGTGATCTGGCCAGCAAAGCGGAGTTATTGACTGTTACGTCAATTAGCCACGTCAGTAGAGACGTATACCATTTTTTCCCTCTTATGGCAATGCGATACACACCAATGTTGGCGTCTAACCTATCCACTCCGCCCATAAATCTGTTGTATTGGGCGACCACATTTGGCTGATCAATTTCTATTCTTCTTTTTACAGCTGCTGAATATCTCTTCGCTGTTTGGATAGGCTGGACGCCAAACTCATTTGATAACAGCGTCACCACATTATTATCGTTCCAGCGCACGGAACAAATGCTGTCATTCTGATCAAATCGATAATCGTAAAACCCTCTGGCTTTTTTTTTGAATGATTTGACATCCAGAAGTGGACATTTGTCCACTCTATTCTGCCGAACGGTTCCAGTGATTTTCACATTCTTAGTTTGTAGGCTACTCAGCAGCGAGGGCGACGTGAAAAAGTTATCGCAAAATACCGAAAACGCACAGTCAGGGTATACATTCTGCACAGCCTGTGTTAGTTTTGTGACTACGTGCTCGCCAAGTCCAGTTTAGCGTACTTCAGATCGCCCTTCATAGAGGTCTGCTTGTATGCAGTAACCCAGACGTGTAGCTGCCACCCATGCCTTGAAACCAAATCGTATTGGTTTGCCGTGTATATGCTGCTTGCATCCGTGACGACCAAAATACATAATCATAGACTCATCGATACTAATGTTTTTTTCAATCGGAGCATATATCAAAAACTTTTCGTTCATCATGTTAAATAAAGGGCGTACTTTTGCCATTTTATCACCTGGGGGTAGATTGTTGTTATCGGCTACATGAAGATACCGAAAAATCTCCTCAAAACGATTACGCCGCATGGATTTACTGACAAGAACGTTATGCGTGTCTTCGTTCAATTCCCAGTACATTCGCCGTCTAGGCAGTGGGGCGTAGCCAGTGAGAACAAGTATACCTATAAAACAGTAAATCTCCTCAGCCGATAGAGTGAAGGTCGTGTTAGGGCCTTTACTGAAGGCATACATTACTGAATGCCGCACAATGTGTCTAATCACCTCCAGGTCGAAAAAAAGCTCAAAAAACTCTATAGGTTCACTTTCAGCCGATAGAGTTGTTACTGATCGTAGTGGCGGTGCTGACCACTCAACTTCTGACTGACGTAGGTCTTGTTTGATCCATTTTCTTGGATGAGGTTGAGCAGCACGTTGTCGCCTCGATGAGTAACTGCGACTAGTGGAGGGAGCGACTGGATTGACATCCAAAGGTACCTCAATCGCAGGCTGCTCAACGTCTATGTTTTCTGTAACGTTGATTATGGATTCTTCATTGCCTTGCGTGTGTTGTATAATCATCTCAGCCGGGGCAAGAAGCTGATAGCGGTTAAAACTTGCAATATCATTGCAATCTTCGTCCCCTGAGTCACCGTCAGATATAGCACCTCCACAAGGCGGGTCCAAGTATATGTCAACGCCAGAAAAATCATCATCATCGGCCAAATTCTCCAAGATATCAGCAATTTCGTTAGTTGACGAGGCGTGACCTGAGAAAAAGACATACACTCTGAATCATATTTGCCCAGAGGATCAATTTCGACCCTAACAAATTTTTGTTTCAATATCAACAAAAATGAATAGTCCTGAATAGATTTTATTAGTTACTCATATGCTAAATATATTCAATTTACTAATTTATCAACAATACATGCAACAGTTCAAGCAAATAAATAAATACTTACATTTTTGTCACAAAAGGTTCACAATTTTGGTCGAAAAAAACGTGTCGCAACTTGCATGCTAACTTTTCAACTGTGATTGTTTTAGTATGGTATAAGTACCCTGTTTACAACTTACGTAAGTCTTCAAATAACTCATAGATGGCGTTAAACTCCAATAATTATTGACAGTTTTTATTTAGGGCGCTTTAGTACCCAACGTGTACCCTTGGGTCGTTTTAGTGCTCTTGGGCATATATGGGTTAAAAACAAAACTAATATTAATATAAAATGCGCAGTTTACCGAAACATTGTACGTGTTGTAAAAAACAAATACATACGTATATATATATATATAATATACGAATATATAAGTATATGAATATGTAAATTGTAGAATATGCCTGTTCAGTGCGGTTAAAAGATACTGCATGCCGCGACCAGAAAAATATGTATAACTCAAGTAACGTAACATAAAATAACACATAGAACATTACAGAATGAATAACCATAACGTGACAATTTGTAAGATATGCATTAAAACTGATACACTGCCAAAATTACGGGTAATATCTATGTTTGACCGGATTCGTAGGGACTTTACGCCATCCTCTTTCCTCATGTAGATGCGGCCGTCTTTCATCCACACATATTTGAACTTGTGTCGTGCACCGGTCTCGCGCGCATCAAAGTATACATATTTTGCTGTTGGTTGGAGTCAGCCGCTCGTTGATATATAACCGGTTTGACGGGCCGGCTATATCGATGTCCGCTGTGGTTAAGCCGCGTCGCACGCGCGCCGCTCTCAACAGTTGGTCGCGGGCCGCGCGGCTAGCCCTCGGTAAAGTTGCGGCGTACCATGCCGAGTCGTTTCGCATACACAATGTCGCGCTCGTCCATGTTGACACCCAACTTGACACAAACCAATTGGAGGAGATGTATCGAGTTCTCATCCCTCGTCTCCGGTATGCCCGTAACGATTACGTCATTCAGCAGCAAGTCCTGATCGCGGTCGTTGAGCTGCAACTTCAGCTCGGCGATAGTCCCCTCAAGGTGGTCGTAGGAAGATGGCTCTTTTTCTTCAAAGCGCTTCTCAAGACAAGCTACTCTGTCTTCGACCACGTCTACCCGCTCCCTGCATGACTTGACGTCCTCCCTAAGGCCAGACATCTCCTGTCTGAAGTCCCGCAGCTCTACGCGCATGGCACTTAGTTCCTCACGGAAGCAGCGTATCTCGTGAGCCACATTTAGTTCGACAGTTGGAGGCTGCAGAATAGGAACTATACTATCCGAAGGCGGCGGGGTGGCGATGTCTATTGGCGTTTTTGTATCTGGTCGCCACTTGTTACCTTATTAATTGGGTTGCGTATGTGTACCGAGAGAAATAATACGTCCGCGAATAACTTATTTAAATTTATTAATTTCGACTCTTAATTACAACTGATTACAATAAGATATGTGACTGTAGTGCGGTATACAAGGCGACCACGGGACAACTGAGGTTCACAGCGCACTACAGTACCGATAACTGAAAACATTGTGTCAGCATTCCCGCAACACTATTTCCCTCTTTTTTTTTCTAAATAAGTACATTTTTTTTACACAAAATCTAAATTCTACTCAATATATTTATCAAAGGACATTTCGTGTAACTTTACTTCTTTCAACAAAGGTGACATAATTTTTAAAACTTGATATGAGTACTATGCTATGTATTGTTATGCGATAAGCCTGTGAATACATTCCAACATTGTAATACGACAAAAGTTTTCACATTCATTATCACGCTATTTAAATTTTAGATATCAACAGCGTACTAAAATATAAATTTACCATTACTTTAACACAATTATTTATTCTTATATTACGCATAACATATAATGTTTGTGTTACATTCTGCTATCCTTTCTTGACTTCATTGTGGCCGGACACCAACAACACAATCTCTGCAGCTTGTTCTACGACCGAATAGCAAAATATAACACACACTATTAAATCGTTACAAAATAATTTCAATCATATACACACTTAATAACATGAATGCACGAAGATTTATCGATCAAATAATCAGTAAACTACATACTTTATGAGATGCAGACGTTACATTATTCATTTGCGGCGGTTGCATAGTTTCTACCTTAATGCCTGGCAAGGTTATCGAACTAGCGACCATTTCTTTCTTCAACCATTTTCTAACGCCTTTGGTACATCTTCGTTTCAATGTATATCCAATCACCATAATCAGTAGTACTATAATAATTACCATGACGATACCAATCATATTCAACTTGTTATCTACTTGGGCTGTGTTGGATATATTCTCGTTAACAACAACTTTATCCTTTGACTGATAGTTGCCCATTTTCCTAATTACTCAACTACAACGTATAAGTATCAGACAATAACTGATTTTAATATACATATCGATTTCATATAACTACATATATAACCAAATGTCCTAGTTAAATTATTGCCTAATCAGCAAAATGAAATATTACAAATGCTTCATCGGCTTTTTGCTGACTCGTCCTGTTCTCGTAGTATAACCAAAGTTACTGGTTTCGGCTGTTTCAAAAGTTACTTTTCTCTGAACTTTTTGACAGACAGTTTTACCACTATTATCTACTACTTCTGGTTGTACATTATCCTCTGCTAACGTAAACGCAGGTTTCAGACGGTTTATAGAAACTCTAAATTGTCTGTCTGGCAATTGTACACAAAAAACTTTATTAGTTCTACTAATGACGCGATATGGTCCGTCGTAAGGAGGTTGTAATGGTTTCCTTGCTGCGTCATTTCGAACAAAAACATATTTATTTATTTTTATTTATTTATTTATTTATTAATAATAACCAACTTGAATTTACAGTTTAAAACCACACACACAAGTTATAGGTCTGTACAAAATAACATAACTACTTAAAAAAAATACTGACAAACACAATTATAAATATAAACAGAAACAATTGAAACAATATTAAATGGACTATAAATTAATAAAAAAGAAACGATAAACAATTATATGTACAAATAAAAATAATATCAATTTTATAGCGATGCTTAATGCAAGTTAACTATTAATTAAAAACTATTGTAGTAGGGGTAACAATAGACTCTAGGTAGCAAGTAGCAGTGCTAAGGAATATCAGCTCAGCAGTCACAAAGACATCTAAAGTAACATCAAATGATAGAATATTATTTAAGAGTGTGAGTGCTACATATAATGGACTTGCCTTGAGGGACTTGGACGTTTGGGGCACAGAAAATAAAGGACGTTGCCGAGGGCGAAATGTATGACGGATAGGTAAAGGGATATTAAAGGAAATATATTGTAAGAGCGAAGAGTTGAATTGGGATCCACGAATAAGGCGGATGAAATATTTGACCATGGCAAGATTTCTCCTGACTTCTAAGCATTGGTAGGTTACCATACCTAGCACAAATGGTGTAGGATACATATACGGATAATACCCATACAATTTTAAATAAAGATAGCGAATAAAAGACTTTTGGACCTTTTCAATGACTAATGTATAGACTTTCTCGTGCGGGTTCCAGATTATACATTTGGTTTCGAGTATACTGCGAATATATGAGCTGTATAAGAGTGTTATAGCTAGTCTATCATTAAAAATTTTGGCCTGACGTAACACGAAACCTAAGTTTTTGCGGGATTTGTTACAGGTCTGAAGTATGTGTTGGTTGAAAGTTAAGTGTGGGTCAAAGTTTGTACCTAGGTCGCGTATGGTTGATACACGTTTTAAAGGCTCATTGTTCAAGGTGTAGGTGTGGTGTATGGGTTGTATGGTTTTTGAGAAAGTCATGATAGCGCATTTACTGATATTAAGGTTGAGGTTGTTAACCGTACTCCAGGCGTGTATATTGTCAATGTCAAGCTGTAGTATAGCTGTATCGCCAGATTTAATTATTGGTAAAGCTATTTTAAGATCATCAGCGTACATTAAAACTGTGGAATGTTTTATATATGTAGGTAGATCGTTAACAACTATTAGAAAGAGTAGAGGTCCAAGATTAGTGCCCTGTCATATGCCAGAAGTGACCGAGTAGCACTCGGAATTGGCATATTGATATGTAACATACTGCTTGCGCCCATGTAGATAATTCGCAAAAAAATTAACTAGCGGTGCGGAGAAACCTGCCAAAGCTAGTTTATTTAAAAGAATGTCGTTATCTACCCGGTCGAAAGCCTTCTGAAAGTCAAAATAGGCTACATGGATTTGCTTTTTGTGACAAATATTTTCTGCTAATAGTGTAGTTATATTGAGCAAATTGGACGTGGTTGAACGACTTTGCAGAAATCCATGCTGCTCGTCTACGAACCACCGTCGTAGTTGTTTATATATTTTTTTATAGAGTACTGATTCAAATATTTTACCGAATACGGATAATACTGCTATCGGTCTGTATGTTCACTTTTTGGACCGCTTTTATGAACTGGGAGCACTCTAGATAATTTCCACTCAGAAGGATAAATGTTGGAGGAAATAGATAGGTTGAAAATAAATGTTAAATGTTTGAAGATTTCGCACCAATCTTTAACTATGAACTGAAGTATTCCGTCGGACCCTTGAGTAGATTTGGGGGGTAGTCGAGCCATAGCGCCACGCAGATCTGATTCTTGGAAGTGCTCAATATTCACCAGCCGAGATGCGCAGTTGAGAGATACATTAGCCGCCGCAAGAGCAACGTCAGGGTCCGATGATGGTAAATCAGGTAAGAAAACGCTACTAAAATATTTTGAAAAAGCCTCCGCTACTTGCGTCGGCGACATATTACCAAAAGTAGCGCGCTCATTGTTCTGCCTGTTCTGTTTTACAAAAGTCCAAAAAGTTTTCGGATCTCGTTTGATGTTAGATTGGATGTGGTCAGTATATGAGACATAATCTGCCTCCGTATTTCTCTTTACTAAACGTCTGTAATACGAAAATAATGCGTAGTTTAATTGGTTTTTATTATTTTGTTTGTATAATTTGTGATAATTATTTTTTAGGCTATTAAGTTTAATAGAAGCAGGCGAAAACCGTTTTGGGTAGGTCAACATCACTGCTTTATTCTGTTTAAGAGGTACCGTTTGACAGATACCACTATTAATTAACCCATAAAAGGTTTCAACGGCAACATTTACGTCTTCATAAGAGTATACTGGCCCCCAGTCTATAGCAGCCAGTTCCGCGTATAATAATAAAAAATCTGCCTTACGATAGTTTCGCATTAATTTTGTATTAGTGCTCGAATTATTTAAACAAGTGTCATTTTTGTTAGAACTGGTGTAATGCGTGTTAAGTGTTTATATTAATAGAGATATCTAAGGGTTTGTGATGTACTTCAGCTGATACAATGCCGGAACACACTGAGACTGAGACTCTCGCCACACATGAGTTAACCAATAAAAGGTCTAACATTCTGCCAAGATCATTTAAAATTATATTTTCTTGCGATACATTACACTCCGAAAGAAACAATTCAAAATCATTATTTATAGTTACACTAGCTGAGCAAAGATAAAATCGCCTACTATTATTAAAGGTAGCTTGCTTGTGTTACACATAATGCTTCTAATACAGTTAAATATAGAATAATATCTAGAATCAGGTACATTGGGAGGTATATAAACAACACAACAGACGAAGCGCAAACGACCTTTGGTAACTAATGCACATATTATTTCGTCGCAATGTTCCGACTTGCAGTCCAAATCTGTGAGTAGGTAAGGCGAGCGCGCGGCCAGCAGCACGCCACCGCCGCCCCGCCCCACTCGGTCACATCGCAGCAAGACATATTCTTGCGGAAACACCTCGGAGTCAAAAACGCTATCATTAAGTCTAGTTTCTGTTAAAGCGAGTAGGTTACTTGGGAAAGTGTGTAAGACATTCTTTATTTCAGAGCGCCTCGATTTCAATCCACGGACGTTTTGGTAGAAAATCATATCTAGTTTTTTAGTTTTCTTCACGAAAAAATGATTTATTCGTCTCAGCGGATTGCGTTTTCTTCTTCGCGTTCCTGTAGGTGAACCATTCTTGAAGTGACGTATTTAAGGGCCAGTTGTCAGGTGATAGGTAAAAGTCAAACAGGTGCATTGGGACTCCCAGTATATAGCAGTTATGTCTGGGGTGTTCGAGATCGGGCTTTTTTATGGAGAAAGTATAGTTTGGGTGCCTCCTGTGAACATAAGATTTAATGGTCTCCTCTGATACATCTGGGTGGAAGTTCCAAGCATGAATGAACTTGACCGGTTCCAGCGTTTTTAATCCCATCCCATCAGCGGCACCCGTCGCACGAATATAGGTCGACGAGAACGAGGTTGAGTTTGCCCCTTTGTAAATATCCTTGTATTATATGAGTTTGTTGACGGCTTCTCGCTGCATAGTAATGGCTGCGATCTGGTAACGTCTACAGCAGATGATGACAAAACAGGGTGCGAAACATGCATAGACGACGCTGATGTTATAGGGTCCGAGACTTCCAAAGACGAGCGGCGATTATTATTGTCAAGTGAAGTGGATAATCCGCCTGATAATTTTTCATTGACAATTAATAGCTTTTCAATTTTATCAATACGCTGCTTTTGAATCATAATTTCACGACCATAATCATTCATTCCAAAATCCAATATGCTTTTTGTGTTTTCATCACATTGCAGCTGCAGTGAGGTAAGTGCACTGGAAGCAACATCAGAGGTCTCCAGTAGCTGATCTACGTCCGTCCGAAGGATGTTATAATTATTGTTCAGAGTAGTGATGGAACATCGTAATTCTTTAACATTATCAGCCATACTCTTTATAGAGGCTTCTTGGGTGTGATACCTTACCTCACTTTCCTCGCGGAATGCACGGAGCTCCATCAGGACAGTTTCAAGTGTGCAATGAGTTATGATTGACCCGCCAGATCCTGGGTGATGAGTGTTCGACTGGGTCGCAGTAAATGCAGTTTTTCGTCTTAATGTCACATTAGCTGAATCATTATCTTCTGTGGGTGTGTACTGGGATAGTATCGGGCTCGCTAGTGTTGCTGAGTTTATTGCCTTCGGTCTTTTACAGCGACATTCATGACATACCCAAGCCGATTTTTGTTGAGCAGTCATAGAATTAAAATGCCTTTGAGGTATATTAGCGCATTCTAGGTCATGCGAATGACTACAATTGATACAGGCCATGAACAGGCTGTCCTGTAGAAATTGTTTACAACCAGCACACACTAATGCGGGGAAGAATGTAAACTGAAAATTTTGACGGATCGATCGATACAGTTCGTAGATAAAGAAGCTGTAGGTTGGTGAGTTAGTTCATCGACTCAATTGCAGATGGCGCTATTTTCAATTTCAGTTTGCAGTTTTTATTTAGGTCGTAGGTTATAAAGTCAATTTACTAAACAAATTATATATGGCACTTAAATGAAATTTGAAAAATAATTGTTTGGTAATCATAAAAACGGAGAATTTTTATTTATAAGAAACAAAAATACTTTTTTTTTTTCACTCAGTATCGAACTTATGTCTTCACACTCCGCAGTTCACAACACTTTGAAGGTGGACTTTTGAACTATATAATGATTAAATGAAATAGCCTCAGATCACATCAAACAAAGGAGATTTGTTATAGCGCCCCGGAACGTGCGAACGCATCTGGCTCAATTTGTACTTGATACCGATTTTTGCCGACAGTCGGCAATAACTACGCGCTCGCGTCACGTCTCTCGATTTTTGCCAAAATGCCGAGTTGTTCTGTTGTTGTTTGCAAAAATACAAGCAAAAAAGTGAACTACGAGAAAGATGGAATCTCATTTCATGTGCTAGTATTACAATATTTACATATTTCTTCTATAAAACCACAAAAATAGAAATTAATTATAACATAAATGACAATTCATCCTTAGCGTGATAATAAAATACATTGCTTGCTAAGTAAGAATCATTAAATTATTCGTTCCGCTTCATGGCGCAATGGATGCGTGCGTCAACAATACTCACAAATTCAAAATGTATTGGCAGTCGCGTGGTACCTGCGCTGTACCCGGCCGTAAAATAGTGATGCAGTTTCACGAGTAATCTGTCATAACGATAAAACAATGTATCGATCACGGAACAGAAAAAACAGGTGGAAGTGCTAAGTAGGCGTGGCACGCCTGTCACAATTAAGCGTTGTTACGCTTAACTTGCGCTAAACCGATCCCAGTTGCGTCTGTCATCGCGTCGAGTTGCTCGTCTTGTGACAAATTAATATTTACCTAGCTATGTCGTATTGTTCCGTTTTAGCGTGCAAAAATGATAGTAGGAGCAGAAATCTTACAAATAGAGGTATTTTGTATCATCGGTAAGTACGATTTTTATTGTTTTCTAATAAAAATCTTATTTTCTTCCAATTTACAAAAAATTAATAGAACGGTTAGTCAAAATAAACCTTATGCAGTAAAGACAAAGTTTATTTTCGATTGTTTTTTTCCATAGAACATTCTAGAAAGACCTTCGCTACTCAATGTAGTGATGTGGTCGAGTCGAAAATTGTTTTTGTCGATTGATGTCGATACGAGGAATAACTATCTTAACCCAAACAGTTATTTTTATATATTTCGTTTTGCATTACAATATAGGTACGAGGTCGCCTTAATTCATACACGACATGTATGGTCGTTTAAGTGGTATAAAGCAAATATATAATCAATGTTTTAAATAGTAACATAATTATTATAATTTATTAATGACTGAGACGTTACACACAGAGTGTTACAACCAGAAGGTAATAGATTTTTTAACCTTCATTAAAAATTTGTTTCAGGTTTCCCAAAGTCACAAGCATGAATGAGAAATGGATAGAGAGTGCGTCCTTGCGTTGTGGGAGGCCGGCCAGCAAGCTAAATCCTGATTCATCCACCGGTGGATAGATGAAAACTCGTGAAATCGACACTGCACTTCCTTTCTTCAAGTTTCACGGCAAAAAGTCCATTTAATTCACGAGAATCATGAGAATTTCAACATATGCGGAATATTAAAGACGAATTTTTACTTTAAAGCCCGAAGTTTTATTTATCTGATTCCTTCTTTAATTACATGTTGACAATCTATATTAAATTTAAGACATCATATCATAAGTGTGCACTCTGGGCCTAACTCACTATGAAACTTGGGCATGGCCCTTTACCTATTTGTCTGTCAGTCTTGTGTGTCTATTAATTAATGATTTAAAAGGTACAGCGGTTTGTGTAACAAATAAATAATTGTACTCCCAACGAGTCGTATTTATCGTACTTGAACAAAAATTTAAATGTAATACGTGATGTGTTCTTGGCCGAGTAGCATTAGAGTCACGCCATTGTCAACCGTATGTCTAAAGCAATTATGTTGATAATTGCTTATATTGATTATATATCGCCATCTATGGTCAAGTACGTACATTCACGGTGACATTTTAATAATGTGTTTAACACAAATGTGTAAAAATGCCTGCTGTGCTGCTAAGTAGGGATGTTTTTAGAATTGATAATTATAATTGATTGCGTGAGTCATCTGACACTAGTCTCATGTTTTAACATCTTAACTATTAAGCGTGTATTATTTTAAAGTGATCTTTGTGGCCAATTCTAGTTTTTTTTTTATTCAAACTTCCTTATATTACACGTCACACATACTTTTAAAAGGAACTAAAGCTTCATTTACGCTCTGTATGAAGTAAATCAGTGCATTTTCATTCAAACTTTTGTTGGGATTTATGTAACCATACCAAACGAGTGATATGTTAAATAGAAAAAGTTATAGTTAAATAGATAGTTCGGCTATATTCTTGTTTAGGGTATACACATTATTTTAATAGTGTTTTGTTAGGTGTTTTTTTTTCAATAACATTTCATTTTTACGGTTATTATAATAACAGATCTACCTTTAAAAGAGTAATTAAATAAACGTGTTAATTTTAATTTAAAAAATGAAACAATAAGTAGCAAAGTCGGCCGGTTTGGCCGGAGCTATAACAATAGAATTCCACTGCTATAGATAAAAAACTAGTCGGCTCACTTTTAACAAAAGAGTCATAAACCAGAGCTTTCGGGTACTTGTTTTCGCAAAGCGCATGTTAGTTATTATGACCAAATGATTTCAAATAAAATCATAAATACTGGATTGAAAAAAAAAATATTTTGGTTGTTTTTGGTTAGGTCAAGTATTTTCATCAAAGTTAGCCACTGGTAGCCACCGCAAAATGTATTAATAAGCAAGCTCGCGCTAATAAACATTTTTTTATTGGAGCAGATTAAAAAAATAATCGTTTTAATTTTTTGAGACAGATTTTTTTATAATCGTGTAGGTGATTTAGACCACGGAAGAGCAATGTAGGTAATACATAGATGACCAAATTAGCAGAGAGTAGCGATAGTCTAGTAGGTTGGTATTACCCGTCATAACTTCAGTCTCGTAGTTCGAACCCAACTTGTCTGATTCTTCGAAATCTATTTGTGATTACAGTCTTCGGTTGTTTTTGTAAACTTACTAGAATTTTATTACATATGGATTAATTGTTTAAACATTTTGTTTGCAGCGCTCTTACAGTAAGGCTGTGGATAAGACGATAGTAAGAGGATGGAAGACTAAATAACTGCCCGCGGGAAGCGACGACATGGTTACTTTGTCATCAACGACGAAGACTGACAGCGGAGGCTGAGAACCTAAGAAGGCGACCCTTTTACTCCGACCTCCCTCGACTCCGACCCTTTTACTTGTTTGCTAGATGTTTTTAAAACTTTCTTGTAACAATTATTTTAACTTTCTATCATTAAATTGGGACGTTGATTCTGATGAGGATATTTAATATAATATTAGCATAATTCTTAGCAGTTTTATTATGTTTAAAAAAGTCATTCGTGGTATATTTTCAGCCCCCTGACGGTTTAAAGTGGTGTTATAAGTTCCACCGATAATCTTCTTATTAACCTCTAAAGATATAAATATGAGTATAATGCGAGCCATTGGAAAATTGGTTGGCATTGTTAATATAATATATACTATTACTATTCATATACCTACTATAGTATTTTAACATTAACACACTAAACGGACGCCGGGTGTAGAATAAAAGCTACAAAAACTCTATGAGAAACAATAAAAAAAACAGTAACATCTTATTATGAACCTTAAACTCATTGTCAAACAGTTCAGTTTTGCTCGCGACAGCTTATTGTTATCGTTAAAGTGTACTCAAGAACTGTAATGTAATGCACAAAATGCAACTCTCTATCCTGCGCGCAAGCCATGCGTTAGAAAAGAATAGAAATATACCTTTTGTTTGTCTTTTTCGGATAGTTAGACCGACACTAAAATCATAAGTATTATTTTGGTTGTCAAACCATTGAAGTAGAATATCTAGTTGATACAAGGTATGTTTTTTTATTCGATTATAACCGTCTTTTGGCCCGGCAGTTAGAAAATGCATGCCCGACTTCCCTTTAGTTTTTTGTAAAACTCTGTTAAACAAGAATTAAAAATAATTTAAATAAATATTATGGATTCAGTAAAATAGCTACCTACTATTACTAATACGAAGTGTAATTTTTTTATTGTTATTAGAATTTGTTTATTTGACGTAAGCCTAATAAATAATATTTATTGACTGGATAAAGGACCGTCATTAATTATGTAATTGTATTTTTCTTGAAACCTGTGATTTAAGAACAAGCTATACCGCGGTTTGGAATTTGGCGCGACACGGCGCGTTGTCAAAAACTATGCGTCGATCACCGAGAGGCGAAAGGAGCCGCCAGATAACGGCGTTTTTTTTGTGTATGTGTTATAATTACAAGCAATACGTTAAACGTTAAAATTATAAGAATGACTGGAAAAACGTATTCGTACGTTTTTTCAGTCATTCTTATAATTATAATCTTTATAGTTCTAGACAGCTTTTTTTTCGTTTCTTAGTAGATTATTTTTTTCTAAGTATAATCATGGCTGATTAAATAATATTATATCACTTAATGTAGCTTCCGTTTTTAGGCACTTCAGTTTTAGTGCAAATGACTTTTTTTTTTTGGTAAAGATCTTTGTAGTTAGCCTGAGCGCAGTCTTTGACTGCTTCACCGGACTTATAGTACTAAATGTGTTACTATAGCAATACACCGAGAAATAACAGTTTTGTCTCGCCTCGCATTATAATCTGGTATGACATGACAAGCACCGAAAAAACCACCGTAGTCTTTACAACGAGCTCGTGGCTCCCTTGTCGATCACAACCAACGGTGTTATATATATTATATATATATGTGATATATATATTTTTTTATTAATTAAATTTAATTAATTATAAAATTATTCATCTTATCTAATTAATAATAAAATTATTTATCTAATTTAATTAATAATAATTAAATTTAATTATTTATGAAATTATATTAAAAAAAAAAAATTAAATTAAAAAAAAAAAAAGTACCCTTATAAAATTATTAATATCAATTTAATTAAATTTATTATTTACTAAATAAAATTTATTATTAATTAAATCCAGCAGAATCAACAACAAAATATAATACTACCATTGATCCAGATTTTTCAAGACATTTAAATAAAATAGAATCCCAAACATTATTTTTCCTACTTCAGTCATAATATCAGTTATAATACCATTACTAAAATTGAGCCTACTGATTAAGTTTATATTACATTATATTTGTAAATTTTTTGTTTTATTTATTATAACTTAAAAAAAATATATATTATAATTACTTCACTAATTAATCGAAAGGAACTTCGTTCCATCCGGGTGTCCCTTGACACCTCACAAGTTTTTTATTATTCTTATAAACTTAATTTTAATAAGATAGATATAATATCCCTACTTGTAATTGACTGTAAGCTTCATTAGATGCTAAGTGGTTGCTAATTGCACCGCCAAGATCGATGGTCGATTTGGGTCATAATTTTGATGGCAAATGGTAACAAGAGTGAACCATTGTACTGTTAGAACTACTCATTCAAGGTTTTTTATGAAAGATGAAAGATCGAGATTTACCAATTAATTAAATACCGGTTATTATTCAGTTTTACTTTAATCAAAATGAGTTATCTACCAAATAATTATTAAATTATTTCTAAATATTATTTCCACAAAATATCCTACATCTAACTAACATACCATCGTAGTAAATACAACTTATCAGTTAAACCGAGTATTTTGTGTAGTGCGAGAACTTCGAAACTCAGAACCGAGTAAAAAACAACACAACGCGACGAGCGCGGCGAATCTTTAATTATAATTATAAGTTGTCATTTTCTGAACTATGCTAGAGGCATCACGTGAGCGTAATAACGGTAGCTCTCATTATGTTTATACTTTTAATAATCTAATAAATAAGTATTTTGAAGTATCTAATTTTTTTTATTTTGTTTATTCCTTACTTCTATAAAAACATGTTGAAGTTCATGGAGCCAGTCGTTGACCGACCAGCATCGTCTCCTTGTTGCGTGTTTACTCCTTGTTTCCTAGGTGTAGACGCAAACTTAATAAATATTGCTATCACAATTAAAGGCGCAACTAAATTTACACTCCAGACTCCATTGAAAAGAATACCTGCTACACACACAGGGAAAGGTGGTAAGGTTCAGATACTGGGTTTATTGAGCTTTAAAACTCTAAACTGGAGTATAAACGGTGATTTTAGTAAGTAAATAGTATTAAAACACTATTTAGACATTTTAAGTTTACATCTAATTCGTATTTTAGTAGTAGTAAAATGCATTGTGCCTCCTACATAAATTAACTTAAACAAAGCAACTAATAATAACATTTAAAGGTAAATAGTGATGCAATTTTACTATTAAGTAAACAAAATATTAAAAACATAAAAATTCCGACTAGCTTTAAATAATAATTCATATTTTCTCAACCCAAATTACATTTAAACATAACATTATGCAACAAATTACATAAATAACAAAAAAAGACATTAGTAGTATTTATAATAATACTATAACATAATGATAATATCCTGTGACAACTTACACACAGCAATCTGATACCAAAGTAAGCAGAGCTTGTTTTATGGTTACCAGAAAACTGATAAATATCCTCATATTAGATATTATATTTCTAATACATTTTACTGATAAAATACACCCAGGCACAGAACAAATGATTGTGCTCATCAAAAAAAGAATTGTCCTAGGTGGGAATCAAACCCACAACCTACGGTCGCAGATCAGCCATTTATAAAAACAGATTTAGAAAACACACTCAACAGATGAAGTAAAAAATCGTCAATTTCGTTTTAATCACCCATCGAAATAATAGAAAAATGTCGAAATCTGTCAAGACGTTTAAAAAAATAAATCTAGAAACTTATTATGAGACGAGCAATAAACCTAACAGTTCCTTGATTTCCGAGTAAGAATAATGATAAATTACATACTTATGTGTAAACACATAACTGTCGGTAAAGCTAGCTTTTTTCGTTACTCTATTATTATTATTTCTGCAAATATACTGAAAATTGAATAAAAAAAATCATCTTAATATTCTAGCATTTATAGTTTACATAATTATTATGAAATTTTTATGAAATATGTGCATAAGAGAAACATATAGCGCAAGTCGTCAAAACATTCGTAGTATTTAGTGACGACAACAACGAACATTACATACGATATATTGTTTTACTCGTGCACAGTGTCAACTTTTACAATGACAATGGCAATTATAGGTACTATATTAAAACACAAATAAGAAATAAGGGGGCGTCGCCGCGTGTCGCTAGCGTTAGAAAGAGCGCAAGCGACGAAAACCGTTTCTCGACGGTAAGGTGATAAGGCGAAGATGTCCCCGATTGTACATTTGTACATATTGTAACCGACCACTCAAATATAATATATAAGTGTAGAGTAATCTACCTACTCATTTGTTTAATTTTTCAAGTGAAATAGATATATCAATACCGAATAATACCGACAATATAATATTTTTTTATTTATTTGATGAACCATATTTTGTCGTCTGTTTCATCGATAAATATTTTATCGACCTATTTTTTCCATCATTAGCGTGTGTGAAAAATGCCGTGATTGGAGCAGTGAATTTGTGTGAGTTAACAGTAACAATGATATTGTTGTGTTTGCAGCAAATCACGTTGACTTTTATGTTTGTGTGTGCGCTGTTGAGATAATCGTTTGGGCGTGTACAAATATAAATGTGTGACAAGTGGCGACATCGGGTACGCATACTAAAATTACAAGGATAGCAAATCTCCCTTGTTTGATGTGATCTGAGGAAATAGCTAAACTGTATCAGGATTAATCACTATCACTATCACTACATAGTATAAAACAAAGTCGCTTCCCGCTGTCTGTCCCTATGTATGCTTAGATCTTTATAACTACGTGACGGATTGTGATGCGGTTTTTTTTAATAGATAGAGTGATTCAAGAGGAAGGTTTATATGTAAAATACATGCATAATATAGTAGAGAAACACGGATAATCTTAGAGATTTTTGACGTAAGGTCGTAAATAAACACTTTTTTTGCGCTTTCTTTGCAAACGCTGGCTGAACCCTACGAAATAGATCAAAATAATGTACTACAGTATTGTGCAGCTTAAAAAGATCTACAAAAAAGTCCGCGATGGTATATTTCTATCTCTTGAGGGTAACCCACAATAACCATTTTTTATCCTTTATATATTACTTATTTACGAAAAAAAAATTTTAAGCAATACAGCATTAATCCTTATCCAATTAAGTACCTTCAAAAAGTTGTGCATGTAATATAGATCAATATTGCCCTTTACAGCATCTAATTTAAATGAATATTTTCGAAGATATTACAGATTTAAAATGCAGGGACATAGCGGTTGCGGCGGTACCGGCCTATTCCAAGAAATGCCTCTAAGGCTGTGCTTTGCCCTACAGAGCTTTATGATTGCGTAGTTATATTTGGTATTAGCGTTGCACCCGAGTTAACCCGAGCAAAGCCGGGGCGGGCCGCTAGTTTATAATATAATAATCGCAGGTACAAATCTTTATGCACAAAAATTTTACGTGACGATCTATTTTCTCTACTAGACGGTTTATATTCGTCAATAACTTCTTTTAACTTACTAACGTAATCATTATCGTCACACGATTTCACGTTGCTTACATCATAAAAATCACCAGGTAATCTAATATTATTACCATACAACATTTGTGCAGCGCCTGTATCTAACCTAATTGTCGTGCGTAATCCTAACATTACAGCTGCCAGTTCATCTACCCAAGACTTATTGCTTAAACGAGCCGTAATTGCAGTTTTCAACGATCTATGCCAACGTTCTACTGTTCCATTACACTGAGGATGATACGGGGTGGTTTTTGACTTTTTAATTCCCATTAATAACATTAGTTGTCTAAATAAGTTACTTCCAAATTGTCGGCCTTGATCACTTGTAAGTTTAACTGGACAACCAAAACGACAAATCCAACCCTCGTATAACGTCTTTGCGACTACTTCTGCAGTGATTTCCTTTATAGGAAAAGCTTCTGGCCAACGTGTAAATCTGTCTACTATGGTTAAGCAATACCTATATCCTTCAGCTGTGATTGGTAAAGGGCCTATTAAATCTATATGTATATGCTCAAAACGTTTCGTAATCTCAAATTGTCCTAAATTAGATACTGTATGCTTCTGTATTTTCGCTCGTTGACAATTTATACATGTTTTGGCCCAATTACCAATGTCTCTATTCATATTTGGCCAAAAATATCTATCTGCTATTATCTTTCTACTAGCTCTAATACCTGGATGGCTCAAGTTATGTATCGAGTCAAAAGCTAAACGCCTAAATTGTTTCGGTAAATAAGGACGTATTTTATTAGTAGATGTTTCGCAAACAACATGCTTATCGGGTACATTTAAAGTTACACGCTTAAATATCAACTTGCAGTTGTTATTCGATTCACTAAGAATTTTTGCAAGCTGTTCGTCGACTTCCGGCGCAACTGCCAGTTCTGCGAAGTCGATAGTCGTGGGACTTGTTATTGTTTCAATTCTAGATAATGTGTCCGCTACAATATTATTATGACCACTTATATGCATTATATCAGAACTAAATTCACTAATAAACATGATTTGCCTGGCCCGCCTCGAGGTTTCTCTATTTGTACCTGATTTCGTAAATGCAAAAGATAAAGGCTTATGATCAGTATAAATAAGTAAATTTTGACCTTCAATTAAATAACGAAAATGAATTGTGGCTAAATAAATTGCTAAAATTTCTCTATCTTACGTACTATATTTCTTTTGCACTTCAGTTATTTTTTTAGAAAAATAACCTTAAGGTTTCCATTTGTCAGCGAATTTTTGTTGTAGTACTGCACCTACGCAGTTGTCTGACGCATCTGTCATTAATGAAAATGGTGTGTCTATAGATGGATAACCTAATAATGCAGCATTTTTAAGATCTTCCTTACATTGTTCAAAATTTTTTTCGGCCTCCTTTGTCCAATTGATTTTACTTTTATCTTTACGTTTAGAAGAACCTAAATACTTATATAAATGTAATTGATGAGCTGCCGAATGCGGTATGTGTGCTCTAGAAATATTTAACATACCGATAAATCTTCTTAGTTCCTCAATAGTGTTAGGTTTTGGAAAATCGGTAATAGCTTTGACCTTATCCGTTAAAGGTATAATTCCTTCAGTTGAAACTTCGTAACCTAAAAAATCTAATTTTGTCTTTCCGAAACTACATTTCGCAAAATTAATTGTTATCCCAAATTCATTAAATCTTTCAAAAACTTTAAGTAAATGCTGTTTATGCTCAGTTTCATTTTCTGAGGCAATTATTACATCATCCAAATAATTAAAAAAAAAATCTAAACCTTGTAACACGGTATGGTGCATAAAACGTTGAAAAGTTTGCGCTACATTACGCAATCCGAAAGTCATTCGCATAAATTGAAATAATCCAAAAGGTGTTATCACAGCAGTTTTCTCGATGTCATTTTCAGCTACGGGTATACAATTATATGCTCTATTTATATCTAACTTCGTAAATATTTTCTTATTGAATGAATAAAGACGAGGAACTGGATAACGATCCGGTTTAGTAATCGAATTTAAACGTCTATAATCACCGCAAGTTCCAATATTTCCATCCTTCTTTGGCACGATATGTAAAGGACTTGCCCAAGCGCTATTACTGGGCCTACAAATCCCAAGTTCCTGCATAATTTTAAATAAATTTTTAGCTTTAACATATCTGTCCGGTGGTAGCTGCCTACTTTTCACGTGCACTGGAGGTCCTGTGGTCTCTATGTGATGACAAACGCCATGTTTAGGTGTCTCAATTATTTTTATATTTTTAATAATTATTCTCCTTGTTATGTTTTTTTTTTTTATATATGTTCTGTGTGTTGTCTTGTGTACTGTAGTAAACAAATCGACGGTCCCTAATAATAAAGTCGGATCTACATTTTTTAAACTTTTGAGTAGAGCGTTTTAAAGTTTAAACTTTATTGAATTTAATTATATCTTGAAAAGTAAATGACTCAGGGATCTGAAATTTGGAATAAATGTTTAAATGCTAATGCTTAATAAATATGCCTATGTCATAATTCTGAATATATCATACGTTTAAAGAAAAGTCACAACTGTCTTTTTTTAACGGTGCCAATTATTTTTTCCGTGTCGGTAGTGACACATTCGACTATTTTATTTGGATTTATTTTTTGTCGGCCGATGTTGGATATGACGCTTCCTACATTTTTAAATGAAAATTCCAATATTATTTGGGATAGCTATGTCGTAAGTACCTTAATCGACTTTATTAATTGGAACAACATATTTTAATGAATAAAAAACCATATAGCCAATAATTTAACCAAAAATAATACTCTATGTATAATCGAAAAACATTGAAAGATCTAAAATATTTTATTTTTACTTTTTACATATAATTTCTCCTTTACTGATGCAATCTAGCTGAAGCTTCCTTTTTTAGGGGGCCAGGGAGGCGAATTTTGAATAAGGCCTAATATACGTCTCGATCAGTCCGACTTTTAAATTATGTATAAACTTTTAAACTATCGCGCTGCATGTTTATATTAATATTATAACGGGGATTAGCGCGTACATGCATAAATACCTTTAGGGCTTGACATTTCGACCGGGTTACACCGGCCGTGGTCGCAAGCAGACTGGAGATGCGGTGTCATTCTTCCGTGCACGGCGTTGATGATTTTTCTTCATCTACCCCATGTTTTTTAACTACCCTACACACTGTACTGACTGTGTCCGTATTATGATCACTATCCGGCTTTGCAGAAACGCGCGGTTGTGTTAAACGAATCACTGGATTCCACGATGATAAATGATAGACGCTGATGATAGACGCTGATAGATTAAAGCCGTCTTCCCGATTGAAATTAGGATGTTTCTTGATTTCAATCGCTTCTCGCACTGCTCTCGAATGAAAGTGGCGATCGGTGGAGAGGACTTGCGCGCGATGGAATTGAATCCAGTGACTGACGCCCGGCTGTAGTAGGTGCTCTGCAATTGCCGATTTAGATGTCTGACGGTTTTTTACAGCTGCGATATGTTCCTTGAGCCTTTCCGCGATCGTTCGCTTCGTTTGCCCTATGTATGACTTACCGCAGCTGCAGTCGATTTTATAGACACCTGGTTGTTGTAGGGGTAGAACATCCTTCGGTGTGCCCACCATGTTTTGTAGACACCTGCAATCCGTCATGACGTCATTAAAGAATAGAGCTTTTGATCTCTGTGACCCTGAACACTTAGAGCGTGAGCTGGAACATGTTCGGGAGGTGCTACAGAAGAATGGATTTCGGGTGAAAGGAAATATAATAATAATAATAATATAATAATAATAAGTTTATTGGCCAAAGAAAGGAAAATACATGAAATGTTTGTTGTTACATACATATGGTTTGAGTTCCTTTTATACATTTTATTTTGAGAAAATTGTCCCCTATGCTAGGAAAATCTATAAAAACTCCTATACATTTGAAACCATTGTCAATTCTATCTACTACAAAGTCGAGTAGGGATGCCACTGCATCTTCAGTTGACAATCCACGTCTGAAACCGAATTGGTTTTGGGAGATAATTTTGTTTTTGTCAAGGAAATTATTCAGGCGTTTGTACATAATCCTTTCCAGGACTTTGGAGATTGCTGGGAGAACCGATATTGGGCGGTAGTTAGTGACGTTATCTCTGTCCCCAGACTTGAAGATTGGGTATTTCAAGACATCCGGGAACGTACCTGTAGATATCGCCAGGTTGCATATATGTGTGATAGGTTGAACTAGGAAGTGACTAGCTTGTATTAGCAATTTTGATGGAATTCCGTCCCATCCGGTTGCACTATTGACTCGGAGATTGCTTATTATCGATTTAACCTCTTCCTCATCTGTTTCCAGTAGCACCATTGAGTTAGCCGTGCCTTGTTGATCGTTATTGGAAACTTGGAAGGGATTCTGTGGGGACGTATTGTTGGTTAAATTTATACCTACGTTTGCAAAGAACGAGTTTACTGAATTGACGGATTTAGTAGGGCAATTTTCGATTGTCAAAAGGTCTGTTGATGTCGAGCGTGTGCATTTGGAGTCAGTTACGTTGCGGATTACTTCCCACATTTTTTTTGGGTTGTTTTTAGCCTTTTCAAGTTCCTTTTCTTCATATTCTTTTTTTATCTTTTTTAATAAGTTGTTGCAGAAATTGCGGTATCTTAAATAAGTTAGTTTTAGGATCTGATTGGTTGGCTCTTTGTTGGTTTTAATGTGCATTTTGTTTCTATTGTGTATGCATCTCAAAAGACCGACGGTAATCCAAGGTTTTATAATTCTTTGTTTGCATGGGATTAATTTGTGGGTGATATTTTTAGATAAGATCGGGGAGATGATTTTTAATAATTCGTTGGTGGCGTCGTTAGCATCAGTTATTGCGTAAATATTAGAGAAATCACAGTTTTTAATATCCGAGATAGCTTTAGAGATATTGAGGTAAGAAATATGAAATTTGGTATTCTTAAGTTTGTGTTTTCTGATCTCGAGGTTTAGAAGGACTGCTGCGTGGTCTGTGACCGACGTTTCCAGTATTAAGGTGATCGCTTTGTTGTTGGTTTTAAGTAGTATATGATCTATACAGCTGTGTAAGCGAGTAGGTAGAAGATAAGCTGGGAGAAATCCGTGAGATGCAGTCAGGTTTAGGTACTGTTGTGAACGAGTGTCATTACAATCCGGGCTGATATTAATGTTCGTATCTCCAATAATTGCAATGTGATTATGATTTTTGAGGTCTAGTATGACGTTGTTTAAGTTTTCTAAGAAGGGGGTCAATATTTCTTTGAGACGGTGGTCTATATATGGCGATAATAGTTAAGTTGTTTTCAAGGTTGCAGATAAGACAGCTGGCGTCATTAAATGTAGGTTCAGTAACCGAGTGACGTAGGTTATTTCTGATATATATGACCACACCGTCATTTTGATTAATTAGATTCTGGGTTTGATGAGATGAGTATCCGTCTAAGGTAGGTATGTTGCCTGATGTTTTGAGCCAGCATTCTGATAAGACTAACAGATCGCATGTGATGTTCATTGCGACCAAAAGACATCTAAATTCGTCAAAATTTTTATTAATGCTTCTAATGTTTAGGTGTAGAACATTTAGTGCGTTTGAGGTTTGTATATAATCCGTGCAGTGGTTTGGTAGACACCTATATGATGATGAGACTTGCATATCGTCTAAGTCATTAACTATGTTGTTTAGAGTGGCCATTTGTGTAACATAGGGCGGCGAAGTATGTATGGGGGTTCGTTGTTTAGTCGTGAAAGGGGCATAATGGGTTTTACGTATAGTGGGTTGATATTGTGTAATACGAATAGTACAATGTAGTAATAGTGGTAATGTAAAATAAGGTTCTTATATCTGGTAAATACTGACGGGGCAGACTGGTAAAGGATAGGTGTTTTAATAAAATTATTATTTTTTACTAGGGCGGTGGTGTTGTTTGTTTTATGTGTCGTTTGTGTAGTGATATTGTATAGATAGTTTTTTTTATAGTATAGTCATTGGCTTATTTGAGCATGTAGTTCAGAGAGAGATTGTTCTGATTTTATAAGAAGTTGTTTGGCGCCTTCCTCCTTGCGCAGAAATATGTTTCCATTTGATGTCCAACAATATTTGTACTCCCTTTGTTTTGCGAATTCTCTCGCTACATAGAAGAGTTTCCGTGCACTGGCAGGAAGATATTCTGCGACATAGATTGGTCGGCGGTCACCAGTCAGGCCAATGTTGAGGGTATTCAAACGTCCTTCATTTGGATTACCCTTGTTGAAGTTGCGTGTGCAGGTGATAATTTGGTTTTTTGTTTCCACACTGGTGAATTCAACAACTATAGGTCGGACCGCTCCAGGCTTGCCTGGTAGGCGGTAAATGTCGCGCACGTGCGTTCGATCGACCGGCATATTAATCGTTGCGCCTACCTTGCTAACGATGTCGGTGAGATCGGCTGCGGTTTCCTTCTCTTTGTTGGGCACGTTGCGAATTTCTACGATGGATGATCGTGATAGTTGTTGCAGGTCCTGTAATTTCGCTTCCTGCTGTTGTATGCTATCTCTGTACGCTCTTTTCTCTTTTTGCAGTGACTCGATTTGTTTTGACATATCTTCATATTGTGCGCTAATAAATGTGACGGTCTTATCCATTTCTGACAATGACTTTTGCATTAAATTATTTTGTGTTTTTAGTTCGGTTATGTCAGAGACTAGCCTTTTTAGTTGAGTACTTTGTTCGCCTATTATTTTTGTAAGGTATTCTTGTTGTTCTTTTTTCCAGGTAGTCAGCATCTCGCGTATCTCCTGCTTAAAGTCCTGGAGTTCGCCGTTTTTAAATGGGGATAATGGTTCGTTGTTTTTAGGTGAGGGTGAGGATTCTGGGCATGGCCGTTTACTACGTGAGGTAGTGTTTACGTTTCCGAAAGGGCTACTGGACGTCGCCTGTGGAATGTCCGAATCAGACCTCGCCTGCGTTAGTTTACTTGTTGTTGCGGGAGATTTCGGTGGGGAGCGTCTAACTGACATCTTGCGGCTTGAGCGAAGAAAATGGGCCGTATTGCACTGTGATACGGGTTGTCTTGGTCTCGGTGAAGCGCGTTGACACAGTACGGCACGGAACGCGGTCCTTTCCAGCTAGCGTACACCGTGTGACACTGTGCGTGGTAGGTGGAGCTTCGCACACGTTCAAGGACACAAGACGACACGGAGCGGCACAGAACACAATCCTTTCCAGTTAGACGACACTGTGTAACTGTTATAGTACCCGTTATTTAAAAATGTTAAATTTAGTTTCTTGAATTATTTAATTATTATTTGATGTTTTTACGTTCTGTTTTCACTGTCACGTAAGTGGTATGAAAATACACGTCACTGATAGTTTCTTTGTACTGATCTATTGCTTTTTGTGCTCAATTAGAATTAATAACACAGCACTCGTTCGACACACGTCTCACACGCTTCAAAGCTTATAAACAAATATATGAAGCGACGGTTGAAGCGTGTCGACAAAATCGGAGCTGTACTTAAAAAAGTCTCCATCCCGACCGTCTACACTCCAGGGACAAAGGTAGAAAACATGGTGGGCACACCGAAGGATGTTCTACCCCTACAACAACCAGGTGTCTATAAAATTGACTGCAGCTGCGGTAAGTCATACATAGGGCAAACCACGGAACAGAAAAAACAAGTGGAAGTGCAATACGCCAAAATTACTATAGGAACCGCTGTCGCCAAACTCACACAAATAATCCGATAATAACATATGCACTACAACGAAATAATCCGTGTGATTGGTAGTTTTAAATTTAGACAAAAATGGCCTACATCACATAAATAAAATAAACCCTGACTTTCTACAAATAAGGTTAATTTTGCATTAGCAACAATACGTATTTACGGTCTATAGTCACACTAAATTCGATTGACGAGTTAGTTTTGCTACTTGACCATAGATGGCGATATATAATCAATATAAGCAACTATCAACTTAATTGCTTTAGACATACGGTTGACAATGGCGTGACTCTAATGCTACTCGGCCAAGGATACACCGCGTATTACATTTAAATTCTTTATCGATATCGATAGATACCCGATTTTTGTTCAAATACGATAAATAAGACTCGTTGGGAGTACAATTATTTATTTGTTACACAAACCGCTGTACCTTTTAAACCATTAATTAAAAGACACACAAGACTGACAGACAGTAGTGAGTTTGGCCCAGAGTCCACACTTATGATATGATGTCTTAAATTTAATGTAGATTGTCAACATGTTATTAAAGAAGGAATCAGATAAATAAAACTTCGGGTTTTCTAGTAAAAAATCTTTAATATTCCGCATATGTTGAAATTCTCATGATTCTCGTGAATTAAATGGACTTTTTGCCGTGAAACTTGAAGAAGGGAAGTGCAGTGTCGATTTCACAAGTTTTCATCTAATGTCATCTATCCACCGGTGGATGAATCAGGATTTCGCTTGCCGGCCGGCCTCCAACAACGCAAGGACGCACTCTCTATCCATTTCTCTTTCATGCTTGTGACTTTGGGAAACCTGAAACAAATTTTTAATGAAGGTTAAAAAATCTATTACCTACTGTTTGTAACACTCTGTGTGTTACGTCTCAGTCATTAATAAATTATAATAATTATGTTACTATTTAAAACATTGATTATATTTTTGCTTTATACCATTTAAACGACCATAAATTTACTTTTTGTATCGACATCAATCGACAAAATCAATTTTCGACTTGACCACATCACTACATTGAGTAGCGAAGGTCTTTCTAGAATGTTCTATGGAAAAAAACAATCGAAAATAAACTTTGTCTTTACTGCATAAGGTTTATTTTGACTAACCGTTCTATCATTTTTTGTAAATTGGAAGAAAATATGATTTTTATTATAAAACAATAAAAATCGTACTTACCGATGATACGAAATACCTCCATTTGTAAGATTTCTTCTCCTACTATCATTTTTGCACGCTAAAACGGAACAATACGGCATAGCTAGGTAAATATTAATTTGTCACGAGACGAGCAACTCGACACGATGGCAGACGCAACTGGGATCGGTTAAGCGCAAGTTATGCGTAACAACGCATAATTGTGACACGCGTGCCACGCCTACTTAGCACTTCCACCTGTTTTTTCTGTTCCGTGGGGCAAACGAAGCGAACGATCGCGGAAAGGCTCAAGGAACATATCGCAGCTGTAAAAAACCGTCAGACATCTAAATCGGCAATTGCAGAGCACCTACTACAGCCGGGCGTCAGTCACTGGATTCAATTCCATCGCGCGCAAGTCCTCTCCACCGATCGCCACTTTCATTCGAGAGCGATTGAAATCAAGAAACATCCTAATTTCAATCGGGAAGACGGCTTTAATCTATCAGCATCGTGGAATCCAGTGATTCGTTTAACACAACCGCGCGTTTCTGCAAAGCCGGATAGTGATCATAATACGGACACAGTCAGTACAGTGTGTAGGGTAGTTAAAAAACATGGGGTAGATGAAGAAAAATCATCAACGCCGTGCACGGAAGAATGACACCGCATCTCCAGTCTGCTTGCGACCACGGCCGGTGTAACCCGGTCGAGCGTCAAGCCCTAAAGGTATTTATGCATGTACGCGCTAATCCCCATTATAATATTAATATAAACATGCAGCGCGATAGTTTAAAAGTTTATATTGCAAACCGCTACGGGTCGGAAAGTGCAAAACAAGTTCGTCAACTTGAATATTTACGTAAAAAACGAGCGAGAATAGAAACATCGTTGATATTTTTAACTAAGTGTCGCGATAGGGACTTACTACCTTCGTGTGTTCGTATTAAACCGCGTAGTGATATCGCATTTTCACGTAGAATTCTACAAAACGCGAGTGTACGTCTCCTGAGACAATTAATTCGTAATAAACACAGTGAACTGGACACAATTCAAAGTGAGTTATATAGTGTGCAATATAAGTGTAGTGTTTGTTTATCTCGTGAAGATTATGATGTGTGTGATCGTGTAACGTTTTTACAAGCGAGTCGGACATTCGAGTTAAACAGTGCCACCCACGAGCGTAAGTTCTCGAATTTGTATAACCGCCGCTATTCGAAAAACAAAAACGCACCGAGCCATCTCAAGGACACCGTCATTAATTTATCTGACACGAGTTTAGATGAATCTACCGTCAACATCTTGGCTAAAGGAATGAACTTTGCGCTGACACCTAAACGAATACCGTACGAAAGCATAATTAGTAGTGTAGAGGAAACGCTAATACGTAATAAAGTGCCGCCCGGTGATGCCGATACCGTGAGACAGGACGTCGCGGTAATATTACGCAAAGCGAAGCCCCCGACTAGCAACATTGCTATGGAAGAGCGTCAGGCGCTAAAAAACATTAGGAGTGACCCGAATATTTTAGTGCTTAAGGCCGACAAGGGAAACGCCACCGTAGTAATGAACACTACTGATTATGAAAATAAAATACGTGAGTTGTTAAGCGACGATAAGGTTTATAAAACGGTAACGTACAACCCCACAGCCAGAGTTACACGTAAAATACGATCTTTGATACAGGAACACCAGGACCTATTTACTGAAGACGAGTACCTAAATCTTTATAGACCAAAATCGCACCAACCCCCTAAATTATATGGCTTGCCAAAAATACATAAGCCCAACGTGCCACTGCGGCCTATCGTAAGTCAAATTGCGTCTCCCACTTACGACCTTGCGAAGCACGTTGCGTCAGTATTGCAGCCACTTGTGGGAAAAACACCGTCTTTCGTGAAAGACTCGCGACATCTCGTTCAGATTTTAAGAACCCTAGTACTGGAACCTGAAGACACAATGGTAAGTTTTGATGTGGAGTCTTTATTTACCAATGTTCCTATAAAAGAATGTCTGGACGTAGTCAAGGACAATCTGAGTGATAACGAGATGCCACACAATTATATTGATCTGCTTAAACACTGCTTAGAAGGCAACTACTTCCTCTTCCGCGGCCAATATTACCTCCAGATTGATGGCGTCGCAATGGGGAGTCCAGTAGCCCCTGTACTAGCTAATCTCTGGATGGAACATTTTGAAGAGAAGGCGTTGGCCTTGGGGCCAAAAACCATCAAGTTGTGGAAGAGATACGTAGACGACATCTTCTGCGTCATCAGAGGGGGCCAACAAGAAGTAGATCAATATCTAGAACATCTGAACTCCATTCACCCTAAGGTGAAATTCACGTGTGAGATGGAGAGGGACAGATCACTCGCTTTCCTGGATGTCAAAATAAGTGCGAGAACAAATGGGTCATTAGGACACTGTGTTTACCGAAAACCTACACACACTGATAGATACCTGCATAGTACGTCGCATCATCACCCTAGACACCTGCAATCCGTCATGACGTCATTAAAGAATAGAGCTTTTGATCTCTGTGACCCTGAACACTTAGAGCGTGAGCTGGAACATGTTCAGGAGGTGCTACAAAAGAATGGATTTCGGGTGAAAGGAAATATGAAGCGACGGTTGAAGCGTGTCGAGCATCCTGACGTTAATAGACAACGAGCCTATATGCCTTACATCAGAGGAGTCACGGACAAAATCGGAGCTGTACTTAAAACAGTCTCCATCCCGACCGTCTACACTCCAGGGACAAAGGTAGAAAACATGGTGGGCACACCGAAGGATGTTCTACCCCTACAACAACCAGGTGTCTATAAAATCGACTGCAGCTGCGGTAAGTCATACATAGGGCAAACGAAGCGAACGATCGCGGAAAGGCTCAAGGAACATATCGCAGCTGTAAAAAACCGTCAGACATCTAAATCGGCAATTGCAGAGCACCTACTACAGCCGGGCGTCAGTCACTGGATTCAATTCCATCGCGCGCAAGTCCTCTCCACCGATCGCCACTTTCATTCGAGAGCGATTGAAATCAAGAAACATCCTAATTTCAATCGGGAAGACGGCTTTAATGTATCAGCATCGTGGAATCCAGTGATTCGTTTAACACAACCGCGCGTTTCTGCAAAGCCGGATAGTGATCATAATACGGACACAGTCAGTACAGTGTGTAGGGTAGTTAAAAAACATGGGGTAGATGAAGAAAAATCATCAACGCCGTGCACGGAAGAATGACACCGCATTTCCAGTCTGCTTGCGACCACGGCCGGTGTAACCCGGTCGAAACGTCAAGCCCTAAAGGTATTTATGCATGTACGCGCTAATCCCCGTTATAATATTAATTTTAAATTATGTTTTAAATTAAAAAACACACAATAGATAAAAACTACTAATATTTATCGCGAAAAATTTCAAGGCACTCAAACTTGCGTTCCCACCGTTAACAAGAGCGATAGTGCCGGAACCGACGGCTTCCCTGCCCTACGCCTCCCTTGAACAAAGCAGTAATAGAACTACCGACATTATTGCGTGGTTAGTGGAGTAATATCCTACAATATTTCAATTGAAAACTCTGTAATTATATGACATTATTAAATTTTGATTCGTGCATCATAAAGATTAATTAAAATTATACACGAATATGCAAAAAAGTGAAAATCGCCAAAAACGTACATCCGACTTTATTATTAGGGACCGTCGAAATGTCTTTCTATTTCTATTTCTTTATGAAACAGGCTTAGTTAACTCAGGAAACTTACATAGTAAATCATAATAAGGGCAATTATCAACAATTGTCTTTACAGTGGACTCAGTTGAACTCGAAATAGTACCTTTAATGCTTAAATTAGTTAACTGATCGATTAATCTTCGTCCGTTCAAATCAATTAATAGCTTATGTTTAGCTAAGAAGTCAGCACCTAATATTGGTTGCTGTACGCCCGCTAATATAAATAACCAACGGAAAGCTCTTCTAAGATTAAGATCTAACTCTAAAAAAATGTGTACCATATGTATTAATCTCGGTTCCATTCGCAGCATACAATTTATAACATACATTATTTTTATTACCTTTTAAATATGCTACGCTGCGGGGTAGCACAGACACATTAGCACCGCTATCTACTAAGAAAGTTAAACCTGTTTTCCTGTCCATCACACAAAGTAGGTATGGGTCGTTACGTGGTTTTCGCGAAACGTAACGTAACTAGTTACTTCGAACGCGTCACCTGTTTTGGTAACTAGTGATTTTTGTAACTAGTGATTTTTCATATTCTATTCGGTGATTCGACATGGTGATTTTATCAAAGTAATACAGTTATTAGCGAAACGAAAATACAAAACGGTTAAATTACGTTACGTAAGCTTTAAGTTTTTTGAACGGATAAGTTTTTGTAACTGACGTAATCTAAACAAATAAACTTCCCTTCATACTTTAATCAGGCTTAGGACTGACTGCATCGAATAATTTAATACAATGAAAGTTATGCAGGCGTATTTAGAAGTTCATTATTTTGATTGTATATACAATGATTAAAAATATTTACAATTGGATAATTGTTTTTGCACTTTTTAGTTTTTTTTTCTCTTTTTACACAATTTACAGTTTTAATATTTTAACACTATTTAGTTTTTTTTTTTCTATTTACACTTTTTCAATATAACACTAGGTGTTTAGTTTTTTATCTATATTACACTGTACAAAGTCACGGTATCTATAACTTTTACGAACTAAGTAATCACTTTTCATAGTTTTTTAATTAAATCTTTTTGGATCAAGATTGACGTTTAGGTACGTTAATTGGGCTACTTTTTTTGTTTTAAGTTGTGTGCGGCGGTTTGTAATAGTGAGACCTGTCTTACTAAATATCCGCTCGCACGGGACTGAAGTTGCCATTATGTTACCGTAACGTCGCAGAAGTATGGCAATATTCGGGTAAATGGTCGGTTTAGACGCCACCACTCCAAAGGGCAATTAAATTTGCCACTTTCATTGAACATCGGCAAAACATCATCTTTGATGTATGAATCCACTTCTTTGATCGCACGGGACAAAGGTGTGCCTACTTCTTACTGCGTACCTACAATACTATTTAGAATAGACCAGGGTGAAAATTTGTCCCGTACTGGTATGGCTGTCGAAGCTGAAGTGGATTGCTGCGCTTCATTTTCTGCACGTTGCCTTCTAATAATAGCCGCGACCAACTCTTCCACGCTTTTCTTTGCTTTTATAGCTTCATTAGTGTCCGAAAATACATTCATTTTGTACCTTGGATCTAAAATGGTACAAATAGAAAATGTGCCACTTCTCTCGACACCTTCTAATCTTATACATAAACCTGTCCGAAGTTCCATAATAACATTGTTGGTTATATCCATAAAACCCTCCAGGAGCAGTTGGTCGCAAGAGTCCTTAAGGCAGCGTGTCATGACGATGATTGTACTGGCGGTCATATAATTTTTACCACTCATGGCTTTGGTGGCTTCTTCGAAAGGCATTAAAACCTTGCACAGTTCGTTGAACATATACCACTCTTCTACAGATAAAACTGGTAAATCTTTTCTAAGAATGGCGATAGTGGCACATATATAATTTTCTAATTCAACGAATCGACGTAACATATAAAATGTAGAATTCCATCTCGTTGGTACTTCTTGGATCAACCGCTTTGGTGTATCCTCTGGCTTATCTTGTGTTTGCACTTTTAATAATTTTTCTAATGCTACTGTGCTTGATTTAAAAAGTCGGACGATAGTCTTTACCTTTTCTAAGCTAGCTTGGACTAGACGAAGGGCATCCTGGACTATTAAGTTTAGGGTGTGGGCAAAGCATCCGTAATGCTTCCACCCTATATCTGCTATTGCTTTTTTAACGTTGGCTGCATTGTCAGTTACAATAAAATTTATTTTATTTGTGACATCCCACTCGTTTGTCGTTTCGAGCAATGCAGCTTGGATATTTGCACTACTGTGCGTGTCTTGAAATTGTGCACATTTTAATAAAAATGTTTTTAATTCTAGGTCTTTTGTTATATAGTGCCCTGTTACGGCAATGTACGCATCGTTGACCCGAGACGTCCATAAGTCTGTGGTTAGTGATATACATTCAATATCCTTTATTTCTTCAGTTTTTTGCTGGACTACTTTGTTGTATAATGTAGGGATTAAGATGTCAGAAACGGATTTTCGAGATGGTAACACGTATCCAGGTATGTGTCGGGAATATTTTTTAAAAGCACGTTCTTCCACTAATGAGAATGGGAGATAACTGTCTATAAATAACTCAGCAAGGTCACTATCAATTACTCTTTTTTGAGATTGTGATATTCTTTTGGCCGTTCCGTAACTATCGAGGCGCTGTTGCTTAGGGCGGTGCATAGGTATCGTACCTAAATTCACAGAACTTGGTATTAATTGATGTGTAGTGGACGTAGTGGCTAACGCAACATCTGAGCTACACGACGAAGGACCAGGTTGGACATCGCTTCCTTGTTGGCTTGCTACTTGAGTCCTTGTTGCACTTGATTGCACTGTAGAAACACTTTCGTACGCATCAAGATGTTTCCTCTTCAAATGCGTTTTCAAATTGGCGGTTGAAGATTTGAAGCTATAAACTTCACCACACTTGTTGCACTTAGCTTTTTTTTCATTTGGTAGTTTTTGGAAAAACTCCCACAGGACACTCGAATTGCATCGAGACATGACGAAAAAGAAATTTACCTACTTATTTACAGTTTTTTTACACGTATAATACACTATTTACACTATTTACACTATACAAAAATATTACAAAAACATGCATGGAAGTCCCTTTCGCAATAAATAGTTACTTATTAACCCGGCGTCATTGTGGTAGGAAATTGTTACACGGGCGTTGAGGTGGGTCAATTTGACCCGTATATTTAAAATATGATATTTTCCTTTTTTCTGAAGACATCCAAAATCTGTGTTAATAAATTGATTATTTATACCCAAATTTATGAAATAATAATAAAACAATATTAGTAAAGAAACATTTATTCAAGTTATATAACCTTTTACATAGACTCACAAAAATGGGAATAAAATTGTCATCACTTAAATTATCATTATTTTACTAAACTAATAATCAGTTTTTATAGTTATTTAAGGCACTTCTATAAATCTTAATAACATATTTGAGGAAACAGAAACAAAAATGCATAATTTGAATCTTCATTGTAAATGCATTCACTGCAGAAAGATATGATGTGTTCAGGGCAAACGTATTTGATACCTACAAACTTGACATGTGTGTTTTTTTTTGCGGTCTCTATGTCGATAAATGTTGACATGACACGATCTTATGTTGAATACGTGCATTGGTATATCTAAAAATTATTCATCTGCGTCATCATTATCCGTCAAGGCGTCCTGTGAATCAGATTCCTCTAAAATTGCCTAAATACGTCGATTTTGTCGGTAATCCATTTTTCAAACTTCAAACTACCTTTACTTAAAAGAAAAAAAGAAATCAGAATCAGAACACACTAAAAGACAAAAAGCACTAAATAAAAACACCAATTAAACAATTTAAAGCAATAAAAATCACATGTGAAAAAAGGCGCGAACTTGTTACATCAGTTGTGAGGACGGGTCATATTTACCTTTTTGAGAATTAAAGACGTATAGCTCCCAGTGCGGCGTCTGCCCAACTTATTTCTGTTCATAAACGTTTAGAACAGACTGTTGGCTCCAGCTACTGAGAAGAAGGGCAACTACACACGCGTATTTAAAAAAATATTATCATTTTCAAACATGTCGGGTCATTTTGACCCAACCTCAATGACGCCGGGTTAAAGCAATATTTACGAACGATCTAAACAAATTTTACTTGTCTGTCAAAGTAAACATAAACAAATACCAATTTCATATTAGTGTTCGTACGCCGCCCGTCGAAGGTTTATAATAATGATCAATCTAAACTAATCTCTAAAGCCTAAGTAATACGTATGAAAATTAAACGCATCACAATCAGAAATATTTATTGTTAGTAAGTTGGTGACTCGGCACGTGCATGTTCGGATTAGTTCGGATTTCATCGTGTCATCACTCGTGATTTCGGGAACTCTCGGCTCGCTTTGCCGATCAGTATAAATAACTAGTAGGATCACATATTACGCGCGAAGAAGTGACATGCGCTGGCAACATGTTTTGTTTCGTTTCTCGTTTCTCATTCGATCACTGCATTGTAATGTAACTATGTAGTTACAAAAATCACGTGATTATCTGTGACTCGAAACTAGTTAATCGGTTACATGCCCTGTAGCCAGTTATCGTAACTAGTGACGTGAAATAACGCCCATACCTAACACAAAGACGGTTGTTAGCATCTACGCGGCCACAGCCTCCCGTCGTCGACTGCACCGACATTAGTTTTCCGACGACTTAACATCTTTCTTCCAGTTGCACGGCTGGACGCACTTATAAATCATTTTCATTTGTCACAGCCAATACTCCTCTGACTGACGGTGGTAGGTGATTTTGCCACATCACCACAAGTGTGTCCTTGGTGACTCTATTGCGAGCTAGGTCCTGCATTTTCCTCAATGACTGTGATGGTTTCTGGTCTCCTAACTCCATCTCGCCTATTAATTTCTTTACTTGTCGTTCTTCCGATTCTTGATAAATCAATATTAATTTTTGTTTCAAAATGTGCCGATGTTTACATTGTGTCCGTAATAAAAGTGAATTTAAAATAATTTAACGACATATAAGCAATGACAAGTGCATAATTGTATTATTACAGCTATAAATTATAAGGATAATATAAAGTTTACAGTGAATAAACAGTGTGATAACAGATCTTTTGAAAATAAAATCATAACGAACAACAGTGAAGTGATGGAAAAAACAAACTATCTTAGCATTTAATTTCAAAACAATTGAATATATGAGCGTATAAATGTGAAAATCTGTAAAGAGTAATATAAAAACGGTGCAAGAGTGCTAAGTTAGAAAAAAAGACAAATAATAATAACCTAAAACTTGCTAATCATCCTTAAAACATCCACCACTGCGCCATCTATAATTACTACGGTGTACTACGTCACTTTCACCTGCACATTCAATCGAACTTTATATCGAACCGAACCTGTCAGTACATTATACATTACACTAGTCCTACTACGACTTAAAATCTTCAGAGGGCGCTGTTGCACATAATGAAAGAACAAAGTCATATAACGTTGAGAAAACCAAAGAATAGGTCTAAATCATTAGAAAAAATGGATATAACAGGATCTTTGGATTCCTCTCTCTCTTGTGATGTATTAGCTAGGAGCTTAGACCTGTCAACTAACACACTTCCACATTGCATCGAAGAAATGATGTCAGAAGTAAATGCCTTGAAATCAAACCTATTGAGCACACAAAATGAAATGGATAATTTAATTTTAGAGAATGTAGAACTCAAAAAGCAAATCACTCAACTGTCTCAAGAAATAATTATATTAAAACAGATACGCAGAAGCACACATCTTTACGCAAATCTATATCATCTAATAAGAAAAATAGTGTGAAACGACGCCTAGCAGATAACTTTCAACATAGTCCACTTACGCTTTCAAGCAACTCAACCGAAATAAATAAAATAGACCATGTCTTAAGTGCAGCACCGCAAATACAGGGCAAACTAATGATGGAAAACGAATCACAACTCCATACTGACTTGAATCGTTTAACAACCACCAATATTCAAAACAAGAATGATTCAGTAGCCATAACTGAGCCTAGTCAAGAAGACACGCAGACAAATACTACTTTTTCCAAAGGCAGCCCGATGAATACTGCCACTACATCAAGAACAGAGGTATCAAATCTGGAACTTAATATAATTTTTATATTTGGAGGCAAACAGTGTGTAGGTATGGCAAAATCTTTGAAAAATTCTCGTTTATGGACCCGCTACAAACACTATCAAATTATATTATTTATTAAATCTTATGCTTCTACGGACAGCATCCTAAACTGCGCTAAAATGTTTGATATTACTTCTCACGACCGCATAATTGTCTGTGTTGGTCAACATGATTCAAATATACTGCATGTAATGACAGAATTATGTATATTTCTAAAATCAATTAAATGTTCTGTATTACATACATACATATAATCACGCCTCTTTCCCTTGTAGGGGTAGGCAGAGACCACTTCTTTCCACTTGCTACGATCCTTACACACTTGTTTCGCTTTGTCCACTTTCATTATTCCCTGCATACATGCTGTTCGGTTTATGGTATGCTCTTGATGTGGCCTTTTCTCATTCACACTCGCCTTATACACTTTTTCGTCAATCGTTCTTTTATTCATTCTCTCGACATAGCCAAACCATCTCAGCATACCATTCTTTATTTTCGTCTCGACATCCATCATCTGACACACTTCATCCACCTTACCATCCATTCCTCCTCTTGCATTCAACGCAGCGAGGCGGCTCTCCGTGGCCCACTTTTCGCCCCCGCGAGGAACGAGACGTGATGGGTGGCGAACCACATCGCCGCCATTTTGGATAATTAAATTATTTTTGTAATTATCCGTTGCGTTCCTGCGGGATGTTCTGTATTTGTTCTTAAAGTATTTAAAAATGTACACTTAAATTAATATAAGCTGAATGAAATGTTAACGATGATAAGCTATCAGTATCAAAATTGTAATTACGTTAACTTAGATGCATATACAAATGATTTTTTAATATAAACACACCTCTCAATGGTATACATACTGGGCATCTATTAAAAACTAACCGCAGTAATATAGTGAGGGTAGACAAGAGTACACAGACAGAAAACTCAGACAGAAAACTCAGACAATTTTTTTCGTAACTAAAAATTTTAAAATCCTACACCAAAATGTTGCTAGTTTTTTAAGCAAATGCAGTATCTTAGAAATCCAATTAACTGACTATAGTGAAACTAATTCTGAACCTGATGTAATCTGCTTGTATGAAACGTTTGTGGAAGTAGGAAATGAACATTTATTAAAATTAATTGATTATAACCTGGCTGTGTCCTTCTGTAGGAAAAAGAAACAAAAACGAGGTGGTGTAGCTATTTTCAGTAAAAAATATATAAGATCCAAAGAACTTCAGTTTCTCAAAGAATACTCTCTAGATTAGACTTCTTATAGACCCGTATACAACATGTTCCTTATTAGCTTGTACAGGACACCCAATTCTGACTTCTCCCTATTAATATCTAAGTTATCGGCATTGCTTTATCGCGTGAACAATAAATATGGTAAGAAAAAAATCGTAATAGTTAGGAGATTTAAATGTAAATATCTTACAACCTGACAGGAAAACTAAAGAACTTCGGGAATTGATTGCTAATTATAATTTAACTTTCCATATTGAAGAACCAACACGCGAACAATCATGTATTGATCACGTAATAAGCAATATAAAATCTGCCAAAGGTGAGCTGCTACATTGGGATATATCAGACCATGACACAGCACAGTTGATAAACATTCCTGTTAGACAAAAAGAAACATTTACACTATTTTCTTCTCTATTGAAATTAGGGTGTTTTTTAATCTCAATAGCCTCGCGAAACATCCTAGGTAGGAATTTAGGTTCTTTAGCGAGGATCTGTGGTTTATCAAATCTAATGTAATGGCTGAAGCCTTCAGCATGATCGGCGACTGCAGACTTCGTTGAGCGGCGGTGTTTCACGTCAGCAATGTATTCTTTTACGCGGGTCCAATAAGAATAAAAAACACCCTAATTTCAATAGAGAAGACGGCTGGAAGACATCACCTACTTGGGATCCAATAAATAACAAACTCAAAATCAAACCTAAGAGCAGCGCTGCAAGACCTCAAGACACCGTGAGCTCATATTGCGTAGGCCGGAACACAAATAATTAATAAAAATATGAAGGTAGAACGAGCAACCACAACCGTCAAGACGAACACCACCTCAGTCTGCCCGTGACCATGATACCTGCAAAGGTATCGAAACGTCGGAAACTAAAATTCAAATACAAACCGCGAAAAAATCCGTAAAAGTAGTTTTATTTCAATGTCTAACATTCACGTAAACCTCAAAACTCAATAAAATAATTCAATTTGGGACATACAACTCAAGTTTTCTGAAATTAAATATTAATTGTAATGGGGACTCCTTTTCACAAGCAGATGAGACAACATTTTTAGGAATTGTACTAGACAAACACATTTCTTGGAGAGCCCACGTAGAAAAGGTTTGCAACAAATTAAATAAATTCGTATTTGTTCTCTACAACCTACGAAAAACGTCTTGACAAAGTACAGTTTTGTCTGCTTATCATGGCTACGTTGCTTCGTCGCTTTTGTATGGAATTGTTTTGTGGGGTAATTCAGCCGACGTGAATAGAGCATTCCTGGCACAGAAAAAATGTGTGAGGGCGATCGCCGGTATACCTCCGTGGAAATCGTGTAAACCCATATTCAAAAAATTAAAACTTCTAACCTTGCCTAGTATGTATATTTTTGAATGTGCCAAATTTGTTCGTCAGAATCTTAACCTATTTCAGAAAGCTAGAGATGTTTTTCCACGAAATACTAGAGATCCAGATAGAATAGTGTCATCCAGAATTTTAAGAACAACATTATATAAAAAAAAATGTTATTACATGTGTGGCCAAGTATATAATAAAGTACCTAATGACATAAAAAAAAATACCAAATCGTTTATTTAACAGTCAACTTAAAAAATGGCTTATTAATCAATCTTTCTACTCTGTTAGTGAATATATCAATCGTAAATAAGTAACAAATTTTATTCTATTTTATAATTATTTGACATTTTTAAATTTCACATCAACTAATGAATTTTGTCTCCAACTATGATTATGATGTGATGATGATGATATGACTTTACCTACCAGATATTTGCATGTCTATTTTTGACTAAGTGTTTGAAACATGACTACCTATAAGATCTCCGTCTGTACAACACTTAAGGCAAATAAATATTATTATTATTTTAAGTATCTTTACATTTCTCGGCGAACCGGAATAACTGATGGCACGGGCCTAGGCCAAGTGTCCATCAGTGGTACTAAGCAGTAGAAAAATTTGTTAGTGTGTTAGTGGGTTGTGAGGTTTCAGGCTCACATTGTAGGAATTTCCTAACTATCCTACATGTATTTAGAATTACTGCTTTTTGCAGTAGGTGAAAAGTATTCGGAGCTAGATTCAACGTACAAAAGGATTGGTGTAGTTGACAGGGTATTACTCCCGTTGTGGACAATACTATTGGTACTATTATAACCTTTTGCAGATGCCAAATGCGGGTGATTTCATCCCTTAGTTCAGTGTACTTAGACAGCTTCTCTGCTATGGTGGTCTGCAAATTATGTGTGTTTGGCACTGCGATATCAATAAGGTATCCTGTTTTGTTTGTTTTATTAATAAGACTTATATCTGGTCTATTGAAGTGAATAGTTCGGTCAGTGAGGATGGCTCGATCAAAATATAATTTTGTCGTGTGGTTCTCTAAAACAGTCTCTGGGCTATATTATTATTATTCAAATGTTTATATTTATTCTTTTCCGGCGGATTTAATAAAATTTCTGTGATCAGCTCTATAACTTCTTGGCCTAATTTAGATATAACGACGTGATATTTCGCTTCATCAGACATCTTCTGCGGTTGTAGTACTGCTTCTACCTGAATAAACCAGGTTTTCGGCGACTTCTTACAAAACTCAGGTATTCTCGCAGTGACTATGACAGTGAGATAGTGGATAAATGATACTCTTCGGTGGCGACTTTTCTATCTTCGGTAGACATGTTTAAAATAATATAACGCCTCGTATAAGTACCGATATTAAAAACCAACACTACAGCACAAGTGAGTTGCCCGTCCTAAATCGTCTCAATCTGTACACAATTTCAGAAAAGTTTGTCGGGGTCACCACTTTTGTATCTGGTCGCCACTTGTTACTTTATTAATTGGGTTGCGTATGTGTACCGAGAGAAATAATACGTCTGCGAATAACTTATTTAAATTTATTAATTTCGACTGTTAATTACAACTGATTACAATAAGATATGTGACTGTAGTGCGGTATACAAGGCGACCACGGGACAACTGAGGTTCACAGCGCACTACAGTACCGATAACTGAAAACATTGTGTCAGCATTCCCGCAACAGTGTGTTTACATTGTCACCCACGCCATCATTTGCGAACACTGCTTTGCCAGGTGTGGCCGAGTTATCGGTTTTAGGGATCCTTGCTTTGCACCCCAGGCATAGCCAGTTAGGGGAAAACCGTGCTGACATCATGCATGTCATCCCAACACATGCGGAGTGATAGACTCCGGGACACTTAGTGCAACGTATGCAATCCGCTGAGCCTGCCATAAACTTGCCGCAACCGCCACACTTTGCCATATTTCCTGCTTTCACTAAGTAGCTTGCGTACCGATTAATAGTTGGCCTTGAGATTGACGTTGGAGTAATCATCATCGGGGACAGCTGCCAAAGGCTCCAATGTAAGGAAATGAGCCGGTGTTAACGCTGACAAGTCATTAGGGTCCGAACTAACAGGGCACAAGGGCCGTGAATTTAAAACCGCCTCGATTTGTACGAATAATGTAGTAAGTTCTTCAAATGTTAAAACCTGATCACCGACTATGCGATACAAATGTTTACGTTCTGAATTTTTAAGAAACGCACTACGATTAGCAATAGTCGGGTTTTGAGAATTTTGAAGAAAACGATAGATGTACGTAACGGTACGAACGATTTGTTCTAACCAGTTGATGACCTCGTCAGGGGGAACGTCATCTCACCCGGCACCGATAATCCAAAGCTTTTGGATTAAGCTTTTAACGTGCATTGTCAGGGGAGATAAGAATCCTAACGGGTCGAAGATTCTAGCGAGTTCACTAATAATAGACCGTTTGGTACATGGCCGATGTGAAGATTGAACTTCAAAAAGAAACGAATCAGTTGAGGTATCCCATTTGAGTCCCAACACTTTGAAAGAAGCCGGTTCAACTTTATCTAACGATACAGAATCAGTGAGGCAATCTTCAGGTTGAAGGTCCGATAGAAGACGATTGTCATTTGACACCCACTTCCGAAGATGAAAACCTCCCCTTTTTGAAAAGAGCGATAAGTTGTGTTTTTGTTCTTTGTGCAGTGGTGAAGTCCTGACTACCGGTGACGACGTCATCGATGTAGGTGTCCGAGAAGATTACACTCCTGGCGAGCGGGTAAGAATCCCCCTCATCATCAGCAAGCTGTCGCAAAGTACGGCAAGCGAGATAGGGGGATGAAGAGATGCCATACGTGACTGTGTTCAGACGAAACTCTGAAAGAGGTTCGCCAGGCAAAGCTCTCCAGAGGATTCGCTGACAGTCACGATGGTCGCCGAAGAGTATAATCTGTCGGTACATCTGACGCACATCTGCCATGAAAACGACGTCGTGTTCACGAAAGCGTAAGAGAATTTCCAAAATGTTTGATTGTAATTTTGGACCGATTTGTTGACTTTCGTTTAACGATCGAGAACGTGCATCTTTCGCAGAGGCGTCAAATACGACACGAAGGCGAGTCGTGGTGCTATCAGGACGTATGACGCAGTGATGGGGAATATAGTGTTTCCCATTCCCCACGTCATCTGGAGAGACTAATGACATATGGCCAGCAGTTAGATAGTCGGACATAAAATCGCAATATTGACGATGACACTCAGGGTCACGTGACAGTCGACGCTCAATCGCACAGAAGCGACGCAAAGCAATATCACGTGAACCAGTGAACACAGGCTTGGACTCGTCCCCGAATGGCAACTGCACGATGTACCTCCCCGATGAGTCACGAGAATGAGTTGGGATAAAATGTTGTTCACATGTTATCTCATCTGGGGTAAGGGATGCTACGGATGGTAATACATCTAAACAAGTTTTACCGAGCAATAGCCATCCAAAGACTGAGTCGAAGGCGGTAGGTTGATGTGATTTTCCTTTAATATTACGATTACGAAGCGATTCCGCAAATACGTCCGCACCGAACAGTAGGTCAATCCGGCCAGGAATGTCAAAACCGGGATCGGCTAACGATAGTGAATTGATGTGAGACCAACCCGATGTATTTAATTTAGCTATTGGTTGGTCCCCGCAAATTTTCGACATTACGTGCATATTTAAATTAAATAAAACTTGATCACCAGTACCAATGGAGCAATTAATGTCTCCTAAGATTGAAGCCGGGGCTTCACCGATTCCACTTATAGTTGTGGTAGGACTGGATAGTTTTAAATTTAATTGTTTTACAGCTGAGTCAGTAATCAGATTAATCTGACTCCCTGAATCGAAAAGAGCGCGAAAAGATACGAACTTGCCATCCGCATCCCGTACCTGCACAATAAAAATAAAAAATAAAAATCATTTATTTCAGATTATTGAATCCATATAAAGTTCATACACACAATAAATAAATTACACATCACATCATCATTAATACATAGTAAGTAAATAATTAACAGTAAAATCACAAATAAATAGTAAAAAATAAATTCATTAAAGACATATTATAAACAATACAAAACATTAATAATTTATTCATATTCATATTTATTTGCATACCATAATGTTACAATAATGTTACAAGGGGCTTAAAGCTAAGTACATATTATGGACCCTGTTAGGGCACAGCAAAAGAAGGCATTACTAAGTTTAATTACATAATGAGATACAATAATAGATATAATATACCTAACAGTAGTCGATATTAGGAAAGCATTTTTTTATCATCCAGGTATTCTTTGACGTTATAGTAGCATTTGCTTAGAAGAAGTTTTTTCAATTTGTTTGCAAATATATGTATCTTTTTTTCGTTTCTTAGTGTTTCCGGTAGTTTATTGTAGATTTTTATAGACATGACTAGTGGGCTTGATGAGTGTATTTGTAATCGGGATGATGGTAGGTTTAGGCGTGTTTTGTGTCGGAGTGTGTATTTTGTCTGTATGTCTTCACGTGTGGTATAGAATTCTTTGTGCGTGTGTGCAAATTTACAGATTTCTAGTATGTATAAGGAAGGTAAGGTAAGAATATTTAATTTTATGAAATGAGGTTTACAACTGTCCGTTTGTTCTATATTAATTAATGTCCGAATTAACTTTTTTTGTGTTGTGAATAATGCTGGTGCGTCAGTGCTATTTCCCCACATTATTATACCGTAGTTTAGCCATGCATGCGCATAGGCGTAATAAGTGGTTAGGGCCGTTTTTAAGTCTGTTGTCTTCTTAACTTCACGGAGAGCATATAAAAATTTTGATAGTTTTGATTTAATTTTAAGTATGTGTGGTTTCCAATTTATATTTGTGTCTATTGTTATTCCTAATAATGTAAATTCGTTAACTTGTTCTATTTTGTGGTTGTTAAAGGAGAAGTTTAAACAAAGGGCCTTTTTTTGATGAGGGTGAAATGTTATAGTTTTAGTTTTTTCAAAATTAACTTCGAGATTATGTGCATTCATCCAGGTTATTGTTTTTGTTAATATATTTTCAAGGGTAGAGTCAATGTTTGTGATATTATGACAGGGTGTTATAATCGATATATCATCGGCAAACAAAACACAGGGGCCAGTTTCTTCTATGGTTTTAGGAAGATCGTTTATATAAACGAGAAAAAGAAGGCACCCAATAACACTTCCTTGTGGTATTGAGGCTATTACTGTTTTGTTATCAGATCGGTAAGTTTGAATTTCGCTTGTTTTATCATTGAAATATTCTAACTCTACAAATTGTGTTCTGTTTTCTAAATAAGAACTGAACCATTCATAGAGTTTATCTAACAATATTTGATATTGTACCTTATCGTATGCCTTCGTCATATCTAGGAGCAGACCGATTGCGTATTTTTTACTATTAATTATATTAAGGGCTTCCTGTATGAATTTATATACAGCTAGAGTAGTTGATCTGTGTGCGAAAACCGTTTTGGCATTTATTAAATATTTCATATTTCTCGCAGAATGCGTACACGCGGTTACACATTGCTCTCTCGAAGATCTTTGATGCAGTTGGTAGTAGAGCTATTGGACGATAATTGCTAGGGTCTGTTTTTTCATTTTTCTTATGTAGGGGTTTCACTATTGCTATTTTGAGCTGGTCAGGGAAAACGCCTTCTTCGAAAGATTGATTCATTAATAGATAGAACGGTAGAGTGAGTTCGTCTGCACATTTCCTGAGTAGTTTTGGTGGGAGGTCGTCAATGCCGTGGCTGGTTTTATTTCTAAGATTTTTTATTAATATGTATATTTCATATGGGTCTACAGGGCTGAGAAACATTGTGTTTTCGGAAGTAGAAAGTACTGGGTTGCATTTTGGTCTATTTGTTTGTCTTTGGCTTTCTTCACCGATGGATGTAAAAAAGTTGTTAAAAATGTTGGCGATTTGTTTGGGTTCAGAAATTATTTTATTGTTTACTTGTAGTCTTAGGTTTGTTCGTTCTTTTTTTAATGTTTTGTTGGTATGTTCGTTAATGATACTCCACATTGTTTTTACTTTATTACTTGATTTATTTATTTGGTTAATATGTTGTATTTTTTTTGCTTTAGTTACAATTTGTTTTAATGTTTTTTCGTATTTTCTGTAATAGTTTGTTATTATTGGATTTTTTGTCTTTATTGTAAGTGTTTTTAATAATCTTTTATTTCTGCAGGATATCTTTATGCTTTTCGTAAGCCAATATTTTTTGTATGATTTTTTTTTTTTTTTCCTACGTATTGGTATACTTTCATTTAATACATTGGTTAGTGTATCGTGGAATGCTTTATAGTTGTCGTTCATATTTTGATCTGTCGTTATGATGTTGTTCCAATTAATGGTTTTTAACATGGATTTAAATTTTAATATATTAACATCGTTGAATGATCTCTTGTTTTTGTAAAAGGTTGTTTGTGAGGTGGAAATTTTTGGTATGGTGATGTTTATTATCGTTGCGCTGTGGTCTGAAAAACCTAGGTCTTCTACAGTTGTGGATATTCTATTCGGGTGAAAGTTTGTGAATATTAAGTCGAGGCATGTTGATGTTGTTTGGGTAGTACGTGTGGGTTTTCTTATATGTTGAGTATACTTAAATTCTAACATTAAATCTAGCAATTGACAGGTTTTTTCATTGGTATCTAAAATATTTATGTTGAGATCTCCTCCTATAACAACATTACATTTAGAATATTTAACGTTTATATAATTTAGAATAATATTTAACTGACTATAAAATATAACTTTTTCTCTCTTATTCCAATAAATTGTTAATAATAATATATTTTCCTTAGGTAATTCTATTGCACATAATTCTATTATATAATCAATGGACATATTGGTAATATCATTTCTTACAATATACTCGAAGTGGTCTTGCAGTAGAATGCAAACGCCTCCACCCCCGCGTGTGCTTCTGCAGTATGACGCTGCAACGTTGTACCCGCTGAATTGTATCATACTGAGTTTTTCATTTGTTAGCCATGTCTCTGATATACATATTGCGTTATAGATTGGGTTTTGATCAATGAATGCTTCCAAGATGTGTTGTTTGTTGTTTATGCTTTGAAAGTTTTGGAACAGGACTTTAAATTGTTGGCCTTTGCTTGCGAAAGGAATGGTTGTCTGTAAAAGCGTCGTGTGTTGTTGCATTTGGTGGGTTAGGTTGGTACATTCTATTTTTAACATTTTCTTTTATGTTGAAGCTGTCATCCTTCTCATTGTTACTGTTTTCTTTATTATCTATTAGTTTCCCTTCGATATATAATTTATTGTTTCGGATCACTGCAAATAAACCTTTATTTCTTGCTTTCATCATTTCTTCTCGCAAGTATTGCCTTTCTTTACGTGCATTTTCGTCTAAGTATTCGGATATGGATATTCTTGTTTCTTGAAAATAGTGGCCGTTATTCAGTATGTATTTTACCATTCTTTTACTTATTAGTTCTATTATTAGTGGTCGAGTCCTCGCAGCGTGCCTGCCTACTCTGTATATGTTTTCTATATATCCCGTTAGATCTACTTGTAAGATGTCTTGAAACATGTGAATTAGCCTGTCGTGAAGAAGAGGTTCCGGTTCTTTTGGGTATTCAGCAAAGCCGTAGATGACAATTTTCTTCAGATTGCTCTCCGTGCATTGGATAGCGGTGGGAGTGGAATTATATTTTATTTCAAATATTTCTTGTTTTAGTTTTTCATTTTCTCTTATTAAGTTTTCTATTTTTACGTTGACTTTTTCTAGTTCTTGTTTTCTTTGGTCGTTTTGTTTAGATAAATGGTTAGTTTTCTGTTCAAAATCTTCTGTGAGCTTTGAAATGGCTTTATTTATTTCTATTTGAATTGTACTCCGCAAGTCCGATATTATAGATTCGTTATTTTCTTTTAGACGTATCATTATCATTTCGCTTAAATTTTGCAATGTTAATTCAGTTTGTTTTTGGTTTCTAGAATTTTTTTCAGGTGTTTGGAGTGTGTTGCCTAACAAACTTTCTTCTAAACTTATATCAGAATGATTGGTGTATATTTTTATTGGTTTCCTTATTGTGATATTATTGTTTTCGTTAGGTGTAGTCTCCTGTTGCAGTATCATACTCTGTGAGCGTACAGGAGTGTCGGTGTTACCGAATTTGGGCATTTTACATCGACAACTTTGACATTTCCAGGTATTTTTCTGGTCTGAGGTCATGGATGTCTTAAAAAGCTCTTGGGGGATGTTTGCACACTGTAAATCGTATCTGCAATTACATTGCATACAGATGAGATGTTCACTGGTGTGAAGGTGTTGTGTACATCCAGCGCATTTTTGCTCCACTTTATTTGTTTTTGATACCGGTGGTGCCATCTTGCGGGCAGTAGCAAAATTTCTTAGTTGACTTAGCCTTCCTTTAGTTTACTTGAATAATCGATAATAGATGGCGCTGTTTCGTATTTTACTACAGGTGATTGTGATTTAATTAATACATAATAAAAATCATTTTATAAAAGGTGCCAAATTAGCATGCAGTGTCATCCACCTCTCCAGGAACGACGAGTCCCATCTCTCAGACAACACATTTAGGACACCGTTAGTACTGCCTCGGAAGCGCTGTAGCAGCGAGGCGCTCCGTTTCCTAATGACTGCGTAGAAATCATCTGTTTGCGCTTGCGCGAACATTGTGGAAGCGCTGCAAAACCGTGGCAACCCTAACAGCATCCTAAACGCGTTGTTGTACTGGACAATGGCAGTTGCTAATAAAACAGTTGTGTTATTATTATTAGAAAATAACGAAGAGGTTGGGTTCGACTCGACCGGTTTCTCTTTGAAGTACAACCTTTTAATTGATGTGAGGCTCGAAGACAATTGAAACACCAATTACTTTTGCTTGCGATAGATATCCGCTCATCTACTGGTTTGTTAAGAAAATTTTGACATGAAGATATTGAGTGAGTGTCACCACAAAACGCGCACCTAGCTGGTTGTGACGTAGGAGGTTCACGGCTTGTAGTACTTGCTGTGGCAACTTGAGGTTGATCAGTACTGCCCACAAGCGCATGAGACACGTTTGCCCGTTTATGTGTTTGGTAAGATTTTACAGATCGTTGTTGTGGTTTACTCGAAGGTTTATTATAAGCTTCACAAAAATGAGAATCACGTAAAAGCGCTTCACATTTCAAGTGTAAGAAAGACTTCAACTGTGCATATGGAGGAAACTCAATATCAGGATATTTTTCCTCGAAATCGCAACGCAAGTCTGAGTCTATCTTAGAGAGAAGGTGGTAGACTAATACAATAAACTAATACAAGTTGCTTTAAGAAATCGAAATCTCACTCTACGAACGATGAATATACAGTTCAAGATTTATCACAGTTACGTAGAAAACGTACTTTAGCTATGAAGCGGTTGGATAAGGCATTGGAAATAGGTTCATTAGCAATAAGTGATGACTCACAACGGAATTTATTTCTTTCTTATTATCAGGAACTTAAACATATTTTAGATAGCTTTGAAAGTGCTCACCAGATTATTTTGGAGCTTTTAGATGATCCGGATCATGTAGATAATTCGCTCCAGGATACATTTGACGATAAATATTTTCAAATCTTATCGATTCATCGTAGTTTAACTAAAAGTGAACCTCAAGTAAATAATAAACAAAGTTGTCCATCGTCGAATATTCGTTTACCGAAAATAGTTCTTCCAACTTTCAGTGGTGACATCAAGAAATGGCCTGAATATCACGACACTTTTAATGCATTGATTCATAATTCTAGTAATCTTACCGATACTGAAAAATTTCATTATTTATTCTCATCGTTGACCGGCGAGGCATTATCTGTTATCAAGGCATTCCCATTAACTTGTGAGCACTATAACGATGCCTACCAGGCCCTTGTTACTCGCTATCAAAATAAACGACCTTTAGCTTTTAAATCATGGAAGGACCTTTTAAATATTAATTTTAATACTACTGACGGTAATGAGTTTAGAAAATCATTGAACCTGTTTGAGGAAAATTTAATTATTTTAAAGAAAATTATTTTACCTGAGGACCGATGGGATTTTGTATTAGTCTACCACCTTCTCTCTAAGATAGACTCAGACTTGCGTTGCGATTTCGAGGAAAAATATCCTGATATTGAGTTTCCTCCATATGCACAGTTGAAGTCTTTCTTACACTTGAAATATGAAGCGCTTTTACGTGATTCCCATTTTTGTGAAGCTTATAATAAACCTTCGAGTAAACCACAACAACGATCTGTAAAATCTTACCAAACACATAAACGGGCAAACGTGTCTCATGCGCTTGTGGGCAGTACTGATCAACCTCAAGTTGCCACAGCAAGTACTACAAGCCGTGAACCTCCTACGTCACAACCAGCTAGGTGCGCGTTTTGTGGTGACACTCACTCAATATCTTCATGTCAAAATTTTCTTAACAAACCAGTAGATGAGCGGATATCTATCGCAAGCAAAAGTAATTGGTGTTTCAATTGTCTTCGAGCCTCACATCAATTAAAAGGTTGTACTTCAAAGAGAAACCGGTCGAGTCGAACCCAACCTCTTCGTTATTTTCTAATAATAATAACACAACTGTTTTATTAGCAACTGCCATTGTCCAGTACAACAACGCGTTTAGGATGCTGTTAGGGTTGCCACGGTTTTGCAGCGCTTCCACAATGTTCGCGCAAGCGCAAACAGATGATTTCTACGCAGTCATTAGGAAACGGAGCGCCTCGCTGCTACAGCGCTTCCGAGGCAGTACTAACGGTGTCCTAAATGTGTTGTCTGAGAGATGGGACTCGTCGTTCCTGGAGAGGTGGATGACACTGCATGCTAATTTGGCACCTTTTATAAAATGATTTTTATTATGTATTAATTAAATCACAATCACCTGTAGTAAAATACGAAACAGCGCCATCTATTATCGATTATTCAAGTAAACTAAAGGAAGGCTAAGTCAACTAAGAAATTTTGCTACTGCCCGCAAGATGGCACCACCGGTATCAAAAACAAATAAAGTGGAGCAAAAATGCGCTGGATGTACACAACACCTTCACACCAGTGAACATCTCATCTGTATGCAATGTAATTGCAGATACGATTTACAGTGTGCAAACATCCCCCAAGAGCTTTTTAAGACATCCATGACCTCAGACCAGAAAAATACCTGGAAATGTCAAAGTTGTCGATGTAAAATGCCCAAATTCGGTAACACCGACACTCCTGTACGCTCACAGAGTATGATACTGCAACAGGAGACTACACCTAACGAAAACAATAATATCACAATAAGGAAACCAATAAAAATATACACCAATCATTCTGATATAAGTTTAGAAGAAAGTTTGTTAGGCAACACACTCCAAACACCTGAAAAAAATTCTAGAAACCAAAAACAAACTGAATTAACATTGCAAAATTTAAGCGAAATGATAATGATACGTCTAAAAGAAAATAACGAATCTATAATATCGGACTTGCGGAGTACAATTCAAATAGAAATAAATAAAGCCATTTCAAAGCTCACAGAAGATTTTGAACAGAAAACTAACCATTTATCTAAACAAAACGACCAAAGAAAACAAGAACTAGAAAAAGTCAACGTAAAAATAGAAAACTTAATAAGAGAAAATGAAAAACTAAAACAAGAAATATTTGAAATAAAATATAATTCCACTCCCACCGCTATCCAATGCACGGAGAGCAATCTGAAGAAAATTGTCATCTACGGCTTTGCTGAATACCCAAAAGAACCGGAACCTCTTCTTCACGACAGGCTAATTCACATGTTTCAAGACATCTTACAAGTAGATCTAACGGGATATATAGAAAACATATACAGAGTAGGCAGGCACGCTGCGAGGACTCGACCACTAATAATAGAACTAATAAGTAAAAGAATGGTAAAATACATACTGAATAACGGCCACTATTTTCAAGAAACAAGAATATCCATATCCGAATACTTAGACGAAAATGCACGTAAAGAAAGGCAATACTTGCGAGAAGAAATGATGAAAGCAAGAAATAAAGGTTTATTTGCAGTGATCCGAAACAATAAATTATATATCGAAGGGAAACTAATAGATAATAAAGAAAACAGTAACAATGAGAAGGATGACAGCTTCAACATAAAAGAAAATGTTAAAAATAGAATGTACCAACCTAACCCACCAAATGCAACAACACACGACGCTTTTACAGACAACCATTCCTTTCGCAAGCAAAGGCCAACAATTTAAAGTCCTGTTCCAAAACTTTCAAAGCATAAACAACAAACAACACATCTTGGAAGCATTCATTGATCAAAACCCAATCTATAACGCAATATGTATATCAGAGACATGGCTAACAAATGAAAAACTCAGTATGATACAATTCAGCGGGTACAACGTTGCAGCGTCATACTGCAGAAGCACACGCGGGGGTGGAGGCGTTTGCATTCTACTGCAAGACCACTTCGAGTATATTGTAAGAAATGATATTACCAATATGTCCATTGATTATATAATAGAATTATGTGCAATAGAATTACCTAAGGAAAATATATTATTATTAACAATTTATTGGAATAAGAGAGAAAAAGTTATATTTTATAGTCAGTTAAATATTATTCTAAATTATATAAACGTTAAATATTCTAAATGTAATGTTGTTATAGGAGGAGATCTCAACATAAATATTTTAGATACCAATGAAAAAACCTGTCAATTGCTAGATTTAATGTTAGAATTTAAGTATACTCAACATATAAGAAAACCCACACGTACTACCCAAACAACATCAACATGCCTCGACTTAATATTCACAAACTTTCACCCGAATAGAATATCCACAACTGTAGAAGACCTAGGTTTTTCAGACCACAGCGCAACGATAATAAACATCACCATACCAAAAATTTCCACCTCACAAACAACCTTTTACAAAAACAAGAGATCATTCAACGATGTTAATATATTAAAATTTAAATCCATGTTAAAAACCATTAATTGGAACAACATCATAACGACAGATCAAAATATGAACGACAACTATAAAGCATTCCACGATACACTAACCAATGTATTAAATGAAAGTATACCAATACGTAGGAAAAAAAAAAAAAAATCATACAAAAAATATTGGCTTACGAAAAGCATAAAGATATCCTGCAGAAATAAAAGATTATTAAAAACACTTACAATAAAGACAAAAAATCCAATAATAACAAACTATTACAGAAAATACGAAAAAACATTAAAACAAATTGTAACTAAAGCAAAAAAAATACAACATATTAACCAAATAAATAAATCAAGTAATAAAGTAAAAACAATGTGGAGTATCATTAACGAACATACCAACAAAACATTAAAAAAAGAACGAACAAACCTAAGACTACAAGTAAACAATAAAATAATTTCTGAACCCAAACAAATCGCCAACATTTTTAACAACTTTTTTACATCCATCGGTGAAGAAAGCCAAAGACAAACAAATAGACCAAAATGCAACCCAGTACTTTCTACTTCCGAAAACACAATGTTTCTCAGCCCTGTAGACCCATATGAAATATACATATTAATAAAAAATCTTAGAAATAAAACCAGCCACGGCATTGACGACCTCCCACCAAAACTACTCAGGAAATGTGCAGACGAACTCACTCTACCGTTCTATCTATTAATGAATCAATCTTTCGAAGAAGGCGTTTTCCCTGACCAGCTCAAAATAGCAATAGTGAAACCCCTACATAAGAAAAATGAAAAAACAGACCCTAGCAATTATCGTCCAATAGCTCTACTACCAACTGCATCAAAGATCTTCGAGAGAGCAATGTGTAACCGCGTGTACGCATTCTGCGAGAAATATGAAATATTTAATAAATGCCAAAACGGTTTTCGCAAACACAGATCAACTACTCTAGCTGTATATAAATTCATACAGGAAGCCCTTAATATAATTAATAGTAAAAAATACGCAATCGGTCTGCTCCTAGATATGACGAAGGCATACGATAAGGTACAATATCAAATATTGTTAGATAAACTCTATGAATGGTTCAGTTCTTATTTAGAAAACAGAACACAATTTGTAGAGTTAGAATATTTCAATGATAAAACAAGCGAAATTCAAACTTACCGATCTGATAACAAAACAGTAATAGCCTCAATACCACAAGGAAGTGTTATTGGGTGCCTTCTTTTTCTCGTTTATATAAACGATCTTCCTAAAACCATAGAAGAAACTGGCCCCTGTGTTTTGTTTGCCGATGATATATCGATTATAACACCCTGTCATAATATCACAAACATTGACTCTACCCTTGAAAATATATTAACAAAAACAATAACCTGGATGAATGCACATAATCTCGAAGTTAATTTTGAAAAAACTAAAACTATAACATTTCACCCTCATCAAAAAAAGGCCCTTTGTTTAAACTTCTCCTTTAACAACCACAAAATAGAACAAGTTAACGAATTTACATTATTAGGAATAACAATAGACACAAATATAAATTGGAAACCACACATACTTAAAATTAAATCAAAACTATCAAAATTTTTATATGCTCTCCGTGAAGTTAAGAAGACAACAGACTTAAAAACGGCCCTAACCACTTATTACGCCTATGCGCATGCATGGCTAAACTACGGTATAATAATGTGGGGAAATAGCACTGACGCACCAGCATTATTCACAACACAAAAAAAGTTAATTCGGACATTAATTAATATAGAACAAACGGACAGTTGTAAACCTCATTTCATAAAATTAAATATTCTTACCTTACCTTCCTTATACATACTAGAAATCTGTAAATTTGCACACACGCACAAAGAATTCTATACCACACGTGAAGACATACAGACAAAATACACACTCCGACACAAAACACGCCTAAACCTACCATCATCCCGATTACAAATACACTCATCAAGCCCACTAGTCATGTCTATAAAAATCTACAATAAACTACCGGAAACACTAAGAAACGAAAAAAAGATACATATATTTGCAAACAAATTGAAAAAACTTCTTCTAAGCAAATGCTACTATAACGTCAAAGAATACCTGGATGATAAAAAAATGCTTTCCTAATATCGACTACTGTTAGGTATATTATATCTATTATTGTATCTCATTATGTAATTAAACTTAGTAATGCCTTCTTTTGCTGTGCCCTAACAGGGTCCATAATATGTACTTAGCTTTAAGCCCCTTGTAACATTATTGTAACATTATGGTATGCAAATAAATATGAATATGAATAAATTATTAATGTTTTGTATTGTTTATAATATGTCTTTAATGAATTTATTTTTTACTATTTATTTGTGATTTTACTGTTAATTATTTACTTACTATGTATTAATGATGATGTGATGTGTAATTTATTTATTGTGTGTATGAACTTTATATGGATTCAATAATCTGAAATAAATGATTTTTATTTTTTATTTTTATTGTGCAGGTACGGGATGCGGATGGCAAGTTCGTATCTTTTCGCGCTCTTTTCGATTCAGGGAGTCAGATTAATCTGATTACTGACTCAGCTGTAAAACAATTAAATTTAAAACTATCCAGTCCTACCACAACTATAAGTGGAATCGGTGAAGCCCCGGCTTCAATCTTAGGAGACATTAATTGCTCCATTGGTACTGGTGATCAAGTTTTATTTAATTTAAATATGCACGTAATGTCGAAAATTTGCGGGGACCAACCAATAGCTAAATTAAATACATCGGGTTGGTCTCACATCAATTCACTATCGTTAGCCGATCCCGGTTTTGACATTCCTGGCCGGATTGACCTACTGTTCGGTGCGGACGTATTTGCGGAATCGCTTCGTAATCGTAATATTAAAGGAAAATCACATCAACCTACCGCCTTCGACTCAGTCTTTGGATGGCTATTGCTCGGTAAAACTTGTTTAGATGTATTACCATCCGTAGCATCCCTTACCCCAGATGAGATAACATGTGAACAACATTTTATCCCAACTCATTCTCGTGACTCATCGGGGAGGTACATCGTGCAGTTGCCATTCGGGGACGAGTCCAAGCCTGTGTTCACTGGTTCACGTGATATTGCTTTGCGTCGCTTCTGTGCGATTGAGCGTCGACTGTCACGTGACCCTGAGTGTCATCGTCAATATTGCGATTTTATGTCCGACTATCTAACTGCTGGCCATATGTCATTAGTCTCTCCAGATGACGTGGGGAATGGGAAACACTATATTCCCCATCACTGCGTCATACGTCCTGATAGCACCACGACTCGCCTTCGTGTCGTATTTGACGCCTCTGCGAAAGATGCACGTTCTCGATCGTTAAACGAAAGTCAACAAATCGGTCCAAAATTACAATCAAACATTTTGGAAATTCTCTTACGCTTTCGTGAACACGACGTCGTTTTCATGGCAGATGTGCGTCAGATGTACCGACAGATTATACTCTTCGGCGACCATCGTGACTGTCAGCGAATCCTCTGGAGAGCTTTGCCTGGCGAACCTCTTTCAGAGTTTCGTCTGAACACAGTCACGTATGGCATCTCTTCATCCCCCTATCTCGCTTGCCGTACTTTGCGACAGCTTGCTGATGATGAGGGGGATTCTTACCCGCTCGCCAGGAGTGTAATCTTCTCGGACACCTACATCGATGACGTCGTCACCGGTAGTCAGGACTTCACCACTGCACAAAGAACAAAAACACAACTTATCGCTCTTTTCAAAAAGGGGAGGTTTTCATCTTCGGAAGTGGGTGTCAAATGACAATCGTCTTCTATCGGACCTTCAACCTGAAGATTGCCTCACTGATTCTGTATCGTTAGATAAAGTTGAACCGGCTTCTTTCAAAGTGTTGGGACTCAAATGGGATACCTCAACTGATTCGTTTCTTTTTGAAGTTCAATCTTCACATCGGCCATGTACCAAACGGTCTATTATTAGTGAACTCGCTAGAATCTTCGACCCGTTAGGATTCTTATCTCCCCTGACAATGCACGTTAAAAGCTTAATCCAAAAGCTTTGGATTATCGGTGCCGGGTGAGATGACGTTCCCCCTGACGAGGTCATCAGTACATGGAACAAATATCAGGAGCAACTTTCTCAGTTGCACCATCTAAAAATTTCGCGTAGAATCACTCGTACTGATTCACAATCCTACGAGCTACACGTGTTCTGCAACAGTTCGGAAACTGCATATGGCGCGGTCATTTATTTACGAGTAACAGACGTAGATAACAATTCTTACGTTCATCTCGTTTGTTCGAAAGCTCGCGTGGTGCCATTAAAACGTACTTCATTGCCACGTCTCGAACTCTGCGCTGCAGTTTTGCTTTCAGATCTGTACAAATTCGTTACAGAAACTTATCTGTCTCGTATTCCTATTTCAGCTGTCTTTTTGTGGTCCGATTCCACCGTTACACTCTCTTGGTTGCGTTCACTCTCATGTCGTTGATCTACCTTCGTTGCCAATTGCGTGAGTCATATTCAAAAAATAACAGCTATTGAATATTGGCATCACGTGTCCTCTGCAGACAATCCTGCAGATGTTTGTTCGCGAGGCCAATTTCCAAGTGAACTTCTTCATAACTCGTTATGGTGGACGGGGCCACGATGGTTATCCGAACCGCACGAGACATGGCCATCTTGTATTGACAGCGTTACTAATGACGAGCAGAAGGTTGTTGAGGCCGAGACTCGTAAATCTCCTGTGTTAGTATCGACTGTGCATCCTCGGGAACAACAAGTTTCAATTATCGACAATTTATTAAATCGTTTTTCATCGTTAGAACAAATCGTTCGTACCGTTACGTACATCTATCGTTTTCTTCAAAATTCTCAAAACCCGACTATTGCTAATCGTAGTGCGCTTCTTAAAAATTCAGAACGTAAACATTTGTATCGCATAGTCGGTGATCAGGTTTTAACATTTGAAGAACTTACTACATTATTCGTACAAATCGAGGCGGTTTTAAATTCACGGCCCTTGTGCCCTGTTAGTTCGGACCCTAATGACTTGTCAGCGTTAACACCGGGTCATTTCCTTACATTGGAGCCTTTGGCAGCTGTCCCCGATGATGATTACTCCAACGTCAATCTCAAGGCCAACTATTAATCGGTACGCAAGCTACTTAGTGAAAGCAGGAAATATGGCAAAGTGTGGCGGTTGCGGCAAGTTTATGGCAGGCTCAGCGGATTGCATACGTTGCACTAAGTGTCCCGGAGTCTATCACTCCGCATGTGTTGGGATGACATGCATGATGTCAGCACGGTTTTCCCCTAACTGGCTATGCCCGGGGTGCAAAGCAAGGATCCCTAAAACCGATAACTCGGCCACACCTGGCAAAGCAGTGTTCGCAAATGATGGCGTGGGTGACAATGTAAACACACTGTTGCGGGAATGCTGACACAATGTTTTCAGTTATCGGTACTGTAGTGCGCTGTGAACCTCAGTTGTCCCGTGGTCGCCTTGTATACCGCACTACAGTCACATATCTTATTGTAATCAGTTGTAATTAACAGTCGAAATTAATAAATTTAAATAAGTTATTCGCAGACGTATTATTTCTCTCGGTACACATACGCAACCCAATTAATAAAGTAACAAGTGGCGACCAGATACAAAAGTGGTGACCCCGACAAACTTTTCTGAAATTGTGTACAGATTGAGACGATTTAGGACGGGCAACTCACTTGTGCTGTAGTGTTGGTTTTTAATATCGGTACTTATACGAGGCGTTATATTATTTTAAACATGTCTACCGAAGATAGAAAAGTCGCCACCGAAGAGTATCATTTATCCACTATCTCCGTCACTGCGAGAATACCTGAGTTTTGTAAGAAGTCGCCGAAAACCTGGTTTATTCAGGTAGAAGCAGTACTACAACCGCAGAAGATGTCTGATGAAGCGAAATATCACGTCGCTATATCTAAATTAGGCCAAGAAGTTATAGAGCTGATCACTGGATCACTGGATACCAAGATGCAGGTAGTTTAAAGCCGTCTTCCCGATTGAAATTTGGATGCTTCTTGATTTCAATCGCTTCTCGCACTACTCTCGAATGAAAGTGGCGATCGGTGGAGAGGACTTGCGCGCGATGGAATTGAATCCAGTGATTAACGCCAGCTTGGAGTACGTGATCTGCTATTGCCGATTTAGTGGTCTGACGGTTCTTAACAGCTGCGATATGCTCTTTGAGCCTTTCCGCGATAGTTCGCTTCGTTTGCCCAATGTACGATTTACCGCAGCTGCAGTCGATTTTATAGACACCTGGCTGTTGTAGGGGTAAAACATCCTTCGGCGTGCGCACCATGTTGTGTACCTTTGTCCCCGGAGTGTAGACAGTCGGTATGGAGACTTTTCTAAGTACTGCCCCGATCTTGTCCGTAACTCCTCTGACATATGGCATGTAGGCTCTTTGTCTATTAACGTTCGGATGTCTGACCCGCTTTGACGGTCGTTTCATTTTTCTTTTCACCTTATATCCATTTTTGTGTAGTACCTCCTGAACATGATCTAGCTCGCGCTCTAAATGTTCAGGGTCACAGAGGTCATACGCTCTATTCTTGAGTGATGTCATCATGGATTGCAGGTGTCCAGGGTCGTACCATGCAGGTATCTATCTGTGTGTGTAGGTTTCGGCAATAGCAGATCACGTACTCCAAGCTGGCGTTAATCACTGGATTCAATTCCATCACGCGCAAGTCCTCTCCACCGATCGCCACTTTCATTCGAGAGTAGTGCGAGAAGCGATTGAAATCAAGAAGCATCCAAATTTCAATCGGGAAGACGGCTTTAAACTACCTGCATCTTGGTATCCAGTGATTACCTTAACACAACCTCTATTCTCTGCAAAGTCGGTTAGTGAACATAGTACGGACACGGTCAGTGTAGTGTGTAGGGTATTTGAAGAAAAGGGGGTAGATGAAAAATCATCTACTTCGTGCACGGAGCAATGACACCGCATCTCCAGTCTGCTTGCGACCACGGCCGGTGTAACCTGGTCGAAACGTCAAGCCCTAAAGGTATTTATGCATGTTCGCGCTAATCCCCGTTCTATAATATTAATATAAACATGCAGCGCGATAGTTTAAAAGTTATTAATTCTTCCATAGTTTTAATGTGCCGCTCAGTTTCTTGTAATTTTTTTTGAGCTGTTTTATAGTCGTTAACTGTTTTTGCGATACCAGCAGCTCCACCCGCTAAAGATCCTAACGCCGATAAACCAACGAAAATTAGGATCAAAGGCAGATTTCCACCAGACTTCGGTATAGGTATGACACGAGAAACTCGTACTTTCTGTATGCACGGAAATATTTTTCTAGCAGCCAAGTAAGCAGCGTGTATAAGAGCCTTACTGTCCATGTGTTTGAGTTTCCTAATTTTTGATCTTATTTTTGAAACAAAAATGTTAAACGTTTTAATCCCTGCACCAGACTTTATTTTGGCTTTCATGACTTTGCTCACGAACTTATTTTTTCCCCTTTTCCTGCGTCCTTGGATCTAAGGCCTTTGTTCAGCCATGTTTAACAGTTGTAAACCCGCTTTGTGACGATTAGGTAAATCAGTATGGTTTTGATAGGCGATATCGTGATGCATACAAGCTTCGTCTAACTTGTTTACGCCTCGATCTCCACGTAGTAACTGTTGAAGCGCCTTACTGTCTCGTCAGAGCAACACCTTCCTAACGACCTAATTAATGATAAGGTTCAACGCAGGCATCTAATACCATGGCCGCCGACGTCACTTGCCTTCAACCTCGTGCATTGTGAACACCCAAATATATTTCTCCCGTTGCTTAAGTACTTCTACAGTTTTTAGTCCTGCACGGACCTTATATTCCTCTACATGGTCCATTACGAGCCGGATAATATATTGATTTGGAAGAATAGCGGCTACAACCGAAGAAAGGAATAATTAAGGATCGTCGTGACTTGAAGGTTAATGACCCGAGGCAGGAAATATTGGACTGAACTGAAGCAATTTAATTTACGGTGTATTGCATTAAGTTATTTATTAATATCATCACCCAACACTCAGGTAATAAATAAAACTAAAGCTTCTATATATCGCAGGTTAGTGTATTTTTTTGTTACATTATTGTATTGTGTTAGATTGAAAAATCATTTGGTACTTTGTTACATTGTGTGATTAGTATTTATTTTACAGTTATTCAAAGTTTAATTCATACTTGTTAAAGTATATTTAGCCTAAATATTTGCTACATTAATTAAACTTATATTATATAAAACTGTAACTAATTCACATAGGTATTTCTAATGTTAGCAGGTAGGTACATTGACATAATACGTTTGAGTGTTAGATATTTTTGCAAGTCATTGTTATGTTCAATTATTAACTTTACTTTAGTTCGAGTTAATTTGGACATTAAATTACAATTTTCGGAACGGTCTGAATTTGAGTCTCTTTATTATAAATCCTTGTCCAGAGCGGAAAATATTATGAGCGACTATAATAGGGATAATAAATCGATGGAAAATTGTAAAAGTACTCGCACTAATATACACAAGCCAGTTAAGTTGCCAACAATTCAGTTACCTAAGTTTAGCGGTTTATATTCGAATTGGCTAGAATTTCGTGACACCTTCAGCAGTCTCATCCATTGCAATGACAACATTGACGAAATTAACAAATTTCACTACTTGAGAGCATCTCTTGAGGGTTCTGCTGCGGTAGTTATCAATTCTATTGGATTTTCTTCAAGTAATTATTCTGTGGCATGGCAGCTGTTATGTGATCGGTTTGACAACAAAAGATTACTTATACAGAAATATGTGTCGGCTTTATTTCACATTGAAATCATCGTTAAGGAGTCTTCTGTTACATTGAAAGCCTTAGTAGATTTGCTAAACAAGGACCTTAGAGCATTAGAGTCATTAGGGGAGCCGGTCAAGCATTGGGATACCTTATTGATTTACATTGTTACTCGCAAGCTTGATCAAAAGACCTTTCGTGAGTGGGAAGAGCACAAAGGTAGGTTAGACAAAGATAGCAAGATTACCTTTGAAGAATTTATGACGTTCCTGCGCAATCGAGCTGATCTTATTGAGACCTTAGAATTATCTCAATCAATCAATCAATCAATCAATCAGCCAATCATAGTCCACTGCTGGACATAGGCCTCTCCAAATTTGCGCCACAACAACCGGTCCTCCGCCTTCCGCATCCAGTCCCCTCCAGCGACCTTTCTCAGGTCATCAGTCCACCTGGCAGGCGGGCGTCCTACCTTACGGTTACCGAGCCGCGGTCTCCATTCTAGGACTCTGCTCTCTGCTCCAACGGCTATCGGTCCTTCGACAGACATGGCCAGCCCATTGCCACTTCAGCGAGCTAATTCTACGAGCTATGTCGGTTACCTTGGTTTTTTGTCGGATGACCTCATTACGAATTTTATCCTTCAAAGAGACTCCGAGCATAGCTCGCTCCATAGCCCGCTGTGCGACTTTAAATTTGTGGACTAGTCCAACCGTTACTGTCCACGTTTCGGCACCGTAAGTCACAACAGGTAGGACGCACTGGTTGTACACTTTGGTCTTCAGGCATTGCGGTATCGGCGAAGAAAAGACTCGACGAAGTTTGCTTAACGCCCAGCCCAACTGAATTCTCCGATCGATTTCCCGCTCGAAGTTGTTTCTACCAAGCTTGATGACCTGCCCTAGGTAGATATAAACTTGAACAACTTCGAGCATCGATCCTTCGACATATATCGGTCTCGGCCTGACATGTTCATTAAACATGAGCTTTGTTTTATCCAAGTTCATGCCAAGACCGACCAGTCGTGAAGCTTCATCTAGGCCATGCAGCATCTCGCTTAGCTGGTCCAGCGACTCTGCTAATATGACGATGTCATCGGCAAATCGAAGGTGCAAGATGTGCTCACCGTTCACATTTATACCCCGTCCAGTCCAATCCAGAGTTTTGAAGACATCCTCAAGCGCATTGGTGAACAGCTTTGGGGATATAACATCCCCCTGTCTCACCCCCCGACGCAGCTCGATCGGATTTGTCTTACGGTCATGGAGCTGGACAGTCATGGTGGCGGTGTCATATAAGCATCCCAGCGCCTCGATGTAGCGCCAGTCAATACGACATCGTTGCAGATCATCCAGAACCGCCCAAGTTTCGATGGAGTCGAAGGCTTTTTCGTAGTCCACAAAGGCCAAACACAGCGGCTGATTGTACTCTTTGGTTTTCTGCACAATCTGCCGAACAGTATGGATGTGGTCTACGGTGCTAAAGCCTTTTCGAAACCCGGCTTGTTCTGGTGGCTGGAACTCGTCGAGTCTTGTAGCGAGGCGGTTAGTGACTACTCTCGAGAACCACTTGTAAATGTGGCTCAGGAGTGAGATAGGTCTGTAATTCTTCAGCAAGGTTTTGTCTCCTTTCTTGAAGAACAGAACCACCGTACTCCCACTCCACGCTTGGGGTGTTAAGCCTTGGTGGATGACGGAATTAAAGAGACTCGCTAGCTCTTTCAGGACTGTGGTCCCACCGGCCTTAAGGAGCTCGGTTGTAATTCCGTCATCACCCGGCGCCTTGTTGTTCTTTAGTTGTCTGAGAGCTGCCTCTACCTCGCCCGGGTCAACATCCAGGATGTCCTCGGTGTAATGGCGCGTGAGTGGGGCTCTGTGGTCATCTACGCCTTGTGTCGGTGGTTTAGTCGTCCGTGATGCGTATAGGTCTCTATAGAAACTCTCAATTTCCTCGAGAATCTCGAACTTAGAGGTGACGGTCCTGCCATCCCCGGTCCTCAGTTTCGCCAGATGGGGTCTGCCTAATTGCTGAGCGAAGACTTTGGTGCCTCTATTTCGCTCAATCGCAGCCTCGATCTTACGAGTGCTGCAGCGTCGGAGGTCACGTCGCGTCAGTTTCCTGATTTTCAGGTTTAGGGACCGCCTATCTGACGAAGACATCTGGGCATCTGGCGTTTCTCGTCTTTCCTTCATAAGTTCGAGAGTCTCAGGTGAGAGCTTGGACTCCCTATTACCGCGTTTTCCGGGGAACAACCTTCGAGACACATTCTGTAGCGTTTTGACCACTGTGTCGGTTTTTTTGTCAACATTGTCCGTGGTTTCCAGCAGTGCGAAACGATTTTGGAGTTCCAACTGGAACTTATCGGAACCTAAAGCTATTTGGGGCAGCGTGGGTCGGAGAGTAGGTCTCATCATCCTTACTCTTTCAGCCTTAAGGTTGATATTTAGAGAGCCTCGGACGAGTCTATGATCACTACACTAAACCTACACTAAACCTATTGATCACCGAGACGTCTCTAAATACATGCCGCTTGTCCGTGATGATGAAAGCTATCTCGTTCCTCGTCACATTATCGGGGCTTCGCCATGTCCACTTTCTGTGGGGCTTCTTCTTAAAGAAGGAATTCATTAAGAAGAGCCCCTGGGACTCTAGAAAGTTGACCAACATTTGGCCCCTGTGATTTCGGCGCCCCAAGCCGTTAGGTCCGATTATCGTTTCGCCGCGTTCTTGTACTCCCACCTTGGCATTAAAATCTCGCATAACAACGTTGTAGTGAGCCTTCCTGGTACCATGTAGTGCCTTCGCTATGTCTTCGTACATGGTTTCGGCTATCTCATCAGAGTATGTCGAGGTCGGCGCATATACCTGCACCACCTTCAGGACCTTCCTGTCGGTGATTTTCAATAAGTACGCTACCCTTGTCGACACACTACTGATTTCCACAACGCTGCTTGTGAGACACTTGTTGACCAAGAAACCGACACCACCCTGGGAGGGCCTATCACCTTCTCAGTAGTAGAACAGGTCACCTGAATCAAGGGTTATCGTGTCCTCCCCCTGTCTTCGGACTTCAGATAACCCCAAAATGTGCCAGTTTATGCGACCCAATTCTACTTCGAGTTTAGTGAGGTGTTGGTCCAGCCGTAGACTTCGTCCGTTATACGTCGCCAGGGTCAGTTTTTTGAGGTGGTGGTAGCCTCCCGTAGCCCGGAGATTCCTAGCACCCCCTGTCCCGCCGTTACCGCGACCGCTACCTTGGCCGGGAATAGCGGGACTGCCGGGAACTGAGGGCTGTTTCGTGAGGTGTGGCTCCATAAGAGGTTTTGGCCTACTAATGCCACGCTGGCCAGACGGGTTGGCATAGGGTTTGGTTTCGAGTTTTCCTTCTCTAAGCAGTAGTTATTGGCTCTGCTCAATTTTCCCTTAGTCGCCTTCTACGACACCCACGGGATGAGATGGGGTGGTGACCTTTGTATTCTTTAGGTCCGTCACCACACGGACAAGAATTATCTCGCAATAATTATTCCCAAACTCCGAATAAACCATGCCTTAAGATCAAGTCTATGGTAGCTACACACACGCTTAACAATAACCACAATAATGCCGAAATGTCTCGCAAAGTGTGTCCTAAATGTAACAACGATCACTCACTAATTAATTGTCACAGTTTCTTGCACTTAATAATGAAGCTCGACTCAAACTACTACCCACTTTTAAGATTTGTTTTAACTGCTTTAGGTCGGGTCATTATGCCAATAAATGTAATAAACCGGGTTGTAAACTATGCAAGCGCAGGCACAATACACTAGTTCAAACTGATAGTAAATGCACTGTTGTGAATACAATAAATAATGATTCGAATAACTTGTCAGCATCCTCATCTTTGTCGTCTGCTACCACGGACACGAATAACGTGGCATTATCAGCAAACATATCATCATCCCGTGATCATACGCAGCGTGATGTGTTGTTGTCCACAGCTCAGGTCAAACTGCGGGACAATAATGGCGGAGTGCATACCGTTCGCGCGGTTCTCGACAGCGGCAGCACATCGTCATTCATTACAAACCGGTTATGCAGACAATTAAAGTTAGTTACACGACATGTAAACGTAAATGTATATTTGGCATAAATAATGTTACTTCGCACTTAGGCAAATTGTGTCGTGTCACGATAACATCGATAGACGATAGTTTTACTTTCGATCTCAATTGTTTTATTTTGCCGTACATTACAAGTAATGTCCCGTGCCGGGAAGTAATTAGTTCGGATTTCGATATTCCAGCGAATATCACTTTAGCAGACCCTACATTTTGCAAGCCCGCTGATGTTGATATGCTCATCGGTGCTGATCTCTTTTGGGATTTGTTAAGATCACAAAGACTAAAGTTAGGGAGAGGGAAACCTGTCTTATATGAAACTCGTTTAGGGTGGATAGTTTCTGGTCCAATTAGTCAGAATTATATTTCTTTGGGACCTGATAATTTAAAATGTAATTTTTCTGCAACTGTTTCTGATTGTAACACAAATAATTTGGAACACCTTAGGTCGGACTTAACAAAGTTTTGGCAGTTGGAGGAGGTGAACACAAAATCTTCTGCTACTTATATGCCAGAAGAAAAGTCATGCGATGATCATTTTGTTAAAAATACGACACGATTGTCTGATGGTCGGTTTTGTGTTCGCATACCTCTTAAGAAAGATCCTTCAATGTTAGGTGATTCGTTTAAGAAAGCTACACATTGTTTGCAATCTTTAGAGCGTAGATTAAAGGTTAAACCTGATTTCTGTAGGATGTATCATGACTTTATGTCAGAATATGAGACACTTGGTCATATGACTAATGTTGACAAAATCATTTTTTGTCCTTGTTATTTTATTCCGCATCACGGTATATTACGTGAGTCGAGTAGTACCACCAAACTTCGTGTTGTATTCAATGCAAGTTGTCCCACTTCGACGGGAGTGTCCTTCAATGATTTACAGACGGTCGGGCCAACTGTACAGGATGACCTACTGTCTATACTTCTTCGGTTCAGATGCCACAAGTACGTTTTAGCTGCAGACGTGGAGAAGATGTATAGACAGATTAGAGTACACCCGTCGGACAGGCACTTACAGCAGGTTGTTTGGCGTGACAATGTTAGTGACCCTATTAAGGTTTACGAACTCAACACCGTCACGTACGGTACGGCTAGTGCTCCGTTTCTTGCCACACGATGTCTCAAACAAATAGGACTCGAATGCTGCAACCCTAGGAACTCTGCAATCATCACACATGATTTTTATGTGGATGACCTGCTAACCGGTTGTGATGATTTAGGCGAAGCTAAATTCATTCGCGCTCAAGTGACCAAAGAACTAGCGTCGGCATGTATGCCACTGAGGAAGTGGAAGTCGAATGAGCCACAATTGGTGTCGGATACTGTTTCTGACTCATTCGACTTAAACATTGGATCGAATGAGCCTGACAAGTTACTTGGTCTTGGTTGGTATGTCAACTCGGATGAGTTAGGGTTCCCTATAGAATTGAGTAATCCATCAGCTGGCTATACGAAACGTGATTTGTTGTCCGTGATTGCGAGAATCTTTGATCCAGTTGTGTTAAATAAACAGTTTCCTAAAACTATTTATTTAACATGAGGATGAGTTGCAAGATGCACTCACTGTTGTCATTCGTAGATGTCAATTAGAATCATTTCCTGAATACAAATTACTTTTAAATAAAAAGAGCTTACCTCAGAAGAGCGCCCTTCTAAAATTTAATGTTTATTTAGATGATAAAAATGTAATGCGAGTAGGAGGACGTCTCGATAATTCAAATTTCATATATAATAAAAAGCATCCTTGTTTATTACAGTCCACAAATCAATTTACAAAATTATTATTTCATTATGAGCATCAAAGGCTAATGCACGCTGGCCCACAATTATTGTTAGCTTCTATTAGGGAATCTTATTGGCCTATAGGGGGCCGCAACTTGGCGAAGTACTGTTATCATAAGTGCGTTCTGTGTTGTCGTATGAAGGGTAAAGTAGTAGCGCCAATTATGGGTAACTTACCTCAAGAACGGCTTCGTCCAGGTTATCCCTTTGAGAGCACGGGCGTCGATTACGCCGGCCCTATCATGTGTGCTAGTCGTCAAAGCCGTGGATGCAGGTTGGTAAAGGTGTATATCGCAATTTTCATATGTTTTACGACAAAGGCCATTCATTTGGAACTTGTTGGCGATTTAAATAGTAAAAGTTATTTATTGTCTTTGCATCGATTTATTTCTCGTAGAGGCAAACCCGTTGATATATTTTCAGACAACGGTACCTCATTTGTCCGGGCATACAACGAACTTTCTAAGTTTTTAAAATTGACTACTTCGTCCTTGAGTGAAGATGCAGCGAAAGATGAAATTAAGTTTCATTTTATTCCCGCGTATACCCCACATTTCGGAGGACTCTGGGAGGCAGGTGGAAAGTCAACAAAGTACTAACTTCAGCGAGTGTTGGGAAATTGTAATTTGACCTTCGAAGAGCTTTACACCGTACTAACTAAAATTGAAGCCGTGCTGAATTCTCGTCCACTAACGCCGTTATCTTCAGATCCTGCTGATTACACGCCGCTCACGCCAGGTCATTTTCTGGTTGGGCGACCTCTTGCTTCCTTGCCGGAACCTGATCACCAGGATTGCTCTTCCAACCACCTGTCTCGTTTCCAACGAATTGAGCAATTACGCTAACACTTCTGGAGCAGGTGGAGTAAGGAGTATGTTGCAGAGTTACAGCTGCGGACCAAGTTGCGTTCCTCGAAGGATGGCCTCACCACAAACACGTTAGTCATGATTAAGGAGGATAATCTCCCTCCTCTGAAGTGGAGCTTGGGACGGATTGTGGCTGTCTATCCAGGAAAGGATGGCATTGCTCGCGTAGCTGATATACGCACGTCTACTGGAGTTGTTCGAAGAGCATTTAATAGGATATGACCGTTGCCGCTGTCTTCGGTATAATTTGGTTGAAACCGTTGTTTTCAACGCCCGGGGGCATGTTGAAGCGCCTTACTGTCTCGTCAGAGCAACACCTTCCTAACGGCCTAATTAATGTTAAGGTTCAACGCAGGCATCTAATGGCATGGCCGCCGACGTCACTTGCCTTCAACCTCGTGCATTGTGAACACCCAAATATATTTCTCCCGTTGCTTAAGTACTTCTACAGTTTTTTATTCCTGCACGGACCTTATATTCCCCTACAGTAACCGTTTTTGAAGTTTAGTACCCGGTCCGCAATAATTGTAACCAGGCAAATGAAGTTCAAAGGGTAAATTATTAATCACACTATTGACTAGTCCACCACATTGCATTGTTCAAAGTAAAATGAAATACATGTAATAAATAATAATGTTTATATGAATAATATGATATCTACTTTTATCAATTCACTATCGCAGCTTTGTTGATCCAACTATTTTCTGAGTAACCTAACCTAACCTAACCATTTCGCAAACAATTTATTTCCTTTTCTTTTTAAAACTTTTTCTATCAAATAAACGTTTGGAAAATATGTTTTTAGAACGAGAAAAGTTCCGGTTCATAAAAGGTTCCCAAAATTGCTTGTTTGCGCTGGTCCTCTATATGATACGTCTTTGGATTGGTATTGTTTAATTCTTTTATGGTAAATATTTCAGTTGACCAATAAGGAGTATAGCCCTTTTTAAAAACATGCTTGTATTTACTAATGCGAACACTGTCACCAACTTTGAACTTAGGTACGCGAAAAGAAACTTGCTTATGTGTTTTTTTTATATTTTCTTTTAGATAGATAGATAGACAGATTTATTTATTTACTTTCTTAAAATCTTAACACTAGGTTACATTACATTGCCCCACAAAACTGCTTACGCAGTTTAACTGTGAGATCATTGAGTCTCTCTAACAGTAACTTAAAAATATCAACAAACAACATTCTTTTTTTTTACAAAAGTAAAGTTTGTTTAAATATCAGGTACATCTATAACCTATTATTATATAATTAAAACCTATGCATAGGCAGATGGCACAGAATCTAATAAATGTTTTTGAAGTTTATTTGCAAATTTAACTTTATTAACTCCTTGTCTGATGCCAGCAGGCAAATTGTTCAGTAAGTAGGGAACGCGTTTTAGTAAGGTTCTATCGCCATAGTAATTACTTACTCTGGGTAAATCATGTTTACCTGCTGTCATCGACCTGGTACTATAAATATTAGAAACTAGTAAGTCAGTGTCTCGACTGCCGTGGTTATTTACCAGTAATAGGTATTTATGTTTAAGGCTAACTGGTAGAATCTTACATATTTTGAATAACGTACTATAGTCTCCTTTACAACTGTTTTTAGTTTTCTTGTTTACTAATAATTTTAAAAATCTAATTTGTATTGATTCTAGTTTCTCTTTATTACTTTTAAAAGTCAAACCATAGCAGTCAAGAGAATAACTTAGTATTGAATCAACTAAAGATACATATAAATATTTTAACCCATTACCGCCCGCCGTACTCGCGCGAGTACGGCTACAATAATGCATTTTTCTGTATTATCAAGCTGTGGTTTGAATCGATCTCAAGAATTATAGTATGGCCAAATAACGTAGTTGTGAATGGCAAAATAATTATCGGGGTAGTTTGAAATTTTTTGTCAAATTCGTTAGTGACAAGTACGGATTGTGAACCAACGTGTCAAGGTAAGATATAATAATAAAGATTTACTATATATCACAAAGTATTTTTATTAGTTATTGATGATAATTAATTGTTGAACTGTATTGTATCATATGATACTCTTTGGTTATTATTTTATTATAATAAACACGAAAAAACATTCATTTTTGTTTACTGTACTCGGGCGAGTACAACGGGCACTTATGTTCTATTTTTTACAGGTCACTTAATATTTTTTTGCAATGGCGAATCGTTCCCTTTTTACGAGCCGAAATGATTATTCAAGACTCGAAGAAGCCCTAGAATCAATACTGGCTGATGACAATGATGATTTGGAGTATGATGTATTATTATTACCACCTGAACCGGCAGTTGTAAGTGATGAAGAAGAAGGGAATGACGATGACCTTACATGTTCTACTCTCCCAAGAGAGGTGCCTGGAACTGTCGAGGTTATTCCCCGCCATCTAGTAGGTGATGACAATTCAGACTCGAACGATAGTGATGATGAGCCGCTTTCAAATCGTGCGAGACCTCCGAAAAGAACCAGAGTTCAGGATCCCAATGAACCTACATGGAGAAAAACTAAGCCTACATATAGTACAACTCATGAAGTGACCGACGCTATTCCAAACAGACAGAGGGCTGTCATAGAACTATTGAAGGATCATAGCCCAGTGATGTTGTTCGAAAAATTTTTTGATGATGCAGTTATAAATTTGATCGTTGAAAATAGTAAATTGTACGCAGGTCAAAATAACAGACACAATTTTGAACTTCGCTGTGCTGATTTGAAAAGCTTTTTAGGCATATTGCTGCTTACCGGTTACCATGAGCTGCCTACCGAGCGTGCATACTGGAGTTTGGATGAAGATCTTGGTATTCCATTGATTGCAAACTGTATGTCACGCAATAGATATCTGGACATAAAAAGAAATTTACACTTCGCGGACAACTCTTTAGCTAGCAATTCGAACGATAAACTGTTCAAAGTGAGATCATTGTGCGATCTTGTACAGAAGAATTCTTGTCAGTGGGGGGTTTTCCATGAGAGTTTGTCTGTTGATGAATCAATGATAAAGTACTTTGGCCGCCATCCTGCCAAACAGTTCATTATGGGTAAACCTGTGCGTTTCGGTTATCGGAATTGGGCTGCGACAAGTTCAGACGGCTATTGCTACGCTTTCGACGTATATTGTGGAAAGTCAAACGAAGTATCTGCTGATCCCCTAGGAGCAAGAGTTGTGAAAAGCTTACTGGCAAAAATGCCAATAATTCCCAATGAACACATCATATACTTCGACAATTTTTTTACGAATTATCAGCTGTTATATGATCTACGGCTCCTAGGCTACAGGGCAACCGGTACAATACATGATAACCGAACAAAGAAATGTCCAGTTACCTCTGTAAAGGATATGAAAAAGAAACAAAGAGCGGAATTCGACTACCGTTTTGATATAAAGAACGAAATTACTATCGTGCGCTGGAAAGACAACAATATTGTCACAATGAGATCAAACTTTGATGTCATTGATCCTTTGGGGAAAGTGAAGAGATGGTGCAATGTTCAGAAGCAAAAAGTTGATTTCAATATTCCTAGAATGTTTATAAATTATAATAAGTGTATGGGCGGAGTTGACCAAATGGATCAGTCAATAAGCCTATATAGAGTAGCCATAAAAGGAAAAAGATGGTGGTGGGTTATCTTCACTTACCTTTTAGATATGGCTGTCTCCAATGCTTGGCGGCTACATGTCTTACTGAGCAAGCATGATGGTACAACGACTTACATGGATCAATTAACATTCAGAAGAACCTTAGCACGCGCATACCTACGACCAACAAAAACATAGAGTCGACCTACGTCTTCTTCTATCATTGAAATTGAACGAAATAATAACGGTCACAATCCAGAGCGTATTGAAAATCAATTGCGGTGTTTTATTTGCCACAACCGCGTTCGATGGCGTTGTATGGTTTGCATGAAAACCCTTTGTGTCGAGAGACCTTGCTTTGGACAATTTCATACCTAATCCGCCCGTTGTACTCGGCCAAGTACACCATTATATTTTTTAAGTCATATTTTTTTTTTTTTTTTTTTGTTAATTTTCCTTTTGATAACTCTATAATAAAGCAATTAATAACATACTCAAATATTTTTTACCAGCAGTTTTATTTTGGGCGTTAATGGGTTAAGGTACTGGAGGGTACTTTAAAGCTTAAGTGATAGAACTTACTTAACAATAATCTAAGCTTGGTACAAATACAGTCAATATGTGATGACCACGAAAAATGTTGATCGACTTTCATTCCAAGATATGTGACACTTTCTACTTTTCTATTGGTTTACATTTACAGTTTGAATAATTATCATGCATATGTAGCAGACAAATAGTATAATTTGGCATTTTACATACGGCGTCGTCAGTTTAAAAACGTTTGCGGTTATGTAATATGCCGAAGGCAAAATGTAGATTGCCGTGTCACTTTATAATATGCCTCAACATTTCATCGAAAATTTAAACACCATAACACATAATGCCGAGGCAAATTGAAGTATTTAGTTTTTGAGATTATCCGGCACGTCAAAAATGCTAAGGTATCCATAGACTCTTGGTCGTGAAGGACTCCTGCAGAGTATTTTTGGTCAAAAAAACATGTATTTGATCGAATATTCATATATTCATAGGCCCAGAAATCCATTTCTTGATTAGGTTCGACTTTGTGACAGAGATCAATAGGTTAGGTTAAGTTAGATATTGTGACCTTGTAACAGAGCGAGCGAAGCGAGCGACGACGTATGTAATTCAAAATTTGTCTCGAGATTTTAATGAGCATAGTCACCCTAAAATAACACTAACGTCGCATTATAACGATTGAATGAGTTGTCATTTTGCCTTCGGCATATTACATAACCGCAAACGTTTTTAAACTGACGACGCCGTATGTAAAATGCCAAATTATACTATTTGTCTGCGACATATACACTCATAGCTATGGGTGATAATAGAATGGAATGTTTTAGTCAGGTGTATATGTTACGGTAAATCTGATTAATTGAAAATTATTAATAATTTTACGAGATTATTAATAATAAACACATATTTTGGTAAATATGAATAAACGATCGAAATTTATTACTTTTAGTAGGAATTATTAATAATTCACGACACATATTGGTAAAAGTTATTTAATAAATATAAACCCAATGTTTTTTGACCAGCAGGTATTTATTTATATTATTCACTCTTACCGTGACATATACACTGACATAGACATATACACTGACATAGACATATACACTTGGTTATTTTTTCTTTAATTTATAAAAATATATGTGATGGGTACATACGTCGTCGCTCGCTTCGCTCGCTCTGTTGCGAGGTCACAATATCTAACCTAACCTATTGATCTCCGTCACAAAGTCGAACCTAACCAAGCATACTAATTAAACCGCCCCCCAACCCTTGGCCACTTATTACATTTATCACTACTAGGGTTAAATTATTAATAAAAACCGACAAATGTGATTAATTTATCACTTTAACCTCGACTTTCGGTAATTATTAATAATAATAGATAATTATTAATAATCTTCAATTATTCACTCTTACCGTGACATATATACCTATATTTAAACTAATACTTCCATTAAATGTTTATTCACTATGCTTCCTATATCTAACTGCCGATAATAAATACTCAGTTGAACTGAGGTATTTGGCCGAGTGCGATAATTTAAAAACGCATATCCGAGTAATAAGCGGTGTGCACCTTTAATAATTATGAGTTATTATTGTTGTCAGTTTCTTAACTACATCTTGTCTGTAGGTATATGAATTGTTTTCAATGTTATAATACAAGTACTACAGCACCATGCGTGCTACCTTTAGTAATTTTGCCAAAGCTAGTCTAATGTGATGTCCGATATTTCAAACATCTTAGATACTTGGTAGGCTTTTGCAGCTGACGCGGCAGAGGCATCAACTGGTGAGCGTAATAATTAAATATATTATGAAGTATCTAATTTGTTTTATTTAATGAATTTCTTACTATCTGTTGCTGAAGTTCACGGAACCAGTCATTGACCAACTCTACGTTGACTTGTTATCATAAGCTGGTCAGCTAAACTCGGGTAATAAAAAATAAACTCGGTAATACTTAAACCACAAGAAGTTATTGTGGTTCAAGAATTTCCGAGTAGAACCAATGAATGGTTCTATGTCTAGATACAAACTTTGATATAGATATTACAATTTAATGAAGCAACTACTAATGTAGAAAATTTATCTCACTTATTACCACGTAGTTATAAGCTCATGTGCATATACTCAATTCGAAAGAATACCTACTACTAACGCGAGAAAAAGTGGTAAGGTTCAGATACCGGGATCAACTTTCTCAACCTTAATTACGTAAAAAAAAATTCAACAAAACGATCGATAGGTCTATTAAAAAATATCAATTTAGTTTTAAAATCAATCAAAATATTAAATGCTGAAATCTAATAAGACGTTAAAAAAATACATATTATTATATAAAAGAAGAAATCTAGAAACTTATTATATGGGCAGGCGAATAAAAATAACGATAAATTACATCATTAAATATATTCATTATTATTAGTAAACCAACCTTTTTTTTAGTTACTCAACTATTATTTTTATATTTTACATGTTCTGCGAAATAAAATAAATTATAACATAAATATTAACCGAGGATTTACAGTTTACATACAATGACGATTCTTTTTTATGAAACTATGTGTGTAAGAGAAACGTATTGCATAAGTCGTCAAAATATTCGTAGTATTTAGTGACGACGACGACGACGAAGCTTAATACGATATTTATAATGTTTCACTCGTGCACAGTGTTCAACGTTTCAAATAACACTAGCAATGGCACCATAATAAAATAGAATCAGAAATAAGGGGGCGTCGCCGCGTGTCGCTAGCGTTAGAAAGAGCGCAAGCGACTCGAACCGTTTCTCGACGGTAAGGTGATAAGGCGTCGTTGTCCCCGATTGTACAACTTAATGGAATAGAGTTGGACCCTGTTGAGTCAACTGTTTTTCTTGGCATTACTGTTGATGCCAAACTACAGTGGGGCCCTCACATTAACAAATTATCCGGAAGGCTTAGTTCAGCCGCATATGCTGTGAAAAAAATCAGACAGATAACTGATGTAGATACAGCCAGAATTGTTTATTTTAGTTATTTTCATAGTCTTATGACGTACGGTATTCTCCTTTTGGGCAGCTGTTCTGATATTAATTCATTTTTTGTGTTACAAAAAAGGGCTATTCGCGCTAATTATAATCTGGGCCCAAGAGTTTCTTTCCGAGAGAAATTCAAAGAGATTAACATTCTGACTGTAACCTCACAACATTTATTTGAAAACTTAATGTATGTTCATAAAAACGAATCAAATTTTATAAAAATGTCAGATGTTCATAGTCTGAATACCAGGAACAAGCATAATTTAAGTGTTCATGCTACTCGGCTCCATAGAGTAAGCAACTCGTTTATGGGTCAATGTATACGCTTTTACAATAAACTTCCCATTAATATTCGTAAGTTACCTATTAAAAAATTCAAGTTATTTATCAAATCTAAATTATCCAAAAAAAGATATTACAAAATATCCGAATACTTAATTGACAAAAACGCCTGGGATTGAGCTGCTCGCTTATACATCTATCGCTTGTGTATATGTTACGGTAAATGTGATTAATTGAAGATTATTAATAATTATCGATTATTATTAATAATTACCGAATGTCGAGGTAAAAGTGATAGATTAATCACATTTGTCGGTTTTTATTAATAATTTAACCCTAGTAGTGATAAATGTAATAAGTGGCCAAGGGTTGCGGGGCTGATTATTTAGTATGCTTGATTAGGTTCGACTTTGTGACGGAGATCAATAGGTTAGGTTAGGTTAGATATTGTGACCTTGCAACAGAGCGAGCGAAGCGAGCGACGACGTATGTACCCATCACATATATTTTTATAAATTAAAGAAACATTAACCAAGTTTATATGTATAAGTCAGTGTATATGTCAGGGTAAGAGTGAATAATATAAATAAATACCTGCTGGTCAAAAAACATTGGGTTTTTATTTATTTTATCACTTTTACCAATATGTGTCCAGAATTATTAATAATTACCAAAACATGTGATTATTATTAATAATTTTGTAAAATTATTAATAATTTTCAATTAATCACATTTACCGTAACATATATATTATACATTTTAACGAAAAGAAATAGGAATGTAATTTTTTTTTTTAGGTATAGTGAGAGATATATAGGTAAGTTTGAATAAGATTTTGGTCACAACATCGTAAAGATAATTGTGTAGCAAATGTTGTTTGTCGAATTAAAAAAATATATTTAAAAGCAACATTAAATGATATTCGGTATTTGGTTAAGAGTAAAAATTTCGGCGGGTCTGTGCTTATAATAAATGAGTATTATTAACATCAAAACTAATTAAGATACACCCTTTTATGACTGTTTATTAACTATTGATTGCTAATTTGCGATGATCATCTGCTGTCGAAATAAATTCATTAAATTGAATCGTCGGTTGAATCTATGATTTTTTATAATACGTGACGGGCCTTCTTGGCGAGGACGTAATATAGAGCCGCCGGCCGTTGTGTTTCGTACTGCTACTGCTAGCTAAATAGAATGCTTCTTCAAGAAGCGTTGTAGGTATTATTGTTGGGATAGGAAAGAGTATGTTTGGCGGCTTGGAGACACAGCCGCGGGCCACTGCATGCCGTGGCGATGCGCATTGCGTCGGCGTTGATCGGAGAAAACAAATCCACTAGACAGGCAAGGCGGTTACGGCGACCGCGACCTGCCAGGATGATTGTGCGCGAAAAAAGCGAAAAAAATGTGTGGACCTGTAATTTATTTCGTATATGTCGTAGTAAAAATGATAACTACTAGGAATAAAAAAAACTAAATACAAAGTGTGATGAATAAAACTCAAAAAAGGAATACAAGGTTATTTATAAAATATTATTTTATTATTAAAGTAATGCAGCTTTAAGATCAAATGCACAAAGATCACAGACAATTATGGATCCAGTAGGCTTTCATGTCTTAAGTATAAATATCTTGTAACGAAAGTAAACTTGAACATTCATAAATAAAAAAATATCACAGTCGATAATACGTAGGTATTTACAGTTATACTGATACTTATGATTAAAGCTAAAATATTTATCTTGTGGTATATGTAATATGTTTTAATATGAATTTATTTAAATTTACAAACAACTGACGAGCTTAAAATAAAAATAAAAGCGTAACGAAAACTATTTTATTTTTATGGCACTTTAATTTACAATTTATAGACACAACAATTATTTTTAGGTAGCATTAGCAGAACAAAATTAGGAAACATTTTAAAATATAAAGGTTATAGATTTTCCATACGAGCCTTCATCAAACAACAAAAATCTTACAACACAAACTCAATTTCTGCTCAAACAATAAAAGGGTATAAAATATTTTAAGCGAGTTTTTAGAGTGCATGTAATTATTATATAAAATTTACCCTCTTTCTTTCAGCAGTGGCCCTTATTTCGTTTCGAGTAGGTAATTATGAGTCACACATTAGTCGTTTACAATGCCTAACATTCATCAACTAACGAATAATTATTATCTATAAATACAATATTATTATTAACAATTTTAAAATAAAATAAGAAAAATACTCAACACACTTTATCAACAAACACTTAAATTATACTAAAATTAAAACTTATATAAATAGATAAAACTAATAGGCGTCAAAAATTCATCGTTATCCTTTTCAAATATCTTATAACAAAAGAAAACTTCAAGATTTGGAGATAAAAAAATATCACAGTCGATAATATGTAGGTATCTACAGTTATACTAATAATTATGATCACAGCTATTTTAACATCTATCCTGATATATATTCAAAATTTAATATTATTAAGATCAGATTAGATTTAAGTATTAAATTGTAAAAAATACTATAAAAGTAAATAAGCTTTCTAAACATAGATACTAGTAAACTATGTAGTTTAAATTTCACTTAGCTATCCTTCGTCGACCTTCTTTTTCTCTGGAGGTTAATAAAAGATAGCTATTGATTAGATGTTGTTATAGTTTTTATTCAACTGCATAAGGTCCAATAGCAATCAAAACAAGTTTAACAGTGCTTTACAAAAAAGTAATTGATACTAAACGGACGTCGGAAATGCACTAAAAATTGTTCAGGTTAGCCGCCCACAAACGAAAATAAAGCGATCACTTTTATTATTTCGTAACTCTCCTTCGTTGGTTTGACAACCAAAATACTATTTATGAGTTTTTCACAGAAGTTTTTTATCCATTAATTGTTCTTCACCCGACGTCCATTTAGTAGGTTAATTTCAAAGTACGATTAAATATTAAAATGGAGCAAAGTAAAAATCTAGAAGTGGCTAGTATATAAACTATCCCAATCAATTTTCATTGGCTATATATTTTTTTTACTCTTTTATTGCGAGTTGCGATAAAGACTTAGGTCTATACCTAAGCCAGCGGGCTCCAAGTATTATAGTTCGAACCGTGGAGAGATGATATACCTCATATCGTTAAACGTAGAATTTGCGTCGGTACAGATCTGACGAACGAGTATTACACGACCGGCTCGCGCACGTCAGGCGGACGCCGTGTTAATAAGACACGGCGCGGCGGCGTTCATGCAATGTTCGAATACGAGCGGCATGCGCGCAACTCGTGAGATGCTCGTTCGTTTGATAAGGACGCACCCAATATTGCAAAGTAAAATTGCAATTCTATTATTTTATTACATTTTGACAATTCATATTTACTGAGGTATGGATGAGTCACGCCAACGTTTATTGTTATTAGCATATCTAAAAAATAGGTCACTCGAGAAAAAAAACATAAACAACAATACAAGTCATCGCGCTAGCGCAAATTAATAGAAAGCCGTGACCGTTTATGAAGCTTTGTTTGGATATGCTGGCCCGACTTTGATGAAACAAAACCGATTTGTATTTGCTGTATTAAATGTAGTAAATTTTATAGTAGTATTTTGGTATATTGGCGTGACTCAATACTATTATCTACTCTTAGAACATAACATATAATATTATCAGAACTTATTACGTGATTGACACAACTATTATAATTGGGCCTTACCAGGGTAAATAACTTTAAGTAACATTGATTGGGATTGATTTTACTGACTTATATACTCAACGAATGATTGGTTTTATTTTAATATTTAGTGGCAGCCCCATTTGCTGCAATTATTGCATCACATCTTTTTTTCATCGACGCGACCAAATTTTGGCACAATTCCGTGCCTCGTAAAGATTCCCAAACTCTATTACAGTGAGTGGTAAGAGCAGCACGGGTCCTTTCATTTTCATTTTCCCATCGCTGGACCATTATTGCCCATAAATTTTCTATGGGATTTAAATCAGGTGAACGGGCGGGCCATCGAACGGTTCTTATCTCATTTTGATTCTGGAGCCAATTTTGTACTATACGCGCAGTGTGGATAGGACAATTGTCTTGTAAAAACAAAAACTCCGGCACTTCCTCAGCCGGATACACCACGCGTACTGTAGGCACCAGAGTATCTGAGAGTAATTCCAGGTATGACTGGGCATTAGCCCGCCCTTCTATATGCACTAATTCTCCGGGTCCAGCGGCGCTCATCCAACCCCACATATTGGCGACTATGCGACCAGACTCTCTATTGGGATTTACGTTACGAGGTTCGTATCGTGTGCAATCAACACGCCATAAATGGCGACGACCGATTTGGCTTGATTTAAAACACTTTTCGTCGACAAATATGGCGTGTGAAAAATCAAAATCGCGAAATTCCCTAGCAAAGGCCACTCTATTGATTTTATTTTGCTCCGACATAATAATTTTTTTTGCCGGCTTTCTATGGTGAATATCCGACCTGTGCAACGCTCTCCTAACTGTCCGCATGGAACAGTCAAATTCCTGCGCAAAGTTCCTCGTCGGTGTGAACGGTTCGGCTTCATAAGTTCTTACCATTCGCTGTCTGTCGTCTTCATTTATTACTCTTGATGATACTTCTCGCGGGCGGTTCAGTAGGCTTCCTTCTTCTTCATAGCGCCTTATCCACAGCCTTACTGTATAGCGCTGCAAACAAAATTTTAATCAATGAAACCATAAATAATAAGAGTTATTGTAACTAAACAGTTTTCGAAATGTTGGACTGGTTTAGAACCCGATCCCTTAGATGTAACGTTATAAAGGTTCTCTACTACTATGGTCATAATGTCACGTTTATAAAACGTATTCCCTGTTTTATTATGATGACACTGACTACTTTTTTATCTATTCCAGCGGAACTATTTTGACTAGCGCGAGTTTGCGAAACATAACAGTTCACATAATTCCTTGCCCTTAACTAAAATTAAGGTAAAAGTATTTGTTTTAAATTCACAATTTATAAAATACTATCTGTGTCCCGCGGTTTCACCCGCGTAAATACCTAAGTTCCGTTCCCGATGTCGTTATAGTTCTTCTGTTCTTCGAGACGAAGCCTTTTTTTTATCTTTCGGGCAATTTTGTCTACAAACAATTAGCAAAATCGGTTCTGCTGCTCTCGAGATTTGTGCTTAGCAACACATTCAGCGATTCATTTATAAATTATAGATGACCAACACATTTTTTTTTTTTGTAAAAATTTGTTTAAATAATCGCAAGCTAGGGTTTATGACTCTTTCAAAGTGTGCCGACGACTTGCCGGCTTACTTTGAACAAAAGAGTATTGGTTCATTTTTAAATTACAGATGCGCAACATTAATTTGTAAAATTATGGAAAAACCATACGTTTTGCGAAAACAATAATCGCAAGCTAGGGTTTATGACTCTTTTGTTCAAAGTAAGGCGGCAAGTCGTCGGCACACTTTGAACAAAAAAGTATTTTATCTATTGCAGTGGATTTTATTGTTAACACGTGTGTAGAAACGAGTAGATTTATGCACCGATACTTTGTTCAGGCCAAGTCGGCTTTGTTATTTATTGTTTAATCTTTATTTTTTTTCAAACTAAATTCTTAGAATACTAATTAGAGCTTCTCTTTTAACGGTAGAGTTAATATAATATAACCAAAAAAGCAATATCATTAAAACAAGATCTTATCAAAATACTTTTAGATATAGATTATTAAAAAAAAATGGTAACATAATACGACGTAGCATAATAAGGGAAATAAATAACAGAGCCACAAATGTTTTGGTTGGCCACTGGATCAAACTTCTAAATTAATAAGTAAGCCTCTAAAAACCTCATTCGCCTGGGTTTATATGGCCATTCAATGCCTATTATTTATAAAGCGTCAAGTAAAGATCAACGATTATCATAAGTTGCCCGTCTTGAAACTACACTGCCACCTAATTTACGAACGCAGCCACATAATTTATTTAAAACACAGTTTTTCGTTTCACAGCTTCAACACAAGGTCCTCAAAAATATAATTCAAGCTTCCATCATATACCTACAACATCGCTTGATCTCTCGGTGCGCCTTTCAATAGTTTTTACGTTAGTGGCCATAACTTACTATTTAATTTTGATGTAAAGCTAAATATCGTAAAGCTATATGTAGAGTATCAATAATTAATGTGGATAAGTCACATTTTGAAGGCAGTGAGTTAGTAAAATTGAAGTTAAAGAATGTATTTTTTATTTTATATATTGATATTTTAGAAGTTTGTCGTCGTGGAATGCATGTTATAAATTTCAGTGTAGTTTTTTAGAGACGAAAAATGCTATTACAAAGCTGTAGTTTAATTAACACCCTTTATTCATAACTACTTACGTTTTCTTATTAACAATGAATACATTAGATGGCAATAAAATATATCCCAAAAAAAGTGAATGGACTGAGTCACTTGATACATTACATTGAGTAAAAAACCGTATTGTCCTACTTTATTTTTAGATTATATTATTATTATTATACTTACTATTTTAGATTTATACTATTTTAGATTTATAATTCGGCGCATACCACCATTAAAGGAGATAATTAAAAAAAAATCAAAATAGTGGAAACACATAACTTTGAAATTTGTTACAAAATACTTTTAGCCACTATAACTATTACTTGTAAATTCCGATCCTTAAACTACAAGAATATACACAGATAATAATTAATTCGAAATTAATTAATAATAAATAAATTGAAAAATAATTAATTAATTAAAATTAATTCTGGAAACGTCCCTACTTAAAATAGGGGGTTTAAAAACTAATATTCCTAATTAAACACATTAGTAAAATGTTCCTTAATTAACCATGATTATATATTTAGTGTAAAAATAAAAAGTATATCAACTATTTGAAACAACTAGAACTAGTTAATTTTAATTCGAATATATTTTGTAGTTCTTGTTAATCAAAATCGGTTCATATATTCTAAATTCTACAACTGGACAATCATTTTTTTTATCTGTTTTTATTCAGACTAATAAAACAATATTATGCTTAAAATACTTACGGATATTCCCAGCTGATTTGTAATTTGACTAATATTTAGTCCTTCTTCATGAAGCGCCATAATGCGACTTCTTTCTTCCATCGTCAAGTTCCGAGATGAAGCCATATCACATAACAAAACAAGTCAGGTAAACACACGCGAGGGGTCGTAAACAGTAGTAAAAAAAACACGGAGAAAACACGGGACGTCAGCAATCAACACACAGTGAGATGCGACTAACATCCCAAAAAACAGTTAACATATATATTGGCATCTCGTTACTGCAAGCTCCTAATTGGTTAAAGTCACACGGGGGCGGAGCTTCGCCTGCGTCGCTCACCAAACAAAAATTTAAAAAAAGTGATAAGGCTTGGTTGTCCCCGATTGTACATTGGTACTTAGTTGCCTGACATTAGGTGTCGAAAACTTTATTAATTTAGTCTTTGATGGGTTTAATAGCAAATTATTAACATTAAACCAATGTACAACCTTATCGAGTGCATTATTAACTTCGTCAAAATATTCCAATCGGCGTTTTATTTTAAAAACAAGAGAAGTATCATATGCAAATAGTAGAATCTTATGGTTTTCTCTTATATGAAAAGGTAAATCGTTGATATAAATAAGAAATAAAAATGGCACTAGAATTGAACCCTGCGGAACACCCATCGTTACCACAGACCCTTTAGATCTTTTTCCATTTACATCCACTCTCTTTATTCTGTTATCTAAGTGAGAACTTAAGAGACTAAGAGACTTATTTCTAATACCATAGTGGTGCAATTTCCTAATAAGTGTATCATGACATACACAATCACATATATTTGGACAAGTCGCAGAAAATGCCGAGAGCATCTTGCGAATTCTCCCAAGCTTCATATATATTTTTAAGCAATTCCACCCCTGCGTCTGTAGTAGACCGACCCTTAGTGAAACCAAATTGTTTTAGATGCAACAAGTGGTGTCTATTAAAATGTCTCAACAATTGTTTTAAAATTAATTTTTCAAAAATTTTGCTCAATGTGGGCAAAATTGAGATAGGGCGATAATTGGTTCGATCAGTTGTACTACCTGATTTAAAGAGTGGAATCACTTTACTAAACTTCATCAAGTCTGGAAACACACCGGATGCGACACAAGAGTTGAACACCACTGCAAGGAATGGGGCGATTGTTTGAATTACTGAAGATATAATGTGTACAGAAAGTCCCCAAAGGTCAGCAGTTTTTTTTAATTTCTATATCCTTAAATGATTCCAAAATGTCTATGTCGCTAACAATAGTAAATTCAAATCCTGCGCCACATTCCGGAACACAATTTTTAAGTATTGAATGTGTGGAGGTGGGGGACGACAACAGAGTTCTGGTTGTTAAAATCGGAATATTGGAGAAGAAGGATTCAAACTCAGTTGCCACCTCCATGTCCGACCTAATATCAACATCATTAATTTTTAGATGGAAATCGCGATTTGTAATTTTATTTCGTCCGGTTACTGAATTAATGATGTTCCAGGTGGTTTTAATTTTATCTCCAGATGTCTTTATCTTATTTTTAATGAACAAGGATTTCACATAGGTACCTATGCGAAATCAATGCGAAACTTGGCAAGTTTTCACACACTACACACCTTTTCAATGCAATTAATCGACACCTTTGGACTGCAACGTGTCAAGTATATAATTTTCTATTAAAACTTGCCAAGTTACATCATTAAAATGTACTGAAAATGATAAATTGTATCAGGAAACTGCTAAAAAAACCGGTGTGCGTTTTTCTGACTATTATAATTTTAGGTATTTCTTTGTAACATGATACTTATTCAAAATGTACCTGAAAAACTGCTGGAAATCAAGTTTGCATTCCTATAACTATTTATGATTTGAGGTATTTTTATGGAACTTGGTACTTATTTAGATCTCACTTCTTTTATAGGCGAAGCATTGCCATAGTATCGAACTTGGCAGCCTTTTACATTTACGTTTTTGATGGGATAACTATTACTTCTTAAAAGTAAATCGTAATGAAACACAAAAACACTCGCTTCGCGTGTCTATTTATGGTATCGTTTTGAATTTTTAAGGTACATTTTGAATAAGTATCATGTTACAAAGAAATACCTAAAATTATAATAGTCAGAGAAACGCATACCGGTTTTTTAGCAGTTTCCTGATAACATTCATTATTTTCAATACTTTTCAATGATGTTACTTGGCAAGTTTTCACACACTACACACCTTTTCAATGCAAATAATCGACACCTTTGGACTGCAACGTGTCAAGTATATAATTTTCTATTAAAACTTGCCAAGTTATTTGCCATGAAATTTGGCATGGAGATAGGCTCCATGCCAAATTTCAAGTCAGTACGACCATTGGAAGTGGTTTAGGTTTTTGATGAGTCAGTGAGTGTATAGTAAAAATTGCGATTTTCTGACGTCAATATCTCAAGAACTACTATAGATAGAATAATGAAATTTTGTATTCTAGACAATTAAGGGGATGTCTACAGACACTCGAAATTTCATATGCGTAGATAAAATATGTTTTGAGTTATAGGGTGGTCGAAATTGGCCCGAAATGGTTTGTGTAATATAACCCACGGTGGTGTGTCGCTTTGTTTGCTCGAACTTGGCGGACACACTACCGTGTGTCTAGATACAAATTATAAGACTTAAATAAAGTAATAAATCTGCTAACAATAGAATTATTTTCTAATTAATTAATGTTAAAGTCTCCACAGACGGCAACCGTTTTATAAGAACTAGAGATTTTAAATAATGCATCTTCCATTAGTTTCTCAAATGATTCATATGATGCACATGGGGGCACATGAGGTCTTCAAAACTCTGGATTGGACTGGACGGGGTATAAATGTGAACGGTGAGCACATCTCGCACCTTCGATTTGCCGATGACATCGTCATATTAGCAGAGTCGCTGGACCAGCTAAGCGAGATGCTGCATGGCCTAGATGAAGCTTCACGACTGGTCGGTCTTGGCATGAACTTGGATAAAACAAAGATCATGTTTAATGAACATGTCAGGCCGAGACCGATATATGTCGAAGGATCGATGCTCGAAGTTGTTCAAGAGTATATCTACTTAGGGCAGGTCATCAAGCTTGGTAGAAACAACTTCGAGCGGGAAATCGATCGGAGAATTCAGGTGGGCTGGGCGTTAAGCAAACTTCGTCGAGTCTTTTCTTCGCCGATACCGCAATGCCTGAAGACCAAAGTGTACAACCAGTGCGTCCTACCTGTTGTGACTTACGGTGCCGAAACGTGGACAGTAACGGTTGGACTAGTCCACAAATTTAAAGTCGCACAGCGGGCTATGGAGCGAGCTATGCTCGGAGTCTCTTTGAAGGATAAAATTCGTAATGAGGTCATCCGACAAAAAACCAAGGTAACCGACATAGCTCGTAGAATTAGCTCGCTGAAGTGGCAATGGGCTGGCCATGTCTGTCGAAGGACCGATAGCCGTTGGAGCAGAGACACCGGGGGGTTTTAGCCGGTAAGAGTCCGGCATGCCCCTCCGCCTCTCCCCCAGGCGGAGGAAGTCCATGAGGATTTCCCCCCGAAAAAAAAAAAAAAAAAAAATATAATTAAAATTTTAATACTTACAAATATTCGCAGGTCATCCGCAATTTAACTAATAAATTTATTCGCTCTTCGATCGGCAATTTTAGATATCACACAAACAAAATAAAAGTCCGGTAAACACGCTCGAGTATTCGTAAACAGTAGTCAAAGTAACGGAGAAAACAGCGAACGTCAACATTGAACAAACAGTGAGATGCGACACGTCCACAAAAATAGTCAAAGCATATATTTCCATCTCGTTACTGCAATGTCCTAATTGGTCAACGTCCCGGGAGAGCGGAGCTTCCGAGCCAGTCGCCTGCGTCGAACGTCAAACGAAATCTTTTAAAAAGTGATAAGGCTTCGTTGTCCCCGATTGTACCTCCATCTCCTACCCCCTCCTCTCAAGTTAATAAAAATGTTTTTACAGAGAAACATAATGACAAGATTTCACGGGAAACCATTAGTCCGGCACTGGTCTGTAATGAAAAGATAACATATGCAGACATAACGAAATCAGCTGTTACTTTATCCCCACAAAAACATTCATCGACGTTGCATTCTAATCCGCAACCCAAACAAAAGCTTGCTCAACATAAAAAACTTAAACAATCGCGTCCGTCCGCGACCGCGGCCACTGGCGATATGGCCTGCGATTCGGAAGTATCATCTACATCGTTCACGAGTGAGATAGAAGAAACATCGTCGCTCCCTGACAAACCAAACAAGTCAAGTGCTCATCGTAGAAAAACACCAAACGAACACGATACAAAGGATTCGTCATTTAGTTACATAATAAGTAAAATAGCAAATGCACTGATGAATAAAGGTTCGCTAATAAGCAAAGTAAACAACGTCGTTAAGATAATAGTAGAATGGGTAGTACAAATTATAGTTAAAAACCTACCAGAAGACTCAATTGTAAGTAAACTTATTAATGAATTGTCACAATAATTCCCTTCAATTTAATATTTTACAATGGAATGCACAAAGTTTAAGACCGAAATCTACATTATTTGAACAACTTTTATTTACACATAAAATTCATTTTGCCGTTATCAGTGAAACGTGGTTTGAGCCCGATAGTCAGATTAATTTTAATGAATACAACATTTTTAGACTTGATCGAGAGGACGGGTACGGAGGAGTAGCTTGTATTATCCATAAATCAATTAACGCACAATTATGTAACGTAAATAACTTTAATCCAGGCAGTTTTTTTTTTTTTTTCTTGTAAGTAGGACTATTTAAATCACTTTTACAATGTCTTCCTAAGCTAGATGAAGTCGACATTTCCTAACTGACTACCCCGAGAAGAAATCTCGAAACAAACTCGGGGGTCTTAGTCTCTTTTATAGTCCAGATAATACAATAATAAATTAATAAATTAGTGTAAACAAATGCAGAGTATTTACTGGACTGGTCTTTTAAAGAAAGAACCAGATCGATCTGAGCAAGCCTGTGCCAGCAGACGGCAAGCATGCCCCGAATAGCTCATGCAGCTTAACCATTTTTTAGGGAGCTGCACAACCCGGTACACAACAATACCGCCAGTGGCACCATAAAAGTATGTGGGGCAACAACTCACTCAGATCGCCAGCTCAATGATAACTATAGACTAAAATGTATCAAGTTATAAATGAAGCAAGAGAGTTTATGATATACCTGCATAATGTTTACACTTACAATGAATACAAAATACACCTTAAAGCAAGGAAAAAATATGATATTGAAAAATATACTAGTAATATAAACATTATTCACTTGGCATGTCAAAGTGTAAAATATTGTATGCGAAAGCACAAAACATGTCAGTAATGTAGAAAAAGAAAAAATGAAATATGCACCAAGCACAAAACATGTCAATAAAGTAGAAAAAAAAAATGAATATGCACTAAGCACAAACATGTCAATAGAATAAAATAATATGCAAAAGCACAAGACATGTCAGATTGTAAATATGTACAACATGCAAAAAAAAAAATATATAAAAAAACACAAGCGACAGCTGTATAAGCGAGCAGCTCATTCCCAGGCGTTTCTATCATTTAAATAATCGGATATCTTGTAATATCCTTTAGTTGATAATTTTGATTTAATAAAAAGTTTAAATTTCTTAATGGGAAGTTTACGAACATCCATGGGAAGTTTATTGTAGAAGCGTATACATTGACCCATGAACGAGTTGCTTATTCTGTGGAGGCGAGTAGCATGAACTGTTAAATTATTTTTGTTCCTAGTGTTCCGGGAGTGAACATCAGACAATTTGACAAAATCAGGTTCGTTTTTGTGAACATAAAGACATTTTCAAAAATATATTGTGAAGTTACAGTCAGAATGTTTATCTCTTTGAATTTCTCTCGGAGAGAAACTCTAGGCCCTAGGTTGTATATAGCGCGGACAGCTCTTTTTTGCAATAAGAAAATTGTATTAATATCCGCACAGTTTCCCCAAAGGAGAATTCCGTACGTCATCAAGCTATAAAAATAACTAAAATAAACAATTCTGGCTGTATCCACATCAGTAATTTGTCTAATTTTTTTTACAGCATAAGCAGCTGAACTTAGCCTTCCAGACAATTTGTTAATGTGTGGGCCCCACTGTAGTTTATCGTCAACAGTAATGCCAAGAAAAACAGTTGACTCCACAGGGTCCAACTCTACTCAATTCAGTTGTACATTGGTACTTACTTAACTGCCTCACATTAGGCGTAGAAAATTTTATTAATTTAGTTTTACTAGAGTTCAAAAGCAGATTAATAACATTAAACCAATGGACAACCTTAGATGATGCCAAATTTACCTGGTCAAAATTTTCAAGTTGACGCTTCACTTTAAAAACAAGCGAAGTGTCATCCGCAAATAATAAGATTTTATGATCATCCCTTACACAAAAAGGTAAATCATTAATATAGATAAGGAATAAGAAAGGACCTAGAATTGAACCCTGCGGAACACCCATAGTTACCACAGATCCCTTTGATTTTTTGCCATTAATATCGACTCTTTGTATTCTATTGTCTAAATATGAACTGAGAAGTCTAAGAGCCTGATTTCTAATGCCATAATGGTAGTTTCTTGATAAGTGTGTCATGGCAAACACAATCAAAAGCTTTGGAAAAGTCGCAGAATATGCCTAAAGAATCCTGTGAATTCTCCCAAGCCTCGAATACATTTTTGATTAGTTCCACACCTGCATCTGCGGTAGACCGTCCCTTGGTAAATCCAAATTGTTTTGAATGAAAAAGGTTCTGTCTGTTGAAATGTTTTAACATTTGCTTTAAAATTATTTTCTCAAAAATTTTGCTTAATGTAGGCAAAATTGAGATAGGGCGAAAATTCGTAGGATCGGTTGTACTACCAGATTTGAAGAGTGGAATCACCTTGCTTAATTTCATTAAGTCCGGAAACACACCAGATGCGACACAAGAGTTGAACACAATTGCCAGAAATGGGGAAATACATTCAATTATTGAGGATATTATTAGAACTGACAACCCCCAAAGATCGGTGGACTTTTTTACTTCTAGGTCTTTAAATGCATCTAGAATGTCCTTAGCACTAACAACTGTAAATTCAAAACTTGTCCCACATTCTGCGACACAATCTTTGAGTATATTGTATGCGGAGCCCGAAGACGACAACAAAGTTTGAGTTGTTAATACAGGAATATTAGTGAAAAAAGATTCAAACTCGGTTGCCACCTCCAAATCCGCCCTAACATCTATATCATTAATTTTAAGATTAAAATCATTAGTCTTAACTGTGGTTTTTCCTATTTCGGAATAAATAATATTCCAAGTAGTTTTAATTTTGTTTGAAGAAGATCGTATTTTGTTTTTGATGTGTAATGATTTTGCGGCAGCGCAGGCTCTCTTAAAAGTCTTAGAGTAATTTTTAACATACTCCCTAAATCTTTCACTATGATCATGGCTCCTTTCATTATATAATTCAAATAACCTTATTCTACTTTTGAAAATACCTGGTGTTGCCCAGTCACTAAACAAAACTCGATCACTTACAGAAACTGATCTAGATGTAAAAACCTTCCTAAACTGAGAGTTAATCATGTTAAATAATGAAGAGTAAGCTTGATCAGGGTTATTGTGATAAGGCAAACCAGGTAGTTTTTCAACTATATTATTTTTAAAAACTTCTAAACGATAACTGGTTACTGGAACAAAATTAACATTTTTTTCGATTTGCTTTAACAATGTCTTTGGTAAATGAAACCAACTGGCAGTGGCGTGCATTGGTTTTCGGCCATGGTAGGCACAGACTCGTACGTACTACGTACTTATGTACTCGTATGGCCAACTTTACCGTAAATACGCAAGTGAACTTCCAAAAAATTGGAACAAGGATTATTTTTGTGGACCACAGGGTACATTCAGATCTAGCGAACGCACACCGAATGCGCTGCTCGCGCTTGCAGTTAGGTACTGCAATATGTTAGTGCGCCTCCTCGACGCAACTCACGCAAAGGTCGGTAGTGCAAATTTTAGTAATGCCGTCTCCGAACTGTTCGCGAGCAGTACGCGCGCTGCTCGCACGGCGCGTTCAAGATCATAAGTCTACTTAAAATGCACGCGCGCAGCTCGCGAACTATTCGCTAGCTTAATCTACAAACCAATTTCTGATTGAATCACTATTTCAACTTTTTTTTTTTTTTTTGGTAGAGATCTTTGCAGTTAGCCTGAGCGCAGGCTTTGACTGCTTCACCGGACTTTTGGCGAGGACCTTAAGGCCTCCAGCCAGAGCAATATGAATAAACTAACTACGTCAGCTACGTCCACTAAGGGCACCCCCTGCGGGGTTCGGACCTCGACTTAGTGCGTTGCTAACAATCTTAATAGAGCAAAACAGCAAGGGATGGCTGGATCTTAATTTTTATTATTTAGGGACATATTTTTATTGCTAGTTTGGCCGGCTCGGGCCAGCTTGGTCTAGGGACGGGGGGATAACATTTACGTTACTATTATTTATAATACGCGACGGGCCTCTCCGGCGAGGACGTAATATACGGCGGTTGTGTTTTGTATTGCTACTGCTAGCTAAATCGAATGCTTCTTGGAGAAGCGTTGTTTTATCGTCGGGGTAGGAGAGAGTAAGTCTGGGGCGTTTAATCTTAGATATTACGGAAGGTACGTATCGCGCGGCCGCTACGATTAGCGGGTTACGGTGGGTTTCGGAGGAGTCGAAAAAACGGATCGCGGCGCGCTTCATGAACTGCTTGATTGTTGGCAGCTTTAAGTCACAGTGCAACTGCAAGTTACGGACGTAACCTGGAGCGCCTGTGGCTCTACGCATGAAACGGTTTTGGAGTGTTTGCATTCGTTTGAGTCGATAATCGGGTACGTGAGAGAATACGACGCTGCCGTAAGTCATTATAGGTCTCACACACGCAGTGTAAATTCTCTTCTTACAAGTAAGAGAGAGTTTGCTGCGCTTGTTCAACATACAATGAAGTCGGCCGAGAGCGAAGGCGGCTCGCGCGCGTGCCGCTTTAATATGAGCTATGAAGGTAAGCTTCCGATCAAGGATTACACCCAGGTATTTGGCTTGCTGCTCCCAAGGGATAGGCTTGCCGAAGAGTGTTATAGGAGGAGGGGGAGCGGGAGGCTGCCGTTTCTTGCTAAAGAGCACGGCTGCGCTCTTGACTTCGATTCTCCATTTCGTGAACCACTTCCCGAGGGTCGACTATTTCAACTTGTAGGTATAAGTTTATATAAAACAATCTTTGTAAAGCTAACTGCGAACAGCAGCCGAATCCGCGATTCAGGACTCGCGACGAGCAAAGGGTCGCGGTGCGGAGAGCTTATGGTTGAGGACTCATATTTGTGTATTATTCTGAATAAGGAAACGAAACTGAACATAATAGTAAATATATTAACGCATAGTCAATATGACCATTCGAGATCAACATTTTTCTTACCTACGTTATGTATTACATAGCCAAAAAAATTATCAGACGTATTATTTTACGTGCCAACATATACTATTGTCTTGTATGTTTAATTTACTCCCATTTTTAATAAGATTGTAACTAAAAACAATCACTTAATATAATCATCTACTACAACAAAATGTTTTCGTCGTAGTTATTCTCGTAGGTATCAATTCACGCAACAATTTCGTATAACAAACAAGAAAAGACGAATAACATAAAAAGAACAGTTCGTCCAGCAGCACACCGCTAGTCAGGCAATATTTTCTAACATTTTGAGTTAATAATTACTGAGAGCCTTACCTTTTAAGTTTTGTCAACAAACCCCATCTGATGGGTTTGTACTGTAAATTTGTAATTACGCACGTATGCTATCAAACATATTTTAATTTCGCCCCAATCTTAACACACATACACATAGCTGTTTATTAGTGCTCCTGTTTATTAAACTACAGCCACTTCACAAAATCACAATTAATAGAAACTTGTTACGAAAGACAAGACGAAAACAGGCGCGCGAACTATCAAAAACTTAATAAACAATCTGCCACAGATAATAAATATCGAAAAACGATCAAGTTGCAACACAGAAGTAAAACAATAAAAATATTTATTTAAAATAAATATAATAAACATTAATAAATAAGTAAATAATATTTTGATAATTAATTATATAAGTTATAAGTATTTTAAAACGCAAGTTTCATTTAAAATACAATAATTACCTACTGGAATAAGAATTGACAAGTGCGGTGAACAACCCAAAAGACTTTTGCTCCAAAACGAATATGAGAGTGAAAAGAAAATAAAAGGACTGAGGACTGCGAGGACTCTATAAGTCTATTGGCAGGTAGGCTAGCTTACTGTAAGTGTAAAAAATTACGTATGTCAAATGTCAAAGCACCACTCTTAGCAAAAATAGGGTTTTTTGTTTTTGTCGTATAATAAAAAGTCAAGATGGCGGGGTATTATTTTCCGTTTTTGAAGTGTGCGTGCGTATATGGACAAGCAGATTTCGTTTGAATGTGTGAGTGTAAACTAGGCACAACTGTCGCGAGCCTACCTCGTAACAGGTTATTGAATGAATTTGAATTTGACATATGTGACGTCATGATTTGTTTATTATTGAAATGTTTGGTTAAAAGTTTTACTGCCGTTTTATGTTATGATTATGTATGATGAGTGTTGTTGTATTAAAAGGAGATAGTTAGGATTTTTGGAGGTAAGCTCTGCTTATTTGCCTATATGCTATGCACGCCACTGCCAACTGGCCACAGTGATCTGAGTCTAACAGATTAATAACTGAATAGAAAGTCGGCTTCACATTTGTAAAAACATTGTCAATGCAAGTGGCACTGGTGGCAGTTATTCTAGTTGGCTCAAGGAAAATATTGTATAAATTATATGATTTCAATAAGATTAAAAATCTATTCACAATACTAGATTTATCGAATAAATTAATATTAAAGTCTCCACAGTCGGCAACCGTTTTATTAGTATTAGATATTTTTAATAATACATCTTCTAGGATTTTTTCAAACGTATCATATAAAGCACAAGGGGGCCTGTATACACTCAATACAATGAACTGCTCAAGCTCAATACATGCTATCTCAGCAACTCGCTCAACAGACAGGCTCACTATGTCTGTACGTTCCTTAAATTTAAGATTATTACGAGCAATAATTAAAGAGCCTCCTCGTATTAAATTAACTCTGCTGAACGAGCTGGCTACCTGATGATTGTTGAAGCTGATTGAACCATTGAACTATTGTGTATTAAATTGTCAGCATGTTGAGAATATAATTGCTATTTATTGCCCTTCAACTGTTCGTACTGTACAAAGGGACTGGGATCATCTGTTCTCAATTGCAAATAACAAAACTTTAATTTTGGGTGACTTTAATGGCCACCATTCAAACTGGTCATATAAAACCGATCAACTTGGATCTCAGATTTTTGACTCAATGATTGATCATAACTTTATTTCAGTTAATGATGGAAGCCCGACTCGTATAAGATTAGTTAATAACGTTTTGCAACAATCCTCCCCGGATATTTCTTTTACTTCGTCAGATTTGGCTTTAAATTTTATTTGGAAAGTTACAAACGAATCGTTAGGGAGTGACCACTTAGTCATTAAATTATCTTCCAATTTTAATGTTGATAAGCAAACTATAAGAAAAAGGAATTTTAAAAAATCCGATTGGGAAAAATATACTTCATCCATAGAGACTATCCTCCGTGACTCAACCATACCCGCAGACCCGCAGTTGTGTTATGACTTCTTTGAGAATACTTTACAGAAAGCAGCAGATTCGCACATCCCCCAGATTATTATTCCCCAACATATCAGCTCTAAGTTTAAACCAAAACCATATTGGAGTCCGTATTTATCTAAATCCGTGGCAGTACGACGTTTAGCCTTAGCAAATTTTAGACACAATCCAACACCACAAAATTACACATTTCTACAAGAAAAAATTCAGGAATCGCAGAGGATGACACGTAAAGCAAGAGGTGTTTCCTTCAGGGGTTTTTGCTCAAATATTGATTCATCAACTTCTGCTAGTGATATGTGGCGCAAAATGAGATGGGTAAAGGGCCATAAATGCAAATACCAGCATGCAGATTCAAGTTCAGCTGAAAAACTCCTTAATGACCTAACGCCTGATTACGTTTCCCCCCCTGAACCCTGCTTTCAATCAAACAACTATAAACTAGAAGCCTCAATTTATAGAAATTGAGGCTTCTAGTTTATGCATGAACTGGAAAATTCTATAAAACCAAAAGATACGGCGCCTGGTTGCGACGAAATTTCATTTTCCATGATTAAGAATTTGCCTTACATCGGGAAATTATTGTTAATTTCTCTGTATAACACATTATTTGAGTCTGGTTTTGTTCCTAGACAGTGGCGTAATATATTAATCATTCCTATCCCCAAACCAGGACGAGATTCCAGACTATCATCTTCGCTGAGACCTATTTCGTTAATGTCTTGCCTTTGTAAAATTTTTCATAATATCTTTAACGAAAGATTAGAATGGTATTTAGAAAGTAAATGCATATTCTCTGGTAATACTATAGGTTTTCGTAAGTCTAAGTCATGTTTGGATAGTCTTAATATTTTGACGACAAAGATTCAACTTGGTTTTACTTCAAATCTTGCCACTGTTGGTTGTTTTATTGATATCAACAACGCTTACAATAATGTTGATACTGTTAGTTTGTTGAATATACTTGATAAACTTAAAGTGGGTCGCAAAATATGATCATATTTGTGGAGATTCCTGACGGAAAGAATACTTAAAATTAAAATTGATAACAAGGAATATTGCCGGTCAACAGGTCGGGGGTTGGCTCAAGGGGAACCACTTTCTCCTCTATTATTTAACATCGCAACTTATAATATCTGTAAATCTATTACGAATGTTGATATATCTCAATATGCTGACGATTTTGTTTTATTTAAATCTGGTTCCAAAGTCAATACAGTCGTCTCGGAATTGCAGGTTGCTCTGAATGATTTCAATACCATAGTAAGCAATCTAGGTTTAGAAATATCTATTACTGACTAAAGTCTGTGTTTTTAAGAGAGGTATATGTAAGCTTCCTGTTAATTTGAAAGTTAATGGCAGTAATATCGAAACAGTAAACAATATTAAATACCCGGGGATGTGGTTGGATCAGTCGCTTAGGTGGGGGAAACACATTAATGAGTCTGTTCAAAAAGTATTAAAATTTATAAATATTTTGAAAGTTCTAGCGGGTCCTGGTTGGGGTGTTCACCCTAAACATTTACGTAGGCTATATAAGGTGTTTCCGAAATATCTGCCTCGGCTTTAATAGGAGGTAGTATTGTGTTTATAGATTACAATAGTGAAGAAATTGCGTACCCCCGAACAGTCAATAAAATTTTAGAGATTAAAATAGTTAAATGAACATTAACTCTATTCTGCATAACGTGTTTCACAAATTACGCGCAATGTGACGGTTCGTCAATGAAAACAACTGCTATCTCTTTCAATCATTTCTGTGAATAAGAACTGTAATCAGCTGACTAGTTCGTCACTACAAAATCTACTAGGTACACAATAATACGCAGGCATACAAGTGTTTTAAAAGTACTTACCAGTAACCGCATTCTTCAAAAACACTGACGTAGGTAAATAAGATGATAAACTTCCCATCACACTTGAAACAGGCTTTGGACTGTCAAGTTAGTGTAAATAAGTATAGTACGCGCCAAATAAACTTGCAATAAAGTTTGTTCACTTACTTCTACTAATGTATTCCAATAATTCAAAACGATACGAAAAAAATTATAGGCACATTCCTTGATGCATGTACTGTCTTGCGATAAGGACGCCTCTTACCACGATACACTTGTTTCGATCGTGTTAACGACACTGCCCATTCATTTTTGGGATACATTAGTTAAAGGAGGTGAACAAACTTTATTGCAAGTTTATTTGGCGCGTACTTTAGTAAGATTTTAAATCGAATAACGATAAGTTACAGTAACTTGGCGTGGTTAAAAGTCAATCATTTTATTTACAAAAATTGCACCGTATTTACAGTTATATACACACTCCCTACCTACCTACTTATCTACAAAACTGTTGCACAAGTCCGCCTTCGCGTTGCACACAGACGAAGGCACGCTTGATTACGTGTCTTTTCACTTTATTTAAGGTGTCCGTTTCACTTTTAACTTGTCTAAATGCGCGTTTGATGCGCCTTTTTAGTTCTACCACACTTCTTATATCATGTCCGGTTTGGCCGTATACACGGTCTTTCACACGACCCCACAAAAAAAACGTCTAGAGGGGTTAAATCCGGCGGGCAAGGAGGCCACGGCACTGGCCCTCCTCGGCCTATCCACCTATCACCGCCGTACCACACACTGTTTAAATAATCGCGTATCTTGATTAGAATACCGTCGCCTGGGAGGCATTTTTAATGAAAGCGCGCGCGATATTCCTGTCGCTAACCACTAAACTAACTTCCGGAACGCGCGGGAGGCGACTGGCGCCCAGCGGTCGCTAGGCGCGTCCGACGAGCGGGATAGCGGGTGAGGGTGGGGGCGCGCGGGGCAGGGCTTTGTAGACTGAGCGGCGCCGGCCGGCGCGTACGGCGGCATGCTTTGATAGGAATGGCAACAGCGCATGAATTCGGTGCGGAGCGGCAACAGCTTATGACACGGGATGGTTTATACTAAAAAGTCAATTCAAATTTATACGATATTTATTTTTGTATGAAATAAAAAATGATAAATTACCAATAATTTATCTTTACTATTGTAATCTATAAACACAATACTACCTCTTATTAAAGCCGAGGCAGATATTTCGGAAACACCTTATATATCGCAATAATTCGTAGTAGATTAGACTATGGCAGTTTTCTATAATATATGATTGTAGCTACCAAACTCATTTATCTAAACTAGACAAAGTACAAAATAAGGCTCTTCGCGTTATTGGTGGCTTTACTAGAAGCACTCCGATTCACGTGATGGAGAGTGAATTGAGTTTACCCCCATTACATATTCGTAGAAAATTTATAGGAGGCAAGTTCTGCTTAAAATGTATGTCCTCAGACGGGAGCATTGCGATTAATTTTGATCGAAGAATTGACTTCAAGCATTCAAAATTCTCACTACTGGAGACATAGGAAGCAACTCTTATTGATCTCAATTTATAATGAACTTAAAACTGCTACTGTACACTTGGTTAAATTGATCGAAATGTTTTCCCTTGAGACATGGGTCAGCAACATTAATGTTCATAAAACCATTAAACATAAAATTCCTTCTATATCTAAACCTAAACGGGATTATAATTGTAACCAGTTGAAACAAACTTGCACGCAATTCATAGATGAAGAATACGCTGACTTTCATAAGATTTACACAGATGGTTCTAAAACTAAAACTGGTAGTGGGGCTGCTGTTTGGGACCCGCAATTGAATATATCTGTCAAGCTGGCCATAGATTCCGACATCTCCATTATGCATACCGAGTTAATTGCAATAGCAGAGGCTCTTTCTTACTGTAACTCAATTAGCCATGATAAGTTTGTCATCCTAACAGACTCGAAGAGCTCACTGCAACACTTGGCTCGATGCACCTCGTCCATGCGAGGAGTACCGATAGCCAACACGATTTTGGAGTCTATTTTCAGATGTGATCAGAACTCAGTTTCAGTAGTCTTACAGTGGATACCATCTCACGTTCAAATTAAGGATAACGAAAGAGTGGATCTACTAGCTAACCAGACGGTTTCTGATGGAATTCCCGTAAATATTTCTCCGCTTTTTACTGATTACATCAAAATAATTAAACAACAATGTTAAGATTTGAGGACTGAATATTTTAACCAGAGATAAAAAAAAAAGGGAATATGGTACAAGACCATCCAACCACAGCTCCCTCTGTATAACTGGATTGACCAAAATATGATAAGTCGAAAAGATCTAGTTATGGCGTTTAGACCTTGTGCTGGTCATATCCCATCAAAAAAGTTTAGCTGTCTGATGAAAAAGGTTACATCTCCGAACTGTGAGGAATGTGGAGTAGTCGAAGACGTACAACACGTTTTGATGGAATGTGTCCGGAATGAGGCTTTAAGACTCAACTTATTCGGATTTACATATAATTTTAACGTAGGAGAGTGTAATGCTACTCTGGCTTCTCCTCTATCAGAAGAGGCCAGAAACTTGTATGAACTGGCATTTTTTGTGTTGAAGTAGATAGTTGATGTTACAGGGTGACGGAAAATATCGAATAACGATAAGTTACAGTAACTTGGCGTGTTTAAAAGTTAATCATTTTATTTACAACAACTGCACCGTATTTACAGTTATTTACACACTCCCTACCTACTTATCTACAAAACTGTTACACAAGTCCGCCTTCCCGTTGCACACATGTCTCTTCACTTTAGTTAATGTGTCCGATTCACTTTTCACTTGCCTAAATGCGCGTTTGATCTCGTCAGTCCACATAATGTTACGGCGTTCTTGCACTCTTGTGAAGTGGTAAGGATGGAGCCCTTCACGATTTAAAAGTCGCCACACGTAATTGTCGCTCACGTCGAAGACTCGAGCAGCATCCCTGGTGCTCGCAAGAGGATGACGCCGGAAGAAGTCAAACACTTTCTCTTCGAGTTCGGCCGAGTATGAAGGCCTGCCTTTTTTTTTTTTCGGGGGGAAATCCTCATGGACTTCCTCCGCCTGGGGAGAGGCGGAGGGGCATGCCGGACTCTTACCGGCTAAAACCCCCCGGTGTCTCCTCCTCGCACGTGCACGTGGGGCCGCGGGAATCCAAATTCTTCCGCAGCCCCACGCTGGTGCTGGCCCGGTTGTCCGGGCCTCATCTCGTGCACGGGGTAGTGAGGTGTAAGACTACCCCGTGCTCCGCCTCGGAGGCGCGCGCCGACACCCGCGCGCAACTACGCCTCGGGTCCAGCGGTTAGGGGGCGGGGACTTCCCCAAGTCCCTCGCCCCTGGACCCATTCATGGGGGGCGGAAAAGGGCGTTGTCCACCCTTCTCCTGCTGAACGGGAACTGCGGAACGGGAGAGAGAGACGAGATCTCTCTCTCCCGTTCCGCAGTCTCCTTCTGCGACATCACGTCCTCGCAGAAGGACACCACCGCATCCCACGACTCTGCGCTACCGACCATACTCTGCACTACGGCCGGCAGCGACAGATCGCCTCCTACTTCATTTGTGAGGACACGGCGCTGCTCCTCCCAAACTACACACTCAGCGAGCGTGTGTTGCGCCGTGTCCTCCCCGCAATGGACGCAGTGGTGGCACCGAGCGTCCGGCTCCCTGCCCATGCGACACAGGTACTTGCCGAAGCACCCATGCCCCGACAGCACCTGCGTCACCCTAAACGACAGGGAACCGTGCCTTCTCCCGAGCCAGTCGTCGAGTACTGGCCGGATCGCCTCGACGGTAGCGAGGCCGGCGGCAGGGCGTAGAAGCCTTTGCTGCCATTCCGCCACCAGGACCTGACGGAGTTCTCCTCGGCGCAGCTCGATCTGTCGCTGCACCGGCGTCGAGCCCCGCGCCCGCTCTTCCTCGCGCCATCGGTATAACGAAGCGAGTACTTTCGCCTCCAGGTCCCAGGGCGGGGATCCGGCCAGGACACAAGCCGCCTCGTAGGAAATCGTGCGGTACCCGCGGGCGACTCTGACGGCCATCGCCCTCTGCGGCTTGCGCAGAATGGCGAGAGTGCTGGCCGTCATGTCCAGCGCCCACACAGGAGCCCCGTAAAGGGCTATGGACCGCACGATTCCCACGTACAACCGCCTACAGGCGGCGCTCGGGCCCCCCATGTTGGGAAGCAACGTTGAAAGCGCGCCCGCCGCGCCCATCAGCTTGGGCGCTAGCCGCCGGAAGTGAGGCCCGAATTCCCATCGGCTGTCGAGCACCAATCCCAGGTACTTCATGGTGTACCCGACAGCTATCCGAGCCCCACCGACCACAATGTGTGATCCCGGCGCCGGCGCCCGTCGGGGGCCATGAAACACTATGGCCTCCGACTTGTTTAGGGCCACCTCCAGGCCCAGGCGCCAGATGCGGTTCACCACCTGTGACACCGCAACCGTGGCCATCAACGTCGCTTCCCTGAGCGAGCTCCCCCGGGCAGTGACAAGCGTGTCGTCCGCATAACACGTCAAGTCTGCGCCCGACGGGAGCTCACCTCTCAGCACCCAGTCGTAGCCGATGTTCCACAGGAGCGGTCCTAAGACCGATCCCTGTGGAACACCGCACGACATGAAGTGCCGACGAGCACCGATGAAGGCCTGCCTGCGTCAACTGGAGGCGGGTCAAAGCGGCCGTGTTCTCTAAGCCTGTACACGGCATCCAGAATAGTATGATGACTCACTCGCACACCAAACCTCTGCTGGTATAAGTTTACCGCGTGCGCAGTTATGGAGTTACACTCGCGGTAGCACGATACCATTTCAAGATAGTCTTGATAGGAATACTGTCGTCTGGGAGGGATTTTTAATAAAAGCGCGCGCGAAATTCTTATCGCTAACCACTAAACTAACTTCCGGAACGCGCGGGAGGCGACTGGCGACCAGCGGTCGCTAGGCGCGTGCGACGAACGGAGTAGCGGGTGAGGGTGGGGGCGCGCGGGGCAGGTCTTTGTAGACTGAGCGACGCCGGCCGTGCGTACGGCGGCATGCTTTGATAGGAATGGCAACAGCGCATGAACGGCAGCGGCGGCGTTTTGCGAAATGAATGAATTCGGTGCGGAGCGGCAACAGCTTATGACACGGGATGGTTTTATACTAATAAGTCAATTCAAATTTATACCATATTTATCACGGAACAGAAAAAACAGGTGGAACTGCTAAGTAGGCGTGGCACGCGTGTCACAATTAAGCGTTGTTACGCTTAACTTGCGCTTAACCGATCCCAGTTGTTGATCGCGTTGAGTTGCTCGTCTCGTGACAAATTAATATTTACTAGCTATGCCGTATTGTTCCGTTTTAGCGTGCAAAAATGATAGTAGGAGAAGAAATCTTACAAATGGAGGTATTTCGTATCATAGGTAAGTACGATTTTTATTGTTTTCTAATAAAAATCTTATTTTCTTCCAATTTACAAAAAATTAATAGAACGGTTAGTCAAAATAAACCTTATGCAGTAAAGACAAAGTTTATTTTAGATTGTTTTTTTCCCATAGAACATTCTAGAAAGACCTTCGCTACTCAATGTAGTGATGTGGTCAAGTCGAAAATGATTTGTATATATAATAGTGATTTTGTCGATACGAGGAATAACTATATTAACCCAAACAGTTATTTTTATTTATTTCGTTTTGCATTACAATATAGGTACGAGGTCGCCGAGGTAATTCATACACGAAATTTATATTAAGTAAATTTATGGTCATTTAAGTGGTATAAAGCAAAAATATAATCAATGTTTTAAATAGTAACATAATTATTATAATTTATTAATGACTGAGACGTTACACACAGAGTGTTACAAACAGTAGGTAATAGATTTTTTAACCTTCATTAAAAATTTGTTTCAGGTTTCCCAAAGTCACAAGCATGAAAGAGAAATGGATAGAGAGTGCGTCCTTGCGTTGTGGGAGGCCGGCCGGCAAGCTAAATCCTGATTCATCCACCGGTGGATAGATGAAAACTCGTGAAATCGACACTGCAATTCCTTTCTTCAAGTTTCACGGCAAAAAGTCCATTTAATTCACGAGAATCATGAGAATTTCAACATATGCGGAATATTAAAGACGAATTTTTACTATAAAACCCGAAGTTTTATTTATCTGATTCCTTCTTTAATTACATGTTGAAAATCTATATTAAATTTAAGACATCATATCATAAGTGTGCACTCTGGGCCAAACTCACTACGAAACTTGGGCATGGCCCTTTACCTATCTGTCTGTCAGTCTTGTGTGTCTATTAATTAATGGTTTAAAAGGTACAGCGGTTTGTGTAACAAATAAATAAATGTACTCCCAACTGTTAGTTTATATAAAAATAAGAATACACCTAGCGCCATCTAGTACTAAGTATGTGAATTATATGTTATAGATATTTTGTCTGTGCCTCAATAAAAGAACATTCTGTTCAAGTCAATTCCGTTGATACGTCGTTTTATTTCCAATAGGTTATGGGCCCAGATTTATGGCTCTTAGTTTTATCAGCTAAAATATTGCGAAAGTTAAAAGTTATCCAGTAGGTACATAATAAGTGTCGTGATAATAATTCGCAGTAGGATATTTAGTGTAGCTAGCGTAGGCAAGAAGATAAAAGAAAAAATATGGCGGCGGCAAATTACATTGTCAATGTGCCTAAATTACGAGGAAGAGAAAACTACAGCGAATGGTTGTTTGCAGCGGAAAACTTCTTGATCCTAGAAGGGATGATGAAATGCATTAAACCAGAGGAAGATGCAAAATTATCGACCGAGGATGATGCAAAAACAAAAGCGAAGCTAATTCTCACGATTGATTCGTCGTTATATGTGCACATTAGAAATGTTTCTACTACAAAGGAATTGTGGGAGAAGCTGAGGGCTTTGTTTGACGATTCCGGATTTGCAAGAAGAAAAACTTTACTTCGATATTTGATTTCTATAAGACTCGAAAATTGTGTATCCATGATCGCATATGTGACACAAATTATAGAAACAGGGCAAAAGTTGTGCAACACAGGATTTCAGTAAAATGATGAGTGGATTGGTTCATTGTTATTGGCAGGGCTACCTGAAAAATATGCCCCCATGATAATGGCCATAGAACATTCGGGAATTCAAATAACAACGGACGCCATTAAAAGCAAATTACTTGACATAGAATCGGAAAACGGAATGAACGGAATTTATGATGAAAAGAATGGTGCTTTGGCCAGCGGTTATAGAGGTGGTCAACACTCATCGACGGCCAGGAAGTCTATGGTTAGTAAAAATCATGGCGGCCAACATGGCGGCACAGTGTCAACAAAGGCTAAGAAAGAAATTAAATGTTATCGATGCAAACAGATAGGCCATTTTAAATCACAATGTACGGCTGAAGTATCGAATAATAAAGGCAACGAACATAAGCAAACCAATGTGTTCAGTGCAGTCTTTCTAAGCGGAAATTCAACAACCAAGATTGGTATGTCGATTCTGGAGCCAGTGTGCATTTAACGCCAAATAAACAATGGCTCACGAATATTTCAAATGAAAAGAAAGGTCAGTACATTACAATTGCTGACAAACCGCAAGTGCCGATTGAGTGTTCGGGCGATATAAAGATTTCTACCGTAGTTAATGGCTGCAATTTCGATGTGGACGTAAAGGATGTGTTTTGTGTACCGAAATTGACAACTAACTTACTATCAGTTAGTCAATTGATTCACAAAGGGAATAAAGTTGTATTTCCTACAAACGCCTGTGAAATATATAATGGAAAAGGTACACTGGTGGCTTACGCATTGTTAAAAAATGGAGTCTATAAGCTGCAACTTCAAGAAAACATGTCTGCAGCAGCGGTCATATGGGGTGAACTCTGGCATCGCAGGCTGGGACACGTTAACAGTGAATGTCTGAATAAAATGCAGAATACAGTTGATGGATTAACCTTGAAAGAGAAAGTTGACATCACGAAATCCAACTGTGCCGTTTGCTGTGAAGGTAAACAAACTAGATTACCTTTTACTCATGTAAGTGACAGAAGTACAGAGGTGTTGAATATTATTCACACGGATATCTGTGGTCCTATGGAGTGCAATTCTATTGGAGGTTATAAATACTTCATTCTATTTGTTGATGATTTTAGTAGAATGACGACAATCTATTTTCTGAAAAACAAGAACGAAGCCTTGAAAAGCTTCATAGAATACAAAGCATTAGTTGAAAATCAAACAAATAAGAAGATAAAAATTATTAGAAGTGACAACGGAAGAGAGTTCTGTAATGCTGAGTTTAATCATTATTTAAAAAACATTGGAATCGTTCATCAAACAACATGTCCGTATACTCCTGAACAGAACGGACTATGTGAACGAATGAACAGAACCTTAGTCGAGAAAGCAAGGTGCATGCTTTTTGATGCACAGTTAAGCAAGAAGTTCTGGGCTGAGGCTACAAACACAGCTGTATATTTACATAATCGTACAGGTTTGTCAGTATTACAAAGAAAAACGCCTTATGAACTATGGCATGGTGTGAAGCCAGATATCAGTCATCTGAGAGTTTTTGGCAGCTTTGTAATGACACACATAGCTAAAGAAAAGAGACAAAAGTGGGATAAAAAGGCCCAGAAAGGTATTCTAGTTGGCTATGCTGATGCGAGTAAAGGCTACAGAGTGTATGATCCAGTTAAGAATATAATAATAACCAGCCGAGATGTGATAGTTGTCAAGAAAGAAAACACTACTATAGAAGTTGTAGAACAGAAGTTAGTAAATGAAACAATTAAAGGTACAGACCAGACACCTTCAGTGGGGAATATGAAAGAAAGCTTATCTGATACTCTAATATCCCAAGAAGAGTCTACAAATAGTTCTGATTCTGAATATGTACCAAGTGAGTATGAAGATGTAGAAGAAAGTTTACAGGAAACTGTAACCACCACAAGGGAAGCTAGAGACAGAAAACAACCTGATAGATATGGTTTCAGTAGCCAACAAAATGTCTGTCTTCAAGAAGCTGGAGTTTTAACTTTGCAGGAGGCTTTGACCGGACATGAAAAATAATATTGGCAAAAAGCAGTAAAAGAAGAACTTCAATGTTTTGAAGAGAATCAAGCTTGGGAGTTGGTTGAAGCCCTAAATAATAGTGATTGTGTGGTTCAGTGTAAATGGGTTCTAAAGAAAAAGTGTGATGTGGATGGTAAGGTTATATATCGTGCTCGTTTAGTGGCAAAAGGTTTTACTCAGAGACACGGTGTGGACTACAATGAGACATTCTCTCCAGTAGTTAGATTTTCTACATTAAGATTATTGTTTGCCTTGACTATAAAATTAGATTTTAAAACAACACACTTAGATGTAAAAACAGCATTTTTAAACGGATACCTTGAGGAAGATATTTTTATGCAAAAGCCAGATTGTTTTGATGATTTAAATGATGGTAAAGTTTTGAAGTTAAAAAGGGCCATCTACGGGCTAAAGCAATCTGCAAGAATGTGGTATAAAAAGGTTGAAGACTGTTTATTTAACATTGGTTATACAGGGTGAATATCAAGTCGTTGTTTTCCCGAAGCGAAATGAGTTTGTATCGGTCATACAATCGATTAATATATGTAAAAAAAATTAGACTCAATAAATGGCGGATTAACAATTGTTATAAACAAAACTCGAAAGTGACTTGAATCAGTAGTAATACATCGCGCTATACCTACGCGGGCGGGCGCGCGGTTACCCCGAACGCCGCGCGGTCGTTGCACTTCGCGTGTAAATCAGCTGAGCGCTACTCGTGATTTAATAAAACACAAAACCAATAAGTAATTCAAATTTTCGCTTCAAACTTTTACGGGCTTAGGATCGTCATAAATACTTAAAAAATCAAAATAGGTATCTTTAAAAAAAGTCGGAATTTGATAATTAAGTATTTAAGGCGTAGGTATTTAAAAATGGAATCGACTTATTTACAATGATTTTGATTACCTAACCTACTTTTAAATGTTTATTTACAAAGTACGAGTACTTACACTTAACGGTAGCGGAGTAATTGTTCGAAATGTAAACCACTACGTTCAATGCACAAACGAGCACGTTTTAACTGATTGTCTTTCAGTTTCATTAAAGTGTGTCTGTCACGTCTCACGATATTAAAAGCGTCCACTATCGCACTTATCAAAGAGTCGCGTGTTTGGTGTTCCTCACGATACACCAAGTTCTTGAGCTCAGACTCTACCACAAATAAAAGTCCAAGGGAGTCAAGGCCGGGCTCCTCGGTGGCCAAGGGTGTGGCCCGCCACGAAAACAAAAATGATAAGGATGCAGTCCTTCTGTGTTGAGCACTTTCATCGCACATTCATCACTTGACGTCATCGACGTTCGCGCACAGAACACTAACTAAGCCGTAGGTACAGAGCGCAACATTTGGCGGCATTCTATTGTGTTTCGGCGCTTGCCGCGTGCATGCAAGCTAATTTATACCGTATCACCATGACCGAGAGCTTATTTTCCTCTGAACATTTACTATTGATTCTTTCTTTGTAAGTTTGCCGACAACACGTGGCGGCGGCGTGTGCGTTTCGTGTTACCTACAGGTGCCTACGTGATCTCTAGTGAGTGAACTACTATTGATTATCGCTCTTTCGAGTTTATGAATACTTTTTTAATGATTTGAAAAAAAAAACATTATGTTTTTTAAGTTAAACTTTGTATTTCGATAGTACTACTGATGGGTAATCGTCCTGCCGCGGGAAAACAACCATTCAATTTTCACGGTGTATAAAATCAAAATATGCACCTTATTTGTTTATTAAGAGAACCAAGAAATGTATAACTGTAATTGCTCTGTATGTCAATGATTTTTTCATATTTAGTAATGATTCTAATGAAGTAATAAAGTTAAAAAAGTCATTGGGAGACAATTTCAAGATTAAAGACCTAGGATCTATAAGACAATGTTTGGGTATGCGAGTTGTGTGCAATAAAGATTGTGTAACATTAGACCAAGAAAGTTATATAGACCAGTTGTTGGATAAATTTAATATGTTGGATTGTCACAGTTCAAATACACCAATGGAATTTAAATTGAACCTTAGTAAAGGCGACAAATGTGATGTTAGCATACCATACCAGCGCCTGATAGGTAGTTTAATGTATTTGTCTGTTTTAACTCGTCCAGACATAGCATTCTCAGTTAGTTACATGAGCCAATTTAACAATTGTTTTACTAAAGAACATTGGCATCATGCAAAAAGAATTTTGAAATATTTAAAGAAGACAAAACATTATGGTTTAAAATATGACTCAAAACTTAATTCTGAAATTATTGGTTATGTTGATGCTGATTGGGGCAGTGATGTAATTAGTAGGAGGTCATATACAGGTTTTGTGTTTGAATTATCAGGTGCTGCAATATCTTGGGAAAGCAGGAAACAAAAGGTTGTTGCACTCTCTACTACAGAGGCAGAGTATATAGGTATCTCAGAATCTTGTAAAGAAGCTATTTATTTGCAAAACTTACAATGTGAAATAACTGCCAGTTCATATACTATTATTCTGTATAATGATAACCAAAGTGCGCAAAAATTATTATTGAATCCTGTCTTTCATAATAAATCTAAGCATATAGATATAAGGTTTCATTTTTGTAAGGAAATTATTGCTAAAAATTTGGTAAATGTTCAGTACCTATGTACAGCTGATATGCCAGCTGATTTGCTTACTAAAAGTTTAAATTCAATCAAGCATAAAACTTTTGTTAAAGCTATTGGTCTAGTAGAAAAATAGATAGCTTGTATTATTTTTATATAGTGGGGGTGTTAGTTTATATAAAAATAAGAATACACCTAGCGCCATCTAGTACTAAGTATGTGAATTATATGTTATAGATATTTTGTCTGTGCCTCAATAAAAGAACATTCTGTTCAAGTCAATTCCGTTGATACGTCGTTTTATTTCCAATACCAACGAGTCGTATTTATTGTATTTGAACAAAAATCGGGTATCTATCGATATCGATAAAGAATTTAAATGTAATACGTGGTGTGTCCTTGGCCGAGTAGCATTAGAGTCACGCCATTGTCAACCGTATGTCTAAACCAATTATGTTGATAATTGCTTATATTGATTATATATCGCCATCTTTGGTCAAGTAGCAAAACTAACTCGTCAATCGAATTTAGTGTGACTGTAGACCGTAAATACGTAAGTAGTATATTATTGGGCATTCTGCCCACTTGTTCGCTCATGCTTGCGCATTCGCGACGTGGGACAGAATACCCAATAATATTTCTGGTAATTAAATTGCACACGACGTTTGATGGAATACGTTATAAAGTTTTATAACGGCAAATTAATAAATAAATACTGAATCAATGCAAACCAGTAGAATTTAGCATCACGTGACCCGCTTATAGTTGTGATTTGAAACGCAAAACGGTTGCAGTAAACTTTATGCGAAAGGTTTCAGCTGAGAAATGAAACATCATGTACAATATAATATTTTATTAAACGTATATATATAGGTTAATTGGACATAAATGTTGGTTGGCTCTCACACATTGCATCCACCGATTGCACTAGAGACTGAAGCTTGCGCCATTGCGGTGTATCGTCGTCCGTTTGGAACTTTATCCGAACCAATGCTTTCTTCCAGAGATCAAGTGAATCAGTATCGCGTGCATCGTTGGTTTGGTAAACTTTCAAATCGATTACGTAGTCACCCACCGCGTTTTTTATTCGCCGTTCGTTACCGTTTGCGACTCTATTAACGAAGAACGAAGACAATGCGACCGAGGAAGGATCTTTAGAGTCGCTGCGGTCACGACTAAGGTTGAATATGTCCAACGACTTCGCCTTTTTTCTGAAACAAGCAATCATTGTTAATTCGTTGTAAATTACTTATCAGAATATGAAAATGAACGTGAAATAAGTTAACCGATGCCAGTGGCGTGCATAGCATATAGGCAAATAAGCAGAGCTTACCTCCAAAAATCCTAACTATCTTCTTTTAATATAACAACACTCATCATACATAATCATAACATAAAACGGCAATAAAACTTCTAACCAAACATTTCATTAATAAACAAATCATGACGTCACATGTGTCAAATTCATTCAATAACTCATAATAATCTGTTACGAGGTAGGCTCGCGACAGTTGTGCCTAGTTTACACTCACACATTCAAACGAAATCTCCTTGTTCATATACGCACGCACACTTCAAAAACGGAAAATAATACCCCGCCATCTTGACTTTTTATTATACGCCAAAAACAAAAAACCCTATTTTTGCTAAGAGTGGTGCTTTGACATTTGACATACGTAATTTTTTACACTTACAGTAAGCTAGCCTACCTGCCAATAGACTTATAGAGTCCTCGCAGTCCTCAGTCCTTTTACTTTCTTTTCACTCTCATATTCGTTTTGGAGCAAAAGTCTTTTGGGTTGTTCACCGCACTTGTCAATTCTTATTCCAGTAGGTAATTATTGTATTTTAAATGAAACTTGCGTTTTAAAATACTTATAACTTATATAATTAATTATCAAAATATTATTTACTTATTTATTAATGTTTATTATATTTATTTTTAATAAATATTTTTATTGTTTTACTTCTGTGTTGCAACTTGATCGTTTTTCGATATTTATTATCTGTGGCAGATTGTTTATTAAGTTCACAGACGTACTAGAGATGCTACGCATCAGACGGTAATCTTCCATAGAAGAAAAATCACCTTACGATTTTGCAACTAATGAAAGTGACGTTTGTTTTTTTTTAATTTTCAAACGCTAGCCATAGCTTATTAAGAATAGGAGTACCGGTCTTTTTACCATATTCGACAGCCCCAGTATGAAACCTTGTCTTTTAAGCGTTCACCTATTGCCTTCATATTTTTTCTTTGTACCTTATTTATTTTTCAATGTGTTATTTAGTAGGAAGTGTAAAAATAAAAATACATTTTACTTATAATTTTTTTTATTTTTCAATTTCGTTTTAAATTTCATTAATGCTTTCTGTTGCATGGGAGGCAAACGTTTATTTTGCAACCTCCAGACATCTGTGCCCTTAATTATTTTATTAATTACATTACACCAATTAAATACTGCTAATTTAAGACTTAATTCGAGAAAGCATTCAACAACAGCATCCTTGTGTAGTTCACAATTCAGAAAATCAAACGAATACTTGGATTTTATTATATTCTTGATTTTGGTTTCTTAGGTTTACGCGAATGTTAGACATTGAATAAAACTACTTTTTACGGATTTTTTCGCGGTTTTAATTTTAGATTTTGGTCCCGACGTTTCGACACCTTTGCAGGTATCATGGTCACGGGCAGACTGAGATGGCGTTCGTCTTGACAGAAGATGTTGCTCGTTCTACCTTCATATTTTAATTTATTATTGAGTTCCGACCTACGCAATATGAGCTCACTATGTCTTGATGTCTTGCAGCGCTGCTCTTGGGTTTGGCCTTGAGTTTGTGTATTATTGGGTCCCAAGTAGGTGATATCTTCCAGCCATCTTCTCTATTGAAATTAGGGTGTTTTTTAATCTCAATAGCCTCACGGAACATCCTAGGTAGGAATCTGGATTCTTTAGCGAGGATCTGTGGTTGGTCAAATCTAATATAATGGCTGGAGCCTTCAGCATGTTCGGCGACTGCAGACTTCGTTGAGCGGCGGTGTTTGACGTCAGCGATGTGTTCTTTAACGCGGGTCCCTATGCTTCGTTTCGTTTGACCGATATAAGAGAGGCCGCAGTCACAATCTAGTTTATAAACTCCTGCATCTTGTAGAGGTATGTGACACTTGACGGATGGTAATGACTGACTAATCTTCTTGGGCGGCTTGAAGTATGTTTTGATTGAAGCTCGTTTTAGGATGTAGCCAATCTTGTCTGTGACACCTCTGACGTATGGTAGTACAGCAGGTAAACGATCAACTGTGGCTGGCTTCACTCGTTCTCTGTGACGGGGCCGTGGAATTTGGAGCTTGTTGTCTCGCAGTACTTGCTTGACGTGTTGAAGCTCAGCGGCAAGGTGTCTGTCATCACAGAGTCCGCGTGCTCTCTGAAACAATGATTTTCCCACGGTAGCTAACTGTTTAGGGTGGTGGTGAGATTCACCGTTTAAGTACCTATCTGTATGGGTCTTTTTGCGATACACTGTGTGACTTATTGTCTGATCAGAGAGGTAGAACGAGCAACATCTTCTGTCAAGACGAACGCCATCTCAGTCTGCCCGTGACCATGATACCTGCAAAGGTGTCGAAACGTCGGGACCAAAATCTAAAATTAAAACCGCGAAAAAATCCGTAAAAAGTAGTTTTATTCAATATTCTTGATTTCTTTTAGAATCCCAATTTGTTGGGGTTTAGTTTCCAAGTATTTGTTTGCTTCCTGAATTGTATATCCAAACAACCTCACGGCCTTTTCCGATGGGTAGGTTAACTTTCTTAGTTTAACACTTTTGTATTCCCTAAAGGATATCCAATTACTTGTAGAATTTAACTCACTAGTAGTTAAATTGGCTTCACATTGTTTACAATTGTTTTTTAAAACTTTTCTTATAACCCACCCTGTGGTATAAGCGCGTGAATGGACATTTAACCTTTCTTGGATTGCTGTTGTAGGGATATTCTCTAGAATTTCACTCCGACGGTTAGAGGATCCAGCCGAGTATGCACTTACGGAAGCATTTTCATCGATTTTATTTGATACAAATAATGCTTGTAATTTAACAAGTTGCTCGCCTGAGTCCTCTTCACAATTATAACTGTCAGAGTGGAATTTTATAAATCTTGTGATTAACAGTGATTTAAAGGTGTTTTTAAAGGTGTGGCAATTCGGATCATTATTTCTGTAATTGTAAGCTCTTACTTGCCCAAAAAAATTTTCTATGGGATCACTGTTGAAATATTTTGGTCTCATGAGTTTTACGTTTTTATTTTTAAAAAATTGCCACAACCTTTGATAACTTTTTAATGTAACAATCCAGTTCTTCAGTGAGGGCACTGATATCTCTCTATTAGTTCTATTATCTATAAATTTTATGTTTTGTAATTTTTGAATGGCTTCATTCCAAAAGCTATGATGCTGGGAAGAGGCCGTCACTGCTTTTCGTAAAGGTTTTCCTTTATTCTTCTTGTTTAATAAACTGGCTCCATTAACAGAATCAAATAAATCATCAAAAAAGGACACAACCTCCGCAGTATTCTTCAATGTTTGGCTTACATTAGTGCCATTTGCATATTGAGCAACAACAAAAAGTTCAATGTTTTAGTATTTTATAAAACACCATTTGCAGGAAGTGAGAAATGTAGGTACAAATTATGTAAAATACTTACAAAACTGAGCAGTGTATGACAGAGTAGCTGCCACTGTCTTGCTAAAGACTCTCACACAATTTTTGACCTGCAATAAAACAGATTTGTGAGTGTTTTTCAGAAATTCAATACCATGATGTGATTGATTAACCCTCAATCATGCAAAAATGCTTAACGGATTTAGGAAGCAAACCTGAATTCATACATAGGTTACTTTGTACCCCAGTACAGTAGAGGAAAATGGGTTTCTGAATAGCTTGATATTCTATAAGTAAAAATAATTACCTTCATCTTTTTAATTTTTTCTGGTATAACATGTTCATCATTTAATTTGTGCAACAGCCTCATCTGAGCATGATTGCAATCTGCTTTGTACACCTCCACAATATCACTCCATTTGCAAATTTTATTTTCATGTTTAATATTTTTTGTGATGAAATTATCCCTCAAGCCCTTTATTAGGTGGGGTGGATCATGAATAATGCTTACTGAACATCCATTGATGACAATGGTATCATCTGAAAATTATGACAGGATTATGAGTTTATCACATAAAGCAATCATCTATCACACAATATTTAATAATAATTGAATGTTGTGAAAAATGCTAAAATAGACACTATCAATGATAAAACTCACCAACTTGTTCACCTTTTCTTATTTGTTCCCTCCGTGTGTCCTCTTGAAGGCTTTTCAGAGCGGATTGGAATGCTGTGCCCTGATCACAGACTACAGCAATTGGTAACAGTCCTGTATTTCCTACAGCAGTAACCACATTCTTTATTATAGCCTTTAGCTGGACCCCTGAAGTTGCTCCCTTACAAAAGTAATAGGCAATAGGTTGCTGCCATTTGTAAAGGGCTCCTCTTAGCATGAAAACAAGTGCGTGATCAGCAAAGTCATCAGTCTTTTCTTGAAGTTCCACAAATCCAGTAATGGCATCTTTTTTTCTCTCATAAGTTAAGGCTGTTTCTAGTGCAACCTCATCAAAGAGAATTGAGCAATATTTTTTAGTTTTGACCCACTTATTTACCTAGAAACAATATTAATAATAATAATAATAATAATAATAATTTATTCACAAAAGTTTTTTACAAGAATCCTATGAAAACCCTGACCTCCGAGCTAGGTAAAAACCTGTATTACAGAGGTCAGTGCCCTCTCCCACTGTTACTTGATACAAATTGTGAATAAGAAAAATAAGAAAAAAAAACAAAGTAATAATAATAAGATTACCTTATCAAATACATGATAGGTTAGGTTTCCTCATGTTGTATTTATAATGCACGCAAGTAGATAATGTGTGTGTGTGTGTGTGTGTGTGTGTGTGTTTGTGTGTGGGTATGTATGTGTGTGTGGTGGATATTAGTAGTCATGTTAGTAGTATGTGATAGAAGGGAATATTAATTTGTGAGCAATAACATTTCAGTTTGGTCGTAGTCTAATTGAAGTAGCCAGTTCTTAATTTTTATCTTTGCCTCTCGAACGGTAAGTGGGTGAATGTGTATTATTTTATTTATTTTATTATACAAGTAGGATGACTTATAAGATTGCTGTCGTCTAGCCGTAGCTGTCCGACATGTAACAGGTAAGCATACGTTAGTAATAACACGTTTTCTCCTATGCACATTTTCATCGTAGGGAGTTAGCTTGTGTTTTTTTAATATAATTTGGGATATGTATAATTGTCTAATCGTTAGCAGTTCGCAATTCTCATACAGTTGTTTAGTCGGATATCTGAAGGGTTTAAAAGTCATTACTTTCAATAATGATCTTTGAGCCCTTTCTAGTTGCATAATATGGGTTTTACAGGCACCGCCCCAGACTCCGACACAGTATCCAAGTATGGATTGAGCTAAAGCATAATAAATATTACGAAGAAGAGGAAATTCCGCTGCGTGCCTGAGTTTCTTGAAAACCCAGATTAGCTTCCTAGTGCGACCCGTAACAACATTTATATGGGGTTCCCAACTTAGCCTCTCATCTAAAATAACACCTAAGTATTTGACCTGTGTAACTTTATTTATAGAAAGACAAGAACAGCTATTACCACTAGGATAATTACAAGAATGGACTTTAATATTAATGTTTTCTAAGTTATTTTTGGAAAATGAGAATTGTATGAATGAAGTTTTAGTTATATTGAGAGTAAGAAGATTGGCTACAAGCCATTGGCCAAGACGATGGAGGCCATTCTCGGCAATGCGACGAACCTCAGCCCAAGTCTCTCCATGGAATATTACGGCTGTATCGTCAGCATACGTAAATATTTTCCCGTTGCAGAGTGGTTGAAGGCAAAGGTCATTAATGTACACCAGAAAGAGACTTAGGCCGAGTATGCTGCCCTGAGGAACGCCATAGACAACTTTTTCATCAGAGCTAATATAGTTACCAATCTTTACCTGTTGTCTACGGTTACACAAAAAGTCGCCAAAAATTTTTAGGGCCATTCCTCTTACACCAATGATATCCAGCTTGTGCACAAGTGCTGGAATCGAGACTGTGTCGAATGCTTTGGCTAAATCAAGGAAAACACCTATACACTTCTGTTTTTCGTCAACTTTAGAAGAAACAAAATCAATAAGCTAACTAACTGCATCATCGGTGCTTTTAGACGCCCTGAATCCAAATTGAGTGTTAGCCAAAATATTTTTACTTTCAAGAAATTTAATGAGTCTGCTATTCAGTGTTTTTTCTAATAGTTTTGAAAGCGCAGATAATACAGAGATAGGCCTATAATTCGACACATCGTCTCGATTACCGCCCTTGTGCACAGGAGTAATGAGAGCTCTCTTAAACACGTCCGGGAAGATACCTTGGGCATAGCAAAGTTCAAAGAGGTAAGTGAGAGGAGGGACTATAATATTTTTGCACAGTTTCAGTAACTGAACTGGAATAGAGTCCCAGCCAGTAGCGCAGTTATTTTTAAGGTTTAATATTAATGCTGCAATTTCGGCTTCATCCGGCGGTAAGAGAACAATAGAATTGAGATTGCGAGGGACTTTAAAATTGTAAATAGGGTTATGCGTAGCAGTAATGGCATCGGCAAGGTGCTTACCTATTTGCGAAAAGTATTTATTGATTGTATTAATATTGTTTGAATTAGAATTTAATAAGCCATCTGCAGTTGATTTATCATCAGCATAGTTAATTATGGATTTTATTGCTTTCCACGAATCTTTGGGAGTTTTGGCGTTTTGGAGTAAGGACTTTTCATAATTCGTTTTCAATTTTCTTAACAGAGAATTACAATAATTTCGATAACGTTTAAACGACGTTTCTAAGGTGATGTTAGTAGGACTCATTTTATGTTGTTTATGGAGCCGGTCCCTATGTCTAATACAGCGCAAAAGCCCACTTGTAATCCAAGGTTTGAGGATTCTATTTCTACAAGTTGTTTGGTAGACTTTAGTATTAGCTTTTATGATGTATGATAGTTTATCTACAAAAGCAGTGGCGGCAGCGTTTGCATCAGAAATAGACCTAATGAAGGAGAAATCACTAGTCTCCATTTGACTAACACACGTTTTTATGTCTAATTTATTAACACTACATTTTTTGTTCATGATTCTACGTTTGGACATGCATAATGAGACAATCACTGGAAAATGATCTGTTATACAGGAGTCAATGACACATACAGTTGCAGGACAAATGGTTTTCATAATGACGTGGTCAAGACAGTTGAGGATTCTAGTGGGATAGGTATGAGCAGGCAGTAGCCCAATTTCAGCCAATAAGTTCAGGTATGATGCGCTGCACCTGTCAGTGTTATTAGTTTTAATATCAATATTAATGTCTCCGATCAGTAAGACGTTATTACTAGAATTTAGAGGGCGCAAAATATTATCTAATGAGTCCAGGAAATTATCTATGCATTGTATAGATGGCGACCTGTATATAGCTAGTATAAATATATCGGGTTCAATGTGTAATAATAAAAAATTAGCACCTGAATAGCCCGGCTCAACCACAGAACACTTAATAGATTTCCTTACATACATTACGATACCGTCGTTTTTGTTTAAATAATTTTTAGAAATATATGTGTTATAGTTATCAATACATGGGACATTTTTATTTGCCTGTAGCCAACACTCCGTTAAAATAATGACGTCATTATCGAATGCCAGACTGTGTAATAATACTAATAGGTTATCTAAGTTTTTGTAAATACTACGAATGTTTAAAGAAAAAATATTCAGTGACTTGTTGTTATTACCAATAAGCGTATTACACGTCAAAGTGTCGCAATTATAAGCAGAAGCAACAACTAAGTTATCCAAATCATTAGAAGTATTTATGATTGAATGAGTCATTGCATAAGTAAACAAAACGCTGTCACAGGAAAGGTTTGCGCTAAGTAGTTATTAATACCTGTTGTTCGATGGCCACAGACAATATACTCCCCTATACATTGTGTTGTGTATACATATCTTTGTAAAAATATCCATGTTGTGTTTATTGTGAGTGTACGAGTGATTAAGACCTTTGAAATATAGTGATTGGTGTGAAAGGTTATTATGGATTGAGTACAAAGTTCAATAATTAAATAATAAGTGTAAGATAGGTATCTCGGTACATAAGTACATAGAAGTAAAATATTAAATTTCCAGTTATCGGTGGCGTGCGAGTGATTAATCGGTTTGAGGTACAGTGTTTGGTGTAAAGGGTAACTCTTAAGCATGCAGTATGTTTTGAAAACTTTTGTCAGAGAGAATAATGACTGGTTTTTCACCTTCTTTTTTCCGCAGAAATATTTTGCCATTAGAGGTCCAGCAGTATTGATAGTTATTCTCGTTTGCGAATTGAAAGCCTCATAAAAAAGTTTCCTCAAACTACCAGGAAGGCGTTCCGCAACATATACTGGAGTACGTTCACCCGGCAGTCCAATATGTAGACTATTTAATTTATCCACTGCTGCTTTACCTTTGTTAAAATCTCTTGCTGCCTTGAGGATGGTGTTTTTCATCGTAACAGTCTGTAATTCAGCAACTATTTGTTTTGAGTGGCCTTGGCTGCCGTTCACTCGGTATATGTCCCGGATATCCTGCGGAGACACTTGAACATTCAGGCATTTACACATTTCTGTTAACGTTTTTATTAGGTCACCGTCATCTTCCTTTTCTTTCGTGGGGATGTTGCGGAGTTCAATGATTGATGATCGTTGATTTTCTTGGAGGTCTTGAACTTTTTTCTCCAGCATATTAATATAATTCCTATGCTCCGAACGCTCACCATCCAGCTTCTCCATTCTAACTCTAATTTCTTCGTACTTTTCATTCATTAAATTTGCTGACGTTTCTATTTCAGTCTTAATATTTTGAAGCTTTTCTCTCTGTGATTTTAGTTCAGCCAAATCCAAAGTGATTTTAGACATAAAATTGTGTAAAATGTTTTCTTGGTTTTCGTTCCACTTATTAAGCATTGCCCTAATTTCTTCCTTGAATTCCGATAAATCATTGGTTGGGCTAAACTCAGAGCGAGGCCGTTTAGATCTTTGTCCTAAATTGACAAACTCACAGTCAATCGGAGTGGCTGGGATATTCGGGTTTGGTGAGGCGCGATGTACATCTATTGCTGGAGATGGCGGCGGCGTCCTGTTAACTTTGGGCATGGCTAAAGTTGCAAAAAACAATGTAAATAAGCAGCGTCAAAGTGCTGTATAGTAAAGCAGAGAAATAGTAGCGTATAAACAGCTGTGCGTGCTCGTAGTGTTAGCTCGTAGCAGTTATATTGTTCGTAGCGCTCGGCAAAAAAACTTGTAGTCAGTACTGTGTGACGTATGCTCGTTGCGTAGCAGTTGAGTAATTAGCTGTGTTGACGTATAACACACTTGGCGCAGCGGGGAAGGCGTCGACTTGAGCGCTCGGAGTCTATGGATCAAATCCAAGGCAAGTCAGTCACCTCTCATCAAAAATCAATTTTGAGCATTTGTGACTCACCAGCAGCAGCGACTCGGGTCTGTGTGAATGAGACGTCCGACACAAGCCAATATGTCCGCCGTGTCTTATGGCAACTTCCCAAAGAAGGACAAGGAGGGTCCGAGTTTAACACAGATCAGCAATTAAAATATTAGAATAATAAAATATATGAGAATCAACACTGCGCGGTAACAGCCGACACGTCCGCTCCGAACGAACACCGAGGAGAGAGCAAATTAAAAATTAATACACATTATTTCAAATATTAATCACATTAATTCTGTGATATCAAATTGTAAGTTCTATTTCTTCATGTAATAAAAATAGTGAAATTAGTTACCTCTTGTTTCACTGCATCAAATACTTGAGCATTAATGCCTGCTTCAATATTCAGTTCCGATATCATCTTGTTTAGGGTATGTTTAGTCGGTAGGATAAATATTTTATGCAGAAACTTGTAACATTTTGGACTTTGCTTCAATATTGACAGAGCGATAAGTTTCTCTTCAGTAGTGAAGCGTCTTCCCCGCGATTTTTTGGTGCACTGTTTAATTTGCATCCACATAATTTTTTTGGCCAATGGGTTCATCTTCTCTGTCAATTTCTCAAAGGATTTTTCCTCTGAGAATTTGAGTGCTCTCTGAGCTCTACATTTAAACTTCAATTGCCTTCGGGATTTTAAATATTCCTGGTAGAGTTTGGCACAATTCGGAGACAGAGACTTTTTATTGAAAACAACACGGCGTTTACGGGCTGATAGTTTTGGTGTTGATGGCATAACTGCATCTGTAAAATGGAATAATGCAGTCAAAAAAATATTTGGCTGTTTTTATGCAGCTTCGAAAACAAAATTATACTATTTTAAATTATTTGGCTTGTTGACAATGATATCTAGGTATGTAAATGGTTTAAAATTAAAATCATCATAGCTTACCTGTTATGATTGGTATAATTGAGGCTTCAATTTCACACCCTGAAGTTGAAGGTTCAGCAGTTACAGTGCTTCGAAGATTTTCTGTATGTTCAAATTTACAGTAGGTATGATCCTCATGTGGCCTTTTTTTAGGATACATATGATCTGAAACAGCTTTAACTGTAAAGAAAAAAGAAAAATATTTTTATTCAGTTTTAACAAAATTTTACCAAAAACAATGTTTTCTTTAATAGGGGTATAATTATTATAATATATTGAGGTTCATACCATTGAGGTCGGTGTGCATAGTTTGAGGAATGCCACTGCTGATTTCGCTATCGGTAAACAATGTGGGATAGGCGCCAACGCGAAGACGAGGCCTCACAGGTGTTGAAGCAATAAATTTCTTTTCAAAATGCTTTTCACACACATGATGCTTGCGAAGATCCTCTACTCTCATGTTTTGCAATCTATCACAGTTTATACACTTCAACCACTTTTCGAGTCCTATCTCAGTCTTGGGAAAACGATATAATTTGACGTCCTTTCGCCTACTAGCACAATTCACAACACAGCACTTGTGAAACATAATGGAATATGTTAAATTACAAGATCAAAATTGAGAATATAAGTTACGGAAATAAATCAACGTAAAACTTCACTCAATCAACTTTAAAACTGTAATGGCGGTTTGTAACTTTGCAAACAAATATGGCGCGCATTATTACAGACGACAAAGGAGGGAAGAGCGAGGGAGGGAGGAGGAGAAACTGTCAAAATCATTCGTTGCAAACCATAGACAAAACGGGCTTAATGACCAGATTTTTTGTTCCGAGATTATCACCCAAGTTTTTGATAGTTCGCGCGCCTGTTTTCGTCTTGTCTTTCGTAACAAGTTTCTATTAATTGTGATTTTGTGAAGTGGCTGTAGTTTAATAAACAGCTATGTGTATGAATGTTAAGATTGTGGTAAAAATTGAAATATGTTTGATAGCATACGTGCGTAATTACAAATTTACAATACAAACCCATCAGATGAGGTTTGTTGACAAAACTTAAAAGGTAAGGCTCTCAGTAATTATTAACTCAAAATGTTAGAAAATATTGCCTGACTAGCGGTGTGCTGCTGGACGAACTGTTCTTTTTATGTTATTCGTCGTTTCTTGATTGTTATACGAAATTGTTGCGTGAATTGATACTTACGAGAATAACTACGACGAAAACATTTTGCTGTAGTAGATGATATAATCATCTACTACAGCAAAATGTTTTCATCAGACAGACGAACGCCATCTCAGTCTGCCCGTGACCATGATACCTGCAAAGGTGTCGAAACGTCGGGACCTAAATCTAAAATTAAAACCGCGAAAAAATCCGTAAAAAGTAGTTTTATTCAATAGAGTTTAGATTTCTGAACAATATTGTCTTAAGGCTCACTGATGAACGAAGTCACGAATAAAAGATATTTAAGTTTTAAAGAATTTGAGGTCAGGTGTTTTGTCATTTAAGATTCGTTCAAACCATAGACTTTACATATAGATATACATAGACCGATACTATCGCTAGTTTCCCCTTGTGCAAAGCGAGAGCACTTTTTAGTCTGTATCTAGTACATTCGTTTACTGATTTTAGTTATTTTTCGTGCAACGAGAATCTAATATACGAAAATGTCGATGGTTTTGTCATTGTTAGGATAATATTAGTGTTAAAGATAGATTTATTAAAACGGCAAGCTCCATCTTCATGTATAATACACGACAAAACTAGTTCATACTAGTGCTTACGGTCCAAACTCTGATAGACTCACTCTTTAGTTTCTTATCTATACTCTAAGGTTCAAACTAAAAGAAATTCAGTTATTTATAAGTGAAATTAATGGGCTCCTGTAAGCAATTAAATACTTTTGCTCGACCTTGCATTTTTATAAGAGACATTCATAGGAATTATGTTGAAAAAAAAACATCGTGAAATGGTCACTAATTTTTTAATAGATAAAATATAATTAAACGAAGTTTTCCCTGGTATCGCTTTGATAATTTAGTGTAATAATCAGAGGTAGATTTTAAAATCTATAATCCTGACAGAATATGTTAATGTTTTCTTATAGGCTTTCTTATAGATTTTGTGCATTTAACAATATTGTTATATCGTCGATAAAATAGCTGACCAAAAGCATAAATGAAATAAAAAACAGCATTAATTCTAACAAGGGATTGTCAAAGAAATTAAACAACATATATATATATTTTGGTTATTTTTCTTCGTCATATTTTATTTCATCCTCCCTTATCACGATATCATCCAGGAAACCAGCCGGTGCTGAGAGGCTTTACACGACTTCCCATCGTGAAAAACATATCGTCTTTTACACGCAATAAAATCCAAAGTAAGAAGTAGAATCGGAGTTAAAAGTTCACAGCAAAATGTCGTCGTAAGTGGTAGGTAATCGCAATCCTTTGGCAAGCACACGTCACAGGAGAAATGTTTCAAGTCCATAAACAGTCCAGAACAAATATTAGAAATAAAAACATTAATAGATTCAACAATAATAGGAGTAACGAACGTATGAATTGACAGATCACAAACAATGTCAATTGACATAACTAAAAATGTCACATTGATTGTATCCGTTGTTGTTGCCATGCTGCAATGAAGTTTACGTAATATTATTTTCATTTCATTTATTTATTTCGGTAATGTTGGGAAGAAATAATATGTCTTTAGATTATTCTTGTTCATAAAACTTCAATATATTCTAAAAAAACCCCTTTTTTTAATTTAGTAGCGAAATAAGTTCGTATGACTTAGTTTAGATTTAACTTTTACATGACAACACCAAGTAGAATTTAATCAATTGTATTTCCAATTTAAAATATATTTTTCATACACTTAGACGCTATTTAAATAAAGCTTGAAAAAACTTAACTAATTATTTCATGTAAATCTGTAATGATGGCGTTTGTAGACGCATAAGAATTACATCAACAATTATTTCGCCATTGTCCTTTAGTTGAATAAATAAATCAATAAAAAATATAAAGACTTACATTTTAAATAGGGTAGAGGAAATAAAGAGTGCGCACTGCCTAAGAGTACGCATTGCTTCTATTTAAAAAAATATTATTTCGATTGGCAACATTGGATTACCTGTCAGTTGTCTGTGAAGAGACATTGTAGTGGACACAATATTCGAATCGCTCCGGTAAGTATTTTCATTTTTATTGCAATTTATATGTTTTTGACATGTTTGATGTTATTTTCATGCATCTTTGATTATCTACTGTAAGGGTTGTGGGAATACGCAGTGAATAAAGGTTGGTTATTCATGAAATTTGCAAACGGAACTTTGCTTTATGTGAGAGGTTATGTCGGTATTTTAAGCTGTTTTTTTGCAATCGAGACACAAATTCAAAATGGCATGTTTGGTAAGAGTACGCACCCAAAGAGTGCGCACGCGTACTCTTAGCTTGTATGGAGCTTGGATTGGCTTTACTAAGGATTGATGTTTTTATTTCAGAATACTTAAATATTACCTACAATATGGGGAGATATAAAAGAAAAACCGATAGGAAGCTAGTTTTTAGTGAGGATATGCTGAGAGATGCAAGAGAAAGGATCGAGAGAGAACAAAGCAAAAGGTCTGTTGCGGATGCATTGAATGTTCCAGAATCCACATTAAGAAAACGATTAAAGGCAGGAACTGTCCCTCTGTCATTGGGCAGATTTAAAAATATATTTACTCCAGAGTTAGATACAAGCTTGGCAGACCATTGCCGAAAATTGGATACATGTTTCTACGGCCTCACGAAAAAGGAATTGGGAAGAATGGCCTACGAATTAGCAGAAGTGAATGGTCTAGACCATAGATTCAATAAAGAAAAAATGCAGGCTAGCAAAGTATGGGTTGAAAATTTTGCGAGGCGACATGGACTTAGTCTTCGTCAGCCAGAAAAAACTAGCATAGCAAGGGCTGCTGGCTTTAACCGTGTACAAGTACAAAGATTTTATAATAATCTCAAAACTCTCTTAGTTGAATAAAAATTTGTCGGCAGACAAATCTACAACATGGACGAAACCGGTCTGCAGACAGTTCCGAATAAATTACCAAAAGTGTATTCACAGAAAGGAAAGAAGATTGTGGGGAAAATAGTTTCTGCAGAAAGAGGGCAAACTATAACTGGTGTCTGCTGCATGGGTGCAACTGGTTCGTTCGTGCCACCTGCACTAATTTTTCCTCGAAAGCGACAAAAACTAGAACTGATGGATGGGGCTCCAGATGACTCCTTACTCCTTGTATCAGATTCTGGTTATGTGAATGCCGATTTATTCATACTGTGGCTTAAACATTTTATTCAGATGGTCAGGCCATCTAAAGATGTCCCCGCTCTCTTAATTTTAGATAATCATTCCTCACATCTAAGTTTAATTGCTATTGAATTAGCTCGCCAGAATGGAGTTGTTCTTTTGACTTTGCCACCACATACAAGCCATCGCATGCAGTCATTAGACACAGGATTTTTCGGGCCTCTAAAAAAAGCATATGCTACTGCTTGTGATAATTGGCAAGTCTCCAACCCTGGCCGTGCAATCACGCAGTTCCAAGTTGCTCGGATATTTGGTACGGCATACTCAAAAGTTGCTTCAGTTGAAAGAGCGAAAAAATCTTTTGAATCCTGTGGTATCTGGCCTTATAACCATCAACTGTTTTTCGGATGAAGATTTCGCTCCCTCGGAGGTAACTGATCGCCCTGATCTAAGTTTGGGACCTGCAGGAGATGCTAGTGATAGCCCAGCTCCATCAGGAGATGCTAGTGATAGCCCAGCTCCTTCAGGAGATGCTAGTGATAGCCCAGCTCTATCTGCACAATCAGCAAGTCCGAAGATGGATGATATGAGTGCTTATCCAGCGCCAACTGCTATTCAACAAACAGATGATTTACAAACAACGTCCACTTCAACATTCATTCAGCCGTCTGACATCCGTCCATTACCAAGGGCCAATATTCAAAAAAAGAGAAACACAAAATCCAAAAAATCTGAAATACTTACAAGTTCCCCATACAAAAAACAATTAGAAGATCAACAAAAAACACAGAGAACACTGAATAAAAAGACCAAGAAAGCTACTCCAAATGGGCCGACATTGGCGAATACAAGCACAGGTTCAGAAATCATACGCTGCCCTCTTTGTGTAGAAGTTTATACAGAACCGCCATCAGAAGACTGGATCCAGTGCAGTCGATGCGGGGCTTGGTGGCATGATGAGTGCACGGATTATCTCGGATTCGGGACCTTCATTTGTGATCTTTGCTTACATGCGCACTCTTAACTCGTATAAAGGGTCATGAATGCGCGCTCTTTGCAATAATGCATCCTAAGAGTACGCATGGGACAAGTCCTAGTTTTTAGGTATTTTAAAATGTTTTTAATATGTTGATTAATTACAAAAAATTATAACATGTTCCTAATAAACCAAAGTCTAGTTATAAATTAAGCCGAAGGTTGTAATTTAAAAGTTGATTTAAAAACAAATAAATGTTTAAAAAGTGCGCACTCTTTGTTTCCTCTACCCTAGCAGTCACTCGTAGTATAATTAAAACAATGTAACTATTACTGGATGCACTATAGGTACTGTAGAATGCTTGTACTGTAGCGATGAACTTGGTTCTCAACTGAAGCTCGAACTCGATTCCGATGTATTGAGCTCCGAAACGCTACCTTATAAGTCAGGTTAGTCATGTAAATTTCCTAAATTAAAAGGAAGTTTATTTCATAAAACAAAAAACAAGTGAGACATTTCTTATTGGTACGTATTATACTTAAAGAAAAATTATGACTCTGAACTTTTATTTGCTAATGCAGCAAAAGGATTCAGGGCTGTCAATATAATTATCATACACTGATTATCGATGAACTATTTCATTTTTACTGTTAAAGTGTGAAAGTGCCGTTTTAATAAATTATTTACTACAACCTGACTTATTAGTTTAAATATTATACTTTAATATTAATTATCAAGTTGTGGTAAATTCTTTGAAGACTAGGGTTGACAGACAATTATAAAACATCTCATATCTACGGTGTAATTACATGTAAAGAAATATTAAGAAATATAACGATTATAATAAATTATCACTTGTTGATTAAAAAAAAACCTTTACTATAATTTGGTTCCAAAATTTGTATGCTATAATAAATATTATCAATAAGTTTAAAATATCCACGTAATCAATGAAATTATTACCGAATATTAAATCTCCTCCTTTTTGGAAGTCGGTTAAAATGTAGTAAAAATTTTAAATATCAGAATAAGTCATTATCAGAATTAACAAATATAATAATTGTTGTTTTTTTTTTCTTTTCAGACGAACTATTAAGAATAAAATTCTGGATCAGCAGAGGGGGCATCCAGAAGCATAAAATACGCAAGAAGAGTGTTATCTTACGTGGACATCTAATAGAGACGTAATTATTGTCTTGTTAATATTTGAAGCTTGGTAATTTTTTTATCATATCATGTTACTGATCAAATTTTTATCCGAATGAAGGTTTCATAGTTTCTTGAAATTATATTTATTATTATTTGTAGTTGTAATTTGTGTTTTTTTCTTATCTTATCTCCTAGAACGAAAGTATAAGGCGTTTATTAAAATCATTTTATCTAAGTATATTAATTTTAAATTCTGTTTCTGTTTTCAGAGTCTGGTGGTTTGCAAGCTGACCAACAATAAATTGAAAGCGTGAAGTTTAGAAAACCTACTTGCTGTAATCACGGGCTATAATCATATCTACATACAGTTGCAAATTTAATCTATATATATAGGGTGACTGGTAATTAGTAGCCGATGGCTAAACACTTGATTGTACTCATGATTACAAACAACTTTCCCAAAGATACTTTTTTTGTGTAGTCATTAGTTTTCTTTTTATCGTTATAACTAAATTACTGGTGCGCGAGCAAAGTTCAAACTTCGCGCGTGCGCCGTCGCCCGATCAGCTGTTAGCGGCGACGCCCCGCGCCCGCACACGTTAATAATATTATTAAATTGTGACTGTGCCCTATCCCTCTTTTCTAATGTTGCTGTGTCCGACAGGACTGTTATTGGACTTTTACCTTCTTATGTTTTAGATAAGGAATGCAATAAATACGTATGTATCGATAAAATCATATCCGAGACTAGTATTTCGGTACTTACGCGCGCGCTACTACAATAAATTCATAATCTTTCTAACTTACACTCCACTTACAAACTAAATACGTCTCATAAACTGACTTCAGTCGTTGGTTTTTATTACCTTTACAAAGGATGTTAAAAGATACCACTTTATTATTATTTGACTTGATACATACTCGACACTGGGCATGATTAAATTTATTCCAAATTTCCCATCACACTTATCTAGGCTTTGAGCTAGCAGTCTTAAGCAAAACGTAGATACTTTATAATTAGTCTCGTTGCTAAAACTACGCATCTGACTGGCGTGTTTTAAAATTGGAATCAACTTAACTATTTACAACGATAAATTAATACTAAATCAGATATCTATTATGATTTGAATCAACAAAATTTTACCTTACATTAATTGTTGGATGTGTCCATCTTGCACCTCAACACACTTATTTGCACGTTTTATAATGTGAGCCTGCACTCGCCGCAGAGTGTTAGTTTCAATTTGCACTATTTCGAAACAGTTTTCGAGCCTAGTTTTTAGTTTATCGGAAATATTGACTGGCCGATCATGATACACTAGGTTTTATACGTGCTGCTTCACCATTACCCCTTTCGGCATAGTAGCACATCACCATATCACTGTACTCACTCGCGGTGTACTTTTAAGGCAATTAGGGCGCGGTCGGGGCGGCGTTTCGCCATAAAAAAAAAAAAAAACAAATAATGCGCACGCGACACGCTTCCCGGAGCAACTGTTTTTTATACCTACGTCACTTCTGCATGCAATGTTTCCACCCTGCAGAAAACTTTGTCACTAGAATTGGATTGAAATTTCACCAAATTTAGGGATTTTTTTACCAAAAAAAAATCACCAGAATTCACTAATTAATTTAAAATGAAATCACAAAATAAGTCAAAAATAATATTATTATAATTGTGAATAAAGCGAATCAACAAATCAACATAAACATGAAAAAAAAAACTAAAAAAAAACTTCAAATAGGTACTACTTGAATGAATCAACTAATAAACAATTGTACATAAAAAAAAAACTAAAAATTAACATCAAATACTTCTTCTGGTATTTCTTCTTCTTCTTCTTCATTAGAGGTACACGGCTGAGATGGATCATCATTTTTTGTTTTAAAAGAGTATTTAGAATTGCTTTCAATAGCACTGATTACATCGGCCGGAAGCTCGTAACTGTAGAAATAGAAATAGAAATAGAAATAGAAAAACATTTATTTGGTACAGTACACAAGACAACACACAGAAATACAAAACGAACATATCAAGGAAAATAAAAATAATTAACAAAGAAAAAAAAAAAACAAAGGAGAAAATCAAAAACACAATACAAGTAGAGTTGTCCAGCATACAGCACCAAAAAGGTCACCAACTCAGCATATGCTAGGTGTAGAACACCCAGCGCTGGTTTTCAGTTGGCACCCCGCAGTGACACACGGACGAAGGTAAGTAGTGTAATAAATAAATAAATAATAAAAATACATAAAAAAAACAGATATTTGTGGCATGTAAATATAGTACATAAATAACGATACAAAAATAACTTGTGAAGCTATAGGAAAAAAAGGAGAATGTCAGGTAGGTACAAAATAAAATTAAAAAGCGGCAGATCGAGGTAGTAAACCACTCGCAATTTTTATAAAATTGAAGCCAGCACAATAGCGATCTCTTTTACAAAAATACATGGGCTCGTGCACTTATAAGGTGATTTGTTGGAAGTGAGGTGTTATTCAGTGCATCAAGTCATCCTGTAGCGGCGAGAAATCATGTGAGTAATATATTATTGTTAATAATTTAGAAATTAAAATAAAAATAAAAAATGTGAAGCTGAATTGAATGTGTGAACTGATTTAAATGAAATAAATGAATAATAAATAATTATATGAAGGATTTGTCAATGTTAATTGTGTTAATTGTGTAGCAGCTCTTCTTAATTATTTTTAACTGATTTCTTATTAAAAGATTACTATTTACAGTATGAACAGCCATTTTGTTTCTCAGTTTGTTTCAAACACGGATCAAAACCTAATATTCGATAAATATCACTAAAAGTCGTCTAAAAAACATTCAGTGACTTTTTTTGGAATATCACTGTCCACCTCGCAAAATTCACTAGATCTAGTGACAAAATCACTAAAGTGGCAACATTTTCTGCATGGCAAGGGGTGCGGTACGGGCGGGGGGAAATGGCTCGTACATTGCGGCATAGACAAAGCGGGCGCGGGGTTCTCGCCGCTAACAGCTAATCGGGCGACGAAGCGCGCGCGAAGTTTAAACTTTGCACGCACGCCATCAATTTTGTAATAACGATAAAAGAAAACTAATGAGATTGTACTCATGATTACAAACAACTTCCCAAAAGAAACTTGTACACTCATTAGTGTTCTTTTTAAAGTTATAACAAAATTGATGGCGCGCGTGCAAAGTTTAAACTTCGCGCGCGCGCCGTCGCATGGTTAGCTTTTAGTGGTGAGGCCCCCGCGCCCGCTTTGTCGATGCCGCAGGCATTGTGGTAGCCATTTTCCCCCGCCCGCACCGCACCCCTTGCCATGCAGAAGTGACGTAGGTATTAAAAACAGTTGCTCCGGGAAGCGTGTCGCGTGCGCATTATTTGTTTTTTTTTTTTTTATGGCGAAACGCCGCCCCGACCGCGCCCTAATTGCCTTAAAAGTACACCGCGAGTGAGTACAGTGATATGGTGATGTGCTTCTATGCCGAAAGGGGTAATGGTGAAGCAGCACGTATAAAACCTAGTGTATCATGATCGGCCAGTCAATATTTCCGATAAACTAAAAACTAGGCTCGAAAACTGTTTCGAAATAGTGCAAATTGAAACTAACACTCTGCGGCGAGTGCAGGCTCACATTATAAAACGTGCAAATAAGTGTGTTGAGGTGCAAGATGGACACATCCAACAATTAATGTAAGGTAAAATTTTGTTGATTCAAATCATAATAGATATCTGATTTAGTATTAATTTATCGTTGTAAATAGTTAAGTTGATTCCAATTTTAAAACACGCCAGTCAGATGCGTAGTTTTAGCAACGAGACTAATTATAAAGTATCTACGTTTTGCTTAAGACTGCTAGCTCAAAGCCTAGATAAGTGTGATGGGAAATTTGGAATAAATTTAATCATGCCCAGTGTCGAGTATGTATCAAGTCAAATAATAATAAAGTGGTATCTTTTAACATCCCTTGTAAAGGTAATAAAAACCAACGACTGAAGTCAGTTTATGAGACGTAGTTAGTTTGTAAGTGGAGTGTAAGTTAGAAAGATTATGAATTTATTGTAGTAGCGCGCGCGTAAGTACCGAAATACTAGTCTCGGATATGATTTTATCGATACATACGTATTTATTGCATTCCTTATCTAATACATAAGAAGGTAAAAGTTCAATAACAGTCCTGTCGGACACAGCAACATTAGAAAAGAGGGATAGGGCACAGTCACAATTTAATAATATTATTAACGTGTGCGGGCGCGAGGCGTCGCCGCTAACAGCTGATCGGGCGACGGCGCACGCGCGAAGTTTGAACTTAGCTCGCGCGCCAGTAGTTTTGTTATAACGATAAAAAGAAAACCAATGAGTACACAAAAAAAGTATCTATGGGAAAGTTGTTTGTAATCATGAGTACAATCAAGTGTTTAGCCATCGGCTACTAATTACCAGTCACCCTGTATATATATCCAGATAGCAGGTAATTCATTACTTTTTAAGATTATTTGTTAACGTATTTCTGAAAATGCCATTCTGCTCGGGTTGCAACATTGAGGTAGATTTTCGTCGTTGGTGTAACCATCTGCGAACTAATAAACATAAAAACAATAGTACTATACGTATCAATGATAACGTCGAAATGATACATTCCTGTTTGAAAGGACGTATTACAAGTTATCGGATTACCACACCTAAAACCGAAATAAATATTTACCCAGAGATTTTTTTTTAAAGTATTAATGATCAAGTTAAATCTTTAATTGATAGTTCGCTTCAAAAACATTATTCTGTTAAAATTAATTTTGAATACTTCGCTTATTTTTTAATGTTTAATTTAATTTTTAATTTATTTATTTAATTCAAGCAACAAAGGCCCATATTAAAATACAATACTACTATACAAAAATAACAAAATATAAAATACTATACATAAACAAATTATATAAACTTAAAAACTAATGCACACGAAGTGTCGGCATCGTGTTACGCTGCGTGGTGTCGCGTATCCTTCCTCTGAACTTTCGATAGACAACACCCGTCGGCCAAAACTCTTCCTTGAGGAAGGTCTCGACGTGATGAGTTGGAACTCGCACCATGAACGACTTGAAGTTCGTGTTGTGGCGCGACTCCAACCTCTCCACCCTCAAGGTCCAGTTGGTCTTGGACCGGACATACTCCACGACCTGCTCCACCGTCGTGGTGTGATGTAGACGGGACACGTACAGCTGCGTCGTTGGTACTGCAGGACGCAGCAGGATGTTGGGTCCAGTTGGTGCGGTACCGCACTGGTTCCTACAAGTAGGCTTCTTTTTCTTACTTTCTACCTTTATGTAGTCTTCCTTGTCGCACGTGTCCTTCTTTGGACCACTCGGTGGCTGTGGTTTGCCACGAGATTGGTTCTCCCCTTTTGCTTTGGCCCGCTTAGTATGCGTCACAGCGGGCTTGTTGGTGGCTGCAACTGCTGCGTAGGCGCGTTTAGGGGTCGATGTACCCACGCTAGCTTCAACCGCACGTGTTGCCACAGCGGCGGCGGCGGGACGGGGCGCATCGTCAGCGATATCGGCGACCGGTGACGCACTCGTATTCGCCGACTCACAACTGATGATAGACGCATTTTGCGCCCCGCGACGTGTATTGACGTTCTTTTCGTCCGATGACCCACTTACAGAAATAACGTTGCGCAACAACGCTACTTCTCCACGCAGGTCATTGATGGTCACCTGTGATGCTTCCATCTTGGACTTCATATCTTCCAGGCTTGTTCTTTTGCAACGAAAAATTTCATTATTCATTTTAATTACAATTTCAAGTCTATCTATGAAAAAGCTCAATCGATTTTATTAAAAAAAATTGATGATTTTCAAGAAAGGGATAGCGGATGGACGTTTTTAAATAATTCACATCTAGAAATTAATATTAATAAATACCAACCTCTCAGTGGATCGCAATTTATAGATTTACCGAAATATATTATAAATAAGAAAGCATGTTTGAATATTCGCAATAATGACGAGTGCTGTTTTTTGTGGTGTGTAGTTGCCGCTTTATATCCAACCAAGAAGCATCCTGAGAGAGTAACATCGTATCCTCATTTCCGCGACGTTTTGAACGTAAATGATATATCATTTCCAATTACTTTTTCAGATATATGTACCTTTGAAAAAAACAATCCTTTTTTAAATATTTATATTTACGGTTTAAGAGATAGTAAGACTATACGGGTCCTCTATACAAATCCGATAAAATTTATCATAAATCCAAGATAATTATTCATTTACTGTTTTTGGAAAATTCAAAATCGTCTCATTATTGTCACATTAAAGATTTGACACGCCTCGTAAAAAGTCAAATAACAAAGCATCACAATAAGATATATTTTTGCGAAACCTGTTTAGTGTTTTTCCCTAGTGAAGATCGCTTTGAAAAACATTTGTGTGCGGGGGTTGTTACTGTTTTGGCCGATAAAGGAACATTCTTACAATTTAAAAATTATAACAAAAAACAAGACGTTCCGTTCATTATCTATGCTGATTTCGAAACATTACTCGAACCGATTTTCGGCCATGAATCGGACACCGCTAATACGTCACGCTTACAACGACACATTCCAAATATTATATGCGAAGGCTGAACCTTCGCATATAATATTGTTTCATCATGCAATGATAATTTTAATGAATTCAAAACGTATCGTGGAATTAATTGTATGTCCAAATTTATAGAGTTACTAAGTGAAGACATCAAGAGAATTTATAACATTTTATCTCAAAATGTTTCAATTATATTTTCTGAGAAAGACGCAATGCATCATGAAAAAGCTTGGAAATGTCACATATGCGATAATCTTTTGTGGAATAGTAAAGTGCTTACGCTCAGTTCGGGTTTCGACCTGGGCTCTCTACAGAAACAGCCATCTTTAGTTTGAAGCACACTGTAAAGTACTACACGGATAGACACACGCCTGTTTCCTGGACCTGAGTAAGGCCTTTGATCTCGTTTCATATGACGTTCTGTGGCAAAAGTTAGCTAAAACCCGCGTGCCATCAGAGTTGGTGTCACTCCTGAGATACTGGTATCTCAACCAGGAGAACCGTGTGAGGTGGGCAGGCGAGCTGAGCGATGCAAGCAGGTTGGAGTGTGGGGTGCGGCAGGGGGGGGTTGAGCTCACCCTTGCTCTTCAATCTGTACATAAATGATCTGATCGAGGAGCTCAGCAGCATGCCTGTCGGATGCTATGTTGATGGTGTTTGTTGCAACAACTTCAGCTACGCTGATGATATGGTGCTGCTGGCCCCCTCGGTCGGAGCACTTCGAAAATTGCTCGCTGTGTGTGAGTCTTTTGTTGCCTCGCACGGTCTCATGTATAATGTAAAAAAGACTGTTTACATGGTCTTCAAATCGGGCCCCAAGCTTCCACCTGTACAACCAATTTGTATGTCCGGTGAGCCTCTTAACAGAGTCAACCAATTTAAATATCTTGGACATTGGGTAACCGACGACTTGAAGGACGACATGGATATGGAGAGGGAACGCAGAGCACTGTCAGTGCGGGCGAACATGTTGGCGCGCAGATTCGCCAGATGTACAGATGCGGTCAAAATTACCTTATTTAAGGCTTATTGTACCTCTCTGTATACGGGGAGTCTGTGGGCCAACTATACCCAAAAAGCTTATAGTGCTCTGCGGATCCAATTCAACAATGCCTTCAGGGCGCTGTTGCGACTTCCACGTTTCTGCAGTGCGTCAGGCATGTTTGCTGATGCACATACAGATGGTTTTGCTGCTATCTGGCGTAAAAAGACTGCATCACTCTTGAGTAGGCTGCGTGGAGGTGGCCACAGCATCCTGAACACTATAGCTGATAAGCATGACTGTCCGATAATTTTTAAAATAGTGCAGCGGACTAAGTCCCTGCTTACTATTCTTTACTAAATTGTACCTTTGATATAAATGGATCTCAGATATTGGATTAAATAAATATTATTATTATTATTAAAGTCAGAGATCATTGTCATATTACTGGTCGATATCGTGGTGCAGCTCATAGACATTGTAATTTACAATATAAGATGCCTATGTTTATTCCAATATTTTTTCATAATTTGTCAGGTTACGACTGTCATCTTTTTATTAAAAAATTAGGTGAAACGCCTGGCAAGTTAAATATCGTCCCATCAAAAACATAAATGTAAAAGGCTGCCAAGTTCGATACTATGGCAATGCTTCGCCTATAAAAGAAGTGAGATCTGAATAAGTACCAAGTTCCATAAAAATACCTCAAATCATAAATAGTTATAGGAATGCACACTTGATTTCCAGCATTTTTTAAGGTACATTTTGAATAAGTATCATGTTACAAAGAAATACCTAAAATTATAATAGTCAGAGAAACGCACACCGGTTTTTTTAGCAGTTTCCTGATACAATTTATTATTTTCTATACTTTTCAATGATGTCACTTGGCAGTAAAATTAAAAGTCGCTATGGTTTCGTTACATGGCTATGTATATAAGGTAAACAGTTTTTGATTAAATCTTCTTCCAAAACAACAGTGAGTATTATTTACGAAACGTGCAGTGACACTAAAAGTTTTTGTTTTGTATGACTTATCAACTTCGTACATTCCTACTTACACTCTACACTCATTCAAAACGATACCATAAATAGACACGCGAAGCGAGTGTTTTTGTGTTTCATTACGATTTACTTTTAAGAAGTAATAGTTATGTTATTTGTGTCAAATAATGTATTATCATAGACCACGAGGAATGCGTTCACAGAGTACTTTAAAAAGGGTTTGTTTAGGAGAATTGGTCTATAGTTATGTACATACATATATATTCGTGAACACGCATGTTGATGTTGCACAAGTATTTAGAAGACAGTTGAAAATAAAGCTTTGAACAGAACACACGTTGATTTCATTGCAATTTCTGTGCTAAAGGAAAGACAACCTTAACTACCTAAACATATGGTCCAAACCAAACCGGATCCATTAAGGAGGATTAAATAAGTTTATAAAAACTGCACGGCCGGGCGGCCGAACGAATACAATAGGATCACACATTCCTTAGCGATAAGAGTGCATCAACAAGATCATTAGTGAACATTAGTGAATATTACTACGGCACGAGTTATTATTACATCGCCATCACGTTGTGTTTTCAATTGGAATTTGGTTAAAAACAAGCAAGTAAAGTGTCCTTTTACCAAAAATGAGTACTTCAAGCAGTCAATTACTGAATCTTCTGGAAGAAACAGCTGGAAAACTACAGAAGGCTCAAGTTAACTTAAAGAAATGTCCGAAGGCACGATTAACAAAGGGTTATATTCAAGTACGATTACAATGTATCGAAGAGTATTGGCAGTCGTTTAGATCAACACATGACGAACTTGTGAAGCGTACACCGAAAGTTGAACGTGCGAACATTCAGTATTTTGTTAACGAAGATTTTTATGTTATTGAAGACTTGTTTATGTGTTTACAAGGAGATTTAAAGGACATGCTTGGTACAATGTCATCTTCAGCAGACGTATGTAGTAACACAGCGATTAACCAAACTCAGCTCAAATTACCGAGAATACAGCTGCCCGAATTTAATGGAAATTACGATGATTGGCCCACGTATCATGACTTGTTTGTGTCGTTACTCCATCACAACACCTCGCTAAGTATGGTGCAGAAGTTGCAATACCTGAAATCAAGTATCACCGGTGAAGCTGAAGCCTTACTGAAACATATAAAGGTTACGGAAAGTAATTACAACCAAGCGTGGAATATATTGAAAAGTCGCTTCGGGAATAAACGAGTGATAGTAAATACTTTGCTCAAACGACTTACTGGACAAAGGGCGATCAAGACACCAACTGCAAATCAGATAAAGACCTTGCTAGACACTACAACTGAATGTTTGAATAGTCTACGAAATCAAGACTTATCTATTGACAACTGGGACCCTCTAATTATATTTTCAGTGGTACAGAAATTAGACCCTGAGACCCATAAGGATTGGGAAGAGTATACATACACTCAGGAGTCAGACGATTTACCCACTTTAAAAGATTTCTATACATTTTTGGAGACTAAGTTCCGTACATTGGATTTGGTGACATCTAGTACTTCTACAACTATTTCAAGAGAAAAAACTTTCAAAGATAAATCATGTCATGTTTCTGCAAACACACTGGCGAAGACGTGTACAATGTGCAAGGATAGTCACGCCCTATGCCATTGTAAAGATTTTATAAAGCTTCAACCTATGGAGAGAAGTGAGTTTGTAAGGAAGAATAACCTCTGCTACAATTGTCTGTCACCAGGGCATTCAGCCTGGAAGTGTCGCATACCTGTATTCTGTCGTCGAAGCAATCGCCGGCACCATACACTGCTGCACCAACAGAAAGATAAAAACCAACAGGCAGACAACACACAAACTCCACACAGTCAACTCGAAGGAATGGAACCAAACAAAACAGATACAAAAGGAGCCGTCGCAATGGCATCACACTTCACTACGAAGAAGTCCACAGCTTTGCTGGCGACAGCATTAGTGTTTGTTAAGGATAATAATGGACACATAACAGTATTGCGCGCCTTAATTGACCAAGGGCCACATGAAAGTTTTATCACTGAAAAAGCAGCACAAAGTTTAAAGATAAAACGCAAATCAAGCAGAGGAACAATCACGACAGTTGGAGGAAAACAGACACAAATAAATCACATGGTAGAATTGGAGATAGTATCTCGGTGTGAAGAAAATTTTAAGATTTCTTTGAAAGCATACGTCATACCCAAGAACTTAACCTCCAATTTACCACCAAGACATTTCACCCACAAAATCGCTGACTGGCAGCATTTACAAGGCCTCGCCCTGGCAGATCCAAGTTACAATACACCAGGACGAGTGGACCTTTTATTAGGTGTACAAATTTATGACAGCATTTTGAAAGACGGTCTGGTTAAGGGTCCACTAGGCTCCCCAAGTGCACAAGATACACGCTTAGGTTGGATCCTGTTTGGGAGGGTGGAAGAAAACACTTCTTCGGAAGATATTACAGTCATGCATCAGCATATCGACATAGAAGGTATGCTGAAATCTTTCTGGGAACTAGAAGATGACAGTAAGAAGAAACTGACAGAAGAAGAAGAACAGTGTGAGAGAATATACAGAAAATCATACCAGCGAAATATCGAAGGGAGATACATGGTGAAATTACCATTTAAGAAAGAAAAATCAAGGTCATGTGAAGGTAAAACTAGAGATATAGCATTGAGAAGATACATGCAACTAGAAAAACGCTTTGAGAATGATACAAGGCTGGGGATGGAGTACACAAAGGTAATGAAGGAGTATATTGAACTAAAAGACATTGAAACAACGAAGGTCAGAGTTGTCTTTGATGCTTCGTCTAAGGGCTGCAATAACATATCTCTAAATGATGACCTACTGGTAGGACCTCCGCTGCAGGAAGACATGAGGTATTTAGTCATGAGGTGGAGAATGAAACCTATCTGTTTCGTGGCTGACATAGAAAAAATGTACAGACAGGTGTTGGTGATGAAAGAAGACGCCGACTTCCAACGTATTCTTTGGCGTCAACAACCAAGTGATACAATTAAAGATTATCGTCTGCTACGGGTCACATTTGGCACTGCTTCTGCTCCCTACCTTGCTGTGAAAACGCTGCAACAATTAGCAGAAGATGAGGGTAAAGACTATACTAAAGCAGCTGAAACCATAAAACATGATTTTTTTATGGATGATTTGATGTCTGGACAGGATACAGTAGAACAAGCTATAGAAGTTGCTAAAGATATCAAACTTATCCTGCAAAGAGGAGGTTTCAAGCTGCAGAAGTGGGCATCTAACAGTAGCAAATTTCTGGAACAATTTGACGCTGAACAGCATAGCAAGCAAGTTAAAATAGGCATGAAGTTGCATGGTACCATCAGAACACTAGGTTTATCCTGGAACATGGGTGAAGACACTATTCATTATCAGTTAGATTACGCCCTGATGACTGGAGTCGTGACCAAAAGAAAGATTTTAGCTGATATTCACCGGCTATTTGATCCGTTGGGATGGCTTGCTCCAGCGATAGTACCTGCAAAAATATTAATCCAAAGTTTGTGGCTGAAGCGAAGCGCCTGGGATGACAATGTAGACCCTGAAACAGAAAAAGAATGGACTAGTATAAGAGAAAGCTTATCACATTTGAAGGATGTTGAACTGCAGCGATGGTTACAATGCACAAGTGAAAGCATGAAGCACGCCTCTGTTCATGGCTACTGTGATGCTTCTGGAAGGGCATATGGAGCTGTTGCTTACCTGAGGGTGTTGGGAAAGGACAATCAGTTCAAAACGACAATCATTGCTGCCAAATCCAGAGTCGCGCCTGTAAAACCAATGTCACTGCCGCGACTTGAGCTCTGTGGCGCAGTTCTTCTTTCAAAATTATTGAAGCAAATAAGCGAAGCTATGAAAATTCCTACTAAGCAAATATTTTCGTGGACAGACTCGACTATCGTTTTGACATGGTTGCGAGGAGATCCTTTAAGATGGCAAACCTTTGTGAGGAACAGAGTCGTTACGATAATCGATAACATCGGTAACAAATGGTTTCACGTACTTTCAAAGGAAAACCCTGCAGATGTCGTATCCAGAGGCATGCTGCTGTCAGATTTGAAGAATTGTAGATTATGGTGGGAAGGACCTGAATGACTGAAAGAAAAAGAAATAATACTTACAAACATAAACACTTCGACGGACCTAGAAATGAGAAAAAATATAAATGTAAACGTGGTAACAGAACAACAATCGGTCGAAGAGAAAAACTGGTCCAGCCATTTCGAGGTTTGTGATACACTGACGGAGCTTCTACAAACAGTGACATACTGCAGACAATTCTTGAACCTGAAAAAAGAAAAAACACAGAAAAGTTTAAGTACGGAAGAATTAGAAAAATCATTACAGAAATGTATACAAATAACACAAAGAGAATGTTTTGAAGAAGAAATTAAAGACCTGAAAGTCAAAGGAAATGTTAAAAACAGAAGTGCATTGAAGTCACTCAATCCATATTTAGATCGAAATCATATACTCAGGGTGGGCGGTAGAATTCGACACGCCAATGTAGACAAGGATAGAAAACACCCTATCATTCTAGACAATAAATCATATTTAACAAGATTGATTGTGGCCGATGCACATATGGTAACTTTGCATGGAAGTTTACAGTTGATGTATAATTACATTCGAGCTAAGAAGAAATTTAATAAAGTCTCAAGTGCATAAATGCTTAATCTGTGCTAAGCAGAGGGCTGAAATTAATAAGAAACCAATTTATGGGAGACTTACCCAAAGAACGAGTGACACCTGCCAGAGCATTCTTACACTGTGGCGTCGACTTCGCTGGCCCGTATCAAATCCTAATGTCTAAGGGAAGAGGCGCTAAAACGAACAAAGGCTATATTGAATTGTTTATATGTATGGCAACTAAGGCCATACATTTAGAACTCGTGGGCGACCTGACTTCCGAAGCCTTCGTCGGAGCGTTCAGAAGATTTGTGTCGCGTAGAGGAAGATGCAATCACATGTCGAGTGACCAGGGCCGAAACTTCATTGGAGCTAACAAAGATCTAGCCGAAGCCTGGAACGCAGCTAAGCTAGAATTCAAAGGTGAAATTGTAGATACCTTGGCCAAGGATGGGACTCAGTGGCATTTTATTCCGGGATACAGTCCGAACTTCGGTGGACTATGGGAGGCCGGAATAAAATCAACTAAATATCACCTCAAAAGAGTCTTGAATAGTCACCTGACGTTTGAAGAGATGACTACACTTTTGTGCCAGATCGAGGCATGTCTAAACTCTCGACCTTTGTGCCCCATTGATGATTCAGACAAAAATGACATGGAGGTACTCACTCCAGGACATTTCTTGATCGGAGAAGCCCCAATTACCGTACCTTCACCAAGCTTGAAAGACATTCCTGTCAGCCAGCTATCTCGATGGCAGCATATGCAAAAGCTGTTAAACGACTTTTGGCACCGATGGCAGCATGAGTATTTAGCGAGACTACAACAACGCCCGAAGTGGTTAAAGACGGTTCCAGACTTAACATTGGTCAGAAAGTGCTAATAAAGACTGACCATGCTGCACCAGGGAAATGGCCACTTGGACGCATCGTAGATAAACACTCTGGCCAAGATGCGGTTACTAGAGTATATAGCGTGAAAACCGGTAACCAGATAGTTAAAAGATCAATTGGTAAACTATGCCTTTTACCTATAGATACCAAGCCCTAAATTACATAAGAATATCGTACATGTTTATTTAAATTTTGTTTTGTGTTAATCGAAGTAGAATTATTTACTGAACATATAATTTCATAAGTTTACAATTTGTTATAGTTTTGACTATCTACAATTTTGTTTCTAGTATTGATTGTTATATGTTGCTTTGTGTAAATTAATTACATACATTTAAATATTAATTATGTTTTAAAAGAACTTGAGCTCTTTTGGTGGGCGGTATGTTTAGGAGAATTGGTCTATAGTTATGTACATACATATATATTCGTGAACACGCATGTTGATGTTGCAAAAGTATTTAGAAGACAGTTGAAAATAAAGCTTTGAACAGAACACACGTTGATTTCATTGCAATTTCTGTGCTAAAGGAAAGACAACCTTAACTACCTAAACAGGGTTAATAATCATTACGTTATTAAGACTACTGGAGTACCTAATAAACTTATGTTTTGAGTATTTGCGGCATTTATTTAAAATGAATGTGTGAGTCGCATTTCTAGTTATATTTTATTTTATATCAGTAGACTGACCAACAGAATGATCTAGCAAAGAAAGAAGTACCTGTAGTAAGTGGTCACCGTCGTCTATGGACATTTCGAATACAATTGGAATTGCTAATAAGTTGATGACGAGGTACTAAAAAGTAGTCACTGTTCTAGTAGCATAAAGTAGGTGGAAACGACTCCCCCTACTGCTACCACAACATACAGATTACCTTTAGATTGATTTTACTTATTTTAACAAGATGAAATCTGTCAAAATGTGTCAAACAAGAATCGCTTTTTACAACTATTTCAATTCAAAACTACGGCAAAATCCGGAGAATTATTAAAAAAATAATTGCTGCATTTAAAAGTACATTAATCATGCTTTATATAAAGATATATAACATTGTGGCACAATACATTTGAAAGCGATACTAAGTGCCATAGTCACTTGGTCATTCTCCTTTAAACACCATATACATAATGCCGAGGCAAATTAAGTATTTAGTTTTTGAGGTTATCTGTCACGTCAAAAATTATAAGGTATCCATAGACTCTGGGTCGTGAAGGACTCCTGCAGAGTATTTTTGGTAAAAATAAAACATGTATTTGATCGAATATTCATATATTCATAGGCCCAGAAATCCATTGCTTTATTAGGTTCGACTTTGTGACAAAGATCAATAGGTTAGGTTAGGTTAGATATTGTGACCTTGCAACAGAGCGAGCGAAGCGAGCGACGACGTATGTAATTCGAAATTCGTCTCGAGATTTTAATGAGCATAGTCACCTTAAAATAACACTAACGTCGCATTATAAAGATTGAATGAGTTGTCATTTTGCCTTCGGCATATTACATAACCACAAACGTTTTTAAACTGACGAAGCCGTACGTAAAATACCAAATTATACTATCTGTCTGCGATATATATAAGGTAAACAGTTTTTGAAAAACTGCTTTCAAAACAACACTGAGTTTGTTTTTTTTTTGTATGTGGGTACTTATCAACTTCGTACATTACTACTTACACTCTACACTCAGTCAAAACGATACCAAAATTTAGACACGCGATGCGAGTGTTTGTGTGTTTCATTACGATTTTTTTTTAAGAAGTAATAGTTATTTGTATTAAATAATGTCATATCATGGGCTACGAGGAATGCGTTTGTCACCGAGAGAGAATCATCACAGAGTACTTTTTAAAGGGTTAACAATCATTACGTTATTAAGATTGGGGCACGCTTGTACCACCGAACGAGATTAACGGTAGTAGTCCCAGCTCTATCTTTAGATGATATTTTTGACGAATAGGATAATATAAAAATGTAGAACTTGATGGGTGTACCCATCAAGTTCTACACTTTTATTTAATAAACTTATGTTTAAGTATTTGCAGTTTTCATTTTAAAATGCCTGTGTGATTCGTATTTCTAGTTATATTTTTTTATATCATTAGACTGACCAACAGAATAATCTAGCGAAGAAAAAAGTACCTAAGTGGTCACCGTCATCTATCGACATTTCGGATACAATTGGAATTACTAACATGTTGATGACGAGGTTCTAAAAAGTAGTCACTGTTCTGCAGCATAAAGTAGGTGGAACCGTCCACTTCTGCTAGCACAACATACAGATTATCTTTAGATTGTTTTTTCTCATTCTAACAAGATGAAATCTGTGGATAAATTTCATAAAAAAATCGCTTTTTGCAACTATTTCACTTCAAAACTACGGCAAAATGCGGAGAAGTATTTAAAAAATAATAACTGTAATTAAAAGTACATGAATCATACTTTATATTAAGATATATAACATTGTGGCACAACATATTTGATAGTGATACTAAGTGCCTAGTCACTTGGTTATTCTCCTTTTAATCTAGACACACGGTAGTGTGTCCGCCAAGTTCGAGCAAACAAAGCGACACACCACCGTGGGTTATATTACACGAACCATTTCGGGCCAATTTCGACCACCCTATAACTCAAAACATATTTTATCTACGCATATGAAATTTCGAGTGTCTGTAGACATCCCCTTAATTGTCTAGAATACAGAATTTCATTATTCTATCTATAGTAGTTCTTCAGATATTGACGTCGCAATCGCAATTTTTACTATACACTCACTGACTCATCAAAAACCTAAACCACTTCCAATGGTCGTACTGACTTGAAATTTGGCATGGAGATAGGTCTTAAGGTCAAAGTAAAGAAAAAAATCTGAAAACGGCCAAGTGTGAGTCGGTTTTAAAAATAGCGAAGGTGTAACTTTGTTCTACTATGAAGTCATAATGAACTCAATGGGTTTATCTTCCAATGGTCGTATCGACCTGAAATTTGGCTCGAAAGTTTGTCTTTAGGTTGAAATAAAGTAGAAACCTGAAAACGGCCAAGTGTAAGTCAGTTTCGAAAACAGCGAATGTGTTATTTTGTTCTACTATAAGTAGGTATGGAGTGGAAATGAAATAAGACTTATTAAAAGGAGAATGACCAAGTGACTAGGCACTTAGTATCACTATCAAATATGTTGTGCCACAATGTTATATATCTTAATATAAAGTATGATTCATGTACTTTTAATTACAGTTATTATTTTTTAAATACTTCTCCGCATTTTGCCGTAGTTTTGAAGTGAAATAGTTGCAAAAAGCGATTTTTTTATGAAATTTATCCACAGATTTCATCTTATTTATTTATTTATTTATTTAATAATTTATGTACACACACAATAGTTTAGTAAATATAACATATATATAAATGATGTACAAAGGTACTGCTTATTTCTTTAGAAATTTCTGCCAGCAGACCCGCGAATGGAGAAGTCGTGAATATTGGTAGCCATAGTGTGCGACTTAATACAAAACTACAAAAATTATAAAATTTAAAACAATCATTTTATTAAACATACATATACGTACATATACTACAAATAACTCATATACATATAAATACATATATATATAATAAATATTAATATATATAATAACTCAATCATAAGGAGAGATAATGCTCTTTAATGCGTTTCTTAAAAATAGCAATAGATTTGGAATCACGGATGTTAGGCGGTAGTGCGTTCCAAAGCCTTACTGCGTGAACGGTAAAGGAGTAGGAATAGAAATCAGTGGAGTGGGGTTGGAAATGCAACAAGGATTTTATTTGCGTTCTGCAAGGGATATTAGGAGGTCGGGTAAAAGTGAAGCGTTCACGCAGATAAGGGGGATAAGAAGGGTTGTGCAGGACATTGTACAGGAGACATAAAATACGAGTGTTCCGGTGAAGACGGATTGGGAGCCACTTGAGCTGCTTGCGAAGGTGGGATACGTGGTCATATTTGCGTAGGCCGAATACGAAGCGAATGCATAAATTTTGTAAGCGCTCAAGTTTATTAAGGAGCTCCTCGGTAGCATCCAAATAGCAAGCATCAGCATAGTCGATGATGGGTTGGATTAAAGATTGGGCTAGGGTGATCTTAGTCTGTATAGGTAGGAAGTATTGAAGTGACTTTAGGGAGTGAAAAGAAAAATAAACTTTACGGCTAACTTCGGCAACTTGAGGACGCCACGAAAGGTTCGCATCAATTGTTATCCCCAGGTCTTTTACTGTATCCGATAAGTTGATCGGTATTCCATCGAAGTAAAGACGCGCCATCGATGATAAGTTTAGCCGACTCCGCATGGGCTTGCTACCTATGATAATAGCCTGAGACTTCGATGGATTTACTTTCAGGCCATAAGAACTAGCCCAAGAGCAAATGGAAGCTAGGTCTTTATTCATGGCAGCAATGGCAGAGTCTGCTTCAGCCACTCCAAAGTGGCGATAAAGCTGCAAGTCGTCTGCATAAAGATGGAAGTTAGAGGAAATGACTCTAGTTACAGAGTTAATAAAAACAGAGAAGAGAAGAGGAGAAAGGACGCCACCCTGGGGAACACCCGCCGTGAGGTCACACCAATCAGAGTTAGACTCTTCGAGGCGAACACACTGCGAGCGACCCCGAAGATAAGAATCTATCCAGGCTAGGGAAGTGGTAGAGAAATTTAGAGATTTGAGGATGCCGAGTAGCACATCAAAGTCAACCGAGTTGAAGGCGCTGCTGAAATCCAGCAAGACAAGGACCGTCATCATCTTATTCTCTATTGCCCAGCGGATGTCATCAGTCACCTTCAACAGGGCAGTGACAGTGCTATGACCAGAACGGAAACCAGATTGAAAAGGAGATATGAGAGAATTTGACGTCAAAAAACCAGTGATCTGCCTGTGAACGATATGCTCGAGTACCTTGGAGAGGTAAGGAAGGATGGAGATGGGTCTGAAATGAGATGAGAGAGAAGGATTAGAGATCTTAGGTAAAGGTATAATATATGCCTGTTTCCAGGCAGATGGGAAATTGCAAGTATATAGGGAGTGATTAAAAATATGGGTTAGGATCGGGAGCAGAGAGGGAAGGACGAGACGGATCATTCTCGAGCATATGTTATCACTGCCAACTGCACTAGAAGATATTGCAAGTAGTGATTTTTCGACGTCAGCCTCAGAAATGGAACTAAAAGAAAAGAGGGGGCAGTTTGATATCGGCAAGCTCATAAGCTCCGTAAGAGTACGGGTTTTGACAATCAAATCTAAATGGATAGGTGAGAGAGAGAGGGAATGGTTTAATTCATTAAGATTTATGTCTTTACAGGGGTTGATTGATGACTTGCCGATACCAACTGATTTTAAAAATTTCCAGATCTCAGGAGAACTACGGTTAACAAGTGATTCATCAAAGTAGCGTCTTTTGGCATCTCTACACAGACGACTGCAACGATTGCGCAGAACCTTATAATAATTAAGGAACACATCTGACGGCCTGCTCTTAAATTTCGTTTTAGCTCTGTCTCTGCGGGCCATCAGAGCTTTGATTTCAGTTGTAATCCACGGAGCTGGCTTGTGCTTGACTTTAATTCGGCGAATTGGTGCATGTTTGTCCATTAAACCAAGAACCATGGAGTTCAAGCAAGAAACTTTTTGATCCGTACTGCTGCTATCAGTGACAGGTGACCAGTCAAGTGCGGTAGCGTCGGCTTGCAGAGCTTCGATATCGATCCCATTGTAGTTACGCAGATTAACATATTGTGGTTTCTGCTTTGGAGTGCGAACACGATACGATAGGTAGATTAGATCGTGGTAAGAAAAAGATGCCGTAAGTTGGCCGTGTTTGGTGACCTTGTCAGGGGAGGAGACAATGGCAAGGTCTAATAGAGAAGGAGTACAGTTAGGAGAAAAGTGAGTAGCAGAAAGGGGCAGGACATGTAAGTCATAAGAGGAAAGAAGAGAAGTAAGTCTGGAAGAACGAGAATCGTTCTTAAGCAGACATGTGTTAAAGTCGCCCATAATGATAACCTCCTTGTAAGCAGGACACAGTTCACTCAGAGTGGAATCAAGAGAGCAAAAGTAGTCGATACGTAAGTTAGGGGAGTAGAGGACGGCAAGGAGAATCTTAGAGGATTTTAAAGAAATTTCGAGGAAAAGGTATTCAGCTGATTCGGAGTATGAAGAGGGTGACGCCAGGACAATTTTGTGCGATAGATCGGCTCGCAAATAAATGGCAACGCCTCCGCCTCCTTTCCCGGTTCTATCATTTCGAATAAGAACAAACCCGGGAAGAGGAAATTGAGTAGAGAGGAGTGAGGGTTTGAGGAACGTTTCAGAGATCAGAAGCGCATCGACATTTGCGTTGCTAAAAGATGCTAGAAGGTCAGAATAGTGACTCGGAACACTCTGGGCATTAATATGCACAATGTTAAGATGATTACGACGGTCAGAGAAAAGAGAGAAAATTTGATCATGTAAAGAGGGAGGAGGATTCAAATCATCCGCACTAATATAACCGCAGGATTCGGAAGAGCATGAGAAAAAACTGTCATTAAGCTCATCAAGAGCATCCATAAAAGAGTTAAAATAAATAAATAATTATAAATAAATTATACCAAATACTAATATTTAACAATTAAATAATATAAACAAGCAGCAATACCAACGACCACCCATTCTCGCTGGTAAATTGATAAAAAATTAAATCATTATAATAAACACAAAGAACGAAACACAATTACAAAACTAAAAAATAAAATTATAAGTTAAAAGGCAAGAAGCACGAATGGTAAAATAAAAAGCTCACGCGCAACCACACACACGGCATAACAAAACGCAGCATGCTGATGTCAATTTGACATATCGTGACAGGTCTCACTACGAAATAACCACAGACCAAATTAACATAGTAAAAATTAAAGTAACAATTAAGTTTACTGGAGATTAGAATACAGTGAAAAAATAATGCTGCAACAGACTAAATTAGATACTACAATATGCACAGTATAATTAAAAAATACCTACACTAAGATTTGGACAAAACTTAAAAAGTAACGATATAAAAGTTAAAACGAAGTACCGACATGCAGATAGAGAGTGAGTTTGCGCGATTAAAGCTGGAATTAAAGGAAAAAAGTTGTGAAGCAGAGTGTATGAAGTCCTTAGTTTCGCCGCCTGGTCTTCCGCTGAACCTTGGAGGTCTCTTGAGTGGCTTTAGGGGACTCAGGATCGGAGCCGGCGGACACGACGACGCTAGACGGGAAGCGGTTTGTCAACTCATTGAGCTCGCCTACCGTCTCGATCTTTCGCCGAGTTTTATCAGGACAAAGGATCACTATCCTGCCCTCAGTGGTCCAGCAATTCTTGACACCAAAATGTTTCCTAGCGGCAAGAAAGGCTTGATGTCGAGTCTGTGTCAGGAATTCGGAAACAGTGATGCCCGAGCCCTTTAATTGTGTCTTGCCATCCCACACAAGCTGCCGATGCTCAACTTTAAAAAATCGGACCAAGATGGGTCGGGTCCGCTGTCTGGAAGGGCCTAGGCGGTGACAAACGTGCAAGGTATTGCTGCCCTTTAATTCAGGTAACATTAACTTGCCGGTAATAATTTCACTCACCACTTCATGAAGATCTTCTTCTGGTTTTTCAGGCACCCCATGAAGCAGCAGCACCTTTCTCCGCATGAAAGTCTCATGCCTGTCAAAACCATGACCGAGCAACTCAACTTGGGCTTTCAGCTTTGACAGTGCTTGCCAGACAAAAGTCTTAAAATCCCTGAAGTCACTGCCAATGGATGCGATGCTGACTGATGTTGAGCCCGTTCCTGCAGAGGCCTTGATCAGCTTGTCCTCATATTCTGCCATGCGGGAAGTGAAGAGATTCTCCAGATCTGTCAAGCTGCTTGCGAATTTGCTGTCCATAGCTTGCAATTGTGTTCGTTAACGGTGTTTAAATAAAAATTAAAATAGCAAGAGGGTGGTGCGTGGTAGTTGCTAGATGTTTTTCATTTAATTTCTGATTTAATTGAATTAAAATTAATTTACGCTGAGGAGCACACTAAAAACGCGTCTGTTCGTTGTGACTACCCACAGAGGAAAAAACAAACATCTTGTTAGAATGAGAAAAATCAATCTAAAGATAATCTGTATGTTGTACTTTTTAGAACCTCGTCATCAACATGTTAGTAATTCCAATTGTTTTCGTGTATTACCAGGTTCCTGAATCTTTTTAAGTCATATGGTTTGGTTAATTTATTTTGTGAACCAACTAGAATAACAGCATCATCCTCAACCTGTTTGGATAATATATTTAGCAATTGTGATGCTACTAATAAACAAATTTTAAGTGATTTAACATCTGATCACTGTGGACAATTAGGTAGTTTTCCTCATTTAGTTGTTAGTAACTTGCGAAAAATTGAATGTAGACCATATACTATTAGTCGCTGTAATCGTTTTAAAAGCAATGTTGTTTCCAAGGTTAAGCCATCAATCTTGGCATTTGAGAACCCCAATGATATATATAGTGCTCTCTTCGAAATTGTTAAAAACTAATTTCAATCATCTTTTAAAATAAAGACTTTAAATGTTAAGAATGCGTTAGCTCCATTTAACCAATGGGCCACTACTGGTATTTATAAAAGTAGAGCAAGACTGTATGAATTATACGGAATGAAAAAATATAAATTTGATGAACCATTTTTAAACTATGTTAAACAATACTCTAAAACATTTAAGCAAGTATGCAACATAGCTAAGGCTAAATTTATTAGTGACAAAATAAAACACTCAAATAATAAAATTAAAACTACATGGACAATTATCAATAGCGAAACAGGTAAATCTGTAAAACGTGATAATCATTTAGACATTATCAGTAACAATAAAGTAATTAGTAAAGCAGTAAATGTAGCTCAGATTTTTAACGATTTTTTTGCCAATATTCCCATAGTTACAACTTGCTCTTTAAACTCGTCCTTGATTGCTGCTAAAAACCTTTTACTAACTAGTGTCCCGAATTGTAATTCTATATTCACTTTCAGACACATTGACCCTATAGACGTAATAACGGCGTTTAAATCTCTTAACCAGAAGAATACGGCCGATTTCTGGGGTATTTCTGTCAAGTTAGTGAATAATATTATAGGTGTTGTTGCTCCATATCTATCAGTGATTTTTAATAAGTGTATAGATTCCGGTGTCTTCCCAGACCTCATGAAGTACAGTAAAGTAATTCCGTTGTTTAAATCTGGTAGCAAAAGTGAACTAAGTAATTTTAGACCCATTTCAATATTGCCCGCATTTAGCAAAATTTTTTGAGAAGCTTATTCTTCAGCAGCTGTTGAAATATTTTAATGATAATAAAATACTTCACAATGAACAATATGGTTTTACCAAGGGTCGCTCAACGACTGATGCAGGTGTAGCCTTACTTAAACACATATACAGTTCCTGGGAGAATTCACAGAACGCTATAGGGGTTTTCTGTGACCTTTCCAAGGCATTTGACTGCGTTCATCATGGCACACTACTTTCCAAACTTAGTCATTATGGTATTCGAAATTTAGGACTAAATTTAATGGATTCCTATTTAAAACAACGCTTGCAATGTGTAGATGTCAATGGCGCTAAATCTGGACCGCTTCCAGTTACAATAGGTGTACCCCAGGGATCAATACTAGGTCCGTTCTTATTCCTAGTCTATATAAATGATTTGCCATTCTATTTAAAAGGCATCTGTGAAACTGTTCTTTTTGCAGATGATACCTCACTCATATTTAAAGTGGACAGAAATAGGTCAAATTTTGACGATATTAATAATGCGCTTGTTAAAGCTACTAATTGGTTTACGGTTAATAATTTGGTCCTAAACGCCAAAAAAACCAAGTGTATTAAATTCGCGCTACCAAATGTAAGAAATCTTGGCCCCAACATTATTGTCAGTAATGAAGTGCTGGAGACTGTTTAATCTACCGTTTTCCTTGGAATTGCAATTGACAGCAAACTTAAATGGGCAGCTCACATTTCATATCTTGCTAGTAAGCTTAGCTCAGCCGCCTATGCTGTTAGGAAGGTTAGGCAGTTGACTGACGTGGATACAGCTCACCTTGTTTACTTTAGTTACTTTCACAGCGTAATGTCGTATGGTGTATTGTTGTGGGGTAAAGCGGCAGATATCGAAACCATATTTGTGCTGCAAAAACGGGCTATTCGGTCTATATACCAGTTAGGCTCAAGGGTTTCTCTTAGAGAGCGTTTTAAGGAAATTGGCATTTTGACTGTTGCTTCACAATTTATTCTGGCCAACATATTATACATCCGACAAAACATTCACTCGTATGCTAAAAATAGTGATATGCACAGTATAAACACTAGAAATAAGCATAAACTATGCAATTCATCATACCGGCTACACAAGGTTCACAACTCGTTTGTAGGGCTTGGTACAAGGATTTATAATAAGATACCCCCTAGCCTGTTAGATTTACCTTTTAATTCATTTAAATCTGTCCTTAAAACTAGGCTATGTAAGAAAGCCTATTACACATTAAATGATTATTTAAACGATAAAAACAGTTGGTCGCCTTGATAGACACAAGACGGTTCTGTATGGAATTATTATTCTCGGCCCCCGGCCCTGATGGGGTACCAGCGCGAGTTATGGCGATCGCCACCTCCCATTTGGAGGAACGGTTTCGGGACCTTTTTGACAGGTGTTTCTCTACCGGGAGGTTTCCGAAGCCATGGAAGGAGGGTCTTTTGGTCCTTCTTCGGAAGCATGGGCGCCCAGCCGACTCCCCGTTGGGATATAGGCCAATCGTCCTTTTGGATGAGGCGGGAAAGACCTTCGAGCGGATCATTGCGGCCCGCTTGAAGGATCATCTTTCTAGGATCGGCCCGGACCTGTCTAATGCCCAATTCGGGTTCCGAGAGGGTCGGTCTACCATTGACGCCATCCATGGCCTAAAACACCTGTGCGCGGAGGCGAAGGAAAGAGGGCAGGGAGTGTTGGCACTTTCTTTTGATATCGCTAACGCGTTCAACTCCCTGCCCCACGCAGTCATTTTAGAGGCCCTGAGGTACCACAGGGTACCGCAATACCTGGCGGCGCTCCTGGCCGACTACTTACAGGACCGTGAGGTCCTGTTTAAAAGTAAGGACGGCAATGTCAAGCGCCGTCGAGTGGCCGCCGGAGTTCCACAGGGGTCGGTCCTCGGACCACTCCTGTGGAATATAGGTTACAACTGGGTTCTTCGGGGCGCCCTCCTCTCAGGCATGGGTATCTTTTGCTATGCAGACGATACCCTTGTCACTGCCCGGGGGAAAACATATGGGGAAGCGGCGCGCCTGGCTTCTGTCGGTGGTACGTTGGTTGCCAACAGAATGGCTCGCCTGGGTCTAAGGGTGGCCCTAGAAAAGACCGAGGCCCTGTATTTTCCTGGGCCTCGACAGCGTAAGCCCCCTGATGCTCACATTGTGGTGGCTGGCGTCAGGGTGAATGTTAAGGCCCAGATCAAATACTTGGGCCTAATCCTGGACGCCAAGTGGGATTTCGGCCCCCACTTTCGTGATCTAGCGTCTAGGCTCCTCAAAGCGGCTAACGCCTTCTCGTGGCTCCTTCCTAACTTGGGGGGACCACGGGTCAGCTGCCGCCGCCTCTATGCTGGAGTCTTGCGCTCCATGGCGCTCTACGGAGCCCCAATATGGGCAGACGCTCTTTACAAAAGAGAGAACGTGTCCCTCCTGCGTAGGCCCCAACGGGCAATTGCGCAACGCATTGCGAGGGCCTACTGTACGGTGGGTCATGCAGCTGCATGCACTCTCGCCGGCACTCCACCCTGGGAGCTAGAAGCAAGGGTCCTGGCCGCCGTATATTACCAGACGGCGGCCCGGAAAGCGCTCGGGGAGCGCTTGACCCCAGAAGAACGCGGCGCCGTGCGGTGTGAGGCCTACGACGATATGATCCTCCATTGGCGGTTAGACCTCATCAGCGCCCGCTTCGGACGCCGCGTTACGGAAGTTGTAGGTCCAGTCCTAGAGACATGGCTGGAGCGTCGCCACGGGTTCCTGACCTTCCGTCTAGTGCAGGTGCTGTCCGGGCACGGGTGCTTTGGATCGTACCTGCACCGGATTGGGCGAGAGGAGTCCCCTTCGTGCCACCATTGTGGCGCGGTGGAGGACACGGCGCAGCACACCCTTGAGCTCTGCACGGCGTTCGAGGTGGAGCGCCGTGCCCTGCGTGGTGTTATTGGCCCGGACCTTTCGTTCGCGGGTGTGGTTAATGCCATGCTCGCGGACGATCGCGTCTGGCGGGCAGTGTCTCATTTCTGCGAGACCGTCATGTCGCAGAAAGAGACCTCGGAGCGCGAGTGGGAGGCTGACCCTTCCGCTCCATTGCTCCGCCGACGGCGGGCGGGTAGGGCGCGGACGAGAAATTCCGTAGCCAGATCCGCCCAGAGGGGGACGCAGAGGGTGGGGATGGGGGTCCCTCAGCCTTCAGTGCACGCGTCTCCTTCCTTGCTGGGTGGGGGTGGTGTAGTGCCATGCACTGCCCCCGCTGTCCTCCCTCCTACATAGGGCGGAGGTCATGTCGGGCCCGCCACTAAGCGGGCAGTCGCCGGGGGCGTTATGGTGTTAAGACTTCGGTTGGACGCGTAACGCCGCCACTAAGGCGAAGGATGGCACCAGGTGTTTTGCCGGAGTAGTCGGAGCCTTTCTCAAGGCTCTGGAAGCCCGGACTCTTGCATCCTCAACCCCCTGGGGATGCAAGGCTGGCTCATAAATGAGTTTCACCTGCCAAAAAAAAAAAAAAAAAAAATGGAATTATTATTCTCCTATTCATTTATTTGTATAAATATGTACATATATATATATATATAAGGTGTTTCCGAAATATCTGCCTCGGCTTTAATAGGAGGTAGTATTGTGTTTATAGATTACAATAGTGAAGAAATTTCGTACCCCCGAACAGTCAATAAAATTTTAGAGATTAAAATAGTTAAATGAACATTAACTCTATTCTGCATAACGTCATAACGTGTTTCACAAATTACGCGCAAGACGGTTCGTCAATGAAAACAACTGCTATCTCTTTCAATCATTTCTGTGAATAAGAACTGTAATCAGCTGACTAGTTCGTCACTACAAAATCTACTAGGTACACAATAATACGCAGGCATACAAGTGTTTTAAAAGTACTTACCAGCAACCGCATTCTTCAAAAACACTGACGTAGGTAAATAAGATGATAAACTTCCCATCACACTTGAAACAGGCTTTGGACTGACAAGTTAGTGTAATAGGTATAGCACGCGTAACAGTTTTGTTGATAAGTAGGTAGGGAATGTGTAAATAACTGTAAATACGGTGCAGTTGTTGTAAATAAAATGATTAACTTTTAAACACGCCAAGTTACTGTAACTTATCATTATTCTATATTAATCTTACTAAAGTACGCGCCAAATAAACCTGCAACAAAGTTTGTTCACCTCCTTCTACTAATGTATCCCAATATTTAAAAACGATACGAAAAAAATGTATAGGCATATTCCTTGATGCATGTACTGTCTTGCGATAAAGACGCCTCTTACCACGATACACTTGTTTCGATCGTGTTAACGACACGTATCGTTTTTTTAATATTGGGATACATTAGTAGAAGGAGGTGAACAAACTTTGTTGCAGGTTTATTTGACGCATACTTTAGTTAGATTAATATCGAATAACGATAAGTTACAGTAACTTGGCGTGTTTAAAAGTTAATCATTTTATTTACAACAACTGCACCGTATTTACAGTTATTTACACACTTCCTACCTACTTATCTACAAAACTGTTACACAAGTCCGCCTTCGCGTTGCACACATGTCTCTTCACTTTAGTTAATGTGTCCGATTCACTTTTCACTTGCCTAAATGCGCGTTTGATCTCGTCAGTCCACATAATGTTACGGCGTTCTTGCACTCTTGTGAAGTGGTAAGGATGGAGCCCTTCACGATTTAAAAGTCGCCACACGTAATTGTCGCTCACGTCGAAGACTCGAGCAGCATCCCTGGTGCTCGCAAGAGGATGACGCCGGAAGAAGTCTAACACTTTCTCTTCGAGTTCGGCCGAGTATGAAGGCCTGCCTGCGTCAAGGGATTTTTAATCAAAGCGCGCGCGAAATCCTTGTCGCTAACCACTAAACTAACTTCCGGAACGCGCGGGAGGCGAGACGAGACTGGCGACCGGCGGGCGGCGGTCGCTAAGCGCGTGCGACGAGCGGGGTAGCGGGTGAGGGTGGGGGCGCGCGGGGCAGGGCTTTGTAGACTGAGCGGCGCCGGCCGGCGCGTACGGCGGCATGCTTTGATAGGAATGGCAACAGCGCATGAACGAATTCGGTGCGGTGCGGCAACAGCTTATGACACGGGATGGTTTTATACTAATAAGTAAATTCAAATTTAGGTATACGATATTTATTTTTGTATGAAATAAAAAATGATAAATTATCAATAATTTATCTTTACTATTGTAATCTATAAACACAATACTACCTCCTATTAAGGCTGCCTGTCCACCGGAGCGGAGCTAGGCTGCGGAGCGGAGAAACTGAGAAATATTGACCAATAGGATTGCACAAAATAGAGGAGCGCAGATTTTGTGCAATCCTATTGGTTACTATTTCTCAGTTTCTCCGCTCCGCAGCCTAGCTCCGCTCCGGTGGACAGGCAGCCTAAAGCCGAGGCAGATATTTCGGAAACACCTTATATATATATACCGTGAAAATTGAATGGTTGTTTTCCCGCGGCAGGACGATTACCCATCAGTAGTACTATCGAAATACAAAGTTTAACTTAAAAAACATAATGTTTTTTTTTTCAAATCATTAAAAAAGTATTCATAAACTCGAAAGAGCGATAATCAATAGTAGTTCACTCACTAGAGATAACGTAGGCATCTGTAGGTAACACGAAACGCACACGCCGCCGCCACGTGTTGTCGGCAAACTTACAAAGAAAGAATCAATAATAAATGTTCACAATGTGCCTACGGCTAAGTACCTATTACTTATTAGTTAGTGTTCTGTGCGCGAACGTCGATGACGTCAAGTGATGAATGTGCGATGAAAGTGCTCAACACAGAAGGACTGCATCCTTATCATTTTATTTTCGTGGCGGGCCACACCCTTGGCCTCCGAGGAGCCCGGCCTTGACTCCCTTGGACTTTTATTTGTGGCTTGAGCTCAAGAACTTTGTGTATCGTGAGGAACACCAAACACGCGACTCTTTGATAAGTGCGATAGTGGACGCTTTTAATATCGTGAGACGTGACAGAGACACTTTAATGAAACTGAAAGACAATCAGTTAAAACGTGTTCGTTTGTGCATTGAACGTAGTGGTTTACATTTCGAACAATTACTCCGCTACCGTTAAGTGTAAGTACTCGTACTTTGTAAATAAACATTTAAAAGTAGGTTAGGTAATCAAAATCATTGTAAATAAGTTGATTCCATTTTTAAATACCTACGCCTTAAATACTTAATTATCAAATTCCGACTTTTTTTAAAGATACCTATTTTGATTTTTTAAGTATTTATGACGATCCTAAGCCCGTAAAAGTTTGAAGCGAAAATTTGAATTACTTATTGGTTTTGTGTTTTATTAAATCACGAGTAGCGATCAGCTGATTTACACGCGAAGTGCAACGACCGCGCGGCGTTCGGGGTAACCGCGCGCCCGCCCGCGTAGGTATAGCGCGATGTATTACTACTGGTTCAAGTCACTTTCGAGTTTTGTTTATAACAATTGTTAATCCGCCATTTATTGAGTCTAATTATTTTTATATATATTAATCGATTGTATGACCGATACAAACTCATTTCGCTTCGGGAAAACAACGACTTAATATTCACGCTGTATATATATATATATATATATATATATATTTTGATTGCCATACAGATAGTATGTTACAATATTTTTTGACTCAATTATACTATTGTATAATGACTTTATTTTATTTGCTGACATGATATTTTAAAATTAGATAATCGTTATGTAGATTTTAATTATTGTACAATATAATTTATATAATTTGATAGGCATACACTCAGTATGTAACAATATGTTGCCTTTTTTATTTTTTATTATTATCATTTCAATTATGCGTATGTATATTAGTGTATTAGTGTAATGCCGTTTTGTTAAGGGACTGTGCAGTGAATAAGTGCTTGGTTTTTTTTTTTTTTTTTTTTCTTTTATGCCGGCAGCAGTTTCGTCATGCTCCCTTAGTTTGTCATTGCTTGCGGTGGCGTCTTGGGTCGGGTCTCCTCCTTCCCTCTAATATGGCGAGGGAGGGGATGGCTGATCCTTGCGTCATGCTCGTGAACGGGTGCTGCTTGCGGTGACTGGTCGTTCTGCTGACCTTGGTCTGTGTAGATATATAGTATACCTTTCATTCGATAATAGTATGATACCATTTTACTTTAAACACTTGTTCATTTTGCACGATCCCTTATTGATGTTGATATTATTGTTAAGACAGCGTGCTACTGGGGAGTTTGTTGCGCCGTTTCTTCTCCTCAGCCAGAGCACTTAGGAAGCGGTGAAGGGTGGGCGATTTGGGGTCGGTTCATGTCTGGCGGGGGTGGCGGCGCGTATTGTCGGTCGCGCGGCGCTGGGGCGGGCTTGCGCGTGGTGGAGCGTTCGGCCTTTCACACTGAACTGATGCGTGGGTGCGTCTTGTGTGAGAGGTCGGATGTTTTATCGTGTGCTCGTTCGTTCTGGCGTTGCGCGGCCGGTATTGCGCGCTGCCTCTTCCGCCGGATATGAACCGACCCCTGGGGTGCTGTCCTTTTTGTATTTTTTTGACGTTTAATAAGTGCTACTTTGTAGCCTAAGTTAAATAAATGATTTTGAATTTTGAATTTTTTATGCATGCCTGTATGTACTGTTCAACTTTTCTATCCAAATTGTTAATGTGATAATCTCTAATTAATAGTTCAATAGTTTTCTTCTTTCCAAAATGTCCATTGTCATGAGCGCTACGTATCAACTCTACTTCCATATTATTTGGTACCACCAATCGATTCTCAGGGCCTTTGTACAATATACCATTATCAAGCCAATAATCATCATATTGTTTATCCTTCAGAATTTCCATAATTGGTTTTAATGTGGTATCCTTAGCTTGATTATCTTTCAGCTTCTGGTGTAACTCTGAAGTGATTAATGCTACATATGGGTACCTGCTCAGAGCATCAGCATGTCGCATCTGACTTCCAGTCCGGTGTTCAATAGTAAAGTTATATTCTTGAAGTATCATAATCCACCGGGCAACCTTTGTTGAGATAGCCATGTCTTTCTTGTCCAATGTTAGTTGAAAAGCTTGGCAATCTGTAACAACTTTAAATTTTATTCCTAGTAAATACTTTCTGAATTTCTTAATTCCTTCTACTACTGCAAGAGCTTCAAGCTCATAACTAGACCATCGGTTTTCTGCGTCAGAGGTTTTCCTACTCATATAATAAACTGGATGTAAACTCCCATCATCACCCTTTTGCATAAGAATAGCAGCATATGCAACTTTTGAGGCATCGGTGTGCAACTCTGTATGTAGTTTAGGATCGTAAATCTTTAGTACCGGGTTACTGGACAATTTCTCTTTCAATATTTCAAAGGCAACCTTCTGACTTTGATCAAACACAAAATTGTTTTTTCCCTTTAATAAGTCAGTCAGTGGTTTCGCAATTAAAGAATAATTTTGTATAAACTTACGGAAATATGACGTCAACCCAATGAAACCTTGTAGCTGCTTTATGTTCCTTGGTTCAGGGAACCTCTTCACCGCATCGGTTTTCTCAGGCGAGGGTCTTACTTCACCATTCTCTATGATATGACCTAAATACTCAACTTTCCTTACCACAAGTTGTGTCTTCTTCCAATTGACTTCTAAACCATATTGGGCTGCTACATCTAGAACCTCTCTTAATCTGTCCACAGCTTCCTGTTCGTTCTGGGCTGGAATAAGTAAGTCGTCAATAAAAACGAGCACAATATTTCTCGCTATCAGCTCACGATAAATGGCAGTGATGAAGCGAGTAAAAACTTTGGGACAAACGGACAGCCCAAATGGAGCCTTCAGAAACTCATATTGTCCGTTGTGGGTAACGAATGCTGTGTATCGTACTGAATCCTCATGCACTGGCACATGAAAATATGCATTTTTTAAATCAATGGTACAAAACACTTTAGCTGCTGCAAGTTTGTCAATATGGTCATCGATTATTGGCAATGGGTATTCATCCTTCACCATCTTTCTATTGATTAGTCGGTAGTCTACGCAAATGCGGACTGTGCCATCTTTTTTCTTAATTAACACCAATGGACTAGCATATTCTGACCAACTTACCCGAACAATTCCGTCTTTCAACCACTGTTCTACTTGCCGTTCAACTTCTTCCTGTTCACTAATGGTTCACTCATCCTTCAAAACAATACGCAACTGCACTGGCGAATCCTTAGCTTTCAGCGGCTTGTAGCTATTAACAAGATGCATCACCTGGTTTTCAATGTGGTTATCAATCTCACTACCTATTGTGTAAGGAATATCTGTAAAGCAACAGGTTATGTTCCCTATCCAGTTGTCATCTAATGGCAAAAACATTATGTTCCCACTTTTCATCACTAATGTAACACTTTTTAAGAATTCTTGTCCTATTATCACACTATACGGCATAGAAACATTAGGCACTATATGAAAAATGACATCACTGTACATTGGTCCATCAACCATCACCGAGACAACAACCTTGCCCATGGACCGCACCTTCGCCTGACCAAGTCCGAACAACGATAAAAGATCGTCCTCACATCTCGGCGATCCGATTAACACATAGAACTCTTGAGAAATTAAATTCACCTCACTACCAGTGTCTATCAAAGCACTTGTTGTGTTATCCAATATGGTTATTGTTTTCCGTGGTTTTCGTAACCTAACATGTTTGTTAATATTTACATTTCGGTTTGTCGTAATGTCAAATCTGTCATCTGTCAAACCCGAGACAGTGTGAACATCGTAACAATCAGGCGCCACATCAGTGCTACCACCATCAGCCGGCGAATAGGTGACATCCGTGTTGAACATCGTGCGCTTCGTTCCATTTGCACCGCCATCTTGCGGTCTCTCAACACTCGTACCAACTTGCCGGAATGAAGCCTGTTGCCGTCGGACGGAACTCGCACCTGATTGGCCGCCAGCGCTCGGTCCGCTTCGTGATGTACTCGGCACTCGTTCGGGTATCTCCGTAACTTTGCAGTGCGGTGCAATATGGCCGAATCCATTACATTTGAAACACTTTAGCCCAAGATGTTTATGAGGGCATTCTTTCGAATGATGACTTTTTTCTCCGCAGCTATAACACCTTATCACTCGACCTTTTGTCAGCAAATCCCCACCCGACGGCTGACTGCGCACTTCTCGCTTCTTAACCTTTTCCTTCAGAGTTTCGTAAATACGAAGTTTTTCTTTGAGGTCCGAGTAGGTCGTCACACCGTATAACATAATTTTGTGAGTTTCTTCGCCTGGAATCCCATCGACAATATATTTAATGGCAACGTAGTCGGGCATTTTGCCACGTTTCCCGAGCTCACGCATGATCAGTAAATAATCGAGGTAACTTTCGTCGTTCCTCTTCTTTCGGCTACTCATCAGCTCATGTGCAGCCTTCTGATCCAGGGTATCCGGAAATTCTTTAGAAATCGCTTGCCTCAACTCGTCCCAACTCTTAAACGGTCGCTCCGACCGGAGCCACAACGCCGCCGTTCCCGTGAGCGACCTCCTCGCGATGACGAGTTGTTGAAGCGGCGTCCATTGGAAAATCTCACAGTTGTCTTCAATCTCCTGTATGAATCTTGTAACTGGGTAACTTTTGTCTTGGCCATTAAATTTGGGTATTAAATCGTCTGCGTACCCAACACCGGCGGGCATCCCGGAACTTATCGTCTTCGGATCGTCGTTCGCCATCTTAAATTTTGAGCACGTGAATGCGTTCGCCATATTTCGTCGTCGTTAACGTCTTTTCTCTGGTGATTTCCCAACATCCACTTTTGTGGGCGTGCAATGTGGGAAATCAAACGCCAAGACAATCTTTAAACTTGATTTATTTAACCAAAACACTTCTTAATACAATTTTTACAAGCAACACGTCTTTCCATAACCCGTCTTCCGCCACCATCTTGTTTTACCTTTCATTTCCTTTCCCTCTCACACAATTTCGCTCTCTCATTCATCCAACTTGACTATCAGTCCTTTCATCCCTACATATATATAAGGTGTTTCCGAAATATCTGCCTCGGCTTTAATAGGAGGTAGTATTGTGTTTATAGATTACAATAGTAAAGATAAATTATTGATAATTTATCATTTTTTATTTCATACAAAAATAAATATCGTATAAATTTGAATGCTGTTGCCGCACCGCACCGAATTCGTTCATGCGCTGTTGCCATTCCTATCAAAGCATGCCGCCGTACGCGCCAGCCGGCGCCGCTCAGTCTACAAAGCCCTGCCCCGCGCGCCCCCACCCTCACCCGCTACCCCGCTCGTCGCACGCGCCTAGCGACCGCCGGTTGCCAGTCGCCTCCCGCGCGTTCCGGAAGTTAGTTTAGTGGTTAGCGACAAGGATTTCGCGCGCGCTTTGATTAAAAATCCCTCCCAGACGACGGTATTCCAATCAAGGCTATCTTGAAATGGTATCGTGCTACCGCGAGTGTAACTCCATAACTGCGCACGCGGTAAACTTATACAAGCAGAGGTTTGGTGTGCGAGTGAGTCATCATACCATTCTGGGTGCCGTGTACAGGTTTAGAGAATACGGCCGCTTTGACCCGCCTCCAGTTGACGCAGGCAGGCCTTCATACTCGGCCGAACTCGAAGAGAAAGTGTTAGACTTCTTCCGGCGTCATCCTCTTGCGAGCACCAGGGATGCTGCTCGAGTCTTCGACGTGAGCGACAATTACGTGTGGCGACTTTTAAATCGTGAAGGGCTCCATCCTTACCACTTCATCATCATCATCATCATCATCATCAGCCGGAAGACGTCCACTGCTGAACAAAGGCCTCCCCCCTAGAACGCCACAATGAACGACAACTCGCCAATTGCATCCACCGGGTGCCCGCCACTTTGACGATATCGTCAGTCCACCTGGTGGGAGGCCTGCCGACGCTGCGTCTTCCGGTTCGTGGTCGCCACTCGAGAACCTTTCTTCCCCAACGGTTATCGGTTCTTCGAGCGATATGGCCTGCCCATCGCCACTTCAACTTGCATATTCTTCGAGCTATGTCGGTGACTTTAGTTCTTTGGCGAATTTCCGTATTCCGGATCCTGTCGCGCAAAGAAACCCCGAGCATAGCTCTCTCCATAGCTCGTTGAGTGACTCTGAGCTTCTCCAAAAGGCCAACCGTTAGCGACCACGTTTCAGCGCCATATGTCATCACTGGCAACACACACTGGTCAAAGACCTGCGTCTTCAGACACTGCGGAATTTTGGACGAAAAGATGTCGCGTAGTTTCCCGAACGCTGCCCATCCGAGTTGGATTCTTCGGGCGACCTCTTTGTCGAAGTTGGACCGGCCTAACTGAACTATCTGTCCAAGATAGACGTAGTGGTCGACAACTTTGAGAGTATCATTCCCAACAATAACCGGTACAGGTGCGACATGGACATTGTACATGATCTTGGTCTTGTCCATGTTCATTTTAAGACCCACCTGTTGGGAAACGATACTGAGGTCGCTGAGCATAGTATTAAGCTCCTCCAGCGACTCTGCCATGATCACTATATCATCGGCAAAACGAAGGTGAGTGATGTATTCGCCATTGATATTGATGCCGAACCCGTTCCAGTCCAAGAGCTTGAAGACGTCCTCCAACGCACTTGTGAACAGTTTCGGAGAAATAACGTCTCCCTGTCTCACACCACGCTGCAGTTGGATTGGCTTCGTGCTCTCGTCCTGTAACCGAATTGACATTGTGGCTTTACTGTACAAACACTTCAACACCTCGATATACCTATAGTCGATATGACATCGCTGAAGGGACTGCAATACAGCCCAGGTTTCGATTGAATCGAAGGCTTTTTCATAGTCCACAAACGCTAAACACAGTGGCCGATTATACTCTTCGGTCTTCTGTATAACCTGGCGGAGCGTGTGAATGTGGTCCATGGTGCTAAAGCCTTTTCGGAAACCAGCTTGTTCGGGAGGCTGGAAGTCATCGAGCCTGCGTTCGAGACGGTTCGTAATGACCCTCGAAAACAACTTATACACATGGCTCAGGAGCGAGATGGGTCTATAATTCTTCAACAAGGTGTTGTCGCCTTTTTTGAAGAAGAGCACCACCACACTCCTGTGCCATGATTCTGGCGTAGTACCCTCGAGTATGACGGAATTGAATAGCCTCTGGAGGACTAAAAGTACCGGTTTTCCACCCGCTCTCAGAAGCTCCGTTGTAATTCCGTCATCACCCGGCGCCTTGTTGTTTTTAAGTTGTTTCAGAGCCACTCTAATCTCGTACAGGCTGATGTCTGGGATATCCTCAGTATAGTGCCGGGTCAGTTTGGCTCTAGCGTCCTGAGCCACACTGACAACGGGTTTACGTGTCGAAGTGTACAGCTGTCCGTAAAACCTCTCGAGCTCCCTCAATATCTCCGGTTTCGATGAGATGATACTGCCATTGTCGATCTTCAGCTTCGTCATTTGGCTTTTCCCAACAGAGGAATTTCGCGCGAACACTTTGGAGCCCTGGTTCCGCTCAATTGCGTCCTTTATACGGGCAGTATTAAAGGAGCGCAGGTCGTGACGCGTGGAGTTAGAAATTCGCCTATTGAGATGACCGTATTCCGACATATCAGCTGAAGATTGCAATCTCATCTCATTCCGGGCTTCCATTAGTTTAATGGTTTTATTGGAGAGCTTCTGAGGTTTTCTTCGGCGTGGGGTCCTAAAGAACTGGGAACCCACTGCTTGGACAGCTTCCACCAACCCGCTGTTTATCTCGTCCGCAGTTTCGCATTCGGCTAGGCACTGGAAGCGATTACGCAGTTCGAGTTGAAAGGTTTCGGGATTCTGGATTTGGGCAGGACCTGGACGGAGCGTGGACTTAATCAGACGAGATCGTTCAAGCTTTACATTGATATTCAGTGTGCCTCTGACAATGCGATGATCGCTGCCGGTTTTCACCCTCCCGATCACAGAGACATCACTGAATATACGCTTCTTGGTCGTCATGATGAAGTCGATCTCATTTTTGGTTGAACCATCGGGGCCAATCCACGTCCACTTCCTGGATGGTCGCTTCTGGAAGAAGGAGTTCATCAAATAGAGTTCCTCCTTCTCCATAAAGTCGACCAGCCGCTGGCCCCTCTGGTTCCGCTGCCCATATCCAAACGACCCTACTCTCAACTCATCGCCATTCTGAGTGCCCACCTTAGCGTTGAAGTCTCCCATAACAACGGTGAAGTAAGATTCGGAGGCATGTATGGCTTCGGAGATCTCCTCATACATAGCCTCTACTTCATCGTCAGGGTGTGTCGAGGTCGGCGCATATACCTGGATGACCTTCAACGAATACCGATCGGTGATTCTGAGTATCAGGTACGCTACCCTGCTTGACACACTATCGACTTTTATCACGTTGTTAATGAGAGACTTACGGACGAGGAACCCGACACCACCCTGGGATTTTCGGTCTCCTTCCCGGAAGAAGAGCATATTGCCGGAATCTAGGATTATCGTATCCTGCCCCTCTCGTCGGATTTCAGATAATCCCATGATGTCCCAACGCAACCTGCTCAATTCTTCCTCCAGCTCGACAATCTTCTCGTCAGTCCGCAGCGTGCGGACGTTGTGCGTTGCCAGGGCCAAAGTCCGGTGGGGGCGGTAGCGCGAAATCCACCGGGGATTCTTAGCACCCCCTGCTCCTCCGTTACCTGACCCGCTACCATAGCCAGGGATAGAGGAGCTGCCGGGTACTGGGGGCCGTCGTGCCGTTTTGTCTGTCATTATGGGGGGGGGGGGGGGGGGGGTTGCCATAATCCCCACGCTTGGCAGGCGGCTTGGGGATCGCAGTATTGTTGTGATAGTAACAGAAGACGCTGCTGCCCATCTTCTAGATTTTTCCCTTAGTCGCCTCTTACGACACCCACGGGAGGAGTGGGAGTGGTCAATTCTAAGCCGGATACCACACGGCTTACCACTTCACAAGAGTGCAAAAACGCCGTAACATTATGTGGACTGCCGAGATCAAGTGCGCATTTAGGCAAGTGAAAAGTGAATCGGACACATTAACTAAAGTGAAGAGACATGTGTGCAACGCGAAGGCGGACTTGTGTAACAGTTTTGTAGATAAGTAGGTAGGAAGTGTGTAAATAACTGTAAATACGGTGCAGTTGTTGTAAATAAAATGATTAACTTTTAAACACGCCAAGTTACTGTAACTTATCGTTATTCGATATTAATCTAACTAAAGTACGCGCCAAATAAACCTGAAACAAAGTTTGTTCACCTCCTTCTACTAATGTATCCCAATATTTAAAAACGCCGCAACGCAAGCGCCGAAACACAATAGAATGCCGCCAAATGTTGCGCTCTGTGCCTACGGCTTAGTACCTATTACTTATTAGTTAGTGTTCTATGCGCGAACGTCGATGACGTCAAGTGATGAATGTGTGATGAAAGTGCTCAACACAGAAGGACTGCATCCTTATCATTTTTGTTTCGTGGCGGGCCACACCCTTGGCCACCGAGGAGCCCGGCCTTGACTCCCTTGGACTTTTATTTGTGGTCTGAGCTCAAGAACTTGGTGTATCGTGAGGAACACCAAACACGCGACTCTTTGATAAGTGCGATAGTGGACGCTTTTAATATCGTGAGACGTGACAGAGACACTTTAATGAAACTGAAAGACAATCAGTTAAAACGTGCTCGTTTGTGCATTGAACGTAGTGGTTTACATTTCGAACAATTACTCCGCTACCGTTAAGTGTAAGTACCTACTCGTACTTTGTAAATAAACATTTAAAAGTAGGTTAGGTAATCAAAATCATTGTAAATAAGTTGATTCCATTTTTAAATACCTACGCCTTAAATACTTAATTATCAAATTCCGACTTTTTTTAAAGATACCTATTTTGATTTTTTAAGTATTTATGACGATCCTAAGCCCGTAAAAGTTTGAAGCGAAAATTTGAATTACTTATTGGTTTTGTGTTTTATTAAATCACGAGTAGCGATCAGCTGATTTACACGCGAAGTGCAACGACCGCGCGGCGTTCGGGGTAACCGCGCGCCCGCCCGCGTAGGTATAGCGCGATGTATTACTACTGGTTCAAGTCACTTTCGAGTTTTGTTTATAACAATTGTTAATCCGCCATTTATTGAGTCTAATTATTTTTATATATATTAATCGATTGTATGACCGATACAAACTCATTTCGCTTCGGGAAAACAACGACTTAATATTCACGCTGTATATATATATACTGTTTATTCGTTTAATTTATAGTGTTTAGGTATTTGCGATGTGTAATGAATTAAAAATACAATTTTAATATAAAAGTAAGTTTTATTAAAAAATCGAAATGTAAACAATACACTTTATTACCACTCCAAATACTTTTTCAAACATAATACATTTTTTAGAGCACATTGTTTTGAGCGCATACTACAATTAAAATTAGTTTTTTCGTTACTGTATATCTTATGCATTTCAAGCATATTTGAACACTGATCTTCACTAAGATCTAACACTTTACAATTTTTGCAAATGTCTTTTATCCACTTCACCTTCTCCAAACCTTTGACTAAAATAGTTTTGTTTTCTTGATAGGGAACGATTATGCGATAAAATTCTCTGTAGTCAATATATCCTTCGTTCCAACGAATACCTCTATTCTTTTCCAACCATTTTACTTGTCTTTTTTCATCTGTAGTTAAATATTTAAATAAATATGGAGGCGTCACTAAGAATAATTGTGTATAATCACGAGTAGCGAACGCTAATTCCTTTACTATAAAATTGTTGCATAGATCTTTGAAACCTTGAACGTCTAATATGATGGTATCCTGATTCATGATATTTTTTTCACAGTATTACTCAATGTATATTCAATTATACAGTCGTTTAATATAAGACAGTAGGCAGCAGTTTGATCAGGTATGCCAGAATCGCTTTCAATTTCCACTCTAACGTCCACAACCGGACCCGCCTTCAAATTATCTGGCTGTCTAGAGCAGTCAATAACAAATAAAGGTGCTAAGTCTTTAAATTGCTTCTCACTTAACAAGGGCTCTGAACGACGTCCATAATATGACTGTTGAAAGGACAATGGCGAAATAATTGTTGATGTAATTCTTATGCGTCTACAAACGTCGTCATTACAGATTTACATGAAATAATAAGTTACGTTTTATCAAGCTTTATTGAAATAGCGTCTAAATCTATGAAAAATATATTTTAAATTGGAAATACAATTGATTAAATTGTACTTTGAGTGTTGCCATGTGAAAGTTAAATCTGAACTAAGTTATACGAATATATTTCGCTAGTAAACTAAAAAACCTGTTTTTTTTAGAATATATTGAAGTTTTATGAACAAGAATAATCTAAGGACATATTATTTCTTCCCAACATTATCGAAATGAATAAATAAAATCAAAATAATATTACGTAAACTTCATAGAGAAATATAATAAGTGGGTAAACTTCATTCCAGCATGGCAACAACAACGGATACAATCAATGTGACATTTTGAGTTATGACAATAAATTGTCATTGTTTGTGATCTGTCAATTTAAACGTTCGTTACTCCTATTATTGTTGTATCTATTTTATTACTCTTATTTTCTTTTTGTTTTTGATTTGGAATGCGTATGGACTTTCTACATATCTCCTGTGACGTGTGCTTGCCAAAGGATTCCGAATACCTACCACTTACGACGACATTTTGCTGTGAACTTTTGACTCTGATTCTACTTCTTACTTTGGATTTTATTGCGTGTAAAAGACGATTTGTTTTTCACGATGGGAAGTCGTGTAAAGCCTCTCAGCACCGGCTGGTTTCCTGGATGATATCGTGATAAGGGAGGATGAAAATATATAATAAAAAAAATATATATAGCTATGTTGTTTAATTTCTTTGAAAATCCCCTGTTGGAATTAATGCTGTTTTTTATTTCATCTTGCAGTTGGTCATGTATTTTATAGACGATTTTGTGCATTTAACAATATTACAAGAAATATAAGAAAACATTAACATATTCTGTCAGGATTATAGGTTTTAAAAGATACCTCTGATTATTACTCTCTATATTATCAAAGCGATACCAGGGAAAACCTAGTTTAATTAGCTATATCTATATTAATAACTATGAAATACCGCATTCAATCTTTTAAAAAATTAGTGACCAATTCACGAGGTTTACTTCTTCAACACATTTCCTATGAATGTCTGTTATAAAAATGCAAGTTCGAGCAAAAGTAATTAATTGCTTGCCGATTATTTTCACTTTTAGACACCTGGATTTATTTTAGTTTGAACCTTAGTCTATCAGAGTTTGAACCGTAAGTACTAGTATGAACCAGTTTTGTCGTGAATTATGTATGAAGATGGAGCTTGCCGTTTTATTAATTCTGTCTCAAACACTATATTATCATAACAATGTCAAAACTATCGATAGTTTCGTATATAAGTTTCTCGTTGCGTGAAAAATAACTAAAATCAGTAAACGAATGTACTAGATACAGACTAAAAAGTGCTCTAGCTTGGCACAAGGGGAAACTAGCGATGGTATCGGTCTACGTATATGTAAAGTCTATGGTTTGAACAATCTTAAATGACAAGACACCTACCCTACTTTTCTCTATGCACCTGGCCTCAAATTCTTTAAAAGTTAAATATCTTTTATTCGTAACTTCGTTCATCAGTGAACCTAAAGACAATATTGTTCAGAAATCTAAACTCTATATTTTAAGATTTTTTTTATAAGTAGACGCAACAAAATTATGTCAACAAAAATTTGTATGGGAGTTCGCCATTGTCCTTTAACATATTGTTCGTATAATAAAGCAATTTCATTGTTTGCGAAATTAGCGTTTAGGTTCTCATATGGGAAGTATGTTGAATTAAGATACACTCTAACGCTGCGAAGATGACAGTGATCAAACTGAGACATATCAGCACTTGAATTATTTTTTCTATTTGTCTGTAGACCAACAATAAAATATCTTGGTTTTTCTATTTGAGAGGAAGTTTTAATCGCCCAAGTATGTTTCGTAGTTGAGTCGTGTAGAATCATAGGTGGCCATCTCATTTTTTGGCAGTTTTTAGATATTTATCAAAAAAAAAGAAAAAAATTGAATTAAACGGTTTTATTTGACAACACAGAACCAAACGTGGCTATTTTCCTTGCAAATCCTTATACAAATCGTTGTTTAGTTACAAAGACGGCAATCTTCTGCATGTTCAGAATCAAACTCGGCGCTTGTGCTCACTCGACCAATCACAGCAGTGCATTTAGTCACGCGACAAGATGGCGAAAAATAAGTTTTTAGTACATTTTATTCTGCGGATTTAATTGATATAAAGCTGTGTTAAAGATAAAAAGTTGTGTTAAATTTGTGAATAAGAAAGTATGGAGGTCCACCCGTCAGAAACTATAAATACTATAGCTAGAAAACGAAAAAGAAACCCAGACAAATGGAAAAAAAAACATAGATAAAAGAAACAGGTAAGTTGGGTACCTAGGGTTGGCACATAAACTATTACTCTTCCGACATAAAACTTAATTTTAATTTCTTTTCTATTTTAATAATCCTAACGAATCAGGATAGGTTCGGTGCCGATATGTTCACCCAAGCAACAAAAAAGGTTCTGTGTTGTCAAATAAAACCGTTTAATTCAATTTTTTTCTTTTTTTTTGATAAATATCTAAAAACTGCCAAAAAATAAGATGGCCACCTATAATTCTACACGACTCAACTACGAAACATACTTGGGCGATTAAAACTTCCTCTCAAATAGAAAAACCAAGATATTTTATTGTTGGTCTACAGACAAATAGAAAAAATAATTCAAGTGCTGATATGTCTCAGTTTGATCACTGTATACAAGATTTATTGTTAATTAAAGTTTGCATTGCAAAAAGGTACAATATAATTCACAATTGTTTTGTACAAGGTACAATAAAGTTCAAATAAAATGCTGACCTGTGTCAGTCCCTACCACCAATGAGGATAACAGTAGCCTCATTGGTGCATGGTAGGGACTGACATAGGTCAGCATTTTATTTACTATGTTTTTGATAATTTTTGCTAATGAAAAAAATTAATAAAACGAAATATTTTGTATACTTATCTTTTATTTTATAAACCTTGATAGACTAATTATCATAACAATGAGAATACATTGAATAAAATACGGACTCATTTCAAAATAATGTCACCAGTATTAATATTTTAAATATATAGTATATTAGACCCATAACTTAAATGAGTATTCTTTAGTTATATATTAAATAAAACACGGACTCATTTCAAAATGTGTCACCAGTTTTTAATCAATGTAACTTTATCTTTTATATTAAACTGACGCATCTTAAGGAACATTTTAAACGACTAATTAATATTAAAAAATCTAAATTTCTTTAAAAAATATATTTAAATACAATACTCACTTTATCAACTATCCCTTCAATACATTATTTCATTATATAAAGCTATTTTCTTTGAGTAATAAGCCATTTTTTAAGGAAAGTCAGGTTTGCTAAATCGTAGTTTGCGATTTCTCGAAAAACATATTTTTTGAGTTATGTCAGTATATGATTAAGCGTGCGATATATATTTAAATACGTGTATTTTAGCGTATTTATTTAAAAATCGGCTAAAATCGGCTGTGATGAATTGAAGATTTTATAAAAAAAAGTAACATAGACTGATTGTAATAAAAGATGACTGATTGTTGATAGATAGGTACGTAATAAAAGTAATTATTGAAAATAATTTTGTATCATTGTCATTTAGCACAACCCTGATTCTGCATTACATTACTTAGAATCAAAAGAGGTAATCTTCGTAAGGCGTGGTGTCAAAAGCGGCCATCTCTATTAAACTTGGAATAACATGCGGCAATCTTTAAATGTTGGTATCAAAGGTGGCTATATTAATATTTGATTTTTAAATAAATACGCTAAAATACACGTATTTAAATATATATCGCACGCTTAATCATATACTGACATAACTCAAAAAATATGTTTTTCGAGAAATCGCAAACTACGATTTAGCAAACCTGACTTTCCTTAAAAAATGGCTTATTACTCAAAGAAAATAGCTTTATATAATGAAATAATGTATTGAAGGGATAGTTGATAAAGTGAGTATTGTATTTAAATATATTTTTTAAAGAAATTTAGATTTTTTAATATTAATTAGTCGTTTAAAAAATGTTCCTTAAGATGCGTCAGTTTAATATAAAAGATAAAGTTACATTGATTAAATACTGGTGACACATTTTGAAATGAGTCCGTGTTTTATTTAATATATAACTAAAGAATACTCATTTAAGTTATGGGTCTAATATACTATATATTTAAAATATTAATACTGGTGACATTATTTTGAAATGAGTCCGTATTTTATTCAATGTATTCTCATTGTTATGATAATTAGTCTATCAAGGTTTATAAAATAAAAGATAAGTATACAAAATATTTCGTTTTATTTATTTTTTTCATTAACAAAAATAATCAAAAACATAGTAAATAGAATGCTGACCTATGTCAGTCCCTACCATGCACCAATGAGGCTACTGTTATCCTCATTGGTGGTAGGGACTGACACAGGTCAGCATTTTATTTGAACTTTATTGTACCTTGTACAAAACAATTGTGAATTATATTGTACCTTTTTGCAATGCAAACTTTAATTAACAATAAATCTTGTATACAACAACAGTCAAGTAATAATTAACTGTAGGTACCTACTACACAATTTGTATATACGAGTAAGTAGATATTTTGAAATCAACTCTGAAAGAAACTTTGACTCCTAATAATGTAATTTATAAACTTTATAAAAAAAGCAGTAAAAACTTGTCCTAGGTTATAAAATTAACGAATTAAACTTAACGAAGAGATCAATATTAAATTTACAATATTAAGAGTCAGTTTTAATTTATAGGTAATCTAAAAACAAACCGTAAATCTGAATAAAGATTCTCAAGGAAATAACAACAGTCACACTTATCATCTATTTAACAACACGATACTACCTAATTGTACTTATTTATTAATTAAGAGATCAATTTTCTCAATATTAGGCACTTAATCAGTCACTACAAGACTAAACTTAACATACATATATTTTTTGCACCTTGTAAGTATTACCCTAATTACAGAATCATATCATAAAAATCTTTATAAAAATTGGGTATCAAATTTTTAACAAGTAATAAAATAAAAATAAAAAACTCTTTTAAATCCTTTTTTTTATTTTCACCGAGCTCTTGTTTGCCCGTGTATGCTTTTACTGTTGTCAGCTCTAAAAGGGGATTCATTTTTTTTCTCTTGTTTCGTACGTTTATCTTTTCAAATTCTGCATTGTTGTTGTATGATCTTTTCACATAGAATGAAAAAGGTTCACTTTTTATTACTTTTATAACTTTGATATCATTCCATGATATAACTTTTTTATCTTCAGTTTCATTAAAATTGTATCCCCAATTTTCCTGCAGTTTTTTTAGGTTTAAAAATGAGTCGTATGTAAGTTCGTGAACGCGGAACTTTTGACCAGTCTTTTTGGCATTTTTGATAATTGTTACATATTGGTGGGGGCAATAAATTGGTCCTGATTTTAAGTTCTTTTTAATTTCTTTTTCGATCAGGCTGTGAATATTGTCACCCTCATTTTGAGTATGACCTTTAATTAAGAATTTGTGTGTGATTGATTCTATATTCAGGTGGGTTACAGCATAGAGATAAAGCGCTACTATATATTTATTCTTATTTTGACCGCAACAGTTGTCTGAATACAGAATCAAGTTCAGGCCATCACTATTACTAGCACTTACCTCTGCTTCACAACATAGTCTCTCAAAGCAATCCAATAAACAGGAGCCTATCTCATTAGCACCGCGTTTGGCATCAGTTTCATTCCAGAAATAGCAGTGTACATCAGTATAGGAATCTTTCATCTGGGCTTCAACTTTTTTGTTTAAGAGTGTGATGGTAAAGTTTTATTTTATTTTTATATTTAATTTAGATTTATAGTAAAAAGCTGATGTATCGCCTCGTGGCGATTGTAACACCGCCTGCAAGTCGAACACTAAGACTTTATTTTTGTCATCTAATTTGCAACGGTCATCATGTTTTTCAATACGACATAGCTTTTTTTCTTTTATATGAGCTATATACTTATCATGAATCATACTTTTTTGCTCTGCGTTTGAATTTGTATACTGTAGGCAAAGATCGCATTGGTCTTTTCGCGGACAAAAAAATGAAATATTAAACTCCTTAGTAAATGTACGGTAAAACATGCAATATTTACCATAGGGCTTACTGTTCTTCTCTTGCGCTACCTTAAAGTTCATTGAAGAGATCTGTAATAGTTTTTCCCCCGTCTATGTATTCACGAGTAGATTGACGCGGTTTAATGTGACGGAACCCTTGGTATTGAGTCTATAAAAGTTTTAATGTCTGAAATGAGTATTTCATCAGTAGTGGTGTGGTTGTCGTGTTTACCTCTTCGATCATTTTCCAAAACTCCATAGTTTTGACACTTTTGGATTACTGTACGAATTACACGATCGGATATATTCAGCGTACCAACAAAAAATGTTTTACAAACCCGGATTGATATACCATTTACTATAAAATGAAAAGCTTTATTAGCTTGCCTTGGGCGCGTGGCGTTTGTATATTTATATCTAGGAGTGACATCGGACATACAAGACTGAATAAACGATCGCTGCTGATTGACTTCACCAATATTCCAATAAGCATCAAAAATAGCTTGTCTTTGAAGAGATGTTAACTTTTCAGAACATTTAAGTTTGCACTTGTCTGTACAAGGTGGTTTCACTTCACGAGCTGCAACAGTTTTCTTTTTCGCGGTCTCATAGGAGTGTCCAGAATTTCTTAGAATTTTATTTATGTTTTGTTTCCATTTTTGAGGATTACTTGTGCGCTTTCTACCTTTATTCTTAATAATCTCTGTTTCTTCTTCTATATTGAGTTCGTTCATTTCAGAGTTTTCAATTTCACTTGTTTCTTGTCCGTTTGTTGACTGTCCATTAGCTGTAGTATCTGTATTATTGATAGTATTTTCATTCACGTGATCGGAAGTAGAAGGTTGTACCACTGTATCATCATCAAAAGATGAAGATGAAGAACTGCTGGAACTGCTTGAACTGGAGGATGAAGAGCTGCTGGAGCTAGATGATGACCGACGTGATGAAGGATGTACTGGTTCTATTTTCTTTCTTTTTATTTGACTATCATAGGTGGGATCGTCATTGTCGCTGATATCTGGACTGATTTCACCAGACTGTACGGGTGAAACATTGTAGTCAACTTGGTCTCTTTTACGGCTAGAATATTTATGATGATGAGTGGCCTCGCTTTCAAAAAAGTCCTTAGCATTGAAATAACGCTGGTTTTTAGGTTTATTAGTAATATCACATAGCATCTGTAAAAAAAGAATAGGTATTTGAAGATTCACACAATTCTAACCGATGGCGATTGACAAAATAGATAACGAAATACAAGGTTTAAAAAGTCATGATTCATCTAGTATTCACAACTACACCTAACTACCCCTAACGGGTACCTAAAATAAAAGATGACAGGAAAACTTAATGACACGACTCTAGTGACGCGACGCGAATTCTAGTTTAAAAATAAAATACCATAATAAAAAGGGATAAACCTGTCGAAAGAATAAAATAATAATTACGACTACTTACCTCGACATCAACTACAACATTCTGAACTGAACTATCTTCATCTATGTCACACGCCTCTTTGTTGCTATCAGACGTATTATTTAGAATCGGAGATTGACTAGGGTCTGGGTTTAGAATGGGATCTTGAATTTGCGCTTCTGTATCGTCACGAGAAGGGTCAGTTGTAGAATTAATCAATTCCATTATTTTTTTCGACCTTGAAGACATTCTGAAAAAAGTTAGGTTACTTTCTTATTTCTTTTAAACTAATTATATCAATCCATTAGTGACACAATATCTAATCTGCATACAACAATTTTATAAAAGACAATTGTGTTTTATAAAATAAAGAATCATAACAAAGTATGACTTCAGATTCCAAGAACACTTTTGTAAAAAACTGACGTAACTTCTAAAGCCGACAAAACACTACCGACAAAACAGAACAGTTTTTATAAAATATAGGCATAATACACAATCAGTCAAAGAATTGTTAACATGTTTTTGTATAAAACAGAACTAACACTGAATAATTCGTGAATATTTCGATCCTATTTTGTACTAAATAGGCATATTCAACAATTGGCCACACTTGTATAAATTATTTCAATAAAACTTACCTTTGATTTTTACACTAAAGCGACTTAACTACTAATTTGACACTTTTAAATAAACACACGTGATGTTAACTATGTTAGTCCTTGATGCATACTGATATCTGTCTCTGTCTCGTAAAAACGTTTGCCGAAACGTTCGCGTGTGAAAGAGACAGATATAGGTATAACTCCGCCTAGAAACAAGATATCAAAAAAAATCCGAGATAGGCCGAAAGAGGGCGTTAAAATAAACTTCTTGGTATACTTAACTCAACTTTGATCGAAACACCAATCGGTCAGTATATGATTAAGCGTGCGATATTTATGTTTATAAGTATCTTAAATCTTTAGTACTTACTATTATAATGGCCAGTAATATAATATGACTACTTTGTGCTTTACAGAACGTTTTTTTCAATTACCCAAAAATGAATGAAAATGAGATTGCCGCCATTGATTCTATACGACTCAGTTTTAGGTAAAGCTGGATATTCATACAAATCCCAATTTCTAAATATCACTTGAAGCGCTCGATCTCTTTCCAACAGTTTCAAGAAATTATTTTTTTCCTTATCTGATATTTTGATATGTGGAACACGCCAAATAATTTTGTTAATTTGAATGTCTTCTATAATTTCACCGGTATTGAGTTTTACGGCATTCAAGTTTGTATTACTTCTTAATAGTATTAGTTCATGTCTACAATTAATGACAACTTTTTTGAAATCTTCCGCGAAACCCATTATGTTACAAAGTGGTATAGAAGCAGAAAAGTTCCCTCCATCCATTAATATTTTTTATACCGTCAATATTCCATCCCCAAGAATTAGCAATCTTTGATTTACTTTCGTTCATCGATATTAAAGATTTCATGGTGGTAGTTACGCCTGCATTCTTTATTTTGTCTATTTCCACTCCATTACTACAGTAAAGCGTTATTTGTAAACTGAACGCTAGCAGCAGGATCCTTTGAATCTTTTTTTCTAACGATGAGAGTTCCTTCCAAATACAAGGTGCTTGCTGATGGTAGTACATATGGATCCTGTGGATTGATGGGTATACGGATTTCATCATTTACGTAAAACTAGTTACGTAGGGTTTATAAGAATGATATTCAATGCCTTCTACACTATTATCATAAGAGGGAGTCGATAAAACATCTAAAATATTCATTTTAATAAGCCGATTGCTTTTAAGAATGCCTTATTGTCTTTCGTTAATTTTATTTTCTTCTTAGAGCGAGCTCTTGTATGATTGATTCCTTGATTCCAACTGACGTGTTTAGTATGTTGATGCTCATATTTATTAAAGTTAATCATTTCTTCTTCTAAGATGTAAATACAACTGTACTTCTTCACCACGTAAATTGATTAAATGATTATTTATATCTAAAAGTCTAATATTTATGCAACTTATGTTGCTCTGGTTAATGGGGAAGTAAATAGCGTTTTTGGGTATTTCTATAATCCGATATCCAGGTGGTACGTTTAGTGCAAATTCGTGAATAATGTGACTTGATTCACCGTTTATGTATGAGCCGCTTACAATGTCACATTCAACCCTGATCACGGTTGTTGGTAAAATGTTTACTGGAAACTGTGACACATGCCATTTATTGGCTTCCAAAATTTGTTTTTCGAACCCCAACAACCTTCGAAAAGTATTTTGCTTCATAAAATTTATATCTTTTGTACAGTACAAAGTAGCTTTCAATGTGTTGTTATTACACTGAAGTTTTATTGATGCATCTCTTAATTCAGATTTTAAGTAATCATTAATATCTTGTAATTCATAAGTTCCTTCAGGTACTTCAATAACACCATTAGATCCATAAAATAACTTGTTGTTCGTTTTATCAACATTCGGAATGGAATTAAATGTTGAAATGTGTAATAAGGCACATTCATACTGTCCATCTAATTGCAAGGTGTTAGGATAGTAAGTGGACAAACTTGACGAATTTCCTGTTATTGACAAAGTGACTGACATCTTGCGAATGGAGAGAATAAAAGAAAGTTATATATTTTATATGTTTTTATTCCAAAAATTCTTTAAATATTTCAAGCATAAGTGACCACAATTAACAGTATTGAATGACTGATATCTAGTATAGTTGTAAAAAACATTATAATTCTTAAAATAACGTATCATTTCCTTAGGGGGTTTTAAATCACCAAAACTATCAAAATATTCACAATAGTCGTATACTTTAACATAAGCCACCCAGTGCGTCCCCTCGTTCCTAGACTCGTCCAAATTAACAATACCACATTCGATATCTTTTGGTGCAGTTGGTAATTGATCTCTCATAAATACTCCTCTGAAGTAAGGGATATCACATGCGTACTGTATTATGTCTATATTACTTAGGGCACGATTAGGCAGCTTACATTTGAGTTTTTTGAAGATTTTATAAATATACCATGACCATTTCTGTGCGGTTTAATATATAACCCTTTGCCCAATGCTACACCCTCCATAGCTTTGTTACGTCGCTGTGTTTCTTGCAAATTTTTCTGAGCGGCTTTGTAATCATTAATGGTTTTTGCAATGCCTGCTGCACCTCCAGCTAAAGTGCCTAAAGCCGAAAGACCAGCAAATATAGGGATCAAAGGTAAAATACCCCCGTTTTTGGGATAGGTATCATACGTGGTATCCGAATTTTCTTATTGTTTGGAAATACTTTCATAGCTACCGAATTTATAGCAGCGTCGATTAATGATTTACTATCATGGTGTTTTAATTTCTTGAGTTTAGATCTTATTTTAGATACACATTTCTTGAATGTTTTGATGCCAGCACCAGTTTTAAGTTTGGCTTTCATTACTTTACTCACTAACCATGAACTAAGCTTTTCACCTTTGCCCGCATCTTTTGATTTAAGTCGTTGTTTTGCTATATTTAGAAGTTGTAAATCAGCTTTATGACGGTGAGAAAGGTCTGTATGTTTTGCATAAGCTATATCGTGTTGCATACAAGCGTCGTCTAACTTATTTACTCCTCGATCACCACGTAGTAAACGTTTTTCAAGTTTTGTGCCAGTCACAAGTTTCAGTCAACAAGTTTGTCCCACAATAATTGTAACCAGGCAAATGAACTTCAAACGGTAAATTATTAATGATACTATTAACTAGTCCACCTCCTTGTATCACCAAAGTTGTAATGAAACAAATGTAACAAAACTTTCTATTTAATATAAACTTTAATCTAAAATTGCAGTTTTGTCGATCCAACTATTTTCTCCATTGTTTAGACCTAACCACTTCACAAACAACTTATTTCCTTTCTTTTTTTAAACTTTTTCAATTAAGTATACATCGGGATAGCTAGTTTTTTGCAATTCATGTTCGTAGAAAGTTCCCAATATAGCTTGCTTTCGTTGATCTTCTAAGTGATACGTAACTGGATGTGTGTTTTTAATACTTTTTATCGTAAAAAGTTCAGTTGACCAGTTAGGAGTATAACCTTTCTCAAAATGCTGTTTATATTTACTTATTCGAACGTAGAGTATTCACCTACATTGAGCTTCGGTGTCCACGTTACTGATGTATATTTGTATGTTTTTTTTTTATGTTATCTTTAATAAGCAGTTCGTTAGATTTATTTACATCTATCGGTTTAAATTGAATGGTACGATGCTTAGTATTATTATACGTTTTTAAGACAATCTCCAGTAATCCTAACCAGTAATAACTACCATTTAAACTAAAATATTTATACAATTTATTTTTGATTGTTTTGATAAATCTTTCAACGATCGAAGCCTTTTTGCAAGAAAAAGTAGAGTAATGGTTTATATTGTATGTTTTCATAAGAGTTTTAAATGTGCAATTGTAAAATTCTGTTCCCAAGTCAGTTTGTAAATTAACAGGTTGACGATTACTGCTGTATAGTATAGATTCAAATGCATTAGTAACACAAATTATATTTTTTGATTTTATAGGCACAGCCCAAGCATATTTTGAGAAGCAGTCAGTCACCACAAAGATGTAGTTAAATCCTCTATTATACTTTTTTAAATTTTGCATATCTATCAGATCAGCTTGCCATAAGTCATCTATTCCCTTCATAATAACAGGTCTTCGAAAAATGATAAATATTCATCAATCGAAATCATTTATTTTAGTGTTTATAATTTTACTTTCACGCAATTCTTCAATGATAGATATAATTTCATTCTCTAATCCAGTGTTGCCAGCATCGCGAGATGCAATTAATAATTTTAACCTCTCCACCAATTCATTTGGATCGTCCCAATATACATAATCTACGTTTGTTTTCCAAGTTTTTGTTAAAGGTAGTCCTTTTCCTTTGTGCTGTGTTTGGAGTTTGAAAAGAGGTTTTATAATTTGTAAATATTTTTGACCTTTGTTACTTTTTATTGGTTTACTTGGATCATAGTCCCGACGATGAGCATTGGTATTTATTAACATTGATTTATAATTTTGCATATCAGTATCTGAAACCACACTTAAATCTACGTCTTTTTTTAACAGTAGCTGTTTTATACCAGGTGTATTTGGATATTTGCGTCCCGCTAGTATAATATATTCATCATCGATTGTAATGCGAGCTGATCCTAACATTAATTTCCCGTCTTCTACTCTGACGCCAAACGGAACATCTGCTAATGCTTCTGATGATATTGACCAGGATGATGTATCACAACCTTGATTGCTTTCTACAAGTGATTGATATGAAGAATCACTATCGGTATCAGATTGAGATTCGACTGGATCGATATTATTTTTTAAACCAACTTTGTTTTTTTGCATTATAATTTCTTTGTTTGACACTTTAGCTTCTTCATCTTCTTCGGCAAGCAGAGAATGATTATTAGCCTTAGCAATTAACTTAAGAGGTTCAGTCACGGGCTTGAAAACTGTTTCCAATGCTTGCTTATTATCAATATCAATATTCCTCATCATTTTTACTTTTTTCTTTACAGCTTCTGCAGCATTCACAATTTGCCTTTTTATTGATTGTTCCATTGTGTTAAGAAGGTAGTGATCGAATGAGCTCTGTATGAAGAGTAACGAGGTCATAAAAATATTCTACTTAAATATAGGTTGTTTTAATCAAACACCACAAAACTGACAAACTTATTCCTACAACATCCATTATTTTTAGAACAATCTTTATTGATCACAACATAATTAAAAGGTTCTTTCCAAATTTCCGAACACATTTCTCTGAATTCTAACCAAGTCATGTCAGTGCTAACGTGCTCCTCATAAACATGTCTTAAATTGATATCATCTTGCTTAAAGAGTATGATCAGGTTTGTATTGTCTCTAACTAACTGCTTAGGAATTTTACTATATGTTTGATTCAGATAAAAAGCATCAATGTTCTTGTGTCTTCCCATAGCAAAGTAATCACGCATATTATTTTGATTTTCACAAGCAACATCGTCAAAAATAATAATAGAATTTGGTTTTGCGTCCTGAACCTCTGAAGAGAAATAAGTGGTACAAGTTGTAAAACCTTTTCTAAAAAAACGTATTTCGGTTGTTGCAGGGTTTTTGAATATACATACACATTTTGAAATCTTAAACCATTTTCATGTAAAAGAAGACCAATTAATAAATTTGTTTTTCCACAGTTGGAAGGCCCGCATATGATGCATCGTATTGAATTAGGCAATAATTCGCTATGACGAAAAGCGGTCTTACAAACTTCCTCGCAGATTGTGTTAAAGCGCAGCGACTGTGGTTGTTTTACAAATTTCATGCTTTGAGTGTATCGTAGTTTGAATGAGAATGAGTAATTATACTGATCACCTTAATATTTATTCACCCATCGACTACAAGGTAAGGTATAAAAGAGTGGGACAGAATGCACAAGTTCTGATTACCAGAAATATTATTGGATATACTGGTTTGCATTCATTCGTATTTATTTATTAATTTGCCGTTATAAAACTCCTCAAACTCCAAAAAAGTGTCGATCACTCGTCCAATGTGTCCAATGTCAAACAATGACAACTGACAAATGACTAATGACAAATGACAAGACAAATGACAAGACAAATGACAACTGACAAGACAAATGACAACTGACAAGACAAATGACAACTGACAAGACAAATGACAACTGACAAGACAAATGACAACTGACAAGACAAATGACAACTGACAACAAGAACTGTCACACCCTGTATCGACCTCACCCAAGCACACTGCTTGACGTTTCCGACAAATGATGATAGATGGCGTTATTCTAAATTAACGATAATCAATAGTGATTCTAATTAGTGTTTCCCTGTGTTGATTCTGCGACATACCTATATTTCAAACTAATACTTCCTTTAAATGTTTATTCACTATGCTTCCTACATACAGCGTGAATATTAAGTCGTTGTTTTCCCGAAGCGAAATGAGTTTGTATCGGTCATACAATCGATTAATATATATAAAAAAATTAGACTCAATAAATGGCGGATTAACAATTGTTATAAACAAAACTCGAATGTGACTTGAACCAGTAGTAATACATCGCGCTATACCTACGCGGGCGGGCGCGCGGTTACCCCGAACCGTTTAGTCGTATAATGCCTAATTCGCAAAATGGCACCCGAGTCTCAAAAGGGCCAATTCGCAAATGGACTACGGTCGGTTACTGTGGACATACATTTGAAGAAAATATTGAGGAAATCTCAGCATAAATGTTTACCTCATCAAGAAAAAAACGATGTACTACTTAATATGAACAAATTGAAAAAACAAGTGTGCAAGAATATGAAGCCTATAAAGGGGCAATTTGAAAAAGTATTTGACACAATGAATACGTCGAACAAATCATTATCAAAAAAATTTAAATGTCGATAAACTGACTTTTCATACACTCAAGGATGTATCTGTACCTGATAGCCTTGCTCATAATTTTTTATCAGTACAAGATGGAGAAGGAGATAAAATGCTAGTTTTCACTTCAAAATTATCTCAAAAAATTATAAAAGGATCAAGTACCCATTGTTGGTACGGTGATGGAACATTCAAGAGTGTTCGAAAACCTTTTTACCAACTTTATACATTACACATAGATCTGAATTCTGATGTAAATACAACATCCCTAGTTCTTGTCGTATACGGACTTCTGCCTGATAAAAGTCAAATTACTTACCCAAGGTTTTTTCGCTTGATTAGAGACGTCCTGGGGGTGACGATAACAACATTTAAGAGCGATTATGAAATTGCAGCTATGAATGCGGTCAAAGAAGTTTTTCCACTAGTTAAAGTCAGCGGTTGTTATTATCACTACCAAAAAGCAATTTGGAAGAAGGCTAAACAACTAAAAGTTAACGAAACAAGTGACCGCAGAAATATTATTCGGAGAGCAGCTATTTTGCCACTTCTGCCATCACATTTCATCGCAGATGGATGGTAAATTATATCTGAGAAGATAGAAGCTGCTCGTAATATGGATAATTTCCTTCAGTATTTTGAAAAGCAGTGGATCAGATTGGGCTCAGCACTTCTTAGCTGTGCTGGACAACGTCATCGTACGACAAACGCACTGGAAGGATGGCATCATTGACTAAATGTTTTGATTCCAAAACGTCCAACCTTGTTTAAGTTTATCCATAAACTAAAGAAAGAAGCCAAATATTTCGACATAATCATGAAAAATAATCTTTTTACACAAAGAAGGAAAAATCGTAGAAATAAAGATATACAATTTGACACACAGTATAATAAATTATTAGTAAAACTAAAAGCCAATTATTATAATTTATGCTTCCAGTGTGATTATTTGGTAAAAAATATGTTTTTTACCAAATAATATAATAATAGGTGCTTTGTTGATTTTATACTTTTTTGACATAATAATAAGGTTTTTTTTGTTGTTGTATGACACAATGTAAGATGCGTCCGTTTTCGCTACAATAATCTATGAGTGATTTATATTAATAATAAATGTTTTTTGCTAAGTTATTGTTTGCATTTCGTATAAAATATAACATAACCTAGAAAATTAAAGTTTTTTAACGTCATTTAAGTCCATGGAATGAGTTGGTAAAAGTTGGTCATTTGGGGAATTAGTCATTTTACGAATTAGTCCTTTTACGAATGAGTCCATTCAAGAATTAGGCATTTTACTACTTAGTCCTTTTCAGAATTAGCCATTTCGCGAATTAGTCTTTTCGAGAACTAGTCCATTTGCGAATTGGCCCTTTTGAGACTCGGGTGCCATTTTGCGAATTAGGCATTATACGACTAAATGCCCCGAACGCCGCGCGGTCGTTGCACTTCGCTTGTAAATCAGCTGATCGCTACTCGTGATTTAATAAAACACAAAACCCAATAAGTAATTCAAATTTTTGCTTAAAACTTTTACGGGCTTAGGATCGTGAATACTTAAAAAATCAAAATAGGTATCTTTAAAAAAAGTCGGAATTTGATAATTAAGTATTTAAGGCGTAGATATTTAAAAATGGAATCAACTTATTTACAATGATTTTGATTACCTAACCTACTTTTAAATGTTTATTTACAAAGTACGAGTACTTACAGTTAACGGTAGCGGAGTAATTGTTCGAAATGTAAACCACTACGTTCAATGCACAAACGAGCACGTTTTAACTGATTGTCTTTCAGTTTCATTAAAGTGTCTCTGTCACGTCTCACGATATTAAAAGCGTCCACTATCGCACTTATCAAAGAGTCGCGTGTTTGGTGTTCCTCACGATACACCAAGCGCTTGAGCTCAGACCACAACTAAAAGCCCAAGGGACTCACATTCATCACTTGTCGTCGCATCGACGTTCGCGCACAGAACACTAACTACAGTTTGTGCGGTGTAGCATGGTACGGGTGACAGTTGTCAGTCATGTTTCGTTTCACTCTTGAAAGTTGCCGCCATTTACAATTATGACTTTAGTATTTCCGGTGCACCATATATTTAATATATTAAATCATAAATCATGGTTATTTATTAAATTAAACCAACCAGAATGTTCTAGTTTACAAATATAATTATATTAGAAGACAAAATAAGCAAAGTGTTATGCGTAAAACGTAACGCCAAATACGACTTTAGTGATGGGAAGTACTGCTACGATGGATAGTCGATATTTTTATAACTAACTAGCTGTGCCCCGCGGTTTCACCCGCGTGAATACCTAGGACCCGTTCCCGGTGCCTTTATGTTTGGCCGGTGATTACTTTTTTTTCCGCGCAATTTTTTTCTTTCATAAGAACCCTCTCCTAATAATAACTAACACAACAAAAAAAGAATTAGCGAAATCGGTCGAGGCGTTATTGAGTTATGCGCTTACCAACACATTTAGCGATTCATTTTTATATATAAGATAAAAACGCACTTTTTTTTTGTCTAAACTCATATCGGTGTCAGAAGCATCTGAATGGTCGCTCAATTCATCATCTGAATCTGTGACGGATATTTTAACGATGTCTCCATTAAATTATCAATATGGACATCACGATCCCAATCAGACATAATGTCCCTTTTTGTTTTAATCACGACCTACGATCAGTCTTCAGGCTGAACATTCTTGATGGCCTGTTGCAGTGGGGTCAGCATCTTATTTGCCGTCAAAATTCTATCATGAAAAAAATATAAAATACCGTGTTACAGCGCGTTTTTATTTATTTTATATAAAAAATTTTTTTTTTTTATTGATACAAATATGAATATATCAATTTAATTTTATATTAATACTCAATACTCAATACTCAATTCTTTATTATAGCATTCCATAGTGTTAAATACAGGTGTTACATTTATAAGATAGGTACAATTATGGACCCAGTAGGGCACAGCTTAAAGAAGTTGCATATTAATGCAAGCTACTGACTATGCAGTTCTCGTAGCAGAATTTTGGGCCGACACTATACAAGGTGTAATACAATTGATGCTAGTTAAGGAAGTAGTCGGTTCAGAATAGGCATCTTAATCGAATTCCGAAAAAAAAAATCATGTTAATTTTTCAGGAAAACTTCCTTCACAAGTGTTGAATTAGAAACATAACAAATCAATTTAATCTTTAGTTTAAAGTAATTTGAACCTTAAGTCAAAGGAATAAAGTCCAATTTGTATTTCTCGTACGTCGCTAGTTTTCTTACGCACACATAAACCATAAAACATTTTAAATATTTAAATTGTTAGAACGCGAATAATAAATATTCAAAGAAATTTGGAACTTACTGCAACGAAATAAAGCTTATCTAAATGTACTTCCGACTTTGTAGTCGGCATTTTACATTGTTGTGTCAAAAAGACGCGAAATCCCTAAAAAAATATTGTACGTCATTTGCTAATGTAAACATAATGCATGCGAGTGAGACGCAAACATTTCCCGCCACCCTCTGACCAATAAGCGCCGCACGCGCCGCGGCCGCTCGTGCTGCTGCAGCGCCAAGAGCGGCAACCGCTCGCCTAACATCAAAGACGATTAGTCATCCGCCGACAGCGTGCTGTGAATGTTTTATAATTTATGTTGTGACTTGTGACCTTGACGTGAAGTATTGCACCTGATGGATAGGTAGCTGGGGACCCATGTAGTGGTCTCTCTGATAAGGGGAGTGGACGCCAGAGGATTTTTATTTGTGGCTGTTATAAAATCGCTAGTACAATTAGGTAACAACTGTCGATGACCTCAAAAGTAAAATAAAACTCGCGTTTGTGACAGTGAACAGTGATACTCGAGTACTAAACTAACTAAAATACCTTGAAAAAGCCGGTAAGACCTAAAGTGAATCGAAAAATACGGCATTTTATTGAACCATTGTTGTGAATGTGACGAAGAAACAAAGAAAGTTAGTGTTTCTACATAATGTTCAGTTTTGTAAGTACCTACAACTTTGTTCTAATTCCTTTTATGCCGCGTTTAATTACCTACGAGTGTACGAGGTACGGCGACTCGGGCGCCAACCCCTCCACGCTACGTTATTGACGATAAGTACCTACATCTCAAACGATTGAAAGTCGCACACCGATTTAAAGAAACATACCGTTATTATGTCTAATTTATTATGCAGACAGAGTCTGCTTGCGACCACGGCCGGTGTAACCTGGTCGAAACGTCAAGCCCTAAAGGTATTTATGCATGTTCGCGCTAATCCCCGTTCCATATAATATTAATGTCAATAACTTATACCATGATAATATCCAGCTTAGTGTGAACAGTAGTTAGGTATTAGAGAAAATTTGAGTTTAGTTAGAATGTTCGATCAATGAACTAGTGCCTAAACAGCTGACGAACAATCGAGTGAGCGCGCCTGTGTGCGTGCGTAGGTTAATACGACCAAACGTTCAACGTAAAGTCGGGCATCTATTAGATGAAAAATTTATAGGTTTGGTTCGTCTAAATTAAATTATAGGCCACATAAGGATATTATAATTTAATAATCTGATTGGGGTGTCTGAGGCTATGATCAATATTATTTTACACCTTGTATAAAGAGATTGTCATCGACACGCTTAGAAGAATTTAATATTACAATAATTTTTATAACAATAAAAAAGGGAATGTGATTTTTGCTGTGAAAAACGTAATCGATAAAAATGACTTGCATAACGTTACATCCTTAGCCATGTGATACTGATAGATTTCAACGTCATACTGACAAATGTCACCCGCACCAAGCTACAGCGCACAAGGTATAATAACTAATAGGTCATAGGTACTAAGCCGTAGGCACAGAGCGCAACATTTGGCGGTATTCTATTGTGTTTCGGCGCTTGCCGCGTGCATGCAAGCTAATTTATACCGTATCACCATGCCCAAGAGCTTATTTTGCTCTGAACATTTATTATTCATTCTTTCTTTGTAAGTTTTCCGACAACACGTGGCGGCGGCGCGTGCGTTTCGTGTTACCTTCAGTTGCCTACGTAATCTCTAGTGAGTGAACTACTATTGATTATCGCTCTTTCGAGTTTATGAATATTTTTTTAATGATTTGAAAAAAAAAACATTATGTTTTTTAAGTTAAACTTTGTATTTCGATAGTACTACTGATGGGTAATCGTCCTGCCGCGGGAAAACAAACATTCAATTTTCACGGTGTATATCTAACTGCCGATAATAAATACTCAGTTGAACTGAGTTATTTGGCCGAGTGCGATAATTTAAAAACGCATATCTGAGTAATAAACGGTGTGCACCTTTAATAATTATGATTTATTATTGTTGTCAGTTTCTTAACTTCATCTTGTCTGTAGGTATATGAAGTGTTTTCACTGTTATAATACAAGTACAACAGTACCATGCGTGCTACCTTTAGTAATTTTGCCAAAGCTAGTCTAATGTGATGTCCGATATTTCAAACATCTTAGATACTTGGTAGGCTTTTGCAGCTGACGCGGCAGAGGCATCAACTGGTGAGCGTAATAATTAAATAATAATATATTATGAAGTATCTAATTTGTTTTATTTAATGAATTTCTTACTATCTGTTGCTGAAGTTCACGGAACCAGTCATTGACCAACTCTACGTTTATTTGTTGTCATAAGTTGGTCAGCTAAACTCGATAATACTTAAACCACAAGAAGTTATTGTGGTTCAAGAATTTCCGAGTGAAAGCCAATGAATGATTCTATGTCTAGATACAAACTTTCATATAGATATTACAATTAAATGAAGCAACAAAATTTATCCCACTTATTCTGTAAAGTAGCGCCGGAGCCGTAGTTATAAGCTCATGTCCATATACTCCATTCGAAAGAATACCTAATACTAACGCGAGAAAAAGTGGTAAGGTTCAGATACCGGGATCAACTTTCTCAACCCAAATTACGTAAAAACATTTTCAACAAAACGATCGATAGGTCTATTAAAAAATATCAATTTAAAATCTAATAAGATGTTAAAAAAAATACATATTATTATATATGTTACGGTAAATCTGATTAATTGAAAATTATTAATAATTTTACAAAATTATTAAAAAAAATGTAAATGTTTTTTTAATTTATAAAGATATATGTGATGGGTACATACGTCGTCGCTCGCTTCGCTCGCTCTGTTGCAAGGTCACAATATCTAACCTAACTTAACCTACTGCTCTCCGTCACAAAGTCGAACCTAATCAAGCATACTAATTAAACCGCCCCGCAATCCTTGGCCACTTATTACATTAATCACTACTTGGGTTAAATTATTAATAAAAACAGACAAATGTGATTAATTTATCACTTTAACCTCGACTTTCGGTAATTATTAATAATCTTCAATTATTCACTCTTACCGTGACATATATATAAAAGAAGAAATCTAGAAACTTATTATATGGGCAGGCGTATAAAAATAACGATAAATTACATCATTAAATATATATGCATTATTATTGGTAACCAACCTTTTTTTTAGTTACTCAACAATTATTTTTATATTTTACATGTTCTGTGAAATAAAATACATTAAAACATAAATTTTAACCGAGGATTTATAGTTTACATACAATGACGATTCACTTTTATAAAACTATGTGTATACGAGAAACGTATTGCATAAGTCGTCAAAATATTCGTAGTATTTAGTGACGACGAAGAAGCTTAATACGATAATTATAATGTTTCACTCGTGCACAGTGTTCAACGTTTCAAATAACACTAGCAATGGCACTATAATAAAATACAATCAGAAATAAGGGGGCGTCGCGTCGCCGCATGTCGCTAGTGTTAGAAAGATCGCAAGCACGGAACAGAAAAAACAAGTGGAAGTGCAATACGCCAAAATTACTATAGGAACCGCTGTCGCCAAACTCACACAAATAATCCGATAATAACATATGCACTACAACGAATTAATCCGTATGATTGGTTGTTTTAAATTTAAACAAAACTAGCCTACATCACAGAAAAAAATAAACCCTGACTTTCTAAAAATAAGGTTGATTTTGCATTAGCAACAATACGTATTTACGGTCTACAGTCACACTAAATTCGATGGACGAGTTAGTTTCGCTACTTGACCATAGATGGCGATATATAATCAATATAAGCAATTATCAACATAATTGCTTTAGACATACGGTTGACAATGGCGTGACTCTAATGCTACTCGGCCAAGGACACACCATGTTTACATTTAAATTCTTTATCGATATCGATAGATACCCGATTTTTGTTCAAATACGATAAATACGACTCGTTGGGAGTACATTTATTTATTTGTTACACAAACCGCTGGACTTTTAAACCATTAATTAATAGACACACAAGACTGACAGACAGATAGGTAAAGGGCCATGCCCAAGTTTCATAGTGAGTTTGGCCCAGAGTGCACACTTATGATATGATGCCTTAAATTTAATATAGATTGTCAACATGTAATTAAAGAAGGAATCAGATAAATAAAACTTCGGGTTTTAAAGTAAAAATTCGTCTTTAATATTCCGCATATGTTGAAATTCTCATTATTCTCGTGAATTAAATGAACTTTTTGCCGTGAAACTTGAAGAAAGGAAGTGCATGTCGATTTCACGAGTTTTCATCTATCCACCGGTGGATGAATCAGTATTTAGCTCGCCGGCCGGCCTCCCACAACGCAAGGACGCACTCTCTATCCATTTCTCTTTCATGCTTGTGACTTTGGGAAACCTAAAACAAATTTTTAATGAAGGTTAAAAAATCTATTACCTTCTGGTTGTAACACTCTATGTGTAACGTCTCAGTCATTAATAAATTATAATAATTATGTTACTCTTTAAAACATTGATTATATTTTTGCTTTATACCACTTAAACGACCATACATTTCGTGTATGAATTAAGGCGACCTCGTACCTATATTGTAATGCAAAAAGAAATATATAAAAATAACTGTTAGGGTTAAGATAGTTACTCCTCGTATCGACATCAATCGACAAAATCAATTTTCGACTTGACCACATCACTACATTGAGTAGCGAAGGTCTTTCTAGAATGTTCTATGGAAAAAAACAATCGAAAATAAACTTTGTCTTTACTGCATAAGGTTTATTTTGACTAACCGTTGTATTAAATTTTTGTAAATTGGAAGAAAATAAGATTTTTATTAGAAAACAATAAAAATCGTACTTACCGATGATACGAAATACCTCCATTTGTAAGATTTCTACTCCTACTATCATTTTTGCACGCTAAAACGGAACAATACGGCATAGCTAGGTAAATATTAATTTGTCACGAGACGAGCAACTCGACGCGATGACAGACGCAACTGGGATCGGTTAAGCGCAAGTTAAGCGTAACAACGCTTAATTGTGACACGCGTGCCACGCCTACTTAGCACTTCCACCTGTTTTTTCTGTTCCGTGATCGCAAGCGACTCGAACCGTTTCTCGACGGTAAGGTGATAAGGCGTTGTTGTCCCCGATTGTACATACATGTACATTTTGGTGTACGGAATGTTTCGCCATCATACAGATTCCTAAAATCAGATCGTTTAGATTTTACCACGGGCACACACGATGTTCTTATCGATTTTCAGCAGTGGCAATCACAACTGTTTTGACGGTTGTCATACGTGCCGTACTCGTTACCCGATTGGTGCTACTGCTGCATCTGTCATGACGTCACAACCGCTAACGGACGAACCGCCGCCCCACTAACTATCACTTTTTTTTTTCTCACCATCTTGCGCGCGCGCCGCGATCTATCTCAAGAAAAACCCTTTAAACGCGTCAACTCGATCGATATTCTGCTGGGAATCCCTGTTCCTAGCAGCTCGTAATCTTCAGCAAACAACTGTGGTGGAATATAAACTTTTAAACTATCGCGCTGCATGTTTATAGTAATATTATAGAACGGGGATTAGCGCGTACATGTATAAATACCTTAAGGGCTTGACGTTTCGACCGGGTTACACCGGCCGTGGTCGCAAGCAGACTGGAGATGCGGTGTCATTCTTCCGTGCACGGCGTTGATGATTTTTTATCTACCCCATGTTTTTTAACTACCCTACACACTGCACTGACTGTGTCCTTATTACGTATGGTGGAATCATAACGCAGGCGGGTCATCGGCAGCAGACATAGCAGACCAAGGTACGTGCACGTGTTTAGTTTTTAACTGCTGCATTTACATAAGAACATCGTTTGTGTCATCGTCCAGCCCCTTGGGCTCTCCCAGATGTGTAGTTACTCATCGTTTTTATCGCGACGGCACAATCTTTGTATTTTTATTTTCTTGCAAAAATGTCCTTTGATCTTGATATTGATTAATAACAGAAAAAATACTTGTTTAAAACCAAAGTGTTATACCTTTTTGTAATTGGTACGATGTGAAGATGTTTTCAAAATATAGTTCCACAAGGCTAAAATACTTTTTTTTTTATACCAGCTTCATTCAATGATCAGTTAAAGTAGGTATCTTTAAAAGTAAAAATTGTACTAATTTTATTGTTTAACTATCAAGTTTCTGAAAAGTATACTTGAATATCATTTTAATTGAATAGACCTATATATTCTTAACTAATTTAGACAAAAATGACAAAAAAAACAATAACGGATTTTATAAAATTTTAAATTTTGTGTGCACGGTAAAACAATTTCATCGTAATTTAAAAAAAAAACATATCTTCAAAACGACACGAGGGTGGGCTTTCCTGCATGTGCATATTTGCATGAGGGTGGGACTGCATCCTGCTGCCAAGCTTTGATTTTTGTAGCGGAATTAAAGCTAAACATTTTTCATAACATTTAATGTCTTGGATTTCCAAGTAAATGGATTGCAAAGTAACGCCTGATTCTATAACTTATGAAAAAAATCAGGACGATAAATTTCCATTGCCGAATATAAATGAAATCTTGGATTCAATGTCAGGAGCTGTTTACTTTAGTCATTGTGATTTATATCAATCTTGTTATCAGTGTAGTTTAGGTGAAGATAGTCAAAAGTATACGGCTTTTACTACAGATAAAGGTCAATATCTAATGTGCAGGTTACCTATGGGGTTAAAAATAAGTCCAAGTGCGTTTAGCAGGTTAATGACTGTAGCCATCTCTGGATTGAATTATGACAAATAATAATAATAATTTTTTTTTTTTCCAAATGAGTTTGTAGGGTACAATCTTAAAATATAGTTACACGTAGTGTGGATGTATTGAACTTCGGTACCCAAGGTAAGATTGAACTTGTGTTATGGGTACCAGTGCTCTTACAATAGTGCGACCAAAATAATATGCTTAAACAATAAATAAGACGTGGTTCCGATGCCTAATATATTCAGATGACCTTGTAGTTTTGGGAAGGAATTTGGATGAGCATAATCGGAACCTTATGTGATTTCGCGACTACGAGAAGGAAATCTCAAACTTTATCCATCAAAGTGTGAATTTTTGAAAAAGCAAATACTTTATTTCATCAGAAGGTATTTTATTTATTTATTTAATAATTTATGTACACACAAACATTTGTTAAAGATTAACATATTGATAAATTATTTACAAAGGTGCCGCTTATTTCTTAAAAAAATTCCGCCAGCGGACCCGCGAAAGGAGAAGTCGTCAATATTGGCAGTCATTGTGCGCGACTTAATTTACAAGAATTACAAATTATAACACAAAATCAATAATTTTATAAAACCTTACAAAATACATGTCATATACGTACATATATAAATATACAAAAATACTACTTATAATATATTGGTTTCTTAGGTTTACGCGAATGTTAGACATTGAAATAAAACTACTTTTTACGGATTTTTTCACGGTTTCTATTAAGATTTTAAGTCCCGACGTTTCGACACCTTTGCAGGTATCATGGTCACGGGCAGACTGAGGTAGTGTTCGTCTTGACGGTTGTTGTTGCTCCTTCTACCTTCATATTTTTACTAATTATTTGTGTTCCGGCCAACGCAATATGAGCTCACGGTGTCTTGAGGTCTTGCAGCGCTGCTCTTGGGTTTGATTTTTGAGTTTGTTAATTATTGGATCCCAAGTAGGTGATATCTTCCAGCCGTCTTCTCTATTGAAATTAGGGTGTTTTTTAATCTCAATAGCCTCGCGAAACATCCTAGGTAGGAATTTAGGTTCTTTAGCGAGAATCTGTGGTTTATCAAATCTAATGTAATGGCTGGAGCCTTCAGCATGATCGGCGACTGCAGACTTCGTTGAGCGGCGGTGTTTCACGTCAGCAATGTGTTCTTTTACGCGGGTCCCTATACTGCGTTTTGTTTGTCCGATGTAAGAGAGTCCACAGTCACAGTCTAGTTTATAAACTCCTGCATCTTGTAGAGGTATGTGACACTTGACGGATGGTAAGGACTGACTAATCTTCTTGGGCGGCTTGAAGTATGTTTTGATTGAAGCTCGTTTTAGGATGTAGCCAATCTTGTCTGTGACACCTCTGACGTATGGTAGTACAGCAGGTAAACGATCAACTGTGGCTGGCTTCACTCGGTTTCTGTGACGGGGCCGTGGAATTTGGAGCTTGTTGTCTCGCAGTACTTGCTTGACATGTTGAAGCTCCGCGGCAAGGTGTCTGTCATCACAGAGTCCGTGTGCTCTCTGAAACAAAGATTTTCCCACGGTAGCTAACTGTTTAGGGTGGTGGTGAGATTCACCGTTTAGGTACCTATCTGTATGGGTCTTTTTGCGATACACTGTATGACTTATTGTCTGATCAGGATTACGTTAGACTAATACATCTAAGAATGCAAGAGATTTATTATCCTCCAACTCCATAGTGAATTGAATTTTGTTATTTATGGAGTTGAGGTGGTTTAAAAATGAATATACTTGGTTGGATAGTAAGATAGCAAAGGTATCATCTACGTACCGTTTATAAAACCTTGGAGTAACAGGGGCTGTTTTTAAGGCTGCCTCCTCAAAGTCTTCCATGAAGATGTCTGCGACTACTGGGGATACAGGCGAACCCATTGCTACTCCATCTACTTGTACATAATATTTATTGCTCCATAATAGGTAACCAGATGTGAGGCAGTGTTTAAGTAGCTCAGCATATTCAATAGGTATGTCATTTTCTACTAGCTTCTTAGCGATAATTCTAGTACAATCCTTAACTGGTAGGCATGTAAACAAGGACTGGACATCAAAACTAACCATTACTTCATTGTCATGTAGATGTAGGTGTTTAATCTCATTGACAAAGTGGTAGGAATCCTTCACAAACGCTGTCGTCTTGCCTCTGAGTGGTGAGAGTATTTTCGCAACGTGTTGAGCCAATCTGTAGGTTGGTGTGTCGATTTGGCTGACAATAGGACGTAGCTGGGCGTTTGGTTTGTGTATCTTGGGTAGCCCATACAGTTTAGGTGGTTTCGCGCATGTAGGTATTAAGTAGTTAACATCCAGACTTAATGTTTCGGAGTGTTTTTTGACCAAGGTGGTGGTGGTTGTTAACACCTTTTTGCTAGGGTCAGTTTTTACTAATTTATATGTGTTTACGTCCGATAATACCTTGGTCATCACAGCTTCGTCACATGCGAGTCACTGTTTAAAAAATTAAAACCTCGCCCAAGGACTATAGTTTATCGACCTATTAAAGATATACTAGAGGAGTACTTCACGTCTGACCTAACCTCAATCCCATGGTCTGAGATCAGCGATATGTGTGATGTTGACTCTATGGTTAGCACTTTCAATTACTGGATCACGCTTTTGTATGACTTACACGCTCCAGTCAAGACATCAGTTGTCAAGGCCAGACCAACGCCTTGGATTACACCTAATATACGTCTGCTTTCTAAATTAAGGGATGAGGCAAGGGACAAATACCATAAGTCAAAGGATGACTACTCTAAAAAGCAGTATTATATAGACCTAAAACATCAGACAAATATTGCCCTTTCTATGGAAAAAAAAGTTTTCTTCACAAAGCATGTTAACAACAACATAAACAATCCTAAGTTACTATGGAGGAACTTAAAGACTGACATATTGCCAAACCACACAGAGAGATCACTACCTAGGAAATTTAATGACCCTGATGCAATAAATCAGGCCTTTCTTGATGTACCTGGTGAATGCAATATAAACATCTCACAGCTGTCTTACTTTGAGCACCACAGATTTGGACCATCTACTTTTAAACTACAGCCTGTGGACCAGGAGTCCATTAAAAAAATTATAAAAAATATAGATACCAATGCACAGGGTAATGATGGCATTTCTTTGGACATGATCTCTCTAACTATGCCAGCCACTTTGCAAACAATAACAGACATAGTAAATAGATCCATCGTCACAAATACCTTTCTTGATCTTTGGAGGTGTGCAGTGGTGCGCCCCATTCCTAAAATTAATAGCCCTCTCTCTATGAAAGACCTACGTCCTATTAGTGTGCTGCCATGTTTGTCCAAAGTATTGGAGCGTGTTGTATATACACAAGTAGTATCATACATAGAGGACAACCACATTCTCCCTGACTTACAGTCAGGATTCCGCAAGAAAAGGGGTACTGCAACAGCGTTGTGTGACGTTGTGGGAAATATTCTTGAGGCTCGTGATCGGGGTGAGGGTGCAATTCTGGTCCTTTTGGATTACTCCAGGGCGTTCGATGCTATAGACCCAGCTTTATTGCTTTCTAAGCTTTCCTATTATGGTTTCTCTGTCGAGGCAGTAAAGTGGTTCAATAGCTACCTATCTTTCAGAACACAAACAGTTGAGATACGGGGGGATGATGGCAGTATAAAGACCTCAGAGCCACATATTGTTGAAAGAGGTGTGCCTCAGGGCTCCATACTCGGACCTTTACTCTATATTATATACAGTGCTGATGTTGTTCAGTCATTTGTGAACTGTAAATATCACATGTATGCTGATGACTTACAAGTCTATCTGACTTTCAAACCTGATGAAACATCAGTAGCGGTACATAAAATAAATGAAGACCTGAAAAGAGTGACTGAGTGGTCAAAGCAGAACTCTCTGGTGCTAAACCCAAATAAATCTAAGTTTATGGTGCTGGGTAGCAGGCAGCAAATAAAGGACATACTATCTGCTAAGCCAGAAATAATGATCCTCAATAGGGAAATTAATAGAGTAGAGTCTGTTTGCAATCTTGGTTTAACTATGGATCCGGAATTGCATTTTGAGGCTCACATAGGAAAGACCCTAAGTAACTGTTTTTACCGGCTTAAAATATTGTATGGTATAAGAAAATTCCTTAGTATACACATTAGGAAGCAACTGGTGGATAGTCTAATCTTGTCTAAGTTAAACTACTGTGATACTGTGTATGGGCCATGTCTTTTATCACGTACAGCTCGGCTTATACAACGCATTCAAAATGCTTGTGCAAGATTCTGTGTAACTATTCCCAAGCGTAGTCATGTTACCCCCTACCTAAACAAACATAGCATGCTCAAAATGGCTGACAGGAGGAGGTTACACCTAGCTTCTTTACTTTTTGGAATTATATACACTAAAACACCTTCATACTTGTATGATAAGTTAAGCTGGAGACAAACCCATTCTAAGTTTACGGTGAGGTCAATTACAAATCCCCTATCTGTGCCCAGGCACAGGACTGCAGCATTTAGAGGTAGCTTCAAATATGCCGCAACACATTGCTGGAATGATCTTCCACCTCCGATCCGCAGCCTGAAATCCAAGAGTACCTTTGTTTTACATCTAAAAAAGTTTTTACTACACACACAAAAATCTGTATAATCACACATATAATCACATCTTTCCTCCTCATTCATAATCATTACCTACAACTCACTTCAAGCTCTTTATTTACTCACCCCATAGTTATAGCTGTCAAGTTATTTGATGGAAGGGAGTCCAGTTTGGTGTTGCGGCTAATACTCCGACATAAATGCATTTTTATTATTATTATAATGTGAAACGCTCCGCTTCTTCAGAATTTGTAACAAGAACACGGTTGGCGCCGACCGAATGTCGCTGGCGTCACTTACGGATGTCACATAATATCAGTGTTGCGATTTTCCAAATCGCAGCAATCACGCTGAGTGATGTCCGTGTTCTGGCACTGGTGGGACACACACTTTCCCATTATCTTTTATCATTAAATTTTAAAAATAGATTGCTGCTCACTGGCATTTCTCGCGTCAATTGCGTAGTTCGTGTTTTTGTGGTGTTGCCAGTGAGCAGAAATCGCAGTTGTGTTCTTTTTTTGTTTTTCTTTGTTTGTTTTTAATTTTTATTATTACTTTTTATTTTATGTGTGTGCCTATAAGTGGCAGAATAAAAGCTTTTTCTTTCTTTCTTCTTTCTTTCTTTCATAATAGGTCTTCTATTTTTGCGTTATATTCCGATGTATCCATAATAGCCGTAGCGTTTCCTTTATCTGCACGGAGTATAGTTACATCTTGTCTGTTCTTGAGGTTCTTTAAAGCGAGATATTCGGCTTTAGGGAGGTTTGGTTTGGGCACTACACTTCGACGTAAGACTGATGATATATCTTGACGTATCGCCTCCAAATTATAAACTAGACTGTGACTAACAGATGATTTATAAACTAGACTGTGACTGTGGACTCTCTTACATCGGACAAACAAAACGCAGTATAGGGACCCGCGTAAAAGAACACATTGCTGACGTGAAACACCGCCGCTCAACGAAGTCTGCAGTCGCCGATCATGCTGAAGGCTCCAGCCATTACATTAGATTTGATAAAATAAATAGATGAGTACTGTGATAGCCAGGCCTGTTGGTCTAGTGGTTAGTGACCCTGACCACTATACCGGAGGTCGTGGGTTCGATTCCCACCCGGGACAAATGTTTGTGTGATGAGCACGATCATTTGTTCGGTGTCTGGGTGTAATTTATCTATAATATGTATGTATTTAGAAATATATAAGTATGTCTATCAGTTGTCTGGTTACCATAACACAAGCTCTGCTTAGCTTGGGATCAGACAACCGTGTGTGAGATGTCCCGGGATATTATTATTATTATTATTATTAGTGCCGAGATATCTGTCAAATTCGGTGTACCGCAAGGTAGTATTATCGGCCCGACACTCTTCTTAGTGTACATCAATGACCTCTGCCAACTCCCTCTCCATAAAGGAAAAACTTTTACCTTTGCTGATGATACTGCCTTGTTCTTTAGTGGTGATGACTGGCGCGAGGTATTCGATGGTGCGCAACGGGGCCTCAACAAAGTCAGTGATTGGCTTCAAGGTAATATTCTGACACTAAACGTTCCTAAAACAAAATACTTATCCTTTGCTCATAGGTCTGATCTGCCCCTACCATCTTCCCTTTCTTTTTCAGTCCATGCCTGTAATTGTTTGAATACCGTCTGTCCATGTCGTCCGCTTGAGAGAGCTGTCAGTATTAAATACCTTGGAGTAATTATTGACCAACATTTATCTTTTAAGCCCCACATAGAAGCACTGGTCATGAGACTGCGTAAACTGATTTACATTTTTAAGTCCCTCCGCCACTCCGCAGACCGAAAAACCATTAAGATGGTCTACTATGCATTCTGCCAATCGCTAATTGACTACTGCATCACATCATGGGGAGGTGCCGCAAAAACACACCTAATTCAAGTAGAGCGGGCCCAACGTGCAATACTTAAGGTTGCTGCTGGTCTCCCCTTTCGCTTCCCTACTACGGATCTGTACAAAGAGTGGGATATTCTCACAATCAGGCAAACCTTTGTACTAAAGACTGTGCTTAAAAAACACTCTGAGTTGCACTTTGATGCCAGTCTAGTTAACGACAGACGAAGGAAAGGCAAAGTATGTCCCACTCATCAATTTAAAACATCACTTGCACAAACATTCTATTGTTTCCTTGGATACTTCCTTTATAATAAACTTAACGCCACCCTTAATATATATCCCAAAACAAAATCAAGCTGCAATCTTGCATTAAAGGAATATTTGAAAAAGTTAGACTACCAGAACACTGAGAATCTTCTGAACATTCCCGAATAGTCTGAAATACCTGACGTTTACGTCTAAGCTGTTGCTTACCCCATACCTGCTGTACAATTCACACTTACTCAAACTCTCATCACACATCATACTATAACACATACACATTCACATCCACACTATTTGTAAGTTCTGCAATCACTTTATTACTTTATAGTTATTAAAGCCATTATTGTCTCACAGATAACCTCCAGTTCTTTCCGTAGGTGGGGCCTGGTGACCTGTATCACAGGTTTTTTTTTCCAAAACCTACTTCAGGCACCAGTCTCTCACAAAGGTGGAACTAAGATATCAGAAACATTATTGTCAAACATATTTTTAAGAACCATTTGTGAGAAGAGAATAAATGACTTTTATTATTATTATTATTATTATAATAATAAATCTTTATTTTCAGACCATAGATCCATACAACTTACAAACTAAAACACGTTACACAAAACATATCTGAAAGATGGCCTGTGTGCCGCCATCCAGTGACACATTATTGGGCCATCAACCCTGCCGGCTACAGTAGCCACGAGGCTGCCATAAATAAATTGGCAATAGTCTCAGGTTCGTTTTCGCCATTGACGCACACTGGCAGGCCCGACTTGGAAGTTAAGCTGTTTGTGGCTTTCCAGAAACTACTAAAATTTTTATCTTCGTGATGACTCGCAATTTCATTCATCTTTAATTGATCTGCGTTATTTTGGCACCACTTTAGCTTACTTTTAAATTGTTTTCTACTTCCCACCATATTTTCATATAGCAGCCCCGTTCTATGCTTACCAGCTGCCGCCCAGCTCAAAAAAAGAAGCCGAGCCTGCCCTTGCGCATCTTTAACGTGTTTATTACAACCCGTTTTATAATACTTTTTGTGCTGAACTTGGTAATTATGTCTAGATGTTGCAAAGATTCTCACTACAACTACAGGTAATAAATTCTTTTGGGAAATCAATTTCTATGAGCTTTTCATTACAAAATTCGGAGTACATAACCGTTTGAGTAGGGTCCCTATACCCCCATACCCTTACTGTATTACATTGAGATTTGACAGAGGTACATTTAGGTTTTAGCATGTCAAGTTCACAATTTATTTTTAAGGGAAAATTATCTGACCACGACACATCATAAACCACACTAATGTCCTTAATAGTGTCCCAAGCTGCTTAAGTTACTTCACAGTGGTCTAACCAGCTAGTCGTACCCTGAGCATCACTTACATACGTGTATGTCTCCGAACCACTGCCTAGTAGTGTAACGTCAGCACACTGCCACTGCACTTCAGAGGAAAAGTTAATAAGTTCTCTACAGAACAGGCCACTTGGTTTTGCATAACAAGCCCCGAGCATAAACACTGCGTCCACCCCACTACTCTCAATTATCGCATTTATTTCACTTAGGCAGTCTACGAATCACTAAGATTGTCATTCGATTCAGTTGGCATGTAAACCGAAAACACTACAAACGATCTCGCGCCTGTACAGATTTTAATAGCACTAAGACGCACACTCTCACAACTTAACACCGATACGGACTGATAAGCATTCTTACTGTGGCAGTATCGCAACTCCACCATACGGACGCCCTCGCAGAATGCCCGCTGAGGCGTCCACAGCTGATTTTCCGACAAAGTCGGGGATTTGGGATCAATGCTTCCCAACACAGAAATGTCGTGGGGCATCAACCAAGTCTCCAGCAGCGCAATGATGTCCGATGTTTTATATAGTTGTCTCACGTAGTCTATTGATCTTGTTAATGATCTACAGTTATAGGTTACAAATGTGTTTATCTTTGACTTCGACTTGTTATCCATGATAGTAGCTTAACTACCGATTACTTCGGTTGTTTTATAGGGTCTAAAGCGCCACCACGTAACACCGTCCGGCCACAGTTAATTGTTCAGAAATAGGTTTAACTTATCCCTACTAATGACTACTTTATACGCGTTATAAAGTAGTCATTAGTATATATAGAGAAGGAATTATTGGCTATAGTTTGGTCTGTTAAGTATTTTAGACCATATTATATGGGAGGAAGTTCATTGTAAAAACTGATCATAAACCAAGTTTGTATAAAATTTATTTAACATGATCGATCCTTCCAATAGGTTGACTAAATTTCGGTTGTGTTAAGGAAAATGCTTTATCCAGAATAGTTATTTCAAGTGAAGGGTTAAAACGTAAAAAAACTATATCTGTAATGACCAGAGCACAGTGCGAACGGTTAACAAACACTGCGGTTCATAGGACTGATCACCCTATAACCCGTCCTACTTTGTCATACTTTCCCAATCCTTATCCCGCAGGAACGCAAAGGATAAACATAAAAACGATAATTATCCAAAATGGCGGCGATGTGGTTCGCCACCCATCACGTCTCGTTCCTCGCGGGGGCGAAAAATGGGCCACGGAGAGCCGTTTCGCTGCGTTGGATGCAAGAGGAGGAATGGATAGTGGATGAAGTGTTTCAGATGATGGATGTCGAGAAAAAATAAAGAAAGGTATGCTGAGATGGTTTGGCTATGTTGAGAGATTGAATTAAGACGATTGAAAAAAAAATGTGAATGAAAGAAGGCCAGGTCAAAAGTACCATAAACCGAACAGCATGTATGAAGGGAATAATTAAAGTGGACAAAACGAAACAAGTGTGCAAGGATCGTAGCAAGTGGAAAGAAGTGGTCTCAGCCTACCCCTACAAGCGAAAGAGGCGTGATTAAATGTATGTATATGTATTAAGATTACATTGATTTTAAAATATGCTACAACAACGTAAACAGCAGAATGTTTAGATTAATGTAAACTAGGACATCCAAAATGGAAGAGAAAATAGAATCGAACATTCAACTAGATTTACATCGTCGTCACATTGACAAGGGACGGGCCTGGAGAACGGCGCGAAGGCTCGGCAGAGGTGGGACATAGGGCCAGGGTGTGCAGCGCAGTGTCATCAATGGCACCGCAGTAGTGGCGAGCTCCGGTCCCTTCCCTCCTGGCGAACCCGGCACAGGTAATGGCCAAAGGCCCCTGTGCCCGGTCAGTACTGCGTGAGGCGGTAGGTCAATAAACCGTACCGCGTCTCCACCCACGGTTAGATGTGGACAGATCGGTTCAATAGTGACCCGTCCCGCCGACGGTCTCGCGACCCGAAGCTCCCAATTCCGCATGGTGACGAGACGGGCCTGTCTTCTCCATAGCTCACGCTGCCTCGGCACGGGATCCGTACCCTGGGACCGGAGCTCGGTGCAGCGGGTGTAAAGGTCCGCTAGCACCTTTGCATCCAGTTCCCATGGCGGTGTCCAAGCCAAGACACGCGGCTTCATGACGACCAAGCTGAGCCCCACGTAACGATCGTGGGTTACACGACCGCGGAACCGCGTCGACGATGCTAATGAGGCATCGCTCTCCAACCGAAACACGTCGTGACGCTTCCGGCCGGGGTTTTTTTATTTTTTTATTCAGGGACAATAAATAGCTACAATATACAGCGTGAATATTAAGTCGTTGTTTTCCCGAAGCGAAATGAGTTTTTATCGGTCATACAATCGATTAATATATATAAAAAAATTCGACTCAATAAATGGCGGATTAACAATTGTTATAAACAAAACTCGAAAGTGACTTGAACCAGTAGTAATACATCGCGCTATACCTACGCGGGCGGGCGCGCGGTTACTCCGAACGCCACGCGGTCGTTGCACTTCGCGTGTAAATCAGCTGATCGCTACTCGTGATTTAATAAAACACAAAATTCAATAGGTAATTCAAATTTTCGCTTCAAACTTTTACGGGCTTAGGATCGTCATAAATACTTAAAAAAACAAAATAGGTATCTTTAAAAAAAGTCGGAATTTGATAATTAAGTATTTAAGGCGTAGGTATTTAAAAATGGAATCAACTTATTTACAATGATTTTGATTACCTAACCTACTTTTGAATGTTTATTTACAAAGTACGAGTACTTATACTATTAACAGACGATCGAATTTGGTACGGAGCGGACACCGGACTTGGTACGCTCCGTACCACATCCGTTCGTGTAGAGAGTTGTCCGCCGAACATAATTATTATTATTTCGTGTCCGCTCGGTCCGATGGTTTTCGCATCGGATTCGGTCCGCTCCGTACCAAGTCCGACGGTGTGTAAGCTCGGACCGGACCAACGCACGGCAGTATAGTTCGATTCAAATTTAATGGCGGCTCTTTAACATTATAAAATTTTTATGCTTTGTTTTGTATTGTACTATTATTTGTTTAGTTTTGGTGTTATTTTCATGTTATTTGTGTATTGGTGTAATTTGTGTAATTTTTGTTTTTTTTTTTATGGGTTAATACCTGACGAATTTGAATTTAAATTAGAATTTCAACACGAGGCGAGTCGCTGCGCAGTAACAAACTTATGCGCCAGCGGGGGTGCGGGGCGAGGTACTGCGCAGCGTGTAGCCAACTTCAGAGCCGCCATTAAAATTGAATCCAACTATAACAGGTTTTCTCATCACAGTATCAGTACGACGGTCCCTATTAATAAAGGCGGATGTACGTTTTTGGCGATTTTCACTTTTTTGCATATTCGTGTATAATTTAATTAATATTTATGATGCACGAATCAAAATTTAATAATGTCATATAATTACAGAGTAGTTAATCTATTATGTGTTTTTTTTTAATTTAAAACATAATTTAAATGTCGGACTGATCGAGACGTCTATTAGGCCTTATTCAAAATTCGCCTCCCTGGCAACCTAAAAAAAGGAAGCTTCAGCTAGATTGCATCAGTAAAGAATATACCAGATAAAAGCACCGAGATGGCGCTAGTTGCCATGATAACATCAACTCCGCGCATTTAAATGATTTTAAAAAGTTTATTAAAAGTATTGAACCTAAAAAGTAGTAAATAATTAATATAACAGTGCAAATACATAGTGGAAGTGTTATCTCTTTGAAAAAAACAATTATAAGTGTGTTAAAACTGAAGAACCATAAGTGCATTAAGCTCTCATTTATTGAACATTTAAATATTAACAAACTAGCATAAAAAGACCTTACACTCCTAAAAATAAACAATAAAGTGCAAACAGTGATAAATATAACTAAATAAAGTGAAACCGTATAAGTTGTGGACAATTTAATGTGCAAATGTATAATTTTGTGAAACTAAGAAGTCATTGACCTATTTTTAAAAATTCAGAACACCCGCTTAACGTTTTTTCAAAAGCTGATGCTAAATATAGAAGAACATTTTGACTATGATTTAGACAGTCAATTTAGCGTTCAAGTAAGTGGCGAAGTATGGTATCGCCATTCGCCATAAGTCTCGAGATCGAAACTCAGCACTTCAGAACACCTTTTTGTGTTTTTGTTTTCATTCTTACAATAAACTTACACATTTTTGTTACAAAGAATGAAACATACCAATGTTTTAAGGAACAAAATTCAAACTGAACTATTTAATTACTATTTTTAAAATTCAGCTGAGGTAAAAGCATATCGCAAAAAGAAGTCTACGTATCACTACATAGTATAAAAACAAAGTCGCTTTCCGCTGTCTGTCCCTATGTATGCTTAAATCTTTAAAACTACGCAACGGATTTTCATGCGGTTTTTTTTAATAGATAGAGTGATTCAAGAGGAAGGTTTATATGTATTGTTACGAATCAGAAGTGGAAATTATTAAAAAAAACAAAACGAATCACAATCATACGTTCTTTATTAATTAAATTTGTAACAACTCTGAATACACTTATATAACCGTTAATTAATTCGAGAAACAAAACAACTACCACTCAAATCAATAGCACACATATAAAACATGAAAACATAACAATAATACATAAAAGGATCGAAAGTCTTACGGCCCTTGAACGATGTTGTCGCTCCGAGTGACACCCGACAAATGAGCCGGTTGGGGGTGCGCGTGCGCCTTTTATACCGACTTAAAATCATTATATCGGTCAACCCTTACACGGCCTCTCCTGACGCCGAGTCGTCCTCGACCGGGATGTTTTTTGGTTCGTCTTCCATTGGGTTGTTCTGGCGTTCCACGGCCGCTACTTCACCAAGTTCAGGCATAGATAGTCCGACTGCCGCACGTTCGTTAGTGCTGGGCTGTCTCGAATCGTCGTCAATGTTACCGGTCTCATCAACTGAAAATTTACGAATATCGTTATTCACAAGTTATGTACATGAAAAATCACAAGCTAATTTAGTAAGATTGTCAGCAAAAATATAGGAGCGTTGGCGTCCCATCGATCCTATATTATTGCGGCATACTTCACCACAGTGACTTTGTCGAAGGCGACATATGACAGCGGCGCCTTCATTTTTGGGCGACTAACGTCTTAGGTGGAGGACACACCTCATTGTTGAGCGATACACGCTATTGGTGGAGGACACACCTCATTGTTGGGCGACTAACGCCTTGGGTGGAGGACACACCTCATTGTTGGGCGACTAACGCCTTCGGTGGAGGACACACCTCGCTGTAGAGTAATACGCAATCACACATGCATGCCTACGCACGCATACATGTGTTGGCGCATATCTGAAACAGGACACGTTATTATGCGCAGAGCTACTCACTCTCAAAGAAGACGGCGCAAGTTTCAGGGCACCATTCTCCCTTCCATGGCACCATGTACTGGGAGGCTGCCTGAGTGCTCTTTCCGCAACTTCCACTGAGCAATTTCAGTTCGTATCGACCATTTGGCAGAACTTTGGTGACCCTGTATGGTCCTCGCATTCCTGGGTCTAGTTTGCCCGTCGACTGCGAGTACTTTATAACGAAGGCTAAATCGTCGACTTTGTATTCACGTGGTGGGCGCCTGGACCGGTTGACTGATTCATCCTGTTGACCCTGGTTCTTTTTTAGGAGCTCATTAGCGCGACTTCTGCTGATTTCTCGTAGGGCTTCTCTGTTGCTTTGCTCTGGTGCACTTACGGCCAAATCTCGAACTAAAGAGCGAATAATCGGAGTGGTGGCCTCAGTACCAATCATCAAGTTAATGGCTGAAGTTTGTGTTGTCTTCTGCTTGGTAATGTTCAGTACCAACTGTAGTTTCCAGAGTGTGTTAGACCAGGAAGCATTCTTATGTCCTACTTCAATGCGGAGCATGTTGAGTACGGTTCTAATGTAGCGCTCCACTTGACCATTAGAACTGTGCATTTCAGGAGTTATGTGATGCAATTCGGTACCAAGCTCTGTTGTCCATTGAACAAAGTCGATAGACTCGAACATTCTACCTCGATCAGTGACTAGCATCTTGGGAACGCCAAATAAGGAGATAGCGGTGGTCATCACTCGCTTTAATTCACTAGTGTCCTGACGGTAGATTGGATAGAGAAGGCAAAATTTGGTAAATGCGTCAACCAAAACAAGAACGAATTTATAACCCTCTGATTCGGGCAATGGTCCCAGGGCATCAACATGTACAGTGTCAAATGGAATGTTTGGTTTGGGCCAAGATGAGATATTTTGTAAAGGAGCGCGAGGGACACGTTTTTTGGAAATGCACACAAGGCAGTGGGAAATGTATTTGGAAACAAACTGGCGGAGACCAGGAAACCAGAAATGTTTTAAGATGAGGTCTATAGTTTTATCGCGGCCGATGTGCTCGTGTTCGTCGTGAAAAATTCTGAGTAAACTCAGGCGATGACCCTTAGGTATGAAGCAGAGTAGTCGTGGTTCTTCACCGACAGGGGTGTATTTATAAAACAGCAGATCATTTTTTACGACGTAGTGGTTAGAATCCAGTTGTCCCTCGGAGAGTTTCTGAATCAAATCTCTCGTTTCATTATCCGCGGCTTGTGCGATTTGTGCCCAGTTTCGGGGTCTTGAAATTTGATTAACCGGGACGACTGGATTTCGACTGAGGTAATCAGCGTGCGGCAGCATAATACCTTTTCTGTATTCGATGGAAAAGTGAAAATCTTGTAAATAGATCCACCAACGAGCGACGCGAGGGAGCAGATCCTTTTTACGTTCTGTCGACTTAAGAGCGTTACAGTCCGTAACAACCTTGAAATGTAAGCCTATTAGATAGTGACGGAAGTGCTGCAGAGCTTTAACGACTGCCAATGTCTCTAGCTCATAACTGTGATATTTGCTTTCTGCTCCCTGCGTAACCTTACTAAAGTATGCTACCACATGCTTTCCACCATCAGTATGAACTTGCAAGAGGACTGCACCATACCCAGCGGAACTTGTATCGGTGTGAACCTCGGTAGGGAGTTCGGGCTTAAATATTGAAAGAATGGGTTCGCTAGTTAAGCGTTGTATCAAGTCTTGACGAACTTGCTCCTGTTCTGGGCCCCACCGAAATTCGATACTCTTTCTGGTCAAATGGGCAATGCACGCAGTTTTTGTGGCATAGTCCTTGATATACTTGCGGAAATATCCGGCCAGTCCTAGTAGCTGTCGAACTTGTCTGACGTTTCCGGGCACTGGGGAATTTTTTAATGCCTCTACCTTACGTGGGCTCGGTCTCACCTGACCAAAACTAATCACCCTACCCAAATATTCAACTTCAGTTGACAAAAATGAGCACTTCTTGACGTTTATCGAGAAGCCTCTGAGTAAAGAGAGACCCTCTTCGACCGAATTACTTAAAAGGAGTACGTCATCTATGTATACTAGAACGTTCCCTGCTTCGATGAACTCATGGAGGGTTCGATTAATTATGCGCTGGTACACGATCGGGGAGTTTGTCAATCCGTATGGCATCTTGAGATATTCGTAGTGACCTTCCGGAGTGACAAATCCCGTTACGTGAACCGAGCTCTCGCTTATCCTAATCTGGTGGAAGCCAGTAGCCATATCTAGACTAGTGAAATAAGTGAAATTTCCGAGGCGGTCAATGTGGTCGTCGATCAGGGGCAGAGGATATCTCTCTTTTACTGTGATACGGTTGAGTGCTCGATAGTCGACGCACATTCGGTCGGTTCCGTCTTTCTTTTTAACAAGGATTATAGGGCTGGCGTACTCCGATCGCGATTCCCTTATGATACCCTTGTCTAATAGGTCTTTAATTATATCACGTACCTTAAGTTTTTCGTTAAAAGAAAGTTTATACGGGCGATATACTATGGGAGTGGTACTGGTAAGTTTGATAACCATCTCGCCGGTAGTAACTGTACTTGTGGCGGTACCGGAGATGAAGAAACCCGAAAAGGCTTGAATAACGGTCATCAGAGAGTTGCGTAAGGGGCCTTGTAACGGAGTGTTAATTGAGGTTTGATCAAGGGTCTGGACTATGTTAGTGCGAGCGTGAATGTCGTTAGTTCGAGTTATGTACTGTTTGTCCCTTGTACGCACGTACATAACACCCTCGCGGTTGAGGATGTCGGTTCCGATTATAATTGAGGTATTCATGCACGAATTGGGTACTACCACTAAATCAGCTTCTAGTGATATGTCGCATAACTCAATAGTTACTGTTATGAAAGAGGTGGCTATAATTTCCTTTTCGCTTATACCTTTTAAGGTACAGAGGGTGGGTTTAACCTTACAGGAAAGATGCCTTAATACGTCGGATGAAATCAGCGATACGTTTTGGGCACCACTGTCTATAAGTGCATCCATCGGAATGCCCTGGACCACGGCTGTAACTATGTCTTTATTATCAGTCTTACTATCGGTGCAAAGGTTGACGTTGCGCTGATTTCTGGGCTCCGATCGGTTTTTGGCGAAACAAACATCCTCGGTGTGGCCTTTCTTTTTACAAAATGTACACTGGGTACCAGGTCCCTTGGTATTAGGAGTTCGTGCCTCGGACTTGGCAGTGGAAGTCTGTCTTTCGGGTTTAGAAGAGGTATCAGTTATAGGTTCCGAGTGGAGCCTCTTGTTACATCTACGGCCCATGTGACCTCGCTTTCCACAGACATAACACTTAGGGCCCTGGTCGGTAGAGGAGTTCGGAGGTGTACGTTTCTTAGACGAGGCTTCGGTATGCTCAAATTTAGCGCGTTTGGGTTTAACATATATCGAAAGAAATGAAACCAGGTCCTCCACTGTCAGGTTTGCATTGGCCGCGGTGGCCCTAACTTGCGGGTTATCTATGCCACGGATGACTATAAGAGTGCGTAGTTCATCAGTCAAACCTTTAACTATGCGCAATCGTAATAGGGTACGCCGAGCATACTCGGCATACGTGGTATATTTGTCGGATGTCATATTCATTGTTTCAAAAAGTATATTAGCGTAGTCCAACTTCCGAGGGCAAAGGGGCTTGAATTCTAGTTTAAAGTTAGACCAAGTGCGGTCATTAGTGACCCACTCGTTAAGCCATACTTTAGCGTCGCCCTTGAGACAAGAAGCTACTCTTGAAAGGCACTCGTAATCGCTCCAGCCATTCGCGGACACCGCCCGATCCACCTCCTCGCACCATACGTCGATGTCATGTTTGCTTGGATCAAAATTAGAAACGTAATAATTACGCGACCTAGAGGGTTGTAAAGATCTGATAGCATCCGCGAGTATAGTCATGGTGGACGGGGCGTCTGATTCGCGAACGACAGGGTCCGGAGTACAGGGCATACGCACAATAAGAACACAAAACAACAAAAAACACGTCACCAGCGAACACAAAAAACACTTATAGGGTAGACTATTTTGTTTCTCGAATGTTTATCAAAATGTGAGCTTTGAGGTTCTTTATCCCACTTCTGATGTTACGAATCAGAAGTGGAAATTATTAAAAAAAACAAAACGAATCACAATCATACGTTCTTTATTAATTAAATTTGTAACAACTCTGAATACACTTATATAACCGTTAATTAATTCGAGAAACAAAACAACTACCACTCAAATCAATAGCACACATATAAAACATGAAAACATAACAATAATAAATAAAAGGATCGAAAGTCTTACGGCCCTTGAACGATGTTGTCGCTCCGACAAATGAGCCGGTTGGGGGTGCGCGTGCGCCTTTTATACCGACTTAAAATCATTATATCGGTCAACCCTTACAGTATAATACATGCATAATATAGTAGAGAAACATGGATAATCTTAGAGATTTTTGGAGTCAGGTCGTAAATCAACACATTTTTTGCGCTTTCATTGCAAACGCTGGCTGAACCCTACGAGATAGATCAAAATAATGTACTACAGTATTGTGCACCTTAAAAAGACTACAAAAAAGTCCGCGATAGTATATGTCTGTCTCTTGAGGGTAACCCACAATAACCATTTTTTATCCTTTATTTATTACTTATTCACGAAAAAACGATTTTAAGCAATACAGCATTAATCCTTATCTAATTAAGTACCTTCAAAAAATTGTGCATGTAATATAGATCAATATTGCCTTTTACAGCATGTTATTTAAATAAATATTTTCGAAGATATTACAGATTTAAAATGCAGGGACATAGCGGTTGCGGCGGTACCGGCCGGGGGGCCGCGCGGGGGCCGGGGGGCGCGTGCCTATACCAAAAAATGCTTCTAAGGCTGTGCTTCGCCCTACAGAACTCTATGATTGTGTTATATTTGGTATCAGCGTTGCACCCGAGCAAAGCCGGGGTGGGCCGCTAGTATTTTAATAATACAAAACGACAAAGTAATTATCATAATATTATGTCATATGCCATTGTAGTCTTCGTATAAAAAAACGTTACAACGCCATCTGTTGTGAATAAGACAAATTAGTTATCGAACTGATCAACTGAGACACAAAGTTCTATTTTTCGCCACTAGATGTCAGAAAACGCAACAATAATTATTCAACAATATGTATTCAAGATGACACAACTTTGCGCAGGATGTACGCAGAATCTAGACACAATTGAGTATCTTACCTGTGTACTATGTGACCAGAAATATAACCTAGACTGCGCAAATGTCTCCCATGATTACTTCCATGCATCAATGACGTCAGACAGCAAAACTAGTTGGAAATGCCAAGACTGTCGCTGTAAAATGCCTAAGATGGGAAACATTGATACCCCAATACGGTCTACAAATTATACATTTAGGCAACAAATACACTCACCGTGCGAAGAAAGTAATGTCACTTTGAGAAAACGTAACACATTCTTAAGTAATAATACAACTTTTGAAGATCTTAGCTTACTAGGTGATACACAACCCACTGGTGATGAAATTACTCCAAAAATGAAAACTCAGACTGAATTAACACTGCAAAGTCTGAGTGAAATGATAATAAAGCACTTAAAAGAAAATAATAACACTATTATATCAGATCTACGCTGCACTATACAAAAACCTAGAAGCTAAAACTAATTACCTACATATGCAGAACGATCAGAGAAAAATAGAATTAGAAGACGTTAATACAAAGATAGAAAACATAATAAAGGAGAATGAAAAATTGAAGAAAGAAATTTTACAAATAAAACATAATATGTCCCTAGTTACTCAATGTATGGAAAACAACAAAATGTCTCCAGATAATGCACACAAAGAGAGACAACAAATTCAAGAAAAAATTAGTACAAGTAAATTGAATAACAAAAGGCATAGAATATGCATAATAAGTACAAACAACACAAATAAAACATTATTAATAGCTGAGAACAGGCACCAGGAATATTCAATTTGCCATTACCTACTCAATAATGGAGGGATAGAACAGATGCTGAATGGATTAGGATCAAAACTTACTGATTATACGATGGAAGATTACTGTATTTTACAAATTGGACAAGAAAATTTTACTACTTCAGAAAACTACTTCAAAATTATTAATGATATAAGAAATACTTTAATACTAATTAAACATACTAATTTAATTGTATGCCTTCCGACATTTAAATACAATAATCGTTCTAATATGTTTAGCTGGCGAGTTGAGAATTTTAATAACCTGCTATATCTAGACATTGTAACTTATGAACATGCTTATTTACTTGACTCAAATAAAAATCTTGAATGTAGCTACAGTATGTTTAACAGAAAGACAGGAACTGTCAAAAATTATGGTATGGACATAATATATAAGGATATCTACCTGCTAATTCAAGATATTCATTTTAATAACAACTCATTAAAATTAAACAATAATAACGATATTCAGTTTTTTCGATAATAAGTATTTACACATTATTCATCAGAATATAGCTGGGCTGTTATACAAATCTGACGAATTAACAATATGTTTAGACGAGCTTTCTGATAATAATTTAATTGTTGATCTTATATGTATATCAGAACACTTTATGATTTCCGGTTCAGAACAACATCTAAATGTACATAACTACAACTTAGCTGCATATTATAGTAGAAACGCTTCAAAGAGGCATAAGGCATAAACATGTAACTGTTTTTTGTTCCTAATAAATAAATAAATAAATAAAATAAATAAAGAGAGGCGGTACATGTATTCTAGAAAAAAAAAGGCCTTCAGTGGAGGGCCTTAAACATTTCTAAATATTGTATTTCTGGATTATTTGAATGTTGTGCAGTAGAATTAGTAAATTGTGGTGTAATTATAATATGTATCTACCGAGTACCTAAGATTAATAATTTGAATATGTTTTTTGAAAAAATTGAGTTACTTCTGAAAAGTTTTTGTAGTAAAACTAATTGCAAAAATGTGATAATTGCAGGAGATTTTAATATTAATATATTAAATAAAAATAGTATTAGTCTTGATCTCGAATGTCTTCTAATAAATTATAATTTTAAAATTGAACTAAGAAGTCCTACTAGATTGCAAAGTAAAACATGTATTGATAATTTCTTCCATAACATGTACAAATCTTGTAAATCAAAAATATTGGAACTGTCACTTTCTGATCATACAGCACAATTACTAGAAGTGCCAATTAAAAAACAAGAAGAAACAACATTTTGGCGAACTAAACAAAGAGACTTTTCAAATGAAAATATTAACAAATTTAAGACATATCTAAGCAGTTTAACATTTAGTAAAGTTTATAAGAATAATAATAATAATAAAATGAAAAGCAGTTAATTTAATAAACAAGCCAAAGTGGCTTTCTAAAGGCATTAAATTATGCACTAAGAATAAAAGAAGACTACTTTGGCAATGCAGGTTACAAAAAGATATAAAAAATAAATTAAAATATAAAACATATAGTAAAACACTCAAAAGAATAATTCATTTAACACAGAGTTCTCAGATTAACTATAATATAAAAACTTCAAAAAATATATGTAAGACAACATGGTCCATAATAAATAAGAATAAAAATAAAGAAAAAGACTATATATCTCATATTGTATCAGAAGATAATTTATTAATTATAGAACCCAAGGCTATTGCAAATGCCTTCAACAACTATTTTGTTGACAAAGTTGTTCCTTTATCAGGATACTCTAATAATAGTACAAAAAATGTAATAAGTAATAGTAACTCTATGTTTATGCAACCAAGTGTAGCGGCTGACATTGTAGATATTATATCCCAGTTAACAAACACAAATAGCGTAGGATATGATAAAGTCTCAACAAAAATCGTTAAAGTAGTAAAGTACTGTATTGCTGAACCACTCAGTTACATAATTAATCTTAGTATAAGCACAGGTATTTACCCTGATAGATTGAAAAGGGCTGTAATAAAACCAATTTTCAAAAAAGAAAATCGCGAGCGTATGGAATATTATAGACCTATTGCTCTTTTACCTATTTTTTCTAAAGTCTTTGAAAAATATTTACATAAGCAAATATCTAACCATTTTGAAAAATATAAAATTTTCACTGATGCCCAAAAAGGATTTAGAAAGGGAAATACTATAAATAAAGCAATATATGATTTTCTTAACGTTGTTATAACTAATATTGATAAAAAAAACTCCTGTCTGCGGAATATTTTTTGATATGACGCAGGCTTTTGATTACGTCGACCATAATATTCTATTAAAAAAATTAAATGCATATGGTTTAAGAGGAAATATTCTTCAATTAATTCATTCATATTTAAGTAACCGAACGCAATATACAGTAATAACTAGAATAAACACCTTAAAAAAGCTAGAAGAAACACATATGTCTAAAGACCGCACTGTCAAATATGGTGTACCGCAAGGGAGCGTATTAGGTCCATTATTATTTATTATATATATAAATAACTTAACTAATGCTATAAACAAACCTATGTCACTATTTGCAGACGACAGTGCTGCAATAATAGAATGTATAGATAAAAATAATTACGAATCTGATGTAAATAACACTTTAGCACAAATAATTAACTGGATGAACAACAATAATTTAAAAATTAACTGAACTAAAACTAATATAAATTCAACCAAAGACTTACTCCTCCATTACTTAACATACATTACCAAAATACAACAATTAATGAAGTCAAACACACAAAATTCCTAGGAGTAGTATTAGATAAAAATATAAGCTGGAAGCCACACATTGATGGTTTATGCAAAAAGATTAGTAGCGCAGCATTCGCTTTATTTAAACTATCGCGTGTACTGAAACACGACGCTCTACTTTTGGCCTACCACGGCATTGCAGAATCCATCTTACGTTATGGCATTATATATTATTATTATGGAAATTCCACAGATAAGGAAAAAGTATTTAAATGCCAAAAAAGATGCATTAGAGCAATGTTCAATTTAGGAACACGAATTAGTTGTAAGTCATTTTTCATTAAGCACAAAATTTTAACAATGCCCTCACTATACATTTTTGAATCGGCTTGCTTTGTCAAAGGAAATCCAGAACTTTTTGACTCTCTAGGAGAATCCAGTCAGCGTAGTCGACGAGACAACTCGCGATTAAGAGTCCGTAGAGCCAAAACGGAACTATTGCACAGAAATATCTTCTGTATGGCAATAGTAATATATAATAAAATACCTCGTAAAATTAAAGACCAGAAACTCCATTTATTTAAAAAATATTTCAAGGACTTTTTAGTTCAAAAATGTTACTATAGTGTTACCGAATTTTTAAATGATAATTTTAAGTAGATCTTTTTATTTAATTAAGTTGTACATTCATTCTAGTATTATTCTTAGAACTTTTAAAGCTATTTTTCTCTCATTTATAATGCTATTTAAGTATTTCATTTATTTGTTTTTTTTTAGTCAGCTTGCTAAATGTAAGTTTATATTCTTTAAAATGTTAAGACTATGTTAGCACTGACTATAAAACATAAATTTTTGCATGCCTAATAGGTAGAGCACAGCGTCCTATTATTATATTATATTTTTTACCATCTGTATTGTTAACACCTATGTTCTGCAAATAAAGATTTATTATTATTATTATTGTTATATATGTAAAAAGTAAAAATAAAATATTTTTTTATCTTTCAATGTTTTGCGATTATACATAGAGTATTATTTTTAGTTAAATTATTGGCTGTATGGCTTTTTAGTTCATTAAAATATGTTGTTCCAATTAATAAAGTCGATTAAGGTAGTTACGACATAGCTATCCCAAAATAATATTGGAATCTTCATTGAATAATGTAGGAAGCGTCATATCCAACATTGGCCGACAAAAAAAAATCCAAATAAAATAGTCGAATGTGTCACTACCGACACGGAAAAATTAATCGGCACCGTTAAAAAAAGACAGTTGTGACTTTTCTTTAAACATATGATATATTCAGAATTATGACATTGGCATATTTATTAAGCATTAGCCAATGATATTCTAACAAACAGATATGTTATAAGCGTGCAATCGTGAAGACTCGAAAACGTCCTAATTGGGACGTATTGCCTTTCAACAACAACACTATTTGTCTCTTTTTTCTTATGGGTTTTATCGCGCTATCTCTTTCGCTAGCTGCCGCGCTGCGCGGAACACTTTTTTCGATTGTTTTGTATGTGTATAACATATCTGTTTATTAGAATATCATTGGCATTAGCATTTAAAAATGTATTCCAAAGGACAATGGCGAAATAATTCTTGATGTTATTCTTATGCGTCTACAAACGTCATCATTACAGACTTACATGAAATAATAAGTTACGTTTTTTCAAGCTTTATTTAAATAGCGTCTAAGTCTATGAAAAAAATATTTTAAATTGGAAATACAATTGACTAAATTGTACTTTGAGTGTTGCCATGACTGAAAGTTAAATCTGAACTAAGTCATACGAATATATTTCGCTAGTAAACTAAAAAAGCTGTTTTTTTTAGAATATATTGAAGTTTTATTAACAAGAATAATCTAAAGACATATTATTTCTTCCCAACATTACCGAAATAAATACATGAATTCAAAATAATATTACGTAAACTCATGAGTAAACTTCATTCCAGCATGACAACAACAACGGATACAATCAATGTGACATTTTGAGTTATGACAATTATTATTGATGTAGTGACCTACTGTATATTTATTTGTGTATTTAACTTAAAATCTTGTTTTATTAAGTTTCTTAATTAGAGGAGAGTAACCAAATATGGAATAGTATCCCTAAAATGGAATACCGCCATCTCTCGGAAACGAATACTCCTAGTTGCAAAAGACAGTGATCTTCTGTCTCTTTCCATCATTATACTCGCGTACAGGTTTTGACTTGTCAGTCGGGCGAACGTTGTGGCTGCGGTGAGAGTGTTTTGTTTTGGTGCTGTGAGAAAAGTTTTTAAGGTACGTAAAAACTAAGTATTTCTTTCAAAACGTGATTGAAAATAATATTGTATATTATGACTATGCATTGATTACATGTTTATTTGATTGTTTTAGAGGTTTCTTCTTGTCTGATTGTGTTTAGTAAAAAAATCTGATATATGTTTTGATTAGTTTGAAACTTCCGAATATGGACAGTCCGTGGGATCTAAATATGGACTATTCCAAATTTGGATATCAAAATGTCATCTGGCTAGATTTCAAATTAAATATTTTGGTTTTAGAATGGCGTCTTCGAGTTCAAAAGGAAAACGAAAAGAATGGAACACAGATCACATGACAGAAGCTATACAAATGGTTAGAGAGAAAAAAATGGGTTATTTTAAAGCAGCAAAACACTTTGATGTACCAAGAACCACTTTGTTTCGACTGTGTCAAAAAAATAAGCTATCTCCAGAAGAAGCTGCAGCCACTAAATTAGGAAGAAAATCTGTTTTAGGTGATCAGCTTGAAAATCTACTAGTAGAATATATTTTAAAGATGGAGAGCAAGTTTCATGGTTTGACGAGGAATGATGTTCGTAGAATGGCGTATATGTTGGCCAAACGCAATAATTTGAAGAATCCATTTAATGAGTCCGGAATGGCTGGAAAAAAATGGCTAAAGCTATTTTTAAACCGTCATAAGCAAAAACTTTCGGTGAGAAGACCCACTGGCACGTCTTTTGCAAGAGCTTTTGGTTTCAGTAAAGAAAAAGTAGACGCTTTTTTTGATCTTCTAGAAGAAGTCTACACTAAGGGTAACTATACTCCGAATCGCATATATAACGTCGATGAATCCGGACTTACAGTGGTTCAAACTAAGATACCCCAAGTTATCGGCCATAAAGGAAAACGACAAATAGCTTCACTTACTTCAGCTGAAAGAGGCTCATTAATGACAATAGTTATTGCTATGAACGTTACTGGCCATTTTGTGCCTCCTTACATCATTTTTCCCAGGAAAAATATGAGCGAACAGCTAATGAGAGGCAGCCCTCCAGGTGCGGTAGGCGTTGCACATCCATCAGGATGGATCCAAATGCACATATTTACAGATTGGTTTAAGCATTTCATAAAACACACTAACCCGACCCCAGAATCGAAAGTTTTATTGATCTTAGATGGACATTATTCTCACACTCGAAATATCGACGTTATTGATATTGCAAGGGAAAACAATGTTGAAATTGTTTCCATACCTCCACACACAACCCACAAACTTCAACCTTTGGACAAAACTTTTATGGGACCACTAAAAACCTATTATAGCGAAGAAATACGAATGTGGATAAGAAACAATAACAGGCCACTAAGTCCTTATGACATTGTTGAACTATTTGGCAGATCTTACTTGAAAGTGCAAACAGGGGAAATTGCAGCAAATGGCTTTCGCGTTACAGGTCTTTGGCCATTGAATAAAAACATATTCAGCGAGATCGACTACCTTGCTGCCCAACAAGATGCAGTTAAAGATGGTTGCACAATCAATGCCACTCCAACAAAATCAAGCTCCCAGTCGAAAGAATCATCAACAAACGATGCAAGACCACCTGATAATAGTTTGATTTTAATTGAAAATCCTTTCACACCAAGACAAGACACAGAATTTGATCCAGAACCCTCAACTTCCAGGCTTGCTCGCAGTACTCTAAATCTGGTGTCGCCCTATGACATCAGCCCTGTGCCAGTTAAAAAAAGAAAAATTTCTAATATAGGAAGAAAAGCAACTAATGCTGAAATAATAACATCTTCTCCATATAAAAATCAACTCATTGACAGTAATGAAAAGAAAAAAGAAAAAGAGAATAAATTATCAAAGCCAAAAAATAAAAAACAGAAAGAAAAGAAAACTAAAGGAAAACAGAAAATCAAGTCTCAAAATAGTCGCATTGATTCTGACGATGAAGAAGAAATACGTTTTGACACAGACAGTGAGCCTGATGCCGTTATAGGACTGGAAGTTCCTGACTCAGAAGATGCAGAGTGTATGTTCTGTAACAGCCTGTTTTCTCAAGATACTCAAGGAGAGACATGGATCAAATGCCTCATGTGCAGGCTCTGGGCACATGGTGATTGCGCAGGTGCAGAGTTCGATACATGGATATGTGATTTCTGCAAGTAACTTAATAAGTACCTTCTTAAAATTTACCAAAGTTCCCGTAGATCTCATAAAAATATAGGTTTATTATTCATAGTTTTATAGTAGTCCATATTTGGGTACCTATTCCATAATTAGGTGCCTTTATGTTGATTTTGTTTTTGAGAAAATTTTATATTTTAAATTAATATATGTAAAACAAAACTGTCAATAAGTTAAGCGCAACTGTATGACTGATAATATATAAGAATAAAAGTTTTTAATTTACAATATCTTTTTTTTTTATAACACAAAAACAAAATGGTATTCCATATTTGGTTACTTTCCTCTATTATTCTATTAAACTAAATTAAAACTAAAATCTATTATTATATAAAAAATAAATAAAAACTAACATTTATAATAAAATAAAGTTCAACGAACAAACACATTTTTACATATAGATAAATTCTCAACTAGCCGGCGGCGTAGCTATGACGCGCCTTTTGTTCTCGGCAAGCCGGCCCGCTACGTCACCCGGACCGGTTGCGTGAGCGGGACGGGCTGTCATGCGTCGCGCTCTGCGAGCGCGCACGCCGGTGTGGCTCTCGAGTGTTCGGTACTAGTCAGTATGTTCACGCGTCTTACCGCAACCGTCACAGCTAGTATCGTAGCTTAGCCGCGCCTAGTGTATACTGCTTATATGCTTATTTTCGTGCTATCTATCTTCCTACTATCACTCCTTCTTATTCTTCGTAGTGTCGTACTTATATGTGTGTGAGAACTGTAACCTGTGCCTGTGTATATCAATAAACTTTATTTCCTTCTTCTGCTTGTGCACTTCGGACTTTTCTTCTTTGTACCCTCACACACCCTATTCGACCTACATTGACATTGTTTTTGATCTGTCAATTCGAACTTTCGTTACTCCTGTTATTGTTGTATCCATTAATGTCGTTATTTCTATTATTTGACCATTGATCAGTTGATCTGGACTGCTTATGGACTTTCAACATATCTCCTGTGACTTGTGCTTGCCAAAGGATTCCGAATACCTACCACTTACACGACATTTTGCTGTGAACTTCCGATTCTACTTCTTACTTTGGATTTTATTGCGTGTAAAAGATTTGTTGTTCACGATCTGAAGTCGTGTAAAGCCTCTCAGCACCGGCTGGTTTCCTGGATGATATCGTGATAAGGGAGGATGAAAATAGATAATCAAAAAATATAATTATACATATAATGTTGTTTAATTTCTTTGACAATGCCCTGTTAGAATTTATGATGTTTTTTTATTTCATTCATGCAGTCGGCAGCTATTATATAGATGATTTTGTACATTTAACAATGTAACAAGAAAGCTTACAAGAAAACATTAACATATTCTGTCAGGATTATAGATTTAAAAGATACCTCTGATTATTACTCTCTATATTATCAAAGCGATACCAGGGAAACCTAGTTTAATTATATCTATAGGAATAACTATGAAATAACCGCATTAAATCTTATAAAACATTAGTGACTATTTCACGAAGTTTACTTTTTCAACATATTTATTTCCTACGAATTTCTGTTATGAAAATGCAAAGTCGAGCTTAAACTTAAATAACTGAATTTCTATTAGTTTGAACGAATCTTAAATGACAAGACACCTAACCTCAAATTCTTTAAAACTTAAATATCTTTTAATCGTGACTTCGTTCATCAGTGAACCTTAAGACAATATTGTTCAGAAATCTAAATTCTATATTTTAAGATTTTTTTTATTAGTAGACGCAACAAAATTATGTCAACAAGTTTGGGAGTTCGCCATTATCCTTTCAGATCTCTGAGTCACTTAGGGTGTTACCACACCAATCGATCGACAGTCGATCGATGCCATCGATCGACGGCAGAATGGACTAGTCGACGTCGATCGACAGTTTCTACCATACCATTTACGTCGGCCAATCCATTCCTCCATCGATCGACGGCATCGATCGACCATCGATCGATTGGTGTGGTAACACCCTTACTTTTCAAGATATAATTAAATTTAATAAAGTTTTAACTTTAAAACGCTCCACTCAAAAGTTTAAAAAATGTAGATCCGCCTTTATTAATAGGGGCCGTCGAGTAGGTTAGTGCGAGATCCGACCGTCTGTAGTGAGTAGCGAATTTGGTACGCCGGACCAGGTCCGGTGTCCGCTCCGTACCAAATTCGATCGTCTGTTAATAGTATTACACTTAACGGTAGCGGAGTAATTGTTCGAAATGTAAACCACTACTTTCAATGCACCAACGAGCACGTTTTAACTGATTGTCTTTCAGTTTCATTAAAGTGTCTCTGTCACGTCTCACGATATTAAAAGCGTCCACTATCGCACTTATCAAAGAGTCGCGTGTTTGGTGTTCCTCACGATACACCAAGTGCTTGAGCTCAGACCACAAATAAAAGTCCAAGGAAGTCAAGGCCGGGCTCCTCGGTGGCCAAAGGTGTGGCCCGCCACGAAAAAAAAAAGATAAGGATGCAGTCCTTTTGTGTTGAGCACTTTCATCGCACATTCATCACTTGTCGTCATCGACGTGCACAGAACACTAACTAATAAGTAATAGGTCATAGGTACTAAGCCGTAGGCACAGAGGGCAACATTTGGCGGCATTCTGTTGTGTTTCGGCGCTTGCCGCGTACATGCAAGCTAATTTATACCGTATCACCATGACCGAGAGCTTATTTTGCTCTGAACATTTATTACTCATTCTTCCTTTGTAAGTTTGCCGACAACACGTGGCGGCGGCGCGTGCGTTTCGTGTTACCTACAGGTGCCTACGTTATCTCTAGTGAGTGAACTACTATTGATTATCGCTCTTTCGAGTTTATGAATACTTTTTAATGATTTATTTATTTATTTATTTATAACAGGCACATCAACAACATAAACACAAACATAAAAATAAACATTATACAAGTCTTATAACTAGTGTTTACATCAATTACAGACGTGCACAACAATTAACATAAAAGTCTTCACAGTGTTCACAGTTTAAAAACAACAATACAGCTATATAAAAAAATAATAAAAATAAAAATCATCCTGGCAAACAATTACTTATCACTATGAAGTATCTTAAGCCTGAGTTGCGCGGGGTGGTCGTGGAAGATATCTGAGTCGAGGTTTCTCCAGATGCCATTATATGTAGACATTAGCCTTGCTATCGGAGAGTTCAAGCCTAAGTTGGTTCTATAACGGGGAATGGAAAAAACTGTACTAAGTTTTCTTCGCGTATTTACTCTTGGAACGTTAATACCAATACGCTCCAAAAGACCCTGATACGAAGAGGAACCTTTAACAACATTCTGCAGGAGAAGCATATCAATCATTTGTCTACGGCGTTTTAAGGTACACATTTAAAAAAATAAAAGCCTGTCGTAATATGAACACCGACTACTGATGCCTGGCGCAAGAAACGCGAGGTGTCTTGTAAAGGATCTTTGAATAGACTCTATTCGATCTGAGTGAACTACATAGCGTGGGTTCCAGATAACGCTGCCAAACTCAAGCACACTGCGCACTAGAGCATTAAATAGAACTAAATAGAACTAATTTTAACAAAAAAACGTTATGTTTTTTAAGTTAAACTTTGTATTTCGATAGTACTACTGATGGGTAATCGTCCTGCCGCGGGAAAACAACCATTCAATTTTCACGGTGTATATATAGGAACAGAGAGAAGATAATACAAAATATAAACAATATTGCAGCCCACTACATTATCCGTATATTAAATTCATAAGTACAAATTCATAAATTCATAACAAATTCACAAGTATGATAAAATCTATCATATCTAAATATAAACAGGAAATTAAAATATCTAGAAAGAATAGAACATTAAAACCTTGGATAACACCTGGTCTGCTCAAATGCACTTGACATCGGGATAAATTGCACTTGCAGTCTAATAAGGCACTGGACAACCTGATACTAAAAACTACATACACCCGCTACCGAAATTTTTGCAATTCTCTCCTTCGTAAACTAAAAATATGTTACGAAAAAAATGAGCTAGAAAAAGCCGGTAAAAACCCGAAAGCCTTATGGAAGACGATCAAAACAATAACGAACACCCAAAGAAGGAGCAATAGCCCCGTGGATTCATTAAAATTCAAAATTCAAATTCAAATTCTTTATTTTGCAAATAGGACTACATTCAATCACTTTCACACGTCTTCTTAATCTAGATGAGGTCGACATTTCCTAACTGACTACCCTGAGAAGAAATGTCGAAACAAACTCGGGGGTCACAGTCTCTTTTAGTCCTGATAATACAATAGTAATTTTGTGTAAACAAATGCAGAGTATTTACTGGACTGGTCTTTAGAGGAAAGAACCAGATCGATCTGAGCAAGCCTGTGCCAGCAGACGGCAAGCATGCCCCGAATAGCTCATGCAGCTCAACCATTTTTGAGGGAGCTGCACAACCCGGTACACAACAATACCGCCAGTGGCACCATAAAAATATGTGGGGCAACAACTCACTCAGATCGCCAGCCTAAAATACAATTGAATAGAATATGATGTATAAGAATTAAATAAAACAAAATGATTAATGAATATACCTGCATAATGTTTACACTCACAATAAATACAAGATAGACTAAAAACATGAAAAAAAAAAAAACATAACCGTTACTGAATTGGCATGTCAAATTGATGTAAAAAATATTATATGCAAAAGCACAGTACATGTCAAAATGTAAATGACTATGCAATAAGCACAAAACATGTCAAGATGTAAAAAATGAAAATGTATATGCAATAAGCACAAATCATGTCAAGACAGTAAATGTACAAATATATATAAATAAACACAAGCGATAGATGTATAAGCGAGCAGCTCAATCCCAAGCGTTTTTATCATTTACGTAGTCGGATATTTTGTAATATCCTTTTTTGGATAATTTGGTTTTTATAAAGGTCTTGAATTTTTTGATAGGTAACTTACGAATATCAATGGGAAGTTTATTGTAAAAGCGTATACATTGACCCATAAACGAGTTGCTTACTCTATGGAGCCGAGTAGCATGAACAGTTAAATTATGCTTGTTCCTGGTATTTAGACTATGAACATCAGACATTTTTATAAAATTGGATTCGTTTTTATGAACATACATTAAATTTTCAAATATATACTGTGAGGTTACAGTCAGAATGTTAATCTCTTTGAATTTCTCTCGGAGAGAAACTCTTGGGCCTAGATTATATATAGCGCGAATAGCCCTTTTTTGTAACACAAAAATTGAATTAATATCGGAACAGCTTCCCCAAAGGAGAATACCGTACGTCATAAGACTATGAAAATAACTAAAATAAACAATTCTGGCTGTATCCACATCAGTTATCTGTCTGATTTTTTTCACAGCATAAGCGGCTGAACTTAGCCTTCCGGATAATTTGTTAATATGAGGGCCCCACTGTAATTTGGCATCAACAGTGATGCCAAGAAAAACAGTTGATTCGACAGGGTCCAACTCTATTCCATTAAGTTGTACATTGGTACTTAGTTGCCTGACATTGGGTGTTGAAAATTTAATCAATTTAGTTTTTGATGGGTTTAATAGCAAGTTATTAACATTAAACTAATGTACAACCTTATCGAGCGCATGATTGACGTCGTCAAAATTTTCTAGTCGGCGTTTTATTTTAAAAACAAGAGAAGTATCATCTGCAAATAGCAGAATCTTATGGTTTTCTCTTACATGAAAAGGTAAATCGTTGATATAAATAAGGAATAAAAATGGCCCTAGAATTGAACCCTGCGGAACGCCTATCGTTACCACAGATCCTTTAGATCTTTTTCCATTTACATCCACTCTCTGTATTCTGTTATCTAAGTAAGAACTTAAGAGACTAAGAGACTTATTTCTAATACCATAGTGGTGCAATTTCTTAATAAGTGTATCATGACACACACAATCAAAAGCTTTGGACAAGTCGCAGAAAATGCCCAGGGCATCTTGCGAATTCTCCCAAGCCTCATATATATTTTTGAGCAATTCCACCCTTGCGTCTGTAGTAGACCGACCCTTTGTGAAACCAAATTGTTTTAAATGCAACAAGTGGTATCTATTGAAATGCCTCAACAATTGTTTTAAAATTAATTTCTCAAAAATTTTGCTCAAGGTGGGCAAAATTGAGATAGGGCGATAGTTGGTTGGATCAGTTGTACTACCTGATTTAAAGAGTGGAATCACTTTACTTAATTTCATCAAGTCTGGAAATACACCAGATGCGACACAAGAGTTGAACACCACTGCAAGGAATGGGGCGATTGTTTTTATTACTGAAGATATAATATGTACAGAAATACCCCAAAGGTCAGCAGTTTTTTTTATTTCTATATTCTTGAATGATTCTAAAATGTCTTTTTCGCTAACAATGGTAAATTCAAATCCCGCGCAACATTCCGCAACACAATCTTTAAGTATTGTTTGTGCGGAGGTGGGAGACGACAACAGAGTTCTGGTTGTTAAAATTGGAATGTTGGTGAAAAAGGATTCAAACTCAGTTGCCACCTCCATGTCCGACCTAATTTCAACATCATTAATTTTAAGGTGAAAATCGCGATTAGTAATTTTAGTTCGTCCGGTTTCTGAATTAATGATGTTCCAGGTAGTTTTAACTTTGTCTCCAGATGATTTTATCTTATTTTTAATGAATAACGATTTTGCAAGGGTACAAGCTCTCTTAAAAGTCTTAGAATAGTTCTTAACATAATTCATAAAAACATTACTATGATTGTATTTTTTTTCATCATATAATTCATACAATCTAAGTCTGCTTTTAAAAATACCTGGTGTTGCCCAATCACTAAAAGTAAAGCGATCGCTGACAGAGAGTGATCTTGAAGTAAAAACACTCTTAAACTCTGAATTAATTAAATTGAACAATAAGGAGTAAGCTTGATCAGGGTTACTGTGATTACTGTGCAATTTTGCATTTAAATTATTTTCAAAGAGTTCTAAACGACATTTAGTTACAGGAACAAAACTTATAATTTTGCGTTGCATGTTAACAAACTTTTTAGGATATGCAACTAGTTGGCCACAGTGATCTGAATTTAACACATTAATAATAGAATTATAAGTTGGCTTCAAGTTTGTAAAAATATTATCAATACAAGTAGCACTAGTGGCAGTTATCCTAGTCGGTTCAAGAAATGTTTTGTACAAATTATAAGACTTAAATAAAGTTATAAATCTGTTAACAACAGAATTATTTTCTAATAAATTAATGTTAAAGTCTCCACAGACAGCAACTGTTTTATTAGAATTAGAGATTTTAAATAATGCATCTTCCATAAGTTTCTCAAATGATTCATATGATGCACATGGGGGCCTGTATACACTCAATACAATGAACTGCTCAAGCTCAATACATGCTATCTCAGCAACTCGCTCAACAGACAGGCTCACTATGTCTGTACGTTCCTTAAATTTAAGATTATTACGAGCAATAATTAAGGAGCCTCCACGTATTAAATTAACTCTGCTGAACGAGCTGGCTACCTGATGGTTGTTGAAGCTGAACATGAACTGGTGGTCCTTTAACCAATGTTCAGTAATACATAAGATATCAATACTATTACAGTTCATGAATAACTCCAACTCTAATTCTTTACCCATCAAACCCTGAACATTCTGATGTACAATATTAAAAATATGCTTATTATTGGTGGTTTTAATTATATTTAAAGTGTTTGATGGGTCAGTGCATAATAAGTCTAATTTACAATTATCGCCAGAGTTAGACTCTATTGTCTTAATATCTAATTTAAATTACTTGGAACAAATTCCAAAGTTTGTTGAGAAAAGCAACTATTATCAAGCTGCTCAATAGGAGCAGTGTGTTTAGCAAAGCACTTGGCTGTAGTTAAAATACAATATGATAGCGCAGTTGCTATCAGTCCCTTATAATAATTAGAAAGATAATAGTTATCTTTTGTCATAAAGTAATTATTACTAATGATTACATTAGTGTCAATAAATTCAAATGTGCTATTATATTGTGACATAGTATGAAGCTTCATATTACATTAATTTCTGTGGTTATTTTCAGTCTGTGACAAACCTTTACCATAAGGAAAAGCAAATAAAACAACTTTCTTGACATTTAATGTTATAAGACTTTCAAAGTAGTCTTTGAGCATATTCAAACTAACGTTACCTCTTCTCCCAATTAAAATAATAATAGTTGTAGATGGGCAATATTTACCACTAATTACCTTATCCAATATCTGGCTGTAGGTAGCTGCAGGCATACAACAGTTAATGACCTGAGAACCTAAATGTTGGTATAGTTTATGACACATGTTTTGACCAATTTCATCACTGAACATAATTATTTTATTGTTTTTAATTTTATTTGTTGCTTGTTGGTCAACTTGTGTGGCGAAGGAAGTACTTGTGAGCCTGTTACACAACTCCACAGATTGAGTCCCAGGTTGTAAAGACTCCAGAGAAATATCTGTCAATGAACGACCTGGCTCATCCACTATACAGTCGGTTGTTTGACTATTAACTAAGGAATGATACATCCTCTCATTTTCATTACATAGATCTACCAAGCCACTCAGTGCCAGTATATGTTCTCCTATTTCCTTTTGTGAAGTATTATATTTATTGCTAATTATGTTTAAGGAATCCTGTAAACGGAGTATCTCTGACTGTAAGTGTTGTGTATAAAACTGCGGGATAATCCCGTTTCGTCTACTAACGAGGTCTGTAAATACTTCGGCAGGTGGGCAAAGTCATGGCTGAAGAAGTCATGGCTAGGTCTACTAATACACATTCATTAGAAGGTAGCTATTAACCTCAAAAATCAAACATTGCGTCATCCACGCCTGCTAACTCACTGGGTGTAATTGAGGTTGATGAAGTCGAAGTAGAGTCCATAATTTTACAATTACGTAGTGATTGCGCTATTGGATGGGATGGAATATCAGCATTGTTATTGACATATCGTCATAGTCGCCAGGAGTTGGTCCCGGTCATAACCCATCTGTGCAATCTTTGCTTGCAAACCGGCGTCTTTCCTGACTCACTCAAAAAAGCAATAATACATCCGATTCATAAGGGAGGGAACAGAAACTGTGTCTTATTTATTAAGCCTGATTTTTAGAGTGACCAGTTTAGGAGATATTTACATATAAAAGTCCAAACTTTGGGCCCCCGTAACTCCTAAACAAGATCCATAAGGACCAAATTTTTTGCTGCCGCCTCCAGCGCGCTCATTGGAAGAAGCCCCCAGTAAGCTGAAAAAACATTTTTAGACCCTTATTTAGTACTAATATTAGACATTTAAGACTTTTTTATTTTGTTCAGGAGCTTTCCAGTTTTTATATTTTTTTTATTTTGAACTTTGCGCCTTGCAACACCAGCTCACGCTTGACCGTTTCTCTTTGCTCTGTGACATTATAGTGACTGTATGTGTTCCCGGTATTTTTACTTAAAATAAAGTTAATATTCAAATATGGGCCCAGATAGCTCAGAAACAAGAAAAGTGCGAAATCTCGTTGTAAAAAAAGTGATCAAAACATTATAAGTGAACTTAACCTCAAACCGGCAACGTGACTTTTGTTAATACAAAGTTTTGTGTTGAAAGTGAATAAATTCAAACAAAATGGCAACAAACAACCAATTGGCATTAATTGAAAAGCTATCCGGTCGGGAAAACTATGCAACTTGGCGGTTTGCAATGCAAACATATCTACAACATGAGGAGTTGTGGGACTGCATAGAATCTAACACGGAACCAGATCCAAAACGAGATACTAAGGCGAGAACAAAGATAATCCTCTCAGTTGATCCCAAAAACTCCGCCAAAGAAGTTTGGGATAAATTGGCCTCAACATTTGATGACTCTGGGCTGACACGCAGAGTTGGGCTACTGCGTGATTTATGTAATACGTCACTAACAGAATGTCAAAATGTAGAAGAGTACGTAAGTAGAATAATGAACATAGCTCATAAACTCAGAAACATTGGTTTTAAAGTGGACGACGAGTGGCTAGGTACTATGTTGCTCTCAGGTCTGCCCGAAAGCTATAAACCAATGATAATGGCCATTGAAAGCTCAGGCATAACTATTACTTCAGATTCTGTAAAGGCATAATTATTACAGGATGTCAGACCATGTGAAAATGAGTCAAAAGCATTCGCAGTTAACAAAAAAAAAATCAGAAAAATTTCAAGAGGCATTCTACGGGACCTAGGCGCTACACCTGTAATAAATATGGACACAAAAGCCCAGAATGCAAATCAAAAAATAAAGAAGCATCACAAAATTCCAGTAGTTCATCATATGCTGCTGTATTTATTGCGACAACTGCACAATGTGATGCTTGGTATGTGGACTCAGGCGCATCCTCACATATGGTCAAAGACAAGATTTTGCTTCAGAATGAGACTACTTCCGTTATAAAGAATATAAGAGGAGCAGATAACAAAGTATTATCAGTGAAATGCTCAGGGCAAGTGAGCTTAAATACTTAAAATGAAAAAGGTCAAGAAAATAAGGTACTGCTTACAAATGTATTATATAATAACTTTTAAACTATCGCGCTGCATGTTTATATTAATATTATAGAAACGGGGATTAGCCCTAAAGGTATTTATGCATGTTCGCGCTAATCCCCGTTTCTATAATATTAATATAAATGTATTATATGTTCCTGAATTAGCTACAAACTTACTATCCGTAAGTCAGATTATTCGCAGTGGAGGCCAAGTAAGATTTGACAAAACTGGCTGTGTTATTATGAACAACAAAAATCAGATAGTAGCAACAGCTAGTATTATTAACAACATGTACCGGCTGAACATGCCTGGAGGAGGCTATGCATGCATGTCCGATGTTGAAGAAAATGATATCTTTCTATGGCACCAACGAATGGGACACCTTAATTTCAACAGTCCAAAGAAAATGTCTGATAACACTGACCATGTAACTTTCTCAGCAAATTCAGAAAATCTGACATGTGTCACCTGTAAGGAAGGAAAGCAGACAAGACTACCTTTTAGAAGTAAAGGGAACAAAGCAAAGGGTTTGCTTCAATTGGTCCACTCAGATATATGTGGCCCTATGGAGACACAAACACCAGGAGGTGCCAAATATTTTATAACTTTTCTTGATGATTTTTCAAAGAAAATTTATGTATATTTTCTCCGGAACAAGTCAGATGCGTTAGAAAAATTCAAAGAGTTTAAAAATAAAGTAGAAAATCAGCTTAATACTCATATAAAAATACTACGCACAGATAATGGCTTGGAATATGTCAATAAGAATTTCTCTGATTATTTAAAAACTGCAGGTATCATACACCAGACTACCACACCGTATTCCCCTGAACAAAACGGGGCTGCTGAAAGAATGAATAGGAGTCTTATTGAAAGAGCTAAATGTATGCTGCTTAATGCCAATCTACCCAAACAGTTTTGGGCTGATGCAGTACACACAGCTGCTTATGTAATAAATCGCTCACTAACACAGTCCCTATCATTTAAAACACCTGAAGAATTGTGGTCAGGACAAAAACCTAATGTGAAACACATGCGCATATTTGGTTGTGAAGCTATGGTACACTTACCTCAAGAGAAACGCAGAAAGTGGGACCCCAAGGCACAGAAAATGATCTTCATTGGTTATTGTGATCATAGTAAAGGATATAGATTTGTGATACCAAAAACTAAAAAGGTAATAAAAAGCAGAGATGCTACATTTCTAGAATCTACTGTCAAAAGGGGACAATGTCCCAGTAGAACTGTCACAGAAGAATTCTACCAGAAATAATAATAGTGAAGAAAATATTTCCACTGAAACTGAGGATGAAGATACCAGTATATGTTCATATCAAACGGTGTGTGAAGGCAAATCTACTTCAGACAGTGATTACACACCAGATGTCAGTTTTCCATCTCCACCAGTGAGCAACATAACTTTGAGACCAAGAAAGAACAGAGTTGAAAAAGTTAGTCTAGATGATTCAGAAGAAAAGCAGACTCAGTCTGCTTGCGACCACGGCCGGTGTAACCTGGTCGAAACGTCAAGCCCTAAAGGTATTTATGCATGTTTGCGCTAATCCCCGTTCTATAATATTAATATAAACATGCAGCGCGATAGTTTAAAAGTTATTAATATATACATGTGTCAACATGAAGACAATTCAATAGATATAAAGAAGCAGTGAACTCAGTAGATAAAGATAAGTGGATAAAATCCATAGGAGAAGAATTAGATGCTCATGAGAAGAATAATACCTGGACATTGGTTGAGAAACCTTTAAATGCAAAAGTAATACACACAAGTGGGTATTTAAAATCAAAGAAGAACCAACAGGGCCTAGGTATAAGTCACGCCTATGTGCAAAAGGATATGCAACCAAGGGCATTGATTATCAAGAAACTTTTGCTCCGACGCCGACGGTAAGGTATGACTCAATACGCTTGTTACTTTCAGCAGCTGTACAAAATAACCTAAAAGTTATTCAACTAGATGTCAAAACAGCTTTCCTGTATGGGGAGCTGGAGGAGACCATATTTATGACACCTCCAGATGGGCTTGCACATGAAGAAAATATGGTCTGTAAACTCAACAAATCACTGTATGGGTTGAAACAAGCCCCAAGATGCTGGAAAAGTAAGTTTGATTCCGTTCTTAAGAAGTTTGGCTTTGTGAACAGCAAGGCTGACCAATGTGTCTATATTGGTATAGTAAAGGAAAGTAAATGCTATTTATGTTTATATATGTCGATGATGGATTATTGTTTTCTACCAGTAACTTAGCATTAAAGAAGATTACTGAAGAGTTGAAAATTATCTTTGAAATTAAAATAATAACAAAACCAAGTTATTTTGTAGGAATGCAAATAGAACAGTTTGATAAATGCATATTCATACACCAAACAAGGTATATAGAAAATATGTTAACCAAATTTAACATGAATGATGCTAATTCCAACAGTGTTTCTGTAGATCCACACATGAAACTTTATAGAGAAGAGAGAGGAGAGGCTGATAAAGACATACCCTATAGAGAGGCAGTCGGCTCCCTGATGCACCTGGCCATTGTGAGTCGACCTGATATAATGTTTGCTGTCAGTCTGGTGAGTCGATTTTTTTATAATTACAACGAAACCCATTGGAATGCAGTTAAAAAGATATTCAAATACTTGAAAGATACAAAGGAGTATGGGCTGTGCAACTCACAAACTGCACAACCTGCAGAAGTCACTGGTTATAGTGATGCAGACTACGCAAATGACTTGGATATGTCGCAGACAAATAGTATAATTTGGCATTTTACATACGGTTTCGTCAGTTTAAAAACGTTTGCGGTTATGTAATATGCCGAAGGCAAAATGTAGATTGCCGTGTTACTTTATAATATGCCTCAACATTTCATCGAAAATTTAAACACCATATACATAATGCCGAGGCAAATTGAAGTATTTAGTTTTTTGAGGCTATCCGGCACGTCAAAAATGTTAAGGTATCCATATACTCTGGGTCATGAAGGACTCCTGCAGAGTATTTTTAGTCAAAAAAACATGTATTTGATCGAATATTCATATATTCATAGGTCCAGAAATCCATTTCGTCGCAGATCGTTGTCGAAGATCATTACGAACCGTCTCGAACGCAGGCTCGATGACTTCCAGCCTCCCGAACAAGCTGGTTTCCGAAAAGGCTTTAGCACCATGGACCACATTCACACGCTCCGCCAGGTTATACAGAAGACCGAAGAGTATAATCGGCCACTGTGTTTAGCGTTTGTGGACTATGAAAAAGCCTTCGATTCAATCGAAACCTGGGCTGTATTGCAGTCCCTTCAGCGATGTCATATCGACTATAGGTATATCGAGGTGTTGAAGTGTTTGTACAGTAAAGCCACAATGTCAATTCGGTTACAGGACGAGAACACGAAGCCAATCCAACTGCAGCGTGGTGTGAGACAGGGAGACGTTATTTCTCCGAAACTGTTCACAAGTGCGTTGGAGGACGTCTTCAAGCTCTTGGACTGGAACGGGTTCGGCATCAATATCAATGGCGAATACATCACTCACCTTCGTTTTGCCGATGATATAGTGATCATGGCAGAGTCGCTGGAGGAGCTTAATACTATGCTCAGCGACCTCAGTATCGTTTCCCAACAGGTGGGTCTTAAAATGAACATGGACAAGACCAAGATCATGTACAATGTCCATGTCGCACCTGTACCGGTTATTGTTGGGAATGATACTCTTAAAGTTGTCGACCACTACGTCTATCTTGGACAGATAGTTCAGTTAGGCCGGTCCAACTTCGACAAAGAGGTCGCCCGAAGAATCCAACTCGGATGGGCAGCGTTCGGGAAACTACGCGACATCTTTTCGTCCAAAATTCCGCAGTGTCTGAAGACGCAGGTCTTTGACCAGTGTGTGTTGCCAGTGATGACATATGGCGCTGAAACGTGGTCGCTAACGGTTGGCCTTTTGGAGAAGCTCAGAGTCACTCAACGAGCTATGGAGAGAGCTATGCTCGGGGTTTCTTTGCGCGACAGGATCCGGAATACGGAAATTCGCCAAAGAACTAAAGTCACCGACATAGCTCGAAGAATATGCAAGTTGAAGTGGCAATGGGCAGGCCATATCGCTCGAAGAACCGATAACCGTTGGGGAAGAAAGGTTCTCGAGTGGCGACCACGAACCGGAAGACGCAGCGTCGGCAGGCCTCCCACCAGGTGGACTGACGATATCGTCAAAGTGGCGGGCACCCGGTGGATGCAATTGGCGAGTTGTCGTTCATTGTGGCGTTCTAGGGGGGAGGCCTTTGTTCAGCAGTGGACGTCTTCCGGCTGATGATGATGATGATGATGATGAATAATCAGTATGCAGACATACTTACAAAAGCATTGTCAAAAGATAAATTTAAATTTTTGAGAGCTAAACTTTGTATGTGTTCATTTGGCTCACTCTGTTAAAGTTTCAGAAAGATATTTTATGTCTAAATAATTATCTTAAATTTGGATTTTTGGCAAGAATTTTTGTTTATCTTCAGTGTTTAAAGGGCTTAAATTCAGGAAGAGTGTTAAATATAAATCTATCAATTCTAGGCTGAGAATTGTAAATTTTCAGAAACCTGAAGTTTTCAGGAAATCTGACACTGCCGTCTTCTAGAGCGAGGCCAATCCAACGAACCGAACGATTTAAGATAGATTGGTGGTGCTTGGGGTTTTTGGGAGCACTATAAGATAGAGCTATAAAAATTGATAAAAAAAAAAAGTTTTTTTTTTTTTATAATTTTTTTATTGTTTTTTATTAAAATTTTGTAACTTTTGTATTTGCATATACACCGTGAAAATTGAATGGTTGTTTTCCCGCGGCAGGACGATTACCCATCAGTAGTACTATCGAAATACAAAGTTTAACTTAAAAAACATAATGTTTTTTTTTTCAAATCATTAAAAAAGTATTCATAAACTCGAAAGAGCGATAGTCAATAGTAGTTCACTCACTAGAGATAACGTAAGCACCTGTAGGTAACACGAAACGCACACGCCGCCGCCACGTGTTGTCGGCAAACTTACAAAGAAAGAATCAATAATAAATGTTCAGAGCAAAATAAGCTCTCGGTCATAGTGCTACTTGCTAAATTAGCTTGCATGCACGCGGCAAGCGCCGAAACACAATAGAATGCCGCCAAATGTTGCGCTCTATGCCTACGGCTTAGTACCTATTATGACCTATTACTTATTAGTTAGTGTTCTGTGCGCGAACGTCGATGACGTCAAGTGATGAATGTGCGATGAAAGTGCTCAACACAGAAGGACTGCATCCTTATCATTTTTTTTTCGTGGCGGGCCACACCCTTGGCCACCGAGGAGCCCGGCCTTGACTTCCTTGGACTTTTATTTGTGGTCTGAGCTCAAGAACTTGGTGTATCGTGAGGAACACCAAACACGCGACTCTTTGATAAGTGCGATAGTGGACGCTTTTAATATCGTGAGACGTGACAGAGACACTTTAATGAAACTGAAAGACAATCAGTTAAAACGTGTTCGTTTGTGCATTGAACGTAGTGGTTTACATTTCGAACAATTACTCCGCTACCGTTAAGTGTAAGTACTCGTACTTTGTAAATAAACATTTAAAAGTAGGTTAGGTAATCAAAATCATTGTAAATAAGTTGATTCCATTTTTAAATATCTACGCCTTAAATACTTAATTATCAAATTCCGACTTTTTTTAAAGATACCTATTTTGATTTTTTAAGTATTTATGACGATCCTAAGTCCGTAAAAGTTTGAAGCGAAAATTTGAATTACTTATTGGTTTTGTGTTTTATTAAATCACGAGTAGCGATCAGCTGATTTACACGCGAAGTGCAACGACCGCGCGGTTTTCGGAGTAACCGCGCGCCCGCCCGCGTAGTAATAGCGCGATGTATTACTACTGGTTCAAGTCACTTTCGAGTTTTGTTTATAACAATTGTTAATCCGCCATTTATCGAGTCTAATTTTTTTATATATATTAATCGATTGTATGACCGATACAAACTCATTTCGCTTCGGGAAAACAACGACTTAATATTCACGCTGTACATTTTAAAATAGTATATGATAAGGAAAACTGCTAGAAATTATTTGCTTCACTTTTAAATCTATCATTTTTGAAATTATTAACTTTTTATTCGGACTTTTCTGCAGCAACTGTTTAGTGTTGCTGCATTAGCTTAAGTTTACACTATCCCACATTTACACTTTTAAAATCTTACTTTTACTATAAAATTATTGACGCGTACCACTAGCAGAAATGTTTCCCGGCATTAGGACCCCCCCCCTCAAAAGGCGGCAAATCCCTCGCCCAAGAAACCGGAGAAAGGAGCTACAGAGAGGCGCAGCATTGGGGACAGGATAGAAGACTGGGAGGCCGTTAGGGCAGGCACTAACTCCAGCCCCCCAAGTAGACATCCTGCAATGAAAAGAACCCCCCCCACAAGTAGCAACTGGAACCCAACCCCAACCCCCACGACAGGCTAAAAATAAAGTTATGGAGCCAGAGAGTGCCTAGCACAAACCAACCTGAAGAGAGAGATTAAGGAGAAGGTCCTAGCAGCTCTCACTAAACTCTTCGCTTTAATAAAAGGAATTGAGACTGAGCTAAAAGGTCTGTCAATAACTCAAGGGTAAAAGGGGGGCTTCCGAGGTGGTATCGCAGACTCCCCAAATTGGGGAACATGTGAGGCTGCTTCGGGAGAACAACATAATGATGACCGAACTTAAAATGGAGATGCAAAAACAAAAAGAATTCTTTTTAAACGAATTCAAAAAGATGGTGCTAATAGATCTGCAGCCGGTGAGAATAGAGGACCAGACACCGCTTGTTCAGTGCAGTCTTTCCTTAGGCTATGGCCATAGTCGTCAGTCGGTTGCGATGCGCGGTCGAGTACGGTCGCGTGTGCGCTGCTACGTCTGAATATTATAAATAAATGGATTATTATTATTATTATTATATTCGCGAATCGCGTGGCTTTAGCCGCTGCCCGGTTTCCGCTATGAGTACTCAAACGCTCATAGCCAATGAAGTTCTGGCATTTATAAAACATGCCACAGACTACATGGAAGAGGTCAGCATCTTGCAGATCTGCAAGTCATCTTTCAAGGAGGATGAGATTTGCAGTGCCAAGGTGCTGCTGTTCACGGCGCTTGGCAAACTCAGCCAGATGCCGTCTCGTCGAAGGGATGGCACAGAGAAAAGCCCCCAAGACATAGTTACGTTGTTGAAGGAAACCGACCCGGACGACGTGCCTGAATTCGTGGCGAAGGATCTGCACAAGCTGCCTCCCGTCACGTTCGACCACGTAGATGTCACCAGGCTGCTGAAGGACATAACACTCCTGAAGCAAAGGCAGGTCGAGTTGCAGCATCAGTTGGAGGTGTCCAACAACACCATCAGTGATCTACGGGCAGAAGTAGTGTTATTGCGCAATGCAATTTCTGCAAGTAGGTCACCTAGCAACGCGAACGTGAACACGCGTCGCGGGGCACAAAACGCCTCCGTCTGCAGTTTCGAGTCGGCGGGCTCGAATGCGTCACCAGCTGCCGAGAATGCACACGTTGCAACGTGTGCCGCGGCCGTCCCTGCCTCGACACCGGTGGAGACGACGACGTGTGCAGGTTCGACGACCCCCAATCGAGCCTACTCAGCAATTGTAGCCGCCGCTAAAAAGCCTGTTGAGCCACAAAACTCGCAGGTAAAACTAGCGGCCAAAGCTAAAGGGGGTAAACGGAGCCTGTCAAAACCAAAACAGGTTCTGAAAAGGCAGGGTCCAGAGAAAGACACTGGCGACAGCGATGGTTTCATCAAGGTGGAGAAGAAGAAGAAGAAGAAACCTCCTTGCCGGAACCAGTGCGGTACTGCGTTGGCAGGAGCCAACATGTTGCTGCGTCCAGCCGTACCGACAACGCTGCTGTACGTGTCCAGACTGCATCACTCCACAAAGGTTGAGGAGGTCGTGGAATACATGCGCGTGAGGACCAACTGGACTTTGAGAGTCGAGCTGTTGGAGCCGCGTCTCAAAACGAACTTCAAGTCGTTCGTGGTGCGCGTTCCGACACATCATCTCGAGAAGTTCCTCAAAGAAGAGTTTTGGCCGAAAGGAGTCATGTATCGCCGGTTTCGTGGCCAGCTACGTGACACCAGTCAGCGAAACACGACGCCGACACTTCGTGTACATTAGTTTTTAGTTAAATATATTTATAGTACTTTTAAGTTTTATTGTAATATGGTATTGTATATATTTATATGGGCCTTGATGCCTGAAATAAATGAATTGAATTGAATTGAATAGTAAGCGATACTGCACTGAGCTGGCGGATCTGTGTAGTCACTGTGGCGGACCATATCTTAAAATCGAGTGCCCAGACTTCATCGCCGGAATAACACCGAAGTGCAAAAACTGTGAAAGGGCCAAATACAGCAACTCCGAGCACAATGCCTTCGATTCTTCCTGTCCAATTAAAAAGAAGTGGGATGCCTTAGCCCGGTCGACCGTGGCTTATTGTTAAGGGCACCTCATCGAATAATGTACACAACATAAACATGGGACCCACCCAGTATCGTGTTATACGAGCAAACCTCCAGAGAAGTAGCCAAGCTACAGAAGAACTGATAATGGAGGCAATAAAACAAAGAGCGGCGTTTGCTTTAGTGCAAGAATTGGAAAAGAGCTTGCACTGGTGCAACCAGACGACTAAAAGCAGCACTGGACGAATTCGGACTGCATATCCTAAACTGGGGTACTGATCCCACATATGACTACTACAGGGGAGGCAAGAGGTACACAAGCTGCGTGGACATTACCGCATGCACAGCGGATTTGCTGAACAGAACAGAAAACTGGAGACTAAACTCTGATCTGACAGTATCCGACCACAAGGCAGTCCAATTCGAATTAAGACTACAAAAATCACCGGAAATGGATATAAAAGGAACAACCAGAAAATATAAAACCAAAAATACAAACTGGGTCGAGTACCAGCAACAACTAAACCAGATCTTGGATAGGGAAGGAATTAAAAGCGGCAGAATATCAAAAATCAATACCGTAGAAGGGATTGATAATATTATCAAGAGGTATACCAACGCCCTAATAGAAACATGCGATTAGTATACTACCAAAGATAACTGGACGAAAAAGGAAGGGACTGCCTTGGTGAACGGAAGAATTGACTAAAAAATAGACCGAAGTGAAAAGGCTCAAAAGATTTTTGGCAAATGCTGCACCGGTGAGGCGAGAAATGGTGTTGCAGGAGTACCTCCAAGCCAAAGCTGAATATGCTCAGCTCATAAACACCACAAAAACAGAAAGCTGGAAGAGCTTCTGCACAAAACAGGAAAAGGAAAGTATGTGGGACAGTATATACCGGGTGATAGGCAGGACGACAGCCAGACAAGAGGAAGTCCCATTGGTCCTGGAAGGCAAGACTCTGAAGGGAGCGGACTCTGCGAGAGCCCTGGCGGAGGCTTTCTACCCCGAGGACAGACATGAGGAGGATACTTCGGCCCATAAAGAAAGTAAGGCAGATCGCCGAAAGAGCAAATGAGAGGGAAGTTAATGAATTAACGGATCCTCCATTCACAATGGAAGAACTTAAATAGGCCGCAAACAGCTTTAACCCCAAAAAGGCTCCCGAGGTGGACGGTCTGACCGTGGATATTTGCAGAGCAGCAATCATGCACGATCCAGAGATCTTCTTACAAATGGTAAACAAATTCCTGGAATTGTCACACTTCCCCACGCCCTGGAAAGAAGCTGTGGTAGTAATTTTGCCCAAGCCCGGGAAGGACAACTACACTATGTCGATCAGCCCAGTACGCTTGTCAAAGAGCTCCGCGGATAATTGAAGGGAAGAACAGTGTAAAAGTGCCAACAAAGTGTGAGCAAAATACTTGATAAGCGAAAAAAGTGCTGGAAAAGTGTTAAGTTGCGAAAATAGATCAATATTAAGTGTGGACATTCCAACCTACAAAATTGCTGTCAAGTTTCAACCGCTACATATTGTACATAGACTATAGAGCAAAAACTGCAGTACCAACATAATCAACCAGCAAAACAAGTGTTGCCACATTAAAACGAGTGCTGCCACAGGAAAACAAGTATTGCCACAGTAAAACAAGTGTTGCCATATAGTTAGCTTACGTCAAATAATTAACCGTTTACCTGTTTCGTACACTCTGCCGCGGCGCTCGCGGTTTAAATTACGATGCCTAAAACACAGCGTTCTCCGCTATGACAATTAAGAAGACGCCGAACCAAGATCAGTCACACTCTACACCTAATCTTGCCTCGAGTACCAGTAAAACTGAGGACGAGAATATCACTATCCGAAGTAAACGCCAGCGTCCTGATGACTCACCTAAGCAACCGGGAAAGGCTCAGTATTCACCATGCGCTTGCCTTGATTTAAAAAAAGAAGTGCTACAAATGTTGAACTCACATGCCGATCACGATAATAGGTTGGCCTCATGGAAACTCATGGAAAGCTGAGCAGGATCTCTTGTTGTCTTCTTTAGCCAAGGATGACTCAAAGCTTAAAAGGCAATGCGATGATATAAGGAAAACTAACCTAGAAATAGAAAAAAGCATGCACTTTATTAATAGAGATTACGAGGACATGAAAAAAAGGGTATTTGATTTAGATAATAAGAAAAAAGAGGATCACATTACAGTTGAGCTTATTGAAAAACAAATCCAGGACATACAGCTTCTTTCACGATATGCTACTGTTGTACTGCGCAACGTTCCATCTAAAGAAGATGAAAAACACGAGTATCATGTATCTATTATTTCTGGAGTTGGAAAGGCTGTGGACTTAGAAATAGATGCAACAAACTTGCGGAATAATTGCCGCCTCCCTGGAAAACCAGGATCTACTCGGTCGATCGTCGCTGAATTCAACTCTGTCTCCCGCAAACATGATTTCTTGTCCAATGTCCGTCGATTTAATAAAGAACGTTCTACTATTGATAAGCTAAATACACATACTCTTGGATTACCTGGAGATAGGAAACCAATATACGCAGCTGAGCACCTATCACCTTCTATGAGAAAACTTGTTAACGAGGGTTCTTGAAATGACGACACGGTATTGTGATTTAAATACTTATATTATATTGTGCCAACCGCCTCCCGGATGTCCGCGGCAGCCTCCTTTAAGCCGCGGGTGAACGTGCCCTTCAGGCTGCCAGACTTAGTGGCAACCTTCAGGACTAAGTCCACCCCGTCGAGAGCCAGCTGGCTCAAGGCCACCGCCGAAGGCTCTCCCCCCTCCGCCGCCAGAGTAGCACGTCGCTCGCGTGCGCGTCGGGCCATTTCCGACACTTCGTCGGCCGCGACGGCTTTGCGCTGCTCCCTCTTGGCGGCGTTGAGCTCCGCCTTTGAGCTCCCTAGCGAGGCACCGCTGTCACCGCCATCGCCAGGGTCCTCCGTGGTGACCCCCACGTCACTCTCAGCCTCGCTAGCCGCCGAGGCACTGGCGCGCACAAAACGCCCGCGCCCATCCCTCCGCGGCTGCGAGGCACTCGCTCCTCTCGTTGCCGGCCGACCCCTCCTAGAAGTTGGCAACTTGGGGGCCGGCAGGCCTTCCTCGTCTGAGGACCGGCTCACTGGACGCTTCCTTATGGAAGACGTCCCTGCGCATCCGCCGGTAACCAATTTAACACTCGCAGGCCCGGGAACCTGCGAGCGCCGGGCGTCAACCGGGTCGCATGACGCCCACTAACCTAACCTTTTTTTTTTTTTTTTTTTCGGGGGGAAATCCTCATGGACTTCCTCCGCCTGGGGAGAGGCGGAGGGGCATGCCGGACTCTTACCGGCTAAAACCCCCCGGTGTCTCCTCCTCGCACGTGCACGTGGGGCCGCGGGAATCCAAATTCTTCCGCAGCCCCACGCTGGTGCTGGCCCGGTTGTCCGGGCCTCCTCTCGTGCACGGGGTAGTGAGGTGTAAGACTACCCCGTGCTCCGCCTCGGAGGCGCGCGCCGACACCCGCGCGCGCCTACGCCTCGGGTCCAGCGGTTAGGGGGCGGGGACTTCCCCAAGTCCCTCGCCCCTGGACCCATTCATGGGGGGCGGAAAAGGGCGTTGTCCGCCCTTCTCCTGCGCCCGGTGCGCCTTCTGCGGCCGGGGAAGAGAGACGAAATCTCCCTCTCCCGTTCCGCAGTCTCCTTCTGCGACATCACGTCCTCGCAGAAGGACACCACCGCGTCCCACGACTCTGCGCTACCGACCATACTCTGCACTACGGCCGGCAGCGACAGATCGCCTCCTACTTCACTTGTGAGGACACGGCGCTGCTCCTCCCAAGCTACACACTCAGCGAGCGTGTGTTGCGCCGTGTCCTCCCCGCAATGGACGCAGTGGTGGCACCGAGCGTCCGGCTCCCTGCCCATGCGACACAGGTACTTGCCGAAGCACCCATGCCCCGACAGCACCTGCGCCACCCTGAACGACAGGGAACCGTGCCTTCTCCCGAGCCAGTCGTCGAGTACTGGCCGGATCGCCTCGACGGTAGCGAGGCCGGCGGCAGGGCGCAGAAGCCTTTGCCGCCATTCCGCCACCAGGACCTGACGGAGCTCTCCTCGGCGCAGCTCGATCTGTCGCTGCACCGGCGTCGAGCCCCGCGCCCGCTCTTCCTCGCGCCATCGGTATAATGACGCGAGTACTTTCGCCTCCAGGTCCCAGGGCGGGGATCCAGCCAGGACACAAGCCGCCTCGTAGGAAATCGTGCGGTACCCGCGGACGACTCTGACGGCCATCGCCCTCTGCGGCTTTCGCAGAATGGCGAGAGTGCTGGCCGTCAGGTCTAGCGCCCAAACGGGAGCCCCGTAAAGGGCTATAGACCGCACGATTCCCACGTACAACCGCCTACAGGCGGCGCTCGGGCCCCCCATGTTGGGAAGCAACGTTGAAAGCGCGCCCGCCGCGCCCATCAGCTTGGGCGCTAGCCGCCGGAAGTGAGGCCCGAATTCCCACCGGCTGTCGAGCACCAATCCCAGGTACTTCATGGTGTACCCGACAGCTATCCGAGCCCCACCGACCACAATGTGTGATCCCGGCGCCGGCGCCCGTCGGGGGCCATGAAACACTATGGCCTCCGACTTGTTTAGGGCCACCTCCAGGCCCAGGCGCCGGATGCGGTTCACCACCTGTGACACCGCAGCCGTGGCTATCAACGTCGCCTCCCTAAGTGAGCTCCCCCGGGCAGTGACAAGCGTGTCGTCCGCATAACACGTCAAGTCTGCACCCGACGGGAGCTCACCTCTCAGCACCCAGTCGTATCCGATGTTCCACAGGAGCGGTCCCAAGACCGATCCCTGCGGAACACCGCACGACATGAAGTGCCGAGCAGCACCGTCACGTCCCCGATAAGTGACGCATCTGTCCTCCAGATAAGCCCCTACTGTACGGCGGAGGTAGGGAGGCACGCGATGGTATTTCAGCGCCTCCCGAATGCAGCTCCAGGGTAGGGTGTTGAATGCGTTGGAGATGTCTAAAGACACCGCCAACACCACCCCACCCTGGGACACCGTCTCCTCCGCCAGGGCCCTCACGCGCATGATTGCGTCTATGGTGGAGCGCCCCCGACGAAAACCGAACTGGTTCTCGTCCAGGTCCGGCCCCTCCCTGCACAAGTGGCTGACGAGGCGATCCGCGATAATCCGCTCGAACAATTTGCCCGCCTCGTCAAGCAGCACTATGGGCCGATACGCGGACGGCGAGTCCGCAGGGCGCCCCTCCTTTCTGAGCAGGACCAGCCTCCCCTCCTTCCATACGCCGGGAAACTGACCCCGCTCGAGACATGCCGTGAAGAGCCCCCTCAGCTGGGGCTCTAGCTCCTTCAGAGCCAAGACGAGAGCTCGGCCAGGAACTCCGTCGGCTCCGGGCGCTGTGCTCTTCGCCCGGAGTCGCGACACGGCCGCTCTCGTCTCCTCTTGCGTCACTTCGGGGACATCGGTGCTCTCCTCTTCCGGAGAGTCTGTGGCTGAGGGCGATGCCATCGGCGGGGGAACATGTCCCACTCGCACAGGGAAGAGGGTCTCCACCACCACCTCCAGCAGCTGGGGCTGCATGGTCTGCGTCAGTGGGGGCGCCCAGGGACGCAACTTGCCCCTTACCCAGCGGTAGGGACGCCCCCACGGGTCCCGATCTAGGGACCCCAGCAGCTCCTCCCTGGCACGCGACTTTGAGTCGCCGATGGCCAGCCACAGAGTCTCCTTGGACGCGCGGTACACCTCATACAGCGCGTCCTCCTCGGCGGAATCCCGTCGACGCCGTCTGCGGTATCGGGTGTACCGGCGGCGGGCCGCAACGCACGCCACGCGCAATTGCGCGATCTCAGCGGTCCACCAGTACACCCGGCGCCTTGCGGACTGTTGGCGGACACGGGGCATGGACGCGTCGCAGATCTGCGTCATCGCCCCGCGAAACCGCAGCGCCACCGCCTCGACGTCGACGGGGCCGTCCGTCGCCGACTCCCAGGTCCAGGACTGGACTAAGGCTGCTTCCTCGAGTAGTTCCCTGTCGATGCGCTTAAGCGCCCAACGCGGGCCGTCGTTGATCGGGGTTGTTGGATGGCGGCCGCCCGTGGTCTGGGCAGAGACGTCGAACCGGATATACCGGTGGTCCGATAGCGTCTCCACCTCCACAGCGACACGCCAGTCGCGGACCCGGCCGGCGACAGAGGGACTAGCGAACGAAACGTCCACTATCGACCCGCCCCGCCGTCGCACGCACGTAAATTCCGAACCCCGATTCAGGACGACCAGGCCTGTCGCAACCGCCCACTCCTCCAGCACCTCGCCCCGAAGGTCAGTGACCGGAGATCCCCACGCCGATGACTTGGCGTTGAGATCCCCGAGCACAAGAACGGGACGAGGGTGGTAGCGGCCTACGACGGCGCCCAACTCGACAAGGAAACCCTCAAAGTCGGCGAGACTCTTGTTGGGGGAGAAGTACGCCCCCACAATGACGATACCGCCCGAGACCGCAGCAACCCAGCCACGGCCCCTAGACGGGTCGATCAGAGTCTCGCCAATAATGGCCACCAAACCGTCAGCGCACCCCAGCCAGTTTTCACGGGCGGGGATGAGGTACGGCTCGGCGACCACAGCCACGTCAATCGACCACTCTGCCATGCTCTGGAGCAAAAGATCCTGAGCTCTGGCACAGTGGTTGATGTTGCCCTGGAGGAAATGTTTTCGTGCCATTACTGACACTCCATTCCCTCGGCAACAGTCCTGTGCCGGGAGTCGGCCGCGGAGCTACTAGCCTGCGGGGGAGGCGAGGTTTCCCCGGCAGGCTTAGAGCCCCCCTTCTTTTTCTTTTGCGCCTTGCTGGCAGGCGCGCCACAGGCCCCTCCGCCCGCTAGGTGTCCCGCTGGCTTCCCCGCAACTGAACACAAGATGCAGTTGGGGGCCGCGGAACACTGGGCCGCCTTGTGGCCGGGCTGACCGCAGCGATAGCACAGATCGCTACGGTCGACCTCGGCGGTGCACTTTGCCCGGACGTGCCCCTTTTCCAGGCACCGGAAGCACCGCAGAGCCCGGGGCTGCAGGAGTTTTACTCCCGCTGCAACCCAGCCCACCAGCAATTCGCCCCTGTCGGCGATCTTCTTCGCCGATGCCACAGGGCACCGAACCCAGACCACGCCGAGTCCAGTGGCATCGGCGCGTATTTCGCCGACCCGCACGCTGTCCGGCGGACACTCGCCGCTTCGGGCAACGGCCGCCACCACCTCCTCTGAGGTCACTGAGTCATCCAGATCAGTGATCCGCACCATTGCGGTTTTCACCGGTCTGGAGACCCGGACGTCCTCAGGGTTGAGGACTTCCCTCATCTTGGCGGCCAGAGCGTCCGCCTTTTCCACGCTGCCGCTTGCAGCGCCAGCCACCTCGAATAGCCGCGCACCCGTGGCCCACTAACCTTTTTTTTTTTTTTTTTTTTCGGGGGGAAATCCTCATGGACTTCCTCCGCCTGGGGAGAGGCGGAGGGGCATGCCGGACTCTTACCGGCTAAAACCCCCCGGTGTCTCCTCCTCGCACGTGCACGTGGGGCCGCGGGAATCCAAATTCTTCCGCAGCCCCACGCTGGTGCTGGCCCGGTTGTCCGGGCCTCCTCTCGTGCACGGGGTAGTGAGGTGTAAGACTACCCCGTGCTCCGCCTCGGAGGCGCGCGCCGACACCCGCGCGCGCCTACGCCTCGGGTCCAGCGGTTAGGGGGCGGGGACTTCCCCAAGTCCCTCGCCCCTGGACCCATTCATGGGGGGCGGAAAAGGGCGTTGTCCGCCCTTCTCCTGCGCCCGGTGCGCCTTCTGCGGCCGGGGAAGAGAGACGAAATCTCCCTCTCCCGTTCCGCAGTCTCCTTCTGCGACATCACGTCCTCGCAGAAGGACACCACCGCGTCCCACGACTCTGCGCTACCGACCATACTCTGCACTACGGCCGGCAGCGACAGATCGCCTCCTACTTCACTTGTGAGGACACGGCGCTGCTCCTCCCAAGCTACACACTCAGCGAGCGTGTGTTGCGCCGTGTCCTCCCCGCAATGGACGCAGTGGTGGCACCGAGCGTCCGGCTCCCTGCCCATGCGACACAGGTACTTGCCGAAGCACCCATGCCCCGACAGCACCTGCGTCACCCTAAACGACAGGGAACCGTGCCTTCTCCCGAGCCAGTCGTTGAGTACCGGCCGGATCGCCTCGACGGTAGCGAGGCCGGCGGCAGGGCGCAGAAGCCTTTGCCGCCATTCCGCCACCAGGACCTGACGGAGCTCTCCTCGGCGCAGCTCGATCTGCCGCTGCACCGGCGTCGAGCCCCGCGCCCGCTCTTCCTCGCGCCATCGGTACAATGACGCGAGTACTTTCGCCTCCAGGTCCCAGGGCGGGGATCCGGCCAGGACACAAGCCGCCTCGTAGGAAATCGTGCGGTACCCGCGGACGACTCTGACGGCCATCGCCCTCTGCGGCTTTCGCAGAATGGCGAGAGTGCTGGCCGTCAGGTCTAGCGCCCAAACGGGAGCCCCGTAAAGGGCTATAGACCGCACGATTCCCACGTACAACCGCCTACAGGCGGCGCTCGGGCCCCCCATGTTGGGAAGCAACGTTGAAAGCGCGCCCGCCGCGCCCATCAGCTTGGGCGCTAGCCGCCGGAAGTGAGGCCCGAATTCCCACCGGCTGTCGAGCACCAATCCCAGGTACTTCATGGTGTACCCGACAGCTATCCGAGCCCCACCGACCACAATGTGTGATCCCGGCGCCGGCGCCCGTCGGGGGCCATGAAACACTATGGCCTCCGACTTGTTTAGGGCCACCTCCAGGCCCAGGCGCCGGATGCGGTTCACCACCTGTGACACCGCAGCCGTGGCCATCAACGTCGCTTCCCTGAGCGAGCTCCCCCGGGCAGTGACAAGCGTGTCGTCCGCATAACACGTCAAGTCTGCGCCCGACGGGAGCTCACCTCTCAGCACCCAGTCGTAGCCGATGTTCCACAGGAGCGGTCCTAAGACCGATCCCTGCGGGACACCGCACGACATGAAGTGCCGACGAGCACCGTCACGTCCCCGATAGGTGACGCATCTGTCCTCCAGATAAGCCCCTACTGTACGGCGGAGGTAGGGAGGCACGCGATGGTGTTTCAGCGCCTCCCGAATACAGCTCCAGGGTAGGGTGTTGAATGCGTTGGAGATGTCTAAAGACACCGCCAACACCACCCCACCCCGGGACACCGTCTCCTCCGCCAGGGCCCTCACGCGCATGATTGCGTCTATGGTGGAGCGCCCCCGACGAAAACCAAACTGGTTCTCGTCCAGGTCCGGCCCCTCTCTGCACAAGTGGCCGACGAGGCGATCTGCGATGACACGCTCAAACAGTTTGCCCGCCTCGTCGAGCAGCACTATGGGCCGATACGCGGACGGCGAGTCCGCAGGGCGCCCCTCCTTTCTGAGCAGGACCAGCCTCCCCTCCTTCCATACGCCGGGAAACTGACCCCGCTCGAGACATGCCGTGAAGAGCCCCCTCAGCTGGGGCTCTAGCTCCTTCAGAGCCAAGACGAGAGCTCGGCCAGGAACTCCGTCGGGTCCGGGCGCTGTGTTCTTAGCCCGGAGTCGCGACACGGCCGCTCTCGTCTCCTCTTGCGTCACCTCGGGGACATCGGTGCGAGCACCAGACGGTGTGGGTGGGTGCGTTAAACGCATCTGCGACCATCATGTGGCAAAAGGGAATGATGTTCCAAATTTGGAAGGATTAGTGTCTTGTTTGGCTGAGAACTGTAAAGGAGTCAAAGTTTACAGAATTAACGAATTGCTTATAACTCGCATTCAACAAATTCTAGATAATAGTGTATTACAGACATTTAAGGGTACCCGAGAGATTCACCAATTAACCTGGAATATTGAGGATCCTAATACCATACATGTCAGACGTTTAAGTTGCCTGCTTTGTGGGACACGTGTTAAATGTCCTCACTATGAGATTGGAACAATAGATATCAAGTATAAAGCTATTGACTGCACAAATTCTCCAGATAACTTAGAAGCTCCTGATAGCCCAGCAGATCCAACAACTCCTAATCCTGATTATTCGACTGATACCTCAATGCCTTCAGATAATCTAGAAGCCCCTAATAGGCCGGAAGGCCCAAACACTCCGGATGCTCCTACTGCCTCTATATCAACTGGATTTAGTGACAGGTTGACACCTATAGAGTTAACTGACGCACATCTACAGGCTGTTAGACCTACTAAAAGACGTATCCAAATAATTGATTCAGAAGACTCTGATTCATCTATGGAAATATTTCCCACAAATAGGCGAATATTACGTCGGGTATGGAATGATTCCGATAATGATTCCATATGTTAATTTATTCTACAGAAGTTATATCCATTCTGTAGACATTTTTTGATTATTTTTTTAAGAGTTCCTATTGATATTTTTTCATGAAGATTTGATATAATTATGAGAAGATAAGTAAAAATGATGATTATAAAAGTTGATTTAAAATGATTGATAAGTTAAGATATGAAAAAAGTATATTTTGTTATTTTCTGTAGACGAAACGATCTCCCCTGAAGACGGGTTAAACATAAAAAGGCTGTTTTTTTCAAAAATAATGAAGACTGACCTATGACCATATTTTTTTAAGATTGTTAATAATCAGTTTTAAGGTAATACCAAAATTTTAACCTATATTGTCACCTTGATGTTTTATTTTTTTCTAAGACCCTGTTTTATGTATGACCCTTATATATTTATTTATTACGAATTATATGGTAGGTTAGGGCTGTAGGGCTTATAGGACTTAGGGTCGTAGGGACTGTAGGGCTTATAGGTCTTAGTTTAGGTTCTTTTAATTTACCATATATTCATGTACAGCCGCAACCTTTATAAGGGGTGGTTGTTCACTACTTTTTACGGATTTTTTCGCGGTTTTAATTTTAGATTTAGGTCCCGACGTTTCGACACCTTTGCAGGTATCATGGTCACGGTTTTTTTTTTTTTTTTTTTTTTTTTTTTACGTTGGCAACACAGCCAACTAGTCGTCAAAAATCGACCTCTCGTAATTTAAATTTAGAAAAATAGTTTATAATAGTTTTTTACTGATATTATTGTGTAAATTGTTGTCAGTTATCTTTAGTTTAGACAATAAGTTAAGTATCTAGTCAAGTGCAGTGTTTGGTATAAGTTTATCGCGAAAAGTTGGTCGAAGAAATCAGCTGTCAACGGTCACCGGAGAACTTTGAAACTTATAAGTCAAGGAAAGTACCCAATCTTAAGTATTAGTGGTTAATTACAGACATTATACACCATAACACACCATCTAATCACACAGCTCATCATCGATGAGCAACGTCCATCACTCACTGGCTTATATTGTGTCTCCTTTTGTTTGACGAACTGTGGAAGCAAAATTGACGACATAATCAATCGCCCCAGACATCAGACACTGCATTATTTACTTGACAAAAACCTTGTTTACAAGGTCACAACACATATTAATTTATAGCAATAGTTTAAATTAAGCAAATTCTTATTTTTTCCTATTCCTACCTACCTACCTTCTTATTATAATAGTTATCTTGTAAAACTTTAAATATATTTAGAATCTATTGACTTAATAATCGTCTTGTATCCCTTTTAATGTTCATTTTATTTACTAACTATCCCTAAATCTATATTTACTTCAACATTTTATTTTGTTTAATTTAAATTTACTATTTTGCTGTTAGCTTTCCCTGCCACTAGATTCCAGTATCTAGATATTTAGCTGTACTATTTCAAGTTTCAGATAACTGATAACTGAAGAAAAGGAGTATGATGACCCGCAGAGCAACTGCAAGGGACATGGAGGACAAACTTCGGGCCACCTTAAAGGAGCTGGAGTCTTCAAAAACCCTCTGCAGGCAGCTGCTACAGGAAAGAGATGACAGCGAGGTTGAAGTTAAGAACATAGTCGACAAAAACACCACTCTCAAGAACGAACTGGCTGAACTACATATTGAACATGTGGACCTACTCGACCGGCACCAGCACCTGCAAGAAGTACTTTCTTCTTTTCAACAATGCAGTGAGACACATGAAAGCGCCTTGAGTCGTATATCTGAACTCGAGCATGAACTTTGTAAAGCCCACAATTCAATATTGTTATTAGAGTCAGCAAAAACTAATGAACAGGTCTCGAACACCCAGAGCCTTTATGATGAGTTGGTAGGTTGCTCGGCCTCAGATGTTTGTCAGCCTGTAGTTATTGATCTTACCGGTGATGATGTCAGTAAACAATGTCCTTTATTAAGTCATAACAAGATAAAAAAATACATAAGATGTAGTAAATTAATTAGGAAGGCCCATATGGCCTTAAGAAAAATAAAAAACTTTAAATTAAACAATATTAATAGTCATAAAAAGCACATTCACTTGGTAACTCAATTAAAATTATATACCAGTGAATTGGATCAATGTAGAGAAAAATATGATACTGACACTCAATTATTATACAAAGAAATAGTTTACAAGGAGAATATGCTGAAAGATATCTTTACTAAATATGTTTCCAATGAGGAACAACTTAGTCAGCGTATGTTAGAGGCTAGTGAACTATTAGACCTAGTCAAAGGCAATGCGGAGAGGTATGAGTCTCTGACAAACAATCTCTCTTGCAACTGTACTAACACTGTTACACCATCTGAGCCTCCAGAAGTTCCTTCCTTACCTACGGTCTCACTGCCATCAATTGATAGTAATTTTAACTCAGACAAGTGCATTATAGTTTCTGATCAAATAGGAGCAGGGTTTGGTTCATTGTTAAATAACAATAACATTCACAATGTCACAAATCACTGCTACCCTAACTCTAACTTTAACAATCTTATAATTAAAATAAAAAATATGAAATTAAATAAAAACACAAACATTGTTTTATTAGTAGGTAATAGTTTAGGCATAGAGAGAAAGGACATTGTTTATGGCATTGACACCTTGCTAGGATTAGATTTAGGTAAAATTATGTTGTGTGCTTTGCCTTATGCAAACACATTAAGTAGCGACCACAATAAGTATGTACATTACTTAAATAACACATTGTACATGTCTACTTGTTGTCATAGTGACAAATTAGTGTTTTTTGACACTAATCAATTTATTACTGGGTTTCAATTAACCCATGAAACTATGTATCTTCCTAGAAGATATAAATTTTTAGTTGCTAGTTTAATAGCTTTTAATATTAACACAGTTATAGGAGATATAACGCAGAATAGGTTAAGTTTAGATTTAAGTCATAATGTAGATTGTTTAAACTTTCAACGCAGACAATAGGGAAGCACTCTGATAACATTTTGCTGTATCATCAGAATATAAATCGCTTTTCTAGCAAAATTCTTGATATTGAACTTTTAGTAGACAAGTATTCAATTGATATTCTTTGTTTTTGTGAATCTTGGCTTAAACCAGATATGATGAATTTTAATGTAAATAACTTTGCGATTGCCAGTGCGTTCAGCAGACTTTCAGCTGAGGGGGGTGGGTGTCTGATTCTATGTAAAGATTATTTTAAGTTCAAGGAACGTCAAGACATCTCCTCTTTCTCTGTTGACCGCATATGTGAGGTAGCATGTGCAGAAATAGAATCTCTTATTGTTCTTTGCGTTTATAGGCCTCCCTCATCTAACCTGTTATCGTTTTTAATTATTATGGAGGAAATTTTAAGTAAATTATGCTGCAATAATAAACCATTATATATTTGTGGAGATTTTAATGTTAATATTTTGATTAATTCGCCGGATAAATGTAAACTCTTATCTTTATTTAAGTCATTTAATTTAAATTATATTTTCAACGAACCAACGAGGATAACTGCAACTTCCCTTACTTGTATTGATAATATATTTTCAAATAGTTCGGTGCTAAACTCTAGATTAATACCCGGTGTAAGATCTGATCATATGGGTCAATTAGTTACTATCAAAGCTAAAAGTAAATTACCTGTAGCTAAAGTTGTTTCAACTAGGCCCTTAACAAATCATAAACTAAATTCATTTAAAAATCATATTACATCAGCCCTTAATTCTAAATATTCTTTTTCTGGAGTTCCAAATAAAGATTATAATTCACTATTTGGTATTGTACGTGAATCGTTTAACAAAACGTGTCCTCGAAAAGAGGTTAAAATCAACTTTAAGCGTAAATTTAATGAGTGGGCTACTAAAGGCATAAGAATAAGTAGGGACGTTCTTTACGGTCTTTATGATGAAAAGTCATTCAACGCTAATCCTGATTTTCTTAACTATGTTAGAAATTATTCAAAAGTATTTAAAAAAGTGTGTTTAGCGGCCAAATCTAGACTTATCAGCAGGCGTATAGATGAATCTGATAATAAAATTAAAACAGTGTGGAAGATCATCAATTCTGAAACTGGGAATAGTATTCAAAGAGATACAGACCTGTCTTTGAAAATCAATAATAAAATAATTTCAGACAAGTCAGATGTTGCTAACGCTTTTGAAGTATTTTTTTCAAATATACCAGTAGAGGTAACGAAGTCTCTTTCCTCATCCTCTTCAAAAGCAGAATCATTATTAACGACATCTATTAATAAAAGTTTTCCAAATTTTAATTTTTCTCATGTATCTCCTAGTATTGTTAAGAAAACATTTAGTATGCTTAAAGTAAAGACCACTGAAGATTTATGGGGAATTTCTGTCAAAGTACTCCAATCCATTATTGACACTATTGCCCCTATTCTTGCCAAGATCTTTAATGACTGTGTTGATAGTGGCACCTTTCCTGATTTAATGAAACACAGTAAAGTAATACCTATTTTTAAATCTGGGTGCAAGAATGATCCATCTAACTATAGACCAGTTTCAGTACTTCCTGCTTTAAGTAAAATATTTGAAAGAATGGTCCTTGACCAAATGATGTCACATTTTAGCAAGAATAATATTTTTCATGAGCAACAATTTGGTTTTACTAAGGGAAGGTCGACGACCGACGCCGGGGTTAAGCTAGTCTCTCACATTTTGGGAGCTTGGGAGGGTTCACAAGATGCCATTGGCATTTTTTGTGATCTCTCCAAGGCTTTTGATTGCGTTGATCATAACACTCTAATCCTAAAATTAAAATACTACGGATTACGAGGACAATCTTTAGATCTAGTATTGTCATATTTGTCAACAAGACAGCAAAAGGTAGGCGTTAACGGTGTGACTTCACCTGGGTCTTTAGTAAGAATGGGCGTGCCGCAGGGTTCAATCTTAGGCCCCTTTCTTTTCCTAGCTTATATAAATGATCTGCCTTTCATAATGTCTAATTTAACAGATATAATTTTATTTGCAGACGATACCTCTCTTATTTTTAAAATTAATAGAAAATTGCATGACTATTCCAATTTAAATAGTGCGCTCAACGTGTTGTCGGATTGGTTTTCAGCAAATAATTTGCTATTAAATGCTTCAAAAACAAAATGTTTAAAATTTTCACTTCCGAACGTTCGATCTCATCTAGATCATAACCTAATGCTTGATGGTAAAAAACTTGAATTAGTTAACGAAACGGTATTTCTTGGTGTGACTATAGACTCTAAGTTACAGTGGGGTGCTCATATCAAAGCATTGTCGAAAAGGTTAAGTTCAGCTGCATTTGCAGTACGGAAAATTAGACAGCTCACGGATATCCCCACGGCCAAATTAGTTTACTACGCGTATTTTCACAGCATTATGTCATACGGCGTCCTGCTATGGGGCTCTGCAGCCGATGTAGATTCTATATTCATCTTGCAAAAACGAGCAATTCGCGCCATTTACTGTATGGGCCCCCGCGATTCACTTAGAGAGAAATTTAAAGAAATCGGTATACTCACGCTGCCATCGCTTTATGTTATGGAAAATATAATGTACGTTCGTAATCATTTAGATAGTTTTAGTGTCAACAGTGATTATCACAACATTAACACCCGTAGTAAAAATAAGCTAGTAGTCCCAAGGTTTAGACTAACTAAAACAAATACTAAATCCTTCCTTGGGAATTCTATTCGCTTTTATAATAAATTACCAGAGAGTATAATTAATTTAACCAACAAAAAATTTAAAACATGCGTGAAATCCAAACTGATAGGAAAGGCTTATTATAAAATTAGTGACTATGTAGAGGATAAAAGCGCGTGGATCTAGGACCTTCTGCACATGTGGCCTCCCTGGCGGTCGTTAATTCATTTGTCATGTTGTTTAATAATTCTCGATTAGCTTCCCCACGGTCTCTATTCTTAGAAACCTTTTGACATGCCTTGACATTCCTGTTAGGGTTTAGTTAGGACTACATATCTTTTGTATGTAAAGCTATTTACTTACTTAATTAGTTATTATTATTATTTTTTATTTTTATTTTTTATTCATTGAGTTTAGTCTCTTTTTATTATTATCGTTCTTTTGCACACGCGACCTTTGTAAATGTGACAACAATGTAAATTTTGTTGCGTATCCTATTAAATTTTTCTTCCATTTTGGATGTTATCTTTTACATTGCTATTTACGCTGTTGTCGCATATTTGTAGATATTTAAAATTATTTGTATTGGTATAATTGATGTTAACCTTTTTTTTAAAAGAGTAACCTCTGGAGTTTCTTGCCGGTTCTTCTCCATTGGAATGACATTTTGGAACCTGCAGTAGAGTCAGTAAATTTAACGTTTTAAAAGAGCCTTAAAAAGGCCTACTTGAAATAAAAATATTTTGATTTTGATTTTGATTTTGATTTTGATTTTGACGGGCAGACTGAGATGGCGTTCGTCTTGACAGAAGATGTTGCTCGTTCTACCTTCATATTTTAATTTATTGTTGAGTTCCGACCTACGCAATATGAGCTCACTATGTCTTGATGTCTTGCAGCGCTGCTCTTGGGTTTGGCCTTGAGTTTGTGTATTATTGGGTCCCAAGTAGGTGATATCTTCCAGCCATCTTCTCTATTGAAATTAGGGTGTTTTTTAATCTCAATAGCCTCGCGGAACATCCTAGGTAGGAATCTGGATTCTTTAGCGAGGATCTGTGGTTGATCAAATCTAATATAATGGCTGGAGCCTTCAGCATGTTCGGCGACTGCAGACTTCGTTGAGCGGCGGTGTTTTACGTCAGCGGTGTGTTCTTTAACGCGGGTTCCTATGCTTCGTTTTGTTTGACCGATATAAGAGAGGCCGCAGTCACAATCTAGTTTATAAACTCCTGCATCTTGTAGAGGTATGTGACACTTGACGGATGGTAATGACTGACTAATCTACTTGGGCGGCTTGAAGTATGTTTTGATTGAAGCTCGTTTTAGGATGTAGCCAATCTTGTCTGTGACACCTCTCACGTATGGTAGTACAGCAGGTAAACGATCAACTGTGGCTGGCTTCACTCGTTCTCTGTGACGGGGCCGTGGAATTTGGAGCTTGTTGTCTCGCAGTACTTGCTTGACGTGTTGAAGCTCAGCGGCAAGGTGTCTGTCATCACAGAGACCGTGTGCTCTCTGAAACAAAGATTTTCCCACGGTAGCTAACTGTTTAGGGTGGTGGTGAGATTCACCGTTTAAGTACCTATCTGTATGGGTCTTTTTGCGATACACTGTGTGACTTATTGTCTGATCAGGATTTCGTTTGACTAATATGTCTAAGAAGGCAAGAGATTTATTATCCTCCAACTCCACAGTGAATTGAATTTTGTTATTAATGGAGTTGAGATGTTTTAAGAATGCATTTACTTGATTAGATGGTAAAATTGTGAAAGTGTCATCTACGTACCGTTTATAAAATCTGGGAGTGAAAGGAGCTATTTTTAAGGCTGTCTCCTCGAAGTCTTCCATGAATATATCAGCAACGACAGGGGATACAGGCGAGCCCATTGCTAAACCATCTACTTGTGCATAGAAATTATTGTTCCACAGCAGGTAGCCAGATGTGAGGCAGTGTTCTAGGAGTTCTGCATATTCCAAAGGTAAGTTATTCTCTGCTAGCTTCTTGGAAACAATTTCAGTACAATCCTTAACTGGTAGGCATGTAAACAAGGATTGTACATCGAAACTAACCACCATTACTTCATTGTCATGAAGACGTAGATGGGTGAATTTCAACAAATGCCATTTTTCTTATCATATCGGTGAACTTTAACAATTTTGTTTTTTTTGTAGATTTTTCAGGTTTTTGTGTAATCTTTAGGATACAAAATATCCCCAAATTTAATATCATCAACGTATTATTTAAGACTGAGGAGAAAATTCAGTTTGAATTTTGGTTTCCACCGATGTGAAAAACCGGCACCGATTATTTTTTTGTACACCGATATGATAAGTGTATCCACCGAAATGATATACGTATCCAGCGATATGATAATCTATTCACCTTTGAACATCAAAAAGGAAATAGTTAGTGGGTACTTAAAGGTGACTTAGAAATGAAGATCTAAACTTAGGGTAGATCACATCCAAAGAGAACTGAGTTCTTAGATATAAAATAAAAATGTATTTTTTTTAAATTATGTACCTATTTTTTACGTCTTCTAGAGGTACTTAAAATTAAAAAAATAATGATTATATTTATTACCTTTTATAAAATTACTTTATAAAAATGAAATATGAAAAAACAAAAAACTCATATCTAAGTTTAGCTAAACGTTTTCTTAAATGCTCCTCTCTTAACACAGAATCGCTTTTGATTTAAGCTTTGCTTATTCTTTCCAGCAACCTATTCCACCTGTTTTTCTCCTCATCTCTTAGTTTTGGCCTCGGCATTCTTAAACAAAATTAAGCTACTATTATGTTTTCTTTTTAGCTATTAATTATTTTGTTATTTATTATTACGTACTTACTATTTTTTTAACTATTTTTTTTTTGCCATAGAAACTTTTAATGCGTTCAATTGCTCCACCTCACCATCATCATCTCAGCCTATGGACGTATCACTGAATACAGACCTCCCTTAATGATACATTTATTTATACATCTTCTACTACCCAGTGGTATCGTGGTAATGATTTTGGCAGTCTATGTAGGTAAACTTACCTTGTATGTATGTATGTACGAATGTTTGTATGTGGGTATATATGTATGTGTCTGTATGTATGTTTGTATGTGCCATTGTTTCTTTGTATACTTAACGAAATGACACGGGATCTACCGATATGATACAACGACTCACCGAGATGATAAAATGATCTACCGATATGATAAAGCAATCCACCGATGTGACAAAACTGTGCGTTGATCACGAATCAAAACACCGATATTAGATAAATGCCACCGATTGAATTTTTCTTATCATTTCGGTGTAAATTATCACAACGGTGGTAAAAAAGACCACCGATTACAGCGATATGAGAACAGCGACATGAGAAAATACACACTTTTTAGAAAATTATAAAAAATGCATAATATCTAGGATAAATTCAATAACAGACAATGAAGCTAATTCACTTACTACCTCTGTTAGAACCAAACAACAATAAAAAAGCTACTCATTACACTAGAAAAATGCAACCACCGATTATATAAAATAATTGTCCGGGAGTACCTGAAATGTCGTTCTTACAGTTTTGGTGGGCATATGCAGCGATTTAACCCACTTCTATCCTGACTGCCCACTAGCACACACCAACGAGGGAAATACAATTGGGGTGGGGATGCTGTCCGACTCGTCGATGTAAAGTTATGTTATGTTTGAGTCGCGTCATTGCGCCCGCGCGGAGTGTACGCATGTCGAGCGTTTAGTAACAGTGTAATTATTTGTAATTTTATGCACCTACCTACTCGTGGGTCATGTCAAAAGTGAAGGACAAAACCACTAAGGTGGTAAAATGTGCGAACTGCAATGTGGTGATTAATGAGGTATTAGCCTTTATTTGTAACAAAATAGACGTCATGGATGAGGAGAGTATAAGCCGCATATGTACAAGCGCTTTCACCGTAGAAGACATATCTACCGCCAAGGACCTCCTATTTGCATCAGTACCAAGTACCAAGCGTAAGATAGTGAGAAAGAGAGATGGTAAGGCATTACGGGACATCGACGATATTATTTGTCTAATCAAAGAAACGGACCCTGAGGTGATGCCCATCTTCGTTGCGAAGGAGCTACAGAAATTGCCGCCTGTTCTGTTCGATCATGTGGATGTAACGAGGCTTCTTAAAGATCTACTCAAGATTCAGAAAGAAGTGAATGATATGAAGGACCAATACGTGTCGAAAACCGAGCTAGAAAAGTTATGCTCCGATAAAATGTTTACATACAACAACAACAATAATACTTCATTAGACGCGAATGCGTCGGTGACCTTGAACACTTCGCGTAGTAACAAGTCAATAGACAGAGACAACATGTGCATTGAGGCCCTCACCGCGGCGCCCGCAGAAAAAAACACCAATTTCGACCTTAATAACACGCCGGGAACACGGGAAGACTGTGACGTCAGCAGCCTAGCGCAGGTGCGCGCACAGGTGTGCGGCGAGGCGCCGATTTCCGAGAATAATAAAAATATTAAAGAATGCAGCAAAAATAACAATTTATTTTTTTCGGTTGCCGCTCAAAATCCTCGCAATTTTCAACCTTATAGCATGTCTTCAAATAAAAATAATTCGGTTGTAAACACAAAACAGTTGACAATGGCAGAAATGTTAAGACGAGATGGTGACTGGAAAAAGGTGGAACAACCTGATGACTGGACCTTAGTACAAAAAAGACGATATAGAAATCGTTTTATTGGTAACTCCGGAAAAGCAGACTGTGAAACGGACAGTAAATTCAAAGCAGCTGTACAAAAAGTGCCCTTGTTTATATCAAACGTGCACAAAAATACGGCTGAACAAGATATTGTAGACTATATTCAAAGAAAAACTAGCGAGACAGTTACATTAGAGAAAATGGACATGAAAATAGAGAGAAATTACAATGCTTATAAGCTTTACGTAAATAAGAGTAAGGAAGAATTATTTTTAAATGAAAATTTATGGCCAGAAGGAGTAACATTTAGACGGTTTATAGCGTTTAAATATAGAAACAAGGAACAAGAAATTAATTACGGTGATAATTAAATGTTAAATAATATAGATATACACCTAAATAATTTAAAGTGCCTACAAATATAATAACAAATAAAAAGTATTGCTAAGTAAACTATAGTTCCTATTAAAATAAGTTATTAATAATAATACTGTCTAATAATACAAATAATAATATTATATAAATATAATTTAAATAAAAAAGATTTGTCACATGGAAACAAATAAGTTTGTAAGTTTTAATTGTAAGAATTTTATTAGGTCAAAAGACTGTATAAAAAGACTGTGTCAATCTGCGGATGTCATAGCACTACAAGAGACCTGGCTGATGCCGCACGACATACCCCTGCTGGGCGAAGTTGGTGACGACTTCGGTTACACCGGGAACTCTGCCGTCGACACAACAACAGGGGTGCTGCGAGGGAGACCGCACGGCGGTGTTGCACTACTTTGGAGAAAATCCACCTTCCCGACGGTCAGTGTAATAACATGTAGATCTGTGCGTCTCAGTGCTATAAGGATCTCACTTTTAGAGCGGGCATTATTAGTTATATCTGTTTATATGCCAACTAACTCTATAGATAATTTAAGTGACTTTACTGAGGTACTAGGTGAGATTAATTCTATAGTTGAGAGTAGTGATGTTGAGTGTGTATATATGCTAGGGGATTTTAATGCGCACCCAGGTGAGCTCTTTGCATTAGAACTGTTAGATTTTTGTAGTGAACAGCATTGGAAGTGTATAGATTTAGATTTGCTACCATTGGATTCCTTTACATTTATAAGTGACGTACACGGGTGTCGAAGGTGGCTGGACCACTGTGTGGTTACGGGGGCAGCACAAGACACTGTTGTCAGTATGACTGTTCTTTATGACTCATATTGGTCTGATCATCTTCCTATCGAATTAGAGTGCAATATTAATTTAATTAAACCTAGAATTAAGTCATCTCACTTGGAATGTAATAGAGTTATCTGGGGGGAGAGGGACATTAGTCAGATTGAAAAATATTATCAACACTGTCATGAGCATTTAAGAAATATAATCGTTCCTAATGACTTCAGTTTATGTGCAGATAAGTATTGTTCTATTGTTTACCATAAAACTTTAATAAATAATCTGTATAGAGATATTGTTACGATTTTGAGTGAAGCAGCGAAATACAGTCACAGTGCACAGAAAAGTAGAAAGGGCAAGCATGTTATAGGCTGGAACAAACACGTCAGGGAGGCTCACGCAGCGGCTCGCTTAGCTTTTCAGACATGGATTTATAACGGCAAACCTAACTCTGGTTCTAGTTTTAATAATATGAGTGAAACACGGCGTATTTTTAAAAATAAACTTAAATGGTGTCAAAATAATCAGCAGAAAATTAAAATGGATATAATAGCCAAATATCATTCTAATAAAAACTTTTCAAAATTCTGGAAAACTACAAATAAATTAAACCCTAAGCCGAGCCTGCCTGTGAGCGTCGCGGGCGTGCACGACCCGAAAGATATAGCTAATGTATTTCAGCAACATTTCAAAGTAGAATCAACTCTAGGGTCATCTACACCGATCGTGCGGCCGCTGCAGGATACTGAGGTATTGAATGTTTTGTTCTCTGCCAAGGATGTAGACCTCGCTATAAAATCAATGACGAGAGGTAAGTCTCCCGGACATGATAGCCTCAGTGTCGAGCACCTGCAGCACGCCGGTGTCTATCTACCGAAACTCCTGTCTATTTTATTTAATTTATGTATCTGTCACTCATATCTACCAGACGACTTAATGCGGACTGTGGTGGTGCCTATTATTAAGAATAAAACAGGAGATAACTCAGATTTATCAAACTATAGGCCTATATCGTTAGCAACGATAGTAGCAAAAGTGTTGGATAGTCTGCTTAGCTCGCATTTAGATAAGCATTTAGACCTACATGACGCACAATTTGGCTTTAGAAGCGGACTGTCAACAGAAAGTGCTATCTTATGCCTTAAGCAGACTGTACAGTATTACACCGCACGTAAAACACCTGTTTATGCCTGCTTCCTAGACTTGTCAAAAGCTTTTGACCTCGTGTCATATAACTTGTTATGGGATAAGCTAGAAAAAGATACAACTGTGGCGCCTGGGATTATATCTCTGTTTAAATACTGGTACGGTAATCAAGTTAACTATGTTAAATGGGCGGGGGCTCACTCGGATGTGTACAGGTTGGAGTGCGGGGTGAGACAGGGGGGGTTGACTTCACCTTCTCTCTTCAACCTGTATATGAATCGACTGATCGGTGAGTTGAGCAGTACTAATATCGGATGTCACGTAGATGGGACTTGTATAAATAATATAAGTTACGCTGATGATATGGTCCTGCTCAGCCCATCGGTCAAAGCCTTACGTCAGCTGCTACAAATATGTGAGTCGTATGCGGAGGCCCACGGACTTAGATACAACGCTAAGAAGACCGAAGTAATGGTGTTTCAGGCAAAGCACAAAAGCTACTCCACCATGCCGCCGGTGTCTCTATACGGCACGCCATTAAAGAAGGTCTCTCAGTTTAAATATCTGGGTCATTGGGTTACCGAGGATCTGTCAGATGATATTGATGTTGAGAGGGAACGCAGGGCGCTGTCGGTTCGCTGCAATATGTTAGCTCGCAGGTTTGCGCTCTGTTCTGAGTCAGTGAAACTGACACTTTTTAAAGCTTACTGCCAGTCTTTTTACGCAAGCAGCCTGTGGGTGAAATATACGCAGAGAGCTTACAGCGCTCTGCGAGTGCAGTTTAATAATGCATTTAGGGCGCTGATGAGGTTGCCACGTTATTGCAGCGCCTCGGGTATGTTCGCGGAGGCGCAAGTTGACGGCTTTCATGCCATCATGAGAAAGCGTTGTGCCTCACTCCTGGGTCGCTTACGTTGCAGCTCCAACAGCCTCCTGAGTGTATGGGCAGAAAAGTGGGAGTCACCAATGTTGTGGCACTGGATAAAGCTGCATACACAAATAAATTAGTCTTAGCATTTATTTTAGTTTTAAGTATTGTTTATGTGTTTATGTATTATGTATAAATTTAACTTTATAAAAAAAAAAAATGTTTTGTATTATTTTACTTTTATGTTTGTGTTATTTTCTTTATATTTTATTTTGTGTATTTGTGTAATTTTTGTTATGGGTTAATACCTGAAAATAAACTTATTTGAATTTGAATTTGAATATGTTTGAATTACTTTTGTCCAGCGATATGAGAATATTTTTCAGGACAAGTACGTTTGTGCCTCTCAGTAATAATAATCGTTAATTATGTAATAAAATATATTAATAAAAAAACTAATATTCTATGAAATAGAATAAGTTATATACCTAATTTATTTATTTTTATTAGTATATAAGCTGTTTTGTTTGCAAAAAAAGTAGTGGGACAGCACCGATTTGCAAAAAAATAGAGGTTTATGTATTTTATTTATACCTTTGTAATAGTCCTAGGCAAATCATATTTTTGCCACAACCCAATAACTACCTATTTAATACAAAAAAAAATAATTCAGAACTATATTCCTTTTTTCAAATACTAATTTCAACGAAGACAAAAAAATAAGGCATTTGGGAAATTCACCCAGATGTTTAATCTCATTGACAAAATGGTATGAATCCTTCACAAACGCTGTCGTGTTGCCTCTGAGTGGTGAGAGTATTTTCGCCAATCTGTAGGTTGGTGTGTCGATTTGGCTTACAATAGGACGTAGCGGGGCGTTTGGTTTGTGTATCTTGGGTAACCCATACAGTTTTGGGTTACCCAAGATACACAAACCAAACGCCCCGCTACGTCCTATTGTAAACCTACAGATTGGCTCAACACGTTGCGAAAATACTCTCACCACTCAGAGGCAACACGACAGCGTTTGTGAAGGATTCATACCATTTTGTCAATGAGATTAAACATCTACGTCTTCATGACAACGAAGTAATGGATAGTTTCGATGTACAATCCTTGTTTACATGCCTACCAGTTAAGGATTGTACTGAAATTGTTTCCAAGAAGCTAGCAGAGAATAACTTACCTTTAGAATATGCAGAACTCCTAGAACACTGCCTCACATCTGGCTACCTGCTGTGGAACAATAATTTCGATGTACAAGTAGATGGTTTAGCAATGGGCTCGCCTGTATCCCCTGTCGTTGCTGATATATTCATGGAAGACTTTGAGGAGACAGCCTTAAAAACAGCTCCTTTCACTCCCAGATTTTATAAACGGTACGTAGATGACACTTTCACAATTTTACCATCTAATCAAGTAAATGCATTCTTAAAACATCTCAACTCCATTAATAACAAAATTCAATTCACTATTTATGTAATCACGCATGACATCATTATAAGCACCGCGTAATTTAAACGACGCATCGAGTTTACGTTCTAAACAGTATAAGCGCCTAAGTGCAGCAGCGTACGAGTCGCCTAAAGAATACGGGTCGCCACAGAACGGCAACGCTACAACATATCTACCACTATCGTCGCGAACAGTGGTAGCGCGGAAATTTTCTTCACACTCGAGATCCTTACGGCTCAACGAGGGCGGTGCGGAGACCTCTTCAAGCTCCCAAAATCGCTTAAGAAGAGAATTAATATTATTTTCTTGAAGAACAGAACAGCAAGACGTAGTATAATGTGTATTATGCAGCGTAGGTACGGCACCCATAACTACATAGCCAAATACCGTCTCAATAGCGGGAGGTAAATTATATTGCTCACTACGTACAATCGGGGACATCTTCGCCTTATCACCTTACCGTCGAGAAACGGTTTTCGTCGCATGCGCTCTTTTTTAACGCTAGCGACAGGCGGCGACGCCCCCTTATTTCTGATTTGTGTTTTAATAGTACCTATAATTGCCAGTGTCATTGTAAAAGTTGACACTGTGCACGAGTAAAACAATATATCGTATGTAATGTTCGTTGTTGTCGTCACTAAATACTACGAATGTTTTGACGACTTACGCATTATGTTTCTCTTATGCACATATTTTCATAAAAATGTGGAGTCGATTATGTAAACTATAAATGCTAGAATATTAAGATGATTTTTTTTTTATTCAATTTTCAGTATATTTGCAAAAATAATAATAGTAGAGTAACGACAGCTAGCTTTACCGTTAGTTATGTGTTTACACATAAGTATGTAATTTATCGTTATTCTTACTCGGAAATCAAGGAACTGTTAGGTTTATTGCTCATGTCTCATAATAAGTTTCTAGATTTCTTTTTTTAAACGTCTTGACAGATTTCGACATTTTTCTATTATTTCGATGGGTGATTAAAACGAAATTGTCGATTTTTTACTTCATCTGTTGAGTGTGTTTTCTAAATCTGTTTTTATAAATGGCTGATCTGCGACCGTAGGTTGTAGGTTTGATGACCCACCCAGGACAATTCTTTTTTGATGAGCACAATCATTTGTTCTGTGTCTGGGTGTATTTTATCAGTAAAATGTATTAGAAATATATGAGGATATTTATCACTTTTCTGGTAACCATAAAACAAGCTCTGCTTACTTTGGTATTAGATTACTGTGTGTAAGTTGTCACAGGATATTATCATTATGTTATAGTATTATTATAAATACTACTAATGTTTTTTTTTTATTTATGTAATTTGTTGCATAATGTTATGTTTAAATGTAATTTGGGTTGAGAAAATATGAATTATTATTAAAAGTTAGTCGGGATTTTTATGTTTTTAATATTTTGTTTACTTAATAGTAAAATTGCATCAATACCTACCTTTAAATGTTGGAGGTGCATGAAAGGAGCCTCCCCGAGCGGCGTATCTTAATACCCCATACGCCCGGCGCACCCTGGGCAATCTGCGTGGACAGCTTAGTCGGTAACGCAGATTGGCTGATCCTTTCACCACGATCAATGGCAACCCACCATCGTAAAAGGCCCTTCTCAGGGCCAAACCACCGGCCCTTCTCAGGGCCAAACCAACGGCCCTTATCAGGGCCCAACCAAAAGCCTTTTTCAAGGCTAAAACGAACCCTACGAAAGGCAACACAACATCTGACCTCATCTCCAGCTTTGAGTGTCGTCTCTATTAATATAGAAGGGTTCTCAAAAGACAAATCAGTCATTCTTTCAGAAATCTGCCTTAAGGAAAACACTGACGTTCTGTGTGTCCAAGAGACTCATCGTAATTCTGAACAGACTAGACCTGAAATTCTAGGTTTTATCCTCGCGGCCGAAATTCCCCATTCAAAACACGGGAGTGCAGTTTTTGTCCGACCCAGCGTAAAAGTAGAATCTGTACAATACTCATCTAGAGATTCCATTGAAATCATCACATTGGATTTGGGTAATTGCACTGTAACATCTGTGTACAAACCACCTGGAGTACCATTCCATTTTCATAAACCCTGTAATTTTAACAGCAGGAGCATTAAAATTGTCGTTGGAGATTTCAATAGTCATAGTTCTAGCTGGGGATATCGAGATACGGATACAAATGGCCAGCTAGTAGAAGAATGGGCGGACGCGCAAGAGTTAACTTTGATCCATGACTCTAAACTACCTTCATCCTTCAACAGCAGTCGCTGGAAACGGGGCTATAATCCTGACCTCATTTTCGCTAGCTCTCATATCAGTCAGCAATGCATGAAGACCTTATGTCACCCCATCCCAAAAACCCAACATCGACCAATTCAATTCCATATTCAAGCTGTAGTACGCCCCATTAACGTACCATTTAAACGGCGTTTTAACTACGCGAAAGCCAATTGGGAGCAATATGCACTAGAAATTGATGTCAATATTTCAAACATTTCACCGACTCCTGGTAACTATGATGAGTTTGTAAACATAATAGCTACCACATCCCGAAAACTAATTCCTAGAGGCTGCCGCACAGCATACATCCCTGGTTTATCACGCGAAGCTGCTGATTTATACAAACAGTATGACACTTTATTCAATAGTGACCCCTTTTCGGCAAGAACCATCCAGATAGGAGAGGAGTTAATGACGAAAATCAATGAAAGACGGCGAGAGAAATGGACAGAAATTGTCACTAAAATTGATCTGACTCATAACAGTAAGAAGGCCTGGTCAACCATAAGAAAACTTACAGGAGAGCCTCCACATCCTTCTCAAACAGGCAAAGTTACAGCCAACCAAGTAGCTCACCAACTAATCCTAAACGGAAAGCCCCCGCAACGTTTAAAGAAAACACCTAAAGATACTTGTAATTCCGACCACAGTGACGCAATAAGTCGGCCATTTTCACTTACGGACATAATCGAAGGCATCAAATCGCTTAAGATTGGTAAAGCTACGGGGGCTGATAACATCTCAGCGGAACAATTAAAGAAATTAGGACCTAGCGCTGTATTTTGGCTACTCGAGCTTTTCAATAACTGTTTGTCTCTAACCCGGATACCGCGCTTATGGCGAAAATCTAAAGTTATAGCGATTTTAAAACCTGGCAAACCAAGCGAAGACCCTAAAAGCTATCGCCCTATATCGCTGTTGTGCCACACGTACAAGCTGTTTGAGAGGATGCTGCTTAATCGTCTTGTCAACATTGTTGACCCAAAACTCATCCCGGAACAAGCTGGTTTTCGTCCGGGTAAGTCCTGCTGTAACCAAACTTTGAACTTAACACAGCATTTAGAAGATGGTTTCGAGCTAGGTCAAGTTACTGGTGTGGTCTTCGTAGACCTATCGGCTGCCTACGATACCGTCAACTTAAAAAGACTGTTATGGAAGGTAAATAAAATCACACAGGACAAACACTTCACAAATATACTAAGCGAATTGCTCGACAACCGCCGCTTTCAAGTTCATCTCTTGGACGAGAAGAGCAGATGGAGATCACAAAAAAATGGCCTTCCTCAAGGTAGCGTTTTGGCTCCCCTGCTCTTCAACATTTACACCAACGATCAGCCCAAAACACCGAACACCACCCGCTTTCTCTACGCTGATGATTTGGCATTGGCCTCACAAGCACCTTCTTTTGGCGAAGTTGAAAGCCACTTAACAAAAGCCCTTGAAGACCTTGGCTCGTATTATGCAAATAACTCGCTTAAACCCAACCCGTCCAAAACACAAACATGCGTCTTTCATCTACGCAACCGTGACGCCAACAAAATACTAAACATCTCCTGGAAAAATACACCTATTACTCACTGCCGGAACCCAAAATACCTGGGCATCACTCTGGATAGAGCTTTAACCTACAGACAGCACTGCACGAATACTAAAATGAAGGTACATGCACGGAACAACATTCTTAGACGTCTTACGTCTACCAAGTGGGGAGCGTCACCACATGTCTTGCGAACTACCGGAATGGCACTTTGTTACTCGGCTGGCGAATACGCCAGTCCCGTCTGGAGCCGTTCCGCGCACACTAACCTGGTGGATACAGCACTAAACGACACATGCCGGATAATAACAGGCTGTCTAAAACCAACCCCTGTTGGTATGCTGTATTCACTAGCCGGCATTGCACCTCCAGATGTCCGCAGACATGTGGCTAGCTCCATTGAGAAGGCTAAAATGGAAACCGATCCACGACACCCAATGCACCAATACACTCCGGTACCGCAGAGGCTCAAAAGTCGACATAGCTTGGTGAAAGATGTTCTCCCATTGCGAGCCGATGCTCGTAAGACTAGAGTCGACCTTTGGGAAAGTAGGTACCCAACCATGTCACCCAACCCAACGGCCGAAAAACTTCCTCCCGGCCACAGTTTACCCTGGCCGACGTGGAAGTCTTTAAATAGACTCCGGACCCAAGTCGGCCGGTGCAACGAAAATATGTGCCGGTGGGGCTACAGCACACCTGAGCCGTGTGAGTGCGGCATCCTCCCCCAAACCATGGCTCACTTAATGAGCTGTCCAGCGTGCCCCGCCACCTGTACACGCGAGGACCTGTATGAGGCAACGGACAATGCCGTGTGGGTGGCTGAGTACTGGTCGGGAAAAATTTAAATGCCAATGATCGACTCGATAAGAAGAAGAAGAAGAAGAAGAATGTTATTATTAGTTGCTTTGTTTAAGTTAATTTATGTAGGATGCATAATGCATATTTGTACTACTAAAATACTAATTAGATGTAAACTTAAAATGTCTAAATAGTATTTTAATACTATTTACTTACTAAAATCACCGTTTATACTCCAGTTTAGAGTTTTAAAGCTCGATAAACCCAGTATCTGAACCTTACCATCTTTCCGTGTGTGTAGCAGGTATTCTTTTCAATGGAGTCTGGAGTGTAATTTTAGTTGCGCCTTTAATTGTGATAGCAATATTTTTTAAGTATGCGTCTACACCTAGGACACTTGTACCAAGGAGTAAACGCGCAACAAGGAGATGATGCTGGTCGGTCAACGACTGGCTCCATGAACTTCAGCATGTTTTTTTAGAAGTAAGGAAACAAATTAGATACTTCAAAATATATAGGGTGACTGGTAATTAGTAGCCGATGGCTAAACACTTGATTGTACTCATGCTTACAAACAACTTTCCTAAAGATACTTTTTTTGTGTACACTAATGAGTATACAAGTTTATTTTGGGAAGTTGTTTGTAATCATGAGTACAATCTCATTAGTTTTCTTTTTATCGTTATTACAAAATTGATGGCGTGCGTGCAAAGTTTAAACTTCGCGCGCGCTTCGTCGCCCGATTAGCTGTTAGCGGCGAGACCCCCGCACCCGCTTTGTCTATGCCGCAATGTAGGAGCCATTTCCCCCCGCCCGTACCGCACCCCATTGCCATGCAGAAAATGTTGCCACTTTAGTGATTTTTTCACTAGATCTAGTGAATTTTGCGAGGTGGACAGTGATATTCCAAAAAAAAAGTCACTGAATGATTTTTTGACGACTTTTAGTGATAAGTATCGAATGATAGGTTTTGATCCGTGTTTGAAACAAACTGAGAAACAAAATGGCTGTACATACTCTAAATAGTAATCTTTTAATAAGAAATCAGTTAAAAATAATTAAGAAGAGCTGCTACAGTTACGAGTTTCCGGCCGATGTAATCAGTGCTCTTGAAAGCAATTCTAAATACTCTTTTAAAACAAAAAATTATGATCCATCTCAGCCGTGTACCTCTAATGAAGAAGAAGAAGAAGAAATACCAGAAGAAGTATTTGATGTTAATTTTTAGTTTTTTTTTATGTACAATTGTTAATTTGTTGATTCACAAGAAGTACCTATTTGAAGTTTTTTTTTTAAGTTTTTTTTTTTTTATGTTCATTTGTTGATTCGCTTTATTCACAGTTATAATAATATTATTTTTGACTTACTTTGTGATTTCATTTTAAATTATTTAGTGAATTCTGGTGATTTTTTTTTGGTAAAAAATTCCCTAAATTTGGTGAAATTTCAATCCAATTCTAGTGAGAAAGTTTTCTGCAGGGTGGCAACACTGCAAGCAAAAGTGACGTAGGTATAAAAAACAGTTGCTCCGGGAAGCAAGCAGTCAAAGCCTGCGCTCAGGCTAACTGCAAAGATCTCTACCAAAAAAAAAAAAAAAAAAAATGCTCCGGGAAGCGTGTCGCGTGCGCATTATTAGTTTTTTTTTTGCGAAACTCCGCCCCGACCGCGCCCAAATTGCCTTAAAAGTACACCGCGAGTGAGTACAGTGATATGGTGATGTGGTACTATGCCGAAAGGGGTAATGGTGAAGTAGCACGTACAAAACCTAGTGTATCATGATCGCCCAGTCAATATTTCCGATAAACTAAAAACTAGGCTCGAAAACTGTTTCGAAATAGTGCAAATTGACACTAACACTCTGCGGCGAGTGCGGGCTCACATTATAAAACGTGCAAATAAGTGTGTTGAGGTGCAAGATGGACACATCCAACAATTAATGTAAGGTAAAATTTTGTTGATTCAAATCATAATAGGTAACTGATTTAGTATTAATTTATCGTTGTAAACAGCTAAGTTGATTCCAATTTTTTAAACACGCCAGTCATATGGGTAGTTTTAGCAACGAGACTAATTATAAAGTATCTACGTTTTGCTTAAGACCTAGTTCAAAGCCTAGATAAGTGTGATGGGAAATTTGGAATAAATTTAATCATGCCCAGTGTCGAGTATGTATCAAGTCAAATAATAATAAAGTGGTATCTTTTAACATCCATTGTAAAGGTAGTAAAAACCAACGACTGAAGTCAGTTTATGAGACGTAGTTAGTTTGTAAGTGGAGTGTAAGTTGGAAAGATTATGAATTTATTGTAGTAGCGCGCGCATAAGTACCGAAATACTAGTCTCGGATATGATTTTATCGATACATACTCAACACTAAGTATTTATTGCATTCCTTAACTAATACATAACAAGGTAAAAGTTCAATAACAGTCCTGTCGGACACAGCAACATTAGAAAAGAGGGATAGGGCACAGTCACAATTTAATAATATTATTAACGTGTGCGGGCGCGGGGCGTCGCCGCTAACAGCTGATCGGGCGACGGCGCACGCGCGAAGTTTGAACTTTGCTCGCGCGCCAGTAATTTTGTTATGACAATAAAAAGTAAACTAATGAGTACACAAAAAAGTAATCTTTGGGAAAGTTGTTTGTAAGCATGAGTACAATCAAGTGTTTAGCCATCGGCTACTAATTACCAGTCACCCTGTATTTTTATTTATAAGATTATTAAAAATATAAACATAATGAGAGCTACCGTTATTACGCTCACGTGTTGATGCCTCTAGCGTAGTTCAGAAAATGACAAAAATGATGTTTTTTACAGTCGGTTCTGAGTTTCGAAGTTCTCGTACTAGACAAATAACTCGGTTTAACTGATAAGTTGTATTTACTATGATGTTATGTTAGTAAGATGTAGGATATATTGTGGAAATAATATTTAAAGAAATAATTTAATAATTATTTGGTAGATAACTCATTTTGATTAAAGTAAAACTGAATAATAACCGGTATTTAATTAATTGGTAAATCTCGAACTTTCATCTTTCATAAAAAAACCTTGAATGAGTAGTTCTAACAATATAATGGAAGAAGAAGAAGAAGAAGAAGAAGAAAAAGCTTTTATTCTGCCACTTATAGGCACACACATTAAATAAAAAGTAATAATAAAAATTAAAAACAAACAAAAAAAAACAAAAAAAGAACACAACTGCGATTTCTGCTCACTGGCAACACCACAAAAACACGAACGTCACGAACTACGCAATTGACGCGAGAAATGCCAGTGAGCAGCAATCTAATTTTAAAATTTAATGTTAAAAGATAATGGGAAAGTGTGTGTCCCACCAGTGCCAGAACACGGACATCACTCAGCGTGATTGCTGCGATTAGGAAAATCGCAACACTGATATTATGTGACATCCGTAAGTGACGCCAGCGTCATTCGGTCGGCGCCAACCGTGTTCTTGTTACAAATTCTGAAGAAGCGGAGCGTTTCACATTATAATAATAATAAAAATGCATTTATGTCGGAGTATTAGCCGCAACACCAAACTGGACTCCCTTCCATCCAATAACTTGACAGCTATAACTATGGGGTGAGTAAATAAAGAGCTTGAAGTGAGTTGTAAGAATGAGTGTAGGTAATGATTATGAATGAGGAGGAAAGATGTGATTATATGTGTGATTATACAGATTTTTGTGTGTGTAGTAAAAACTTTTTTAGATGTAAAACAAAGGTACTCTTGGATTTCAGGCTGCGGATCGGAGGTGGAAGATCATTCCAGCAATGTGTTGCGGCATATTTGAAACTACCTCTAAATGCTGCAGTCCTGTGCCTGGGCACAGATAGGGGATTTGTAATTGACCTCACCGTAAACTTAGAATGGGTTTGTCTCCAGCTTAACTTATCATACAAGTATGAAGGTGTTTTAGTGTATATAATTCCAAAAAGTAAAGAAGCTAGGTGTAACCTCCTCCTGTCAGCCATTTTGAGCATGCTATGTTTGTTTAGGTAGGGGGTAACATGACTACGCTTGGGAATAGTTACACAGAATCTTGCACAAGCATTTTGAATGCGTTGTATAAGCCGAGCTGTACGTGATAAAAGACATGGCCCATACACAGTATCACAGTAGTTTAACTTAGACAAGATTAGACTATCCACCAGTTGCTTCCTAATGTGTATACTAAGGAATTTTCTTATACCATACAATATTTTAAGCCGGTAAAAACAGTTACTTAGGGTCTTTCCTATGTGAGCCTCAAAATGCAATTCCGGATCCATAGTTAAACCAAGATTGCAAACAGACTCTACTCTATTAATTTCCCTATTGAGGATCATTATTTCTGGCTTAGCAGATAGTATGTCCTTTATTTGCTGCCTGCTACCCAGCACCATAAACTTAGATTTATTTGGGTTTAGCACCAGAGAGTTCTGCTTTGACCACTCAGTCACTCTTTTCAGGTCTTCATTTATTTTATGTACCGCTACTGATGTTTCATCAGGTTTGAAAGTCAGATAGACTTGTAAGTCATCAGCATACATGTGATATTTACAGTTCACAAATGACTGAACAACATCAGCACTGTATATAATATAGAGTAAAGGTCCGAGTATGGAGCCCTGAGGCACACCTCTTTCAACAATATGTGGCTCTGAGGTCTTTATACTGCCATCATCCCCCCGTATCTCAACTGTTTGTGTTCTGAAAGATAGGTAGCTATTGAACCACTTTACTGCCTCGACAGAGAAACCATAATAGGAAAGCTTAGAAAGCAATAAAGTTGGGTCTATAGCATCGAACGCCCTGGAGTAATCCAAAAGGACCAGAATTGCACCCTCACCCCGATCACGAGCCTCAAGAATATTTCCCACAACGTCACACAACGCTGTTGCAGTACCCCTTTTCTTGCGGAATCCTGACTGTAAGTCAGGGAGAATGTGGTTGTCCTCTATGTATGATACTACTTGTGTATATACAACACGCTCCAATACTTTGGACAAACATGGCAGCACACTAATAGGACGTAGGTCTTTCATAGAGAGAGGGCTATTAATTTTAGGAATGGGGCGCACCACTGCACACCTCCAAAGATCAGGAAAGGTATTTGTGACGATGGATCTATTTACTATGTCTGTTATTGTTTGCAAAGTGGCTGGCATAGTTAGAGAGATCATGTCCAAAGAAATGCCATCATTACCCTGTGCATTGGTACCTATATTTTTTATAATTTTTTTAATGGACTCCTGGTCCACAGGCTGTAGTTTAAAAGTAGATGGTCCAAATCTGTGGTGCTCAAAGTAAGACAGCTGTGAGATGTTTATATTGCATTCACCAGGTACATCAAGAAAGGCCTGATTTATTGCATCGGGGTCATTAAATTTCCTAGGTAGTGATCTCTCTGTGTGGTTTGGCAATATGTCAGTCTTTAAGTTCCTCCATAGTAACTTAGGATTGTTTATGTTGTTGTTAACATGCTTTGTGAAGAAAACTTTTTTTTCCATAGAAAGGGCAATATTTGTCTGATGTTTTAGGTCTATATAATACTGCTTTTTAGAGTAGTCATCCTTTGACTTATGGTATTTGTCCCTTGCCTCATCCCTTAATTTAGAAAGCAGACGTATATTAGGTGTAATCCAAGGCGTTGGTCTGGCCTTGACAACTGATGTCTTGACTGGAGCGTGTAAGTCATACAAAAGCGTGATCCAGTAATTGAAAGTGCTAACCATAGAGTCAACATCACACATATCGCTGATCTCAGACCATGGGATTGAGGTTAGGTCAGACGTGAAGTACTCCTCTAGTATATCTTTAATAGGTCGATAAACTATAGTCCTTGGGCGAGGTTTTAATTTTTTAAACAGTGACTCGCATGTGACGAAGCTGTGATGACCAAGGTCGCTATTGGGATGCACTTCTATATTTTGGACGCTTAGATCTGTACATATAACATCTATTAGTGTACTGCTATCTCCAACAAAGTGTGTTTCAGTAGAAACCACCTGACTGAGACTCACGGTGACCAAAAATTCATTAAATATCTTTGTTTTGGTGTTGCAGATATCTAACATGTTGATGTTGAAATCCCCCAGAATTATCACATTATCATATGGTGCCAATGAGCTAATGCTCTCCGTTAGCCCCTCAAAAAACCTGACAACATCAAACCAAGGCGGACGGTATGCAGTGCCAATAAGTAACTTCCTGCCATTTACTGTCATATTTAGCCATAACTGCTCAATATCCGGCTGTACAGGATGCGTTTTTACACGCGCATTGATACCTGATCTGATATAAAAGGCTACGCCTCCGCCTCGACCCCCTCGTATGTTCAGTGGCCGAGGGATATGTTTGAGCCTATAGCCTGGCACACATGGCGCCCGCCCTTCCTCACCCGGACGCAGCCACGTCTCATTGATAGCCATGATATCTACGGCATGCCGGTCCATAGCAATCAAGAATTCATCTTGATTTGTTGCAAGTGAACCGGCATTAAATAATCCAAATTTCAAATATTTGCTACGCGTCATCTAGTAGATTAAGGGTTTGATGTAAATATCCACATGGTTTTTATTGGCAATGTTTAAAGACCTGTATACATAGAGCAATTTGTGTAAATAAGTTGTTTTATGATTATATATGATTGTATATGATTGTACATACTAGCATAAGGTTTGAATATAGCAGTATAGGTGGAATTGTTAAATAATATATGTTATATAAATAGTAAAATAAATCATTATTATAATAATATATGATAAGACACTTAAATAAATAATTTTAAATTTGTAAGTTATGTAGAATAATATAGTAATGGTTCACTCTTGTTACCATTTGCCATCAAAATTATGACCCAAATCGACCATCGATCTTGGCGGTGCAATTAGCAACCACTTAGCATCTAATGAAGCTTACAGTCAATTACAAGTAGGGATATTATATCTATCTTATTAAATTTAAGTTTATAAGAATAATAAAAAACTTGTGAGGTGTCAAGGGACACCCGGATGGAACGAAGTTCCTTTCGATTAATTAGTGAAGTAATTATAATATATATTTTTTTTAAGTTATAAAAAATAAAACAAAAAATTAACAAATATAATGTAATATAAACTTAATCAGTAGGCTGAATTTTAGTAATGATATTATAACTGAAGTAGGAAACATAATGTTTGGGATTCTATTTTATTTAAATGTCTTGAAAAATCTGGATCAATGGTAGTATTATATTTTGTTGTTGATTCTGTTGGATTTAATTAACTTTTCAAAGTTATATGTACTTTCTTACTTATTCTAAGACACTTCTGACAAACGGTGAAGGAAAACATCGTGAGGAAACCTGGATTCCAAAATTTGGGATCTGAAATCGCCAATCCGCACTGAGCAAGCGTGGTGATCAATGCTCGTGCCTTCTCTATATGGGAAGAGGCCTGTGCCCAGCAGTGGGACGTTTATAGGCTGGATTATTATTATAATTATATAAATTTTATTTAGTAAATAATAAATTTAATTAAATTGATATTAATAATTTTATAAGGGTACTTTTTTTTTTTTTAATTTAAAATTATTTTTTTGAATATAATTTCATAAATAATTAAATTTAATTATTATTAATTAAATTAGATAAATAATTTTATTATTAATTAGATAAGATGAATAATTTTATAATTAATTAAATTTAATTAATAAAAAACATATAAATACAGGGTGTTACGAAACCCCTATCCGACCCGAAAGGGTATTATAGGGTTCACAATCACATAAAATATCAAATTTGGAATATTCATGATGATAACAATAATAATGATCTTTGAAATAGCCTCCGAAATCCATGCATTTGAAGATAAATCAAAAACTACACCACCATTTTCGTCGATATTAATGGTGGCCTTTTGTATGATCATTTGGCAGAACCTGAGATGATGCCGTCAATATCACCCGCAATTTGGAGAAAAAAAAATTTTTAGGTTATATAGTTTTTTAATTTTTTTTTCCTTTTTTTGTAATTAGATATCGATACCTAACAACCCCTTAACGGATCGGACAAAGATTATTAAAAATATTAATTTAAATAAGGAACTTCGTTCTAATTGATAAATTAGCATGCGGACGCCGCACAGCTTACAAGAGCTTACTATAGCAAAAAGTGTCGTTAAAACTTTCCGTAAGATTTTTTTCCGATTTTATCTAAGTTTAAACTTTTACAAGATCATAATATATATATATATATAAAAGTATAACACCGTCGGTTGTGATCGACAAACAAGCCACGAGCTCGTTGTAAAGACTATGGTGGTTTTATTCGGTGCTTGTAATACCAGATTATAATGCAAGGCGAGACAAAACTGTTTTTTCTCGGTGTATTGCTATAGTAACACATTTAGTAAAAGTCCGGTGAAGCAGTCAAAGACTGCGCTCAGGCTAACAACAAAAATCTCTACCAAATAAAAAAACACATTTGCACTAAAACTGAAGTGCCTAAAAACGGAAGCTACATTATGTGATATAATATTATTTATTAATAGCCATGATTATACTTAGAAAAAAATAATCTACTAAGAAACGAAAAAAAAGCTGTCTAGAACTATAAAGATTATAATTATAAGAATGACTGAAAAAACGTATTCGTGTTTAACGTATTGCTTGTAATTATAACACACTAGCGGCCCGCCCCGGCTTTGCTCGGGTGCAACGCTGATACCAAATATAACACAATCATAAAGTTCTGTAGGGCGAAGCACAGCCTTAGAAGCATTTTTTGGTATAGGCACGCGCCTCCCGGCCCCCGCGCGGCCCTCCGGCCTGTACCGCCGCAACCGCTATGTCCCTGCATTTTAAATCTGTAATATCTTCGAAAATATTAATTTAAATTGCATGCTGTAAAAGGCAATATTGATCTATATTACATACACAATTTTTTGAAGGTACTTAATTGGATAAGGATTAATGCTGTATTGCTTAAAATCGTCTTTTCGTGAATAAGTAATAAATAAAGGATAAAAAATGGTTATTGTGGGTTACCCTCAAGAGATAGTCATATACCATCCCGGACTTTTTTGTAGATCTTTTTGAGGTGCACAATACTGTAGTACATTATTTTGGTCTATCTCGTAGGGTTCAGCCAGCGTTTGCAATGAAAGCGCAAAAAATGTGTTGATTTACGACCTGACGTCAAAAATCTCTAAGATTATCCATGTTTCTCTACTATATTATGCATGTATTATACATATAAACCTTCCTCTTGAATCACTCTATCTATAAAAAAAAAACGCATGAAAATCCGTTGCGTAGTTTTAAAGATCTAAGCATACATAGGGACAGACAGCGGAAAGCGACTTTGTTTTATACTATGTAGTGATGATACACAAAAAAAACGCCGTTATCTGGCGGCTCCTTTCGCCCCTCGGTGATCGACGCATAGTTTTTGACAACGCGCCGTGTGTGTGATGTGCGTGCCAAATGCCAAACCGCGGTATAGCTTGTTCGTAAATCACAGGTTTCAAGAAAAATACAATTACATAATTAATGACGGTCCTTTATCCAGTCAATACATGTTATTTATTAGGCTTACGTCAAATAAACAAATTCTTATAACAATAAAAAAATTACACTTTGTAGTAGTAATAGTAGGTAGCTATTTTACTGAATCCATAATATTTATTTAAATTATTCTTAAATCATGTTGAGTTTTACAAAAAACTAAAGGGAAGTCGGGCATGCATTTTCTAACTGCCGGGCCAAAAGACGGTTATAATCGAATAAAAAAAAATACCTTGTATCAACTAGATATTCTACTTCAATGGTTTGACAACCAAAATAATACTTATGATTTTAGTGTCGGTCTAACTATCCGAAAAAGACAAACGAAAGGTATATTTCTATTCTTTTCTAACGCATGGCTTGCGCGCAGGTTAGAGAGAGTTGCATTTTGTGCATTACATTATAGTTCTTGAGTACACTTTAACGATAACAATAAGCTGTCGCGAGCAAAACTGAACTGTTTGACAATGAGTTTAAGGTTCATAATAAGATGTTAGTGTTTTTTATTGTTTCTCATAGATTTTTTGTAGCTTTTATTCTACACCCGGCGTCCGTTTAGTGTGTTAATGTTAAAATACTATAGTAGGTATATGTATAGTAGTAGTATATATTATATTAACAATGCCAACCAATTTTCCAATGGCTCGCATTATACTCACTGTGATGTCCACTAGTTTCTAATAGGATTACAATAAAACACCAAATATTCAGTAAGTAGGCACACAGCTCAACGGTGCGTCCGCTCGGTACCGGTGACAGATGACAGAGTGATCGAGTGGCGCCACTGTTGATCTGTCAACTACATTTATTAAACATCTGTATACATCACATCTCTTCCTTTTTATATAAATGATTTATTTTAATTACAACGAATACTATATCACTAAATCAACTATATTCTGAACATAATCACTACTCTTCTTTATCCGATGATTCCTCTTGATTCATAACTTTCCATTCGCCTTCTACTTTCTTTAGATGTACTATATTCCGTCTGTACTCTTGGCCAGTTTCGTCATTCTTGATACTGATGTCGCTTCCTTCAGCTCCAATAACGGTATGAGGTGTTGGATTGAAATCAGATGTAAGTTTATTTTCTTTTGTGAAATTCTTTACATATACCTTCTCACCTATTTCTAATTCTCTGTCCACGGCTCTTCTCTTCCTATCTTCATTTGATTTATTTTTTCTTTTGCTGCTTTATCTCGGTCTCTAATTTCTGAATCGTAATAATTATTTTCAAGATCAGTTAGAAAAGGTAATTTTTCTCTGAATTGTCTTCCATAGAAGAGCTCGGATGGTGATTTGCCTGTGGAGGGATGAGGTGTACTATTGTACATTATTAGATATTTTAACAAATCATCTTTCCAGTCTGATTTCTCGCATTGGCTGATTTTAAGGCGTTTAAGAATGTCTCTATTTTGTCTCTCAACTTCGCCATTTTGTTGAGGCCAATATGGGATTGTATTAAAGAGTGTGATTCCTTGTTCAGTACAAAATGCTTTAAACTCTTGGCTACAGAATTGTCTACCGTTATCGGCAGTAATACTGGCAGGATTCCCAGTACGTGAAAAAATTTTCTTTAACACAATTATAGTGTCTTGTGTAGTTATTGATTTCATGATCTCGATTTCTTTGTATCGACTAAAATAGTCAATAATTACAAAGAGATAATGTCCACTTGGTAATGGACCTAGGAAATCAATGGCTGTATCCACCCAGGCTTTTAAAGGCAGTTCACGCCTTTTCATGGGTACTGGTGCATTTGGAGCCGAGACTAAGGTACACCCTTTACAGTTTTTTACTGTATTTTCGGCGTCCTTGTCAATTTTCGGCCACCATACCTTGGTGCGCAACCTAGCCTTCATATTAACGATGCCTGGGTGACCCTCATGAGCCGCTGCCAAGACTTGTTTTCTCAACCCAGAAGGAATTACTAACTTTGTGCCTCTTAACAAAAGATCATCATGTATCCATAGTTCATGCTGGAATAATTTGTAGTTGTTTACTGAAGCATCCCATTTATTGTTCAGTAAACCGTCTTTAACCAATTTGAACTCAATGTCATCTTTTGATGCTTCTACAATACTTTTAAGAGATATTGCTACTGGTCTTGCATAGTGCACAATTTGGTTAATATGATGTTCATCTTCAAAAGGACTTGCTACTGAGTCCGTATTCCTACATAGTCGAGATAATGGATCTGCTATATTTGATTTGCCCGGTTTATAAACTACTTTATAATCATAAGTTTGCAACCGGAGTACCCAGCGTTCGATTCGTGCACAAGGCTTGGAAGTCGTGCCAAATATGACTTCGAGGGGTTTATGGTCCGTAACAAGTTCGAACTTCTTTCCATACAAATACATGTGAAAGTGCTCGATTGCCCACACCAAGGCCAGGGCCTCTTTTTCCGTCTGGCAATATCGTTTTTCTACATCAGACAAACTTTTATTGCCGAAAGCAATAATACGAGAGTCGCTCTTGTCGTACTGGATTAGTACTGCGCCTAATCCCACAGGGCTCGCATCTGCGAAAACCTGGGTACGATCTTTTGGGTCATAGTAACCAAGAGTGGATATCTTAGAGAGACAATTTTTTAATTCGTTATACGCCATTTTTTGGGGTGTTTTCCAGAATGCCGTAATATTGGCATTCTTATGCACCTTTTGCCGAAGCAACTGACGAATTGGTTCTGTTAAGGTCGACAAGTTAGGAATCCACTTTCCAACAAAATTTATTAATCCTAGGAAACTTTGAATTTCTTCGATGGTTTCCGGTGGTCTAAATGTCTCGATCGCTTTAATGTATTTATCGAGAGGTCTAATTCCCGATGATGATAGTTCGTGGCCCAAGAATTGAATGGATTTTGCATTAAAAACACACTTACTTCTATTCAGTAAAACATTGTTGTTTCCGAGCACCGTTAATACGTGTTGAAGCCTAGCTTGGCTTTCCTCCATATCACGCCCAAAAACAACTATGTCATCTATAAAATTTACAACACCTTCACATGGCAGTAACATTTTTTCCATTATTTTTTGAAAATGTTCACACATCTACGATGTTCAGGCGCACATGAAATACCGAACATTAGCCTTTTGTACCGGTAAAGACCCTTACTGGTAATAAATGTGGTAATTTCTCTACTATCTTCTGTCAATTCAACGTGATGAAAAGCATTTTTAATATCTAATTTCGAGAAAAACTTTGCTTTACAAAATTTTGGGATTAATTGTTCCATGGTGGGCAATGGATGATTTTCTCGAATAACTGCTTTATTGGCAATCCGCATATCTAAACAAATACGAACATCATCATCAGGCTTTAGGACAGGCACCATCGGAGAAACCCAAGAACAGGATTTATTTACTGGTTCGATTATGTCCATTTGTACCAATTCGTCTATCTTCTTGTTTATTTTTGATTCCAAAGGAATAGGAACACGTCGGTAAGGTTGACAAACGGGACGAACTGTTTTATCAATAGAAATTTCCAACTGGACATCTTTGAACTTGGGGAATGGTTTTTGCTCAACAGAATTAATCCCGAGGCCTAACCTCAGTATATTGAGGGAAATGGCAGTTTCTTTTCCTAAAAGGTTCCTTGACCCATTTTTTATTACATACAATTTTGTAATTAATGATTTAGAACCAGCTTTTATCAGAGCATCAAATGAGCCCAGTACTTTTAGTGGCTCTTTGGCACCATATGCCAGGAACGTTTTATCTGAACACCTATGCTGGTTTGAAACTTTTACTTTAGACTCCTTCATTTGCGCCCAAGTTCTGTCATCTATAATATTAGAGTTACTACCAGAATCTATGAGCATTTTAATATTTACTCCACCTACCTGACAGTCTATTTGTGAATCGTCGTCGATGTGAAAAATATAGTCTACAGATGTAGGTCCTTTATTTTGGGTGGCTTGTATTTTTGATTTTTTATATTTGTTGTCATCGCTTGATGAGAGGTTGGTACTTTTTCTTTTATTGGCCCTGGTTCTGCAATGTTTTTGGAAGTGTCCTTTATAACCACATTTAACGCAGTTGGCATTAACTGCAGGGTAGGTACTGCTATCACTTTTGTGCGCTTTGCTGCCACATCGGCTGCAGAAATTAGCCTCCTTCTTAACAAATCGTGTGGTAGTTCTACCATCGATTTTGTTGATACCGTTAGATGCATTTTGTTTGCTCTGTCTATCGTGAAACTCGGTCAATTGACGCTCGACTGTTTCTAATGTATTAGCTTCTGCTATTATTTTTTCTAGGGTTGCGGTGTCACCAAGTACTAAAATATTTTTCCTTAGTTTAGAAGAGCTACACTTTTCGGTTATTTGGTCGATCAGATTTTGATCTTCGTTAGGGAAGTTGCATTTAAAACTCTGTCGTCTCAGGCGTATTAAGAACTTTTCAAATTTCTCATCAGGTTCTTGCTTCATTAACCGAAAGACATGCCTTTCAAATAAATAACTTTGCTTTGGAGAAAAGTAATCATCTAATTTTTTTACCGCGATGTCATAAACTCCAGCCTCGTTAGGATCAGTAACGTGGGCGCCTGGTATATTAAAATATATGTCTTGTAATACCATGCCTCCAGAATGCAGTAATGTTGCACGTTTTCTACTTTGGTCGAGGGTATTAGTTGCTAGAAAATAAATTCCTAGAGCTCTTTTCCATCTTTCCCAACGAGAGCCTAAAGAAACTGAATCGCCTTCACAATCGAATGGTTCTATTGTCGGTATCTGTGTTTGGGACATGTCGGACGATCTGCAATAGGACAGAGAAAGACTTGTGAAATAAAGATAAATATTCTATTATTTTAATCGATATTATAGACGATTGATTATTCAATAAGCCCTACTTAATAACATTAAAAGTCTGATTATTTCGTGCTTACTCACATGCTATAATTTTCTAAGTGTTGGCGCAATATGTTCTACAGATAATTGTAAGAATTCATACTTTCGTATATAATTTTCAAACGTATTCTTAATACACTATGCACGACCTGGAATTCGAACCCCAGATCTATTTTTATCAACTGTACCTGATCACTCTACCCTATTCAAAATTATACTCTTATCACTATAATGCTACGATAACATAATTAAAATCATCGATACTTATTATTACTTATACCATTCATTTATTTATTTTAGTTGGATTCGATTGTTATTCTATACTAATAAGGTAAAAATCGTAAACGTTTTGTATATATTTAAATATAACTTAGAAAACTTAATTAGAAGACAATTATGTTATATTATAATACTGAGGGTACATGCAATTCATTTGAACGGCATATTTGTATACCTAATTTTCATGTAGCATGTAATAAGCATTGTAGGTAGGTACAACGGTGAAAATAATTTTTATTGCACCAATGTGGGTATTTCGTAATTTCCGGCATTCTAAACAATCAGCTATGTATAAAAGTCACCCACGAATGATCACTAATAGTAAGTTCTATGACATCAAATTAATTATTTATTCAAAGACATTGCTCGAGTTAAAAAAATTATATCTTGTGACACCAAATGTTTCATAATTATAACGATAGACAGTGCTACAAGCTGCAATGTATTCGCATTATCTCAGAATTTATTGTTATTTTGCATAGCTATCCATTGCGACAATAGTGTCGTGTTAACATTGTAGTTAGGTACAATAACTGCCGATTATATCGGAGTGGTACTTAGTTAATGAGTTTATAATTAAGGGTATCCTTTCAGATCCTTGGTAGTTTGATCGGGTTATTCGTCAACTGAACACACTACGCTGGACACGCGTGTGTTCAGCTGGTGAAACTCAAAATTAATATATTTATTGTTTCGTCATCTGGACACGCCAAGATAATTTCGTGTGTTCAGATAGTGAAACTTAAATTAAATCACTTTTATGTTGTCTTCAACTGGACACATCACAAGAAAAGGTACAGTCAGGTTTAAAAACATTTGAAATAAAACAAATATTTAACAATTAATTCATTTTAAGATTTATTAATTTGAAGAAAAGCACCTATGCTTAGTAATTTGTTCACCTTGGAATTGTATCACCCAGGTGAACAAACGCGACTTTTGAAATAATTCTAGTCGACTTATATCACCCGCATACAAAGTGGTAAGAATTTTATTAAATTACATTACAATTTTAGTTTTACGTTACTTATTGTTAAATAATAAATATTAGAAAATAAAGCATGTTCGTTGTATTATAATTAAATAAAAAATTGGTAACAATAAAATCAGAATAGGTATGCTGAAAATTAAAAATAAATACGTGATTTTAATAGAAATTTGAGTTTTTTATAGGAGTGATAATGTATCCAAGAATGTTCCTTATTTTTTCATTAAAAATGATTGAAGTATTTATTAGCAATATATTCCGATTTATTATAATTTTATTTATATGGAATATCGTTCGTGTACTTAAAACATTTTTTTTTTGTATTTATTATAACAACAATCAGTAAAGTAATAAAAACTTTTTAACAAAAAAATTAAACCGCCGAAAAAACTGAAAAGCAAAAAATAAGAAACATTTTTTTATTCAATCTTAATAACTAAGTTCTTAAACGAATGTGAGTATACCTAAGTAATTTCGAGTCGGCGCCAAACAGGCAAATTAATTAATTACAATATACAGGTACTAGTATTAATATACAGTTTTAGTATAGTTAGAGTTTGTTCTTATATTAGATTTAATTGTGTACAAGTACTTAATTTTTTTAGAAATTTAAATGTTTCTCGCTGGAGATTTCATTGCATTCTTAAGTCGATTCAAACTCAAACTGACACTCAAAACATTTATTTGCTTTCCACAAATAAATGGTATTAGTAGGTGGTAAGTAAGGAATATAATTATAGAATATAGTGTTTTTGCTTTGGTTGTTTCATAAAATTTAAGGTAATTTTGTGATCTTTGTTCATTGATAGTTTGGCGCCGCCTCAAAATTATTTAGGTATACTCACATTCGTTTAAGAACTTAGTTATTAAGATTGAATAAAAAAATGTTTCTTATTTTTTGCTTTTCAGTTTTTTCGGCGGTTTAATTTTTTTGTTAAAAAGTTTTTATTTTATATTTTTTTGTGGCTATAATGTACTAATTGCTACATGCTGAATTTTTCATTATTTTTAAAATAGCTAACTACCTTATTTTAGTATTCAAATCTGTGAGTGAATAATAAATCACCCCTATTTTCCCACCCTTCGGGTTACACTGTATGGGACCAGCTTCTAGGTATTCCCTATCTAATACAAAAAGAATTATCAAAATCGGACTATTCTGTAATAAGTTACGCGTGGTCATATATTACAATATTAGTGAAAAATCAATATATCCTTTTCTACCCTTAGAATTGGAATATTTTTTCCAAATTTATATGGGACCAACTTCTAGGTATAGCCTACTCAATAAAAAAAGAATTATCAAAATCGAACTACTCTGTAAAAAGTTACGCATGGTAATACATTACGATCAGTGCATGAACAATCAATTAACCCCTGTTTTCCCACCCTTAGGGTGGGAATTCTTTTTCCAAATTTATATGGGACCAACTTTGGAGTATACCCTTTCCAATAAAAAAGAATTATCGAAATCGGACTACTCTGTAAAAAGTTATGCGTGATCATACATAAAAAAAATATATATATACGCGTCGAATTGAGAACCTCCTCTGTTTTCGTCGGTTAAAAATAAATTTTCATATAATTTAATGAACTTCTTGTCACTTTGTATACGTTTGATTTAAGTCGACTAGAATAATTAAAAAGTCGCTTTTTTCACCTGGGCGATACAACTCCAAGGTGAACAAATTACCTACACAGAAAAAGTCAACTCATCGAGTCCGTGGTGGAATAAGGAGACACAAAAGTCTACTTTGTTCACCTGGGTGATATCAGCTTGGTGAACAAAGTGGAAATAATAACATGAAAATATTTTATATAATCTAAATATGTAAAAAATATATACTTACAAAATTCAGAAATGGTGAACAATTTTAAAAAGACATATAAAACTGCCCGTTCCCAACATGGAACGTTTAGTGACCGATGATGATTTTTCACAGAACATTTAACTGTGTGACTGTACTTTCTCATAAATTCAAGTAAAATATGAACGTATGTCCAGTTGGAGAAAACATAAAAGTGATTTAATTTAAGTTTCACTATCTGGACACACGAAAATATCTTGGCGTGTCCAAATGACGAAACAATAAATATATTAATTTTGAGTTTCACCAACTGAACACACGTGTGTCAAGCGTAGTGTGTTCAGTTGACGAATAACCCGTTTGATCGAACAATATAATTTGATAGGTATTGTATTAATATGCAAACAGATTCGGTCAACAATACACAATATTAACAATATTAAATAGACATTCATATATAAATAAGCTGATAATAATATAATACTAATGTAATTATCTATCAAACTTTAATACCATTATACGAAACGATAATAGATACTGTAACTTCACCTCATAATATCCTTAATGAGTTTAAACTTTTTAACGACAAACAACTCGATTCTGGTTCTACGCACACATTATAATTATTTTTTTTTTTATGATACTATGCACGTTGTAATATATGGTTATGCACAAAATAACACTTATTGTTTGTTTAAACATCTAGTAGGTAGGTACTTATTCTTTCTTTGTTGTTACGAACTTTATTGTTAACCGGATACTGAAAGCAGGCACATACAAGTTTTGTTTTACTCACTGCGCTTTTACTCGTCGCCAATGTGATGTCCACTAGTTTCTAATAGGATTACAATAAAACACCAAATATTCAGTAAGTAGGCACACAGCTCAACGGTGCGTCCGCTCGGTACCGGTGACAGATGACACAGTGATCGAGTGGCGCCACTGTTGATCTGTCAACTACATTTATTATACATCTGTATACATCACACTCATATTTATATCTTTAGAGGTTAATAAGAAGATTATTGGTGGAACTTATAACACTACTTTAAACCGTCAGGGGGCTGGTAATATACCTCGAATGACTTTTTTAAACATAATAAAACTGCTAAGAATTATGCTACTATTATATTAAATATCCTCATCAGAATCAACGTCCCAATTTAATGATAGAAAGTTAAAATAATTGTTACAAGAAAGTTTTAAAAACATCTAGCAAACAAGTAAAAGGGTCGGAGTCGAGGGAGGTCGGAGTAAAAGGGTCGCCTTCTTAGGTTCTCAGCCTCCGCTGTCAGTCTTCTTCGTTGATGACAAAGTAACCATGTCGTCGCTTCCCGCGGGCAGTTATTTAGTCTTCCATCCTCTTACTATCGTCTTATCCACAGCCTTACTGTAAGAGCGCTGCAAACAAAATGTTTAAACAATTAATCCATATGTAATAAAATTCTAATAAGTTTACAAAAACAACCGAAGACTGTAATCACAAAAGGATTTCGAAGAATCAGACAAGTTGGGTTCGAACTCGAGACTGAAGTTATAACGGGTAATACCAACCTACTAGACTATCGCTACTCTCTGCTAATTTGGTCATCTATGTATTACCTACATTGCTCTTCCGTGGTCTAAATCACCTACACGATTATAAAAAATTCTCTCTCAAAAATTAAAACGATTATTTTTTTAATCTGCTCCAATAATAAAATGTTTATTAGCGCGAGCTTGTTTATTAATACATTTTGCGGTGGCTACCAGTGGCTAACTTTGATGAAAATACTTGACCTAACCAAAAACAAACAAAATATATTTTTTTCAATCCAGTATTTATGATTTTATTTGAAATCGTTTGGTCATAATAACTAACATGCGCTTTGCGAAAACAAGTACCCGCAAGCTCTGGTTTATGACTCTTTTGTTAAAAGTGAGCCGACTAGTTTTTTATCTATAGCAGTGGAATTCTATTGTTATAGCTCCGGCCAAACCGGCCGACTTTGCTACTTATTGTTTCATTTTTTAAATTAAAATTAACACGTTTATTTAATTACTCTTTTAAAGGTAGATCTGTTATTATAATAACCGTAAAGAATGAAATGTTATTGAAAAAAAAAACACCTAACAAAACACTATTATAAAAAGATTATTATTTAAAATAATGTGTATACCCTAAACAAGAATATAGCCGAACTATCTATTTAGCTATAACTTTTTCTATTTAACATATCACTCGTTTGGTATGGTAACATAAATCCCAACAAAAATATGAATGAAAATGCACTGATTTACTTCATACAGAGCGTAAATGAAGCTTTAGTTCCGTTTAAAAGTATGTGTGACGTGTAATATAAGGAAGTTTGAATAAAAAAAAACTAGAATTGGCCACAAAGATCACTTTAAAATAATACACGCTTAATAGTTAAGATTGTTAAAACATGAGACTAGTGTCAGATGACTCACGCAATCAATCATAATTATCAATTCTAAAAACATCCCTACTTAGCAGCACAACAGGCATTTTTACACATTTGTGTTAAACAAATTATTAAAATGTCACCGTGAACAACACTGAATAAATCTGTTTTCATGTTTAGTGCAATAATAATTAGTATCTAAAACAATTTTGACCGACTAGAATTAAGTGTTATGTAGTTCACGTTAATCTTTTTTCTTTCTATCCCACTACTTTGCAGACTCTTTATCTATCTGGTTTTAGGCTGACTTATAAACACATAATGCTTAAAATATAATTAAAATGTTAATACTTACAAATATTCTCAGGTCATCCGCAATTTGACTAATAAATTTGTTTGCTCTTCGATCGTCAATTTTAGATATCACACAAACAAAATAAAAGTCCGGTATACACGCGCGAGTATTCGTAAACAGTAGTCAAAGTCACGGAGAAAACAGCGAACGTCAACAATGAACAATCAGTGAGATGCGACTGACGTCCACAAAAATAGTCAAAGCATATATTTCAATCTCGTTACTGCAATGTCCTAATTGGTCAACATCCCAGGAGGGCGGAGCTTCCGTGCCAGTCGCCTGCGTCGAACGTCAAACGAAATCTTCTAAAAAGTGATAAGGCTTCGTTGTCCCCGATTGTACAACATTAGGTAGTAGTAAGTGCGGAAAAACAGAAGCACCGATCAAAACATCGATATTACCCGGCTGCGCAAAGTGAGCATCAGCGAGCGGCAATGTCTCGAGGTGCGCGAGTAACGACACGTCCGTAATACGTTCCACAATAAGCGATGAAACGTTGAAATTAATATCATTATTGAAACGCGAATGTATTTTAATATCGACGGAACCCTTACAAGATTTTTCTGAACCACCGATCCCTTTAACTACTAAGTTAGTATTTTTAAAGTTATTCCAAAGTCCAAGACATTTGAAACAATCCGAAGTAATGAAGCTACTTTGTGATGCACTATCAAGTAAACAACGAACCACGCGCGGTGTGTTGTTCACGTCATAAATAATAACTTGCGCGGTCGCTAGTAATATCGTAGTAGACGCGTTACATTGACGCTCGGCTTCGCGCTGAGTATGTTGAGTGCGTGCGCACTGCCGGCGTGCGAGCGCAATGGACGTCGTACACAAAGAAACTCCGGGCTGAGACGCGGGAAGGACAGGCGCCGTGGTACGAGCGGCCTGTGCCTGCGGTACAGAGAACGAAACAGCTGGACTAGGATTTACGTTTACGTTAAGGTTACCGCGGTCAAATAACGGAGATTTTTTCTCAAAATGCAATAACGTATGATGTTGTTGATTGCATGAGCGACACTTAGTTTTACTAGAACAATCGCTTGTTTTATGCTTAATACTCAAACAATTAACACAAGCTTTATTTTCTTTAGCGGATTTAAAACGAGCAGTCGGATTTAAATTATTAAAGGCTGGACATTTAAAAAGGTGGTCGTGAACAATATTGTCGCACAGACACTTGTGTGAGTTATTTTCGGAATCCAAACATGCTACGTAAGATTGTGGGTTAGGGACCGACTTATTATTACTACTTCGCGATTTATTAAAGTTTTGTTTACTTGTATTATTATTACTAGACGAGCTAGACGAACTAGGCTGCGTATAATGATATATTCGACACTGATCTTTAATGAATGAAAGAAAACTATTTAGGGTAGGTAATTTATTTTGACGTTCGGTCATCTCGAATGCACGAACGGTTTCCGTGTCGAACTTTTTTAATGCGAGTTGCAATAACATAAAGTCTGCAAGGTTTTCTAACTTTAGGTTTTTAAGGGAATTTACTGCGGTAACAAAGTTATCAATAAACAGTTGGAAATTCGAAACTGACGCGGGACCAGACAATTTAAGATTCAAAGCTTGATCAAAGTAAGTACACGCGAGAATGCGAGTATCCTGATATCTATCAAGAAGTGAGTGGAAAATGACCTGATAATTCTCAGCACTTGGTGTGACACCTGCGAATGTAGATTGCGCTTTCGGCGACAGCTTACCTATTAAATAGTACAACCTGTCAGCGTCCGTCAGCGAGGCGTTATCGTGCATTGTAGACTTGAAACTTGCATAAAATAATGGCCAGTTTCGTAAATCGCCATCGAATGACACGAGTTCAATCGCGGGTAGTTTCGGTGCTCGGACAGCCGGTCCGGCGCTGGGCTTCGCGGACTGTCGATTATCTAACTGCGATTGTATACATTTTATGATACAATAAAGATCTTCAAATGAGGTGTACGCCTGATAATTTGGTTTAGAATCAGGATTAATAGAAAGTAATTGTGCGTTATAAGCGTCTAATAATTTATGAAAATCGGTTCGAATATCGTCTACTGTCATACAATAACTAAGAAATGATTCTTTGTTGACATCGGAAATTTTGGCGGTTTTTGAACGCTCGTAAATGTTTTGCATGCGCTCAAATAAAACATTGCGTTTAGCTTCTAAGATAGCTAATTCATTCTCGTCAGAAGTACATTTCTTTTGTTGCGACATTTTATATACCTAATGTAAGTAGAAGTAAATAACCTAAAATTATGCTGTAGTTTTATGTTATGCGGAAAGTAAGTACTTGTACCTAATAATAAGGCAACGACTTTAAAGGCGGTGGTAAAAGGCGCTTGAAATTATGAATTTACAAAACGACTATATACCTAGTTTATAATTATTATTGTAAGTCAGTAGGTAGCTACGTTGAGTATACTACCTACTGGGGGTGCGGGAATAACCACGTAATGGGTATATATTTATGAACTAGGAGTGCAGCTAGGTGCTACAACTACCTAGGTAGGCACTTATAAAAGATACCTACGCGAGCGGGAATACGGATATATGAATCCGGGTCGTTCGGACCAAAAAAATGGTTTGGAAATAAACGAGGTATATCTTTAAGTGGACTGTATTTTTGGAGGATGGCTGATTATCGCCAAGAGGTGAGCGAGCGATGTAGGTCTATGGGAAAAAGCACGCATACCTAGCTCTCCAGCGTTGAGCAGTACAAGATGGCGGGCGGCGTTCTTCCCGATGCGATCACAAAACTGTCACGTTCACACCCGCGGGCGGATTATCACAAAAGTTCGCTATCCGGCAGCAGCAGTAAGGAGGCGATGCAGCACAGGAGCGACACGGGCGCGGTATCGTGTGCCTCCTCTCGGCGATTCGTTTATTTCCAGCGGTTTGCGAAAGCGCGTACGTGCGTTACGCGCCAGGCGTGCGAAAGGATTGGTAAGGAAGCGGCGGGGTTCACATCGCTCATTCCAAAAGTGGTCAAATGAATGAATGGAACTAATATTGCGAAATATAGATGAGACGACTAGTAGTCCGTCTTAGAAAGATAGATGGCACTACCAGCGTTGTTACGCTTAACTTGCGCTTAACCGATCCCAGTTGTGTCTGTCATCGCGTCGAGTTGCTCGTCTCGTGACAAATTAATATTTACCTAGCTATGCCGTATTGTTCCGTTTTAGCGTGCAAAAATTATAGTAGGAGAAGAAATCTTACAAATGGAGGTATTTCGTATCATCGGTAAGTACGATTTTTATTGTTTTCTAATAAAAATCTTATTTTCTTCCAATTTACAAAAATTCAATAGAACGGTTAGTCAAAATAAACCTTATGTAGTAAAGACAAAGTTTATTTTCGATTGTTTTTTTCCATAGAACATTCTAGAAAGACCTTCGCTACTCAATGTAGTGATGTGGTCAAGTCGAAAATTGATTTTGTCGATTGATGTCGATACGAGGAATAACTATCTTAACCCAAACAGTTATTTTTATTTATTTCGTTTTGCATTACATTATAGGTACGAGGTCCCTTTAATTCATACACGAAATTTATATTAACAAAATTTATGGTGGTTTAAGCAAAAATATAATCAATGTTTTAAATAGTAACATTATTATTATAATTTATTAATGAATGAGACGTTACACACAGAGTGTTACAAACAGTAGGTAATAGATTTTTTAACCTTCATTAAAATTTGTTTCAGGTTTCCCAAAGTCACAAGCATGAAAGAGAAATGGATAGAGAGTGCGTCCTTGCGTTGTGGGAGGCCGGCCGGCAAGCTAAATCCTGATTCATCCACCGGTGGATAGATGAAAACTCGTGAAATCGACCCTGCACTTCCTTTCTTCAAGCTTCACGGCAAAAAGTCCATTTTATTCACGAGAATCATGAGAATTTCAACATATGCGGAATATTAAAGACGATTTTTTACTATAAAACCCGAAGTTTTATTTATCTGATTCCTTCTTTAATTACATGTTGACAATCTTTATTAAATTTAAGACATCATATCATAAGTGTGCACTCTGGGCCAAACTCAGTATGAAACTTGGGCATGGCCCTTTACTTATCTGTCTGTCAGTCTTGTGTGTCTATTAATTAATGGTTTAAAAGGTACAGCGGTTTGTGTAACAAATAAATAAATGTACTCCCAACGAGTCTTATTTATCGTATTTGAACAAAAATCGGGTATCTATCGATATCGATAAAGAATTTAAATGTAATACGTGGTGTGTCCTTGGCCGAGTAGCATTAGAGTCACGCCATTGTCAACCGTATGACTAAAGCAATTTTGTTGATAATTGCTTATATTGATTATATATCGCCATTTATGGTCAAGTAGCAAAACTAACTCGTCAATCGAATTTAGTGTGACTGTAGACCGTAAATACGTATTGTTGCTAATGCAAAATTAACCTTATTTTTAGAGAGTCAGGGTTTATTTTTTTTTCTGTGATGTAGGCTAATTTTGTCTAAATTTAAAACTACCAATCATATGGATTATTTCGTTGTAGTGCATATGTTATTATCGGATTATTTGTGTGAGTTTGGCGACAGCGGTTCCTATAGTAATTTTGGCGTATTGCACTTCCACTTGTTTTTTCTGTTCCGTGTCTCTACGCCTAAAATGCATAACCTTTAGAATTGCCCTCTGTGCGCGTTCTACTTGAACAAGCAAATTTTTGTAAGTCCCTTCCCAAACTGGAATGCAGTAGGAGATTATAGATACACATAAACTCTGATACACTAAAGACAGAGTGGAAGGGTCTGCTGAGTGCCCCAGTTCTTTAAATATATAGATTAGCTTTCGCGTCCGTGTGCATAATGCTTCGATGTGGTTCCGCCAGGTTAATTTGCTATCAATAGCCGCGTCCAGACCGACCGAGCGCGGCTCGCGAGTTTCGCTCGCGAGCCAATAGTTCGGCCGGTGTGGACGGCGCTCGGGCTTCCTCGGGCGCACGTTGGCTCGCCCGAGCGCCGCTCGGCCCCGAGCCATGCGTTGTCGGTTTTTGCCGATGCTCAAAGGCGGCTCAGTCTGAGCTGCTCGCCCGGTGTAGACGGACGTAACGACACTCGCGAGCCAGTGCATTAAAAATGGATAAAGAAGACAGTATCCGCTTAATACAACTTTACGGAAGCTTCAAAATGTTATGGGATTCGAAAGATCCAGATCATTTAAATAAAAGTAAGCGAGAAGATTGCTGGAGGAAGATCTCTAAGGAAATGAAGTTACCTGTACCCGAGTTGAAAAAGAAACTTGACTCATTGACAGGTTCATACCGACGCGAAAAGTCAAAGCAGAGAAAAAGTTATATTACTGGTTCAGGTAAAGATTCTTTTATTTTATTTTATTATTTATTTGTTTTATTTAACAATTTATGTACACAGGATAAAAAAAAAACAAGATAATAAAAATATCAATTGTTTTTTTGTCAATCTAACATTATATTGAATGTTAGATTAGTTAATCTCATTGTCAAATATCCATATGAACAACATTTACTATAGGACACACCATAGGAAACGAAAAATACCTATAACGTCTACATATTTGTTACAGGCGCTGACGATATTTATATATCGAAGTGGTTTGGTTACAAATATTTTGACTTTATGTCAAATAAAGATGACACAGGAATTACAAAAGAAGGCGGAATAGACAACGTAAGTTCTTTATTTATGTTTATTTTCAAAATTAGTTGAACATTAATATTGATGCTGCCATGGAATTATTCCGTTTGTTACAAAATGTGTTGCTAAATGTAGACGAATATCTTTAGCACGAACAGAACCTCTGCGCGGAATGGCCGTTAGAGGTAATAGTGCTGTAGATGGAATATTGTTTCTCCATTGACCAGGAATAAAAGAACCATCCACTTCTCTATCATAATATTCTGGTGGAATAGAATAGTTATTTCTTCGTAAGTAATTATATAAATACACTGTTGCTAAGACAACTTTTGTAGCTTTTTCTGGCTCTAGGAGTATAGGTTTCCTAAGGACTCTGTAGACTGAACTTAAAATACCAAAGGCATTTTCAACGACTCTGCGAGCTCTGCTAAGTCTGTAATTAAACACTCTTTCTTTGGAACCCGCCTCTGGATTACCTTCAAATGGTTTCATAGTATATATGCTAAGCATAAAAGCTTTGTCGCCCAATATGAAATATGGTATTTTCATTATGTACGGTATTTGTAGTATCTGCGCTTCAGGAATGTTCAGTTGACCATTTTCTAATTTTCGATATAAAATCGTATTTTTAAAAACTCCGCCGTCGGAAATACGCCCTTTACTTCCGACATTAACAAACAAGAATTTGTAATTAGCATCCACGAGAGCGAAGAGCACTATACTAGGAAAATTCTTGTAGTTGTCATAATCAGTACTTATATTGATGGGTCTTTGAAGAGTTACGTGTTTCCCGTCCATAGCCCCTATAACATGTGGGAAGTTCCATTTTATTTCAAATTCATTTGATACTGCTAGCCATTCTTCTTCTGTGGACGGTGTCTGCAAATAACAAAATAAACATTATTTTTACAGAGCAATCCTTCTCAAAAACCAGAACCATCACAACAGTCTACGCCATCGCCACAACAAACCGAGCCATCGCCACAACAACCCGAGCCATCGCCACAACAACCCGAGCCATCCCCACAAGAACCCACGCCAACGCTACAAGAATCATCGCCATCGCCACAACAACCATTGCCATCGTTACAACAACCATCACCATCGCCTCAACCATCGCGAAAGAAAAGACGGCTGAATACGAATGCACAAAATGATTCTATTGACAATATATTGAAGGACACTTTAGCCATAATTGAGAAAAGTTCAACTTCTATAAATGATCCATGTGTAGCATTCGGTAATCATATTGCACATGAACTCAGAAAATATGATCCTTACACTCAATCATGTGTAAAAAATGCTATTAATAGTATTATTCACGAAGCGGACATGGGAAAATATCAGATGTATAGACCAGGATATTACACACAGCCACCCACTACCACGTCAACCATAACTTCCGCTGAAAATCTGCAGAACACACAATTTAGTGTTGCTACTACTACAGAAACATCGGACTTTAATTTTAGTGACAGCTCCGTCATTTAAATATGAGGCAGATAAATAAATAATTTGATAAGCTTAGTTACCATGACTATTTATTTACCTTAACGTAATCACTGAGGGCGTCTATAATTGCATCACACGTTTCTGGAACTATAGTTGAAATAGATTGTTTCGATACTCTAAAAAGATATTGAAGACTGCTATAGGAGTCTCCTGTTGCCAAATATCTCAATGTTATCAGCACTCTTTCGGATACAGTTATCGCTTCTCTGTAGTTAGTGTCACATTTTTGTATTTTCACAGCCACTAAGGAGCACAAATATTCAATGTCTCCCGCAGACATGCGTGTAAAATTTGAGACTGAATGGTCGATTGTTAGTTCCTTTAACAAACTGTTGCCGTATTGGTTTCGGTTTTGGTACAATTTTTTAATCCAGACTTTTCGTTTCTCTTTTCTTTTTTTTATTATATATGCAGACAACATAAGCGCCGTAGCACCTAATAATACGTGGTTTTCCATCGTTACACGGAGAGAAACTGAATGCTCAAACCGGCTCACCTTGGCTTGCGAGCCCGGCTCGGAACTTTTTACAAATTGCTCGGGTGCCACGGCTCGCGAGCAGGAAGTCTGAGCGCGGCTCGCGAGCGGCGCTCAGCCGGTCTGGACACGGCTAATGAATACCAAAAAAAACAAAATCAAAATGTTTTTATTTCTTTACTTTAACTCTACTGATTCTAGTTGCTCGGTTCCAAAGTGTCTTTCCTATGAAAAAGAGCCGGCAAGAAACTCCATAGGTTACTCTTTTAAAAACAAAATTATTACCAAGTTACACCTGACATTAATGTTGTATACGATAACACAGTAATTTGTGAGTCTGCATCAACAAAGTTCTTATCATAATAGACTCAAAACTGAACTGGCAGACACATATTGAGAAACTCTGTAAAAGGTTAAGTTCTTCCGCATACGCATTATACAGACTATCCCCAGTGCTCAACTCAGATGCATTAATAACTGCCTATCATGGGATAGTGGCATCGCTACTGCGTTACGGAATTATGTTTTGGGGAAACTCATCACATAAGGACGTAGCGTTTAAAACACAAAAGCGATGCATTCGAGCAATATTTAATTTAAAAACAACATATAGCTGTATGCCTTTCTTTAAAAGATTTAAAATACCAACGTTACCATGTCTGTATATTCTTAAAACCGCCATTTTTGTCAAATTAAATCCTGAGCTGTTTCCACGATTATCTGATACCGTGGTGCGTAACAGACGAGATAAAGACAGACTTCGCCTTCACACATCAAAAACTACTTTAATGAGAAAAAGCATTTTCTGTATGGCACCAATTATTTACAATAAAATACCTCAGGCATATAAAGATTTAAATATTAAACTGTTTAAAATAAAATTGCGGGATTTATTAGCGGATAAGTGCTACTACGACATTAATGATTTTCTAACTGACAAATTGTAACTACCCGCTCATCTATATTTCTATTGACTGTATATTATTTAGTTGACATATTATGACTACTCACACATTTCTAGTAAAATTGACTGTTTGTACCTGACATTACTATTGTAAAATTACTAAATTTATACGCCTAAAAGGCTAAACATGACTGTCACCTACCCTAATGTTATAAGATCTAGCATGCTTCTGTATGTTTACTTATGTTTATAAATAAATGAATCTTATCTTATCTTACAATTATTTTTACATTATTGGTTAAATACAGGGTGACTGGTAATTAGTAGCCGATAGCTAAACACTTGATTGTATTCATGATTACAAACAACTTTCCCAAAGGTGCAGAAGGTGCAGAAGTGACGTAGGTATAAAAAACAGTTGCTCCAGGAAGCGTGTCGCGTGCGCATTATTAGTTTATTTCTTTTTTGCGAAACGCCGCCCCGACCGCACCCAAATTGCCTTAAAAGTCCACCGCGAGTGAGTACAGTGATATGGTGATGTGCTACTATTCCGAAAGGGGTAATGGTGAAGCAGCACGTATAAAACCTAGTGTATCATGATCGGCCAGTCAATATTTCCGATAAACTAAAAACTAGGATCGAAAACTGTTTCGAAATAGTGCAAATTGACACTAGCACTCTGCGGCGAGTGCAGGCTCACATTATAAAACGTGCAAATAAGTGTGTTGAGGTGCAAGATGGACACATCCAACAATTAATGTAAGGTAAAATTTTGTTGATTCAAATCATAATAGGTATCTGATTTAGTATTAATTTATCGTTGTAAAGAGCTAAGTTGATTCCAATTTTTTAAACACGCCAGTTATATGCGTAGTTTTAGCAACGAGACTAATTATAAAGTATCTACGTTTTGCTTAAGGCTACTAGTTCAAAGCCTAGATAAGAGTGATGGGAAATTTGGAATAAATTTAATCATGCCCAGTGTCGAGTATGTATCAAGTCAAATAATAATAAAGTGGTATCTTTTAACATCCATTGTAAAGGTAATAAAAACCATCGACTGAAGTCGGTTTATGAGACGTAGTTAGTTTGTAAGTGGAGTGTAAGTTAGAAGATTGTGAATTTAGTGTAGTAGCGCGCGCATACGTACCGAAATACTAGTCTCGGATATGATTTTATCGATACATACTCAACACTAAGTATTTATTGCATTCCTTATCTAATACATAAGAAGGTAAAAGTTCGATAGCAGTCCTGTCGGACACAGCAAAATTAGAAAAGAGGGATAGGGCACAGTCACAATTTAATAATATTATTAACATGTGCGGGCGCGGGGCGTCGCCGCTAACAGCTGATCGGGCGACGGCGCACGCGCGAAGTTTGAACTTTGCTCGCGCGCCAGTAATTTTGTTATAACGATAAAAATAAAACTAATGAGTACACAAAAAAAGTATCTTTGTGAAAGTTGTTTGTAATCATGAATACAATCAAGTGTTTAGCCATCGGCTACTAATTACCAGTCACCCTATATATGCGTCAACACCGCAATAAAACTACGTTAATAAAATAAAGAGAAAAAAAACAAAAATAAGAAAATAAAATTTTAAAAAAATAATTTAAAGCAATCAATCCGTTATAATGGATAATAAAAACCGCGCTTTTGACGCATTCACAAAAAAAAAGTACCAAAAACTAGTTTTTACGGATTTTTTCGCGGTTTTAATTTTAGATTTAGGTCCCGACGTTTCGACACCTTTGCAGGTATCATGGTCACGGGCAGACTGAGATGGCGTTCGTCTTGACAGAAGATGTTGCTCGTTCTACCTTCATATTTCAATTTATTGTTGAGTTCCGACCTACGCAATATGAGCTCACTATGTCTTGATGTCTTGCAGCGCTGCTCCTGGGTTTGGCCTTGACTTTGTGTATTATTGGGTCCCAAGTAGGTGATATGGGTGCTTCTTCGAGCAAGGCATTCTTTGATGATTTGCGTGGCAATATTAAAATTTAATATTTTTTTTCATTCGATTTCTGTTTCTTAAAATATACGTTAAAGTAATATTTTTTTATAGAAGAGGCACCTCAGAAAGCAATATATTGACAGAAATAATCGAGGTTAAAAAATTGGAGACCACGCAAATCACAGAACACCCCACGAAAATGATTATTTTTAATTTAACTTTCTCAAATAAGTTATCAGGTAAAAGAATAAGTAACTAACACAGGAATCGTTTTTTTAAAGCTTATATTTATAATAGAATGAGTCAACATTATTTGTTAAAGACATTAAAAACATGCAACACTTATTTAAACTTATTTAACTTTATATAGAAAAAAACACTTTCTCTTATTTTTTTTTTTTTTTTTTTATAGCCTACATCAGATCCCACTGCTGGGCAAAGGCCTCCCCCTCCGTCCTCCAAACTTGTCTGTCCTTTGCGATTTCTGGCCACGTGCGTCCTGCATAACTGACTAGATCATCACACCACCTGCGCCGCGGACGACCGCGACGGCGATGTCCTTCCGGCGTCCAGTGGGTGACGATCTTTGCCCATCGGTCAGGCTGCATTCGCGCGACGTGACCAGCCCACTCCCACTTAAGCTTGGCTGTTTTGACTCCCACATCCGCCACTTGAGTTATAGAACGCAGCGTGGTGTTTCTAACACGGTCTGTTAGTTTAACACCAAGTATGCTGCGCTCCATTGATCGTTGGCAAATCTTGAGCCTGGACTTTTGTTGTTCAGTAAGTGACCAACTCTGAGCACCGTAGGTTAGGACGGGCAGTATGCACATGTCGATGAGTTTCCTCTTCAAGGTTATTGGCAGGTTGCCCTTTAGATGTTCTTTAAGGGCCCAGAAGCTCTTCCATGCGTTCTGTATTCTCCTCTCGACTTCTTTTTCTTGCCGGTTTTGAAACGAGACAATCTGGCCCAAGTATATGTACTCATCGACATATTGCAACTCCTGCCCGTCTACCACAACCCTACGTTTCGTGCTGTTGGTCATGAGCTGTGTTTTAGATCGGTTCATTAAAAGCCCAACCTCAAGACTCGCCGTACTCAGATCTTGGAGCATTTCTTCAAGTTCTGAAGCGGATGTGGAGAGTATCACTATGTCGTCGGCAAAGCGGAGGTTTGTTAGCTGGTGTCCACTAACATTAATGCCACGTGACTGCCATGTGTCGGGCAGCTTCTTAAAAACCTCCTGCAATGCGCATGTGAACAGTTTTGGTGAGAGCGGGTCGCCTTGCTTTACTCCTCTGTCTATAGGGAAATTTGGCCCAGCAGCATGCAGTTTGATGTTAGCCGAACTGCTCCGATAAATACTATCTATGAGATCAATGTAGGTGTGAATTATGTTCTGGGACTCTAGGGCATCTATAACAAATTTGTGGTATATACTGTCGAAGGCTTTCGTGTAGTCAACAAACGCTACGTAAAGCGGTTTGTTGAACTCGTTATATTTTTCTATAATTTGGTTTATAGTGTGGAGATGATCAGTGGTGGAAAAGTTGGAACGGAATCCAGCTTGTTCAGGAGGTTGGTGAAGGTCAAGCTCTGGAGAAATACGGTTATGCAAAATTTTGATAAACAGCTTGTATAAATGAGATGTGAGACTTATAGGTCGGTAATTTGAAATATCCGCTTTGTCTCCTTTCTTGTGAAGTAAAATTATGTTTGAATGGCAAAAATCATGAGGAATTTGACCGGTGTGTAAAATGGAGTTAAAAAAGGATAAAAGGTGGGGTAAAAGAGCGTTTCTGCCCAGTTTTAAAATTTCTGTAGTGATTCCGTCTGCTCCTGGGCTTTTATTGTATTTCATCTCTTTTAGAGCCATTTGTACCTCGTAATTGTCAATAGGTGGAACAGATTCCGGACAGTGATATATATACCGACGTAATGGTTTTTGTTGATCCTGGTATAATTTTTTATAGAAATTTGTGGATATTTCAATTATTTTGCGAGAGCTGTTTTGCTTAACGCCATTATCATCTTTTAAAGCCGATATCCAAGTTCTGCTCCTAGTAATTCCCTGTTTCGCAACTCTTAAAGAGGTGTTACTTAATAAAGCTGATTTAATGGTGTTGGTGTTATGATCTCTAACATCTTTCCTGATACTACGTTTGACTAACTTATCTACTTTTCTGTATTCTACTCGATTATTCTTCAATTTTTCCCTGCTTTCTATTAAAGATATTGTTTTAGAGCTAAATTTATTATTATTTCGTCTTACACATTTTATGTTCCTGGTTGCTGTAGAAATACTTTCTATTATATTATTGTATTGGTGTTGAGGTTCTTGAGACATAGCTATCGGCAAATTATCAAATGATTTTTTTAACTCTATATTAAATTGTTCCATATTACTTACTAGAGAATTTTTATCAAGCATATTTATTCGGTTTTTAAATAATGACTTACGGTATAACTTTACATCAAGCACAACTTTTGCGCGAACGGGCCTATGATCGGAGTTGAAATTAAATTTATTTATGATGCCGACATCTTTAACAATATTATTATTATTAGAACAAAGCACGTAGTCTATTTCGTTTTTTGTCCTTCCATCGGGCGAAATCCACGTCCATCGACGTTGTGGCTTTTTTGGAAAAAAGGTGTTCATTATTTTAAGCTCTTGTCCAAATGCAAACTGTATAAGTGCATTTCCTTGATCGTTCCTTATGCCAAGGCCGTGTAGTCCCAGAACTTTTGGGTTATCTAAGTCTTGCCTCGTCCCGATCTTCGCATTAAAGTCCCCGGTGATTACGTTCCATGTGCTACGGTTCTCTTTACATGCTAGATTAAGAGTATCATAGAAGTTCTCTAGTTCATCATTGGTGTATGCTGATGGAGGTTTGTAGGATTGGACAATGGTTAAACTGTCTATTTGTTATGCTTAGCTTTAAAACTGCTATCCTCTCAGAATATCCTCGAAACTCTACAATGTTGCTCTTCAACCTTTTAGCTACCAAGAAACCAACTCCGTAGAGGCCTCGAGTGGCTCCAAAATGATAAAATATGGTATTTTCCCTTTCCTCAGTAGCTTCTCCTATTCTTCTGACAAGCCCATTACATCCCATTTTATATCCTTTAATGCATTCTCTAACTCTAATAATTTGTCATCATGCATTAAAGTGCGTACATTATAAGTAAATATATTAAGAATGGTATCGGAGTCCTTTTTCCTAGCCGTTTGTTGTTGTTGACGGAAGATCGATCTCACCCGGGGATTCTTAGCACCCCGTACTCCGGGAACCCTTTGACTACCGTCATCGTCGCGGGGTTCTCCAGAGCTGCCGGGCACTTGGGGCCTGATGTTTTGTCGTTCTGTCATATTTTGGAATGGGGGGGGGGGTGGACTAATAAATATCCACCACGCTAGTCCGATGCGGGTTGGTGGACGCCAGAGCCTCGTTTGTTATTTAGCAGGCTGTACCGCGTGCAGGTGAGGTTGGCTTGGGTCCATGAAGATGTTGATAGGACCCCATACCCCTCTTAAATCTAGTCAATAATAATCTTTGATTATCAGTCATTTGTTAGGAACATAATCAGTACTTTTAATTATCACAATCATTTACTTATTGATAAAAAATCTTAAAAAATTGACTAATCGGAACTGTCCGAGGATTCGTCAGTACATTGTTAAGACAGGAGATCAAATCTCTAGTAGTTTTTGGGGTCATCAGTTCTTCATCATATTCTTTGGACAGGCTTGGAACCCAAAAGCTGTCATTTTCTGAGAGTTCAATATCAGCCGTTGATCGTCTCACATTATAATTATTTTTGGTCGCTTTCGTTTCAACTCTTTTTTCCGGAATAAACCCACTTGGTCTTGGTTTCAATAAGATGTTTGATAGTATCACTGGTTTTACACAATTGCTTTTAAACGTACTCTTCTGTGGACGCTTCTCAATGAATACTGACTTGTCTGTTTCTTCTTTATCTCTCACATCATAAAAACCCTTATGAAAACCATGTGGACACTGGATCGTTGAATGAAAACATGGTTCTAATCCACAGCTGAGTTCTCTCATTGTCATTTTCCGGTCAGTTTCAGCATTCCAAAGGACTTGATGAACGCTCATCGTTCCAGGAAACTCTTTGAGATCTGAAGGTATCAGTAATTCCTTCTCAAACATGCCTGCTTCTGAAACAGTTTCTATGTAAACACCTGGAACATTTTTCTTTAGCTGTTGTAGAAGTGAGTCCATATCTGTTATGTCAGCGCCACGAGCAACCAACTGATCCGCTGTCCTTTTGAGTACTCCACCTACACCATCTGGAGCTCCCTTTCCGTGACCGCTTTCTAAGTAATTCCACTCCACAGTACGTAGCGATGGATAATGCCAATTTAAAATGGACATGATGAAAAACATTTTGCGATTTCTGTATTGAGCGGAAGGAGAGTCGGATACAAAGTAGAGAGCATCAACCTGTGGCGCTTTATTTTCTAAAAATTTTAGGATAGGTTGAAGGTGCTCCCATATTGCAAGTGCATCATGTCGCAGTGATTCGCTTACTGTACAAAAAAGAGTCGTTATCATTTTGCCATCTTTTTTGTAGTATAAAACTACAGTGTGCAGAGTTAACTGACTTCGACTACCTCCAAAGTGAACGGCTTGGATTTCTCTGGAATATTTTGCGTTGTAATTTTCGCTGAAATCGCAATGAATTATGCATTCGTCTTCTTTTAGATTGGATTTTATTTTTTTAATATATCTGTGCTGTGATATTATATTAGAAACGTGTTTCATGTAAGGGATCAGTTGCTTCTCAAATTCGTTTATTAAGGCTTTCGGAGAAGCGATTATTTTTTGCTTTGTAACTATCCGGGATGTTTTGATTATACCATCTTTCGGGTAATTTTTTTTTTCTGAATTCCATTCCCAGTAATGGGTTTCTTGAGAATCATCGAACTCATTGTAAAATAAATGTTTACCTTTACATTTCTCGCACATCCTTTTCAGACACTGATTGGCGGAACTATTGCAGCAGATGTATTTTAAAACCTCTTGTGGTGATTTCTGCTCAATTATCTTATTTCTCTTCAGAGCTGCAAATCCATGTTCTCATGAGTCTTACAGAGACAAGTTTCTCTTGCATTCACATTCGGAATTACAACCCAAAAGGGTCTGAGCTTGCAAAAAGCTGAGTAACTAATTGTTAAACGAGGATGCAAGGCAAGGTACTTCTTGTGCAAAGAGTCCATCAATAGCCGCTTTTGCTTTTTTGTTTTATTTCGGGTGATGCAATCTTTTTTTCTTGGACATAACTGGCTGTTTTCATCATCTTCATAGAATATTATTATTATTATTATTCATTTATTTCAGACCAAAAGTCCATAAAATGTTAGTAACAATGATCTTATACTATTGTTAGTATTTTAATGTAAATAAATAAAACTAATTCTGCTTTACAGTCTACATCGCGTGCAGTCTAATCCAATGGCCCAACATTGGACTGTCCCATTTATCACACAATACGCTCAGGATACTGTGTGAACTGCCACGCATCCTGCGGAGGAGGGAAGCGCAACGTTTGCGTATGATGGCATGAAAACCATCAACTCTGGCCTCCGCAAACATGCCTGATGCACTACAAAAACGTGGCAGTCCATTCAACATTCTGAACGCATTGTTGTATTGAACACGCAGGGCGCTGTATGCCCTCTGCGTATAGCCGACCCACAGAGCGCATGTGTAAAAGGATTGGCAATAGGCTCTAAAGAGAGTAATTTTAACGTCCCTCGTACACCGCGCAAATCTGCGGATCAGCATATTACATCGGACAGCCAGCGCCCTGCGCTCCCGTTCAATGTCCATGTTGTCATTGAGATCCTCGGTGACCCAGTGACCCAGGTACTTGAAATGAGACACTCTAGTCAATGGTGTATTACAAATAGTAACTTGTGGCACATTCGAGTAACATTTGGTGCCCGCCTTAAAGACAAGTAACTCGCTCTTTTTGGCATTATACCTGAGGCCATGAGCCGCCGCATAATCTTCACACTTTCTTAGGAGCCACCTGAGACCGCTGATTGATGGACACAGCAACACCATATCATCTGCGTAACTTATATTATTAACACAAGTACCGTCAACGTGACATCCTATATGAGTGCTGCTGAGTTCATCAATCAGTCGATTGATGTACAAATTAAAGAGGCGTGGTGAGGTTATTCCCCCCCTGCCTCACCCCGCACTCTGGTCTATATACATTAGATAGTGCTCCCGCCCATTTAACACTATTTGTCTGATTGTTGTACCAATACATAAGCAAAGAAATTACTGACCTGTCAACACTGCTTTCCTTCCTCAGCTTTTCCCAAAGTGTGTCATATTGTACCAGGTCGAATGCCTTGGACAAATCGAGGAAGCACGCATTAACTGGTGTCTTCCTAGCTGTGTAGTATTGGACAGTCTGCTCGACAGGCCGGGCCTAAAGCCGAATTGCGCATCATGAAGTTTGATGTTATTCGCCATGTGTGTATCAAGGAGACAGTCCAACACCTTAGCTGTAATTGTAGCCAACGCAATTGGCCTATAATTAGAAGGGTCCGCAGTATCACCAGTCCTATTTTTTATGATTGGTACAACAATCGTTTTTATAAGATCACTCGGCAGGTACGAGTGACTCATACAGAGGGTAAAAAACATGGATAATACCCTGGGTAGGTGTACTCCAGCATATCGCAGGTGCTCGACACTTAGGTGATCATTTCCTGGAGATTTACCTCTAACCATGTTTTTTATTACATTGGCAACCTCCTTTGTGGAAAACTTTACATTATTCTCCAAGGAGATATCCCCATTGTCGGGCACCGTTGATAGGACTGATGCCTCTGGCTTTAAAAATGGCTCAACTTTAAATTGACTAACAAACATGTCTGCAATATCTTTAGAGTTACACAGTCCAGCCACACTCACTGGGAGACTCTGCTTGGGACTCATCTTACTGGTATCTTTCCAAAATCCTTTGATTCATGACTTTTTGCTATTATATCTAATTTAATTTGGGATTGATTGGCACGACACCATTTAAATTTTCCTTTAAAACAACTACGAGTTTCGCGCATTTTATCATAGATATTACCCGTAGTTGGCCTACCACATAAATTCCACATCAAAAACGCAAGCCGAGCCTCACAATGAGCGCTTTTTACATGTTTATTCCATCCTATCAATGGTTTATATTTTCGCTTCTGCGTAATTATAGCACTACGCTCCGCAGACTCCGTAAGAATAGAAATAACTTTTTTGTACATGTCATCTAAAATGACCCTGTGTTGAGGGATCTCACACATTTTATCAGCACACTTAAAAAATTCTGATGGAAAATTTATTTCACGCAAACCTGAGTGACATAAATTCTCATACAATTTTATCTGATTAATATCCCGTTCCCCCCACACAACATTATTCGTGCATGCATCAAAAAGTACAATGTTTGGTTCAATTAATTTGAGATTACATTCCATTTGAATAGGTAAGTGATCAGACCAATAATAATCATATAACACCTGCGCACTAATTATCGTACGCCGCCCGGTTTCTGTGACGACACAGTGGTCGAGCCAGCGCTTGCACCCGTGAGCTTCACTCACATACGTATACGCATCATTTGGTAGCAGTTCGATATCCGCGCAAGCCCAACACTGTTCCTCAAAAAATTTTACTAACTCAGTATAAAATAATTCATTTATATGAGCATTTTAATCTCCTAACATATATACGCACTGAATATTACTACTTTATATAATGGCATACATTTCGCTCAAACAGTCAGTAAATTCAATTAAATTGTCACTAGAGTTGGTTGGCATGTATACCGAGAAAATAAGAACATCGCGATCTAATAATTTCACTTTAATTGCCACAAGACGTACACTATTACACTGAACAAAACTCCCCGATGTAAATAAAGTTTTCCGCCAAAGCAAAGCCACTCCTCCGTAAGGCCTACCCTGAAGTAGACCAGCTGAAGTGTCGATGGCTGAATTTCCAGTATAGGTAAAATCATCGTGAATGCTTCCCAAGAAACCTAAATCATGTGGCATTAACCAAGTTTCTTGCAGTGCGATTACGTCAGCTGATACACACAGCCGTCTTATACATCCCACCGACGTTTTCACACCTTTACAATTAAAACTGACTATTTTAACAGATCTATCCATTTTTACTTGGTTTATTATTTTTATTCTGCGTCTCAACTGTGTCTTTTCTGTTTGTCCTAAACTAAATGAAACGGCGATAGGTAACTCGTTCTGGCCAAAAATCTTCAGTCATAATAATATTTTCCTTTTGCTTAGGAATAAAGATCTTATAACTATCATAATCTTTAGTCAGTTTCATGTTCATTTTTTCAACATTGACATGTAAATCAGTTTTTTCTTTTATGTATGCAATTATGTCTTCTCTAGATACTTCTTTGTCTACATTGGATATATAAATGGGTATTTTAATATCTGCAGCTTTGAATTTTACTTCTGGCTTTAGAGTAGCCTTTCCTTTATTTCCATGAAATCTTTTCTTTTTCTGTACTAAAATCCATTCATCATTTTTCTCACACGGCGGCTGCGTTTTAGTTTTCAAAGCATTGGCAAACGACTGGTATTTTTCAATGTGTTCCGTGTTCGGGGTGACCGTATGTCCCATTCCTGTCGCTTGCTCTGACGTAGGCGCAGTCACCGCGGCCGGCAAGCGATGCGTCACCGTGCAGTCCTGCGCGCTCGCTGTGTTTACAACCGCTACGTCGGTATCTGCAGTCTCACCGTTGGTTTGAATTTCTTGTCTACCCTCCGTCAAAGAAGAACTTAATAACAATAATAATAATAATAATAATAATAATTTCCTTTATTTCAGGCAACTAGGGCCCATAGAAAATACAATACATAATAATAATAAAACAAAACAATACCGATAAACTAATACATACAATTATTAATTAAAACTAACTAAAGTCTATTTAACACGAGTAGGCGGTGTCGTGTTGCACTGCGTGGTGTCGCGTAGCCTCCCGCGGAAACGCCGGAAGACGACACCCTTCGGCCAAAACTCCTCTTGGAACATGTCGAGATGATGAGTCGGCACACGTACCACGAACGATTTAAAATTCGTATTATGTCTCGGCTCCAACTTCTCGACTCTCAATATCCAGTTGGTCTTAACGCGTATATACTCCACGATCTCCTCGACCTTCGTGGAGTGGTGAAGGCGCGACACATACAGCTGCGTCGTAGGAATTGCAGGGCGCAGCAGCATGTTCGGACCGGTCAAAGCAGTTCCGCATTGATTTCGGCTAGATGGCTTCTTCTTTCATAACGGACTATTTGGCACGGATAATACAGTATCGTAACTGTTTGAATAGCTTTACACTTTTCTCTATGTCTTTTCTAATTCCTTCTTTAATATTTTGTGTAATAATCTCTGTTCTACTTTCTGTCTTGCTTGTGCTTGGTTGAGGTTCAAATGTTTTCTGTTTTCATTCTATCTATTTGTTTTTTGTACTTTGCATCAACCGCTTTTAATTCTGTTATTCTTTTATGCAATAGTTGGAACTCTTTGTTTACTTTGTACTTAAAACGGCGCAAAACACAACCAGATGATGTTGTTCTTTTTGGGGTCTCTGTAATATTTTGGGTTTGATTCTGTGGTTGGGTATCACTGGTTACTGGTTGTTCTTCCTTGGGATTCAGTCTTGCCGATCGCCTGGTCGTAAATGATGAACTGCTTGGACTTGGAGGCTCGCTTGAATACGAATTCCTTGACAGTGGTCGTTGTTCAGAGGCATCACCTGTAAGTTAAACACAAAACCCTGTTTCATATACTATGCACAACAAATCAGATCGTAATTAAAATCGTAATCATCGTAACGAGAAAAAAGTTTATTAATTTTTGAATACAAGAATTACATATTTTTACCTGATACTGATGAATGAATGCTGCTATCAGAAGCTGATGATACTGGTGAATCAGCACGTAACAAAAGCAATGGAGTTGAAGTTCCTTCCAATGGATCACGGTTTTCTTTGTTTTGAATTTTCGGTACTTGTATAAGTTTTTCATAAAAACATCGTTTAGCTTCACTTTTTTTCTTAAGGTTATATTTTCGGGAACTTATTCGACTTTTCTCTCGTCTAGCTTTTTGTTCGCGGCGGTTCAAATCATGAATACTAAGGATTTTCCCTTCAGCTTTTCTTTTATAATATCTTGCCCGGTTTTTGGCCTTGAAATCTTCATTATTTTTAAGCCTCTCTCTTCTTCTTCTTTCAGATAACTTCTTTCTTTCAAATTTTTCCTCTCTTGTTAATGGCATTTTGGTCTAAAAATAATTCAATACAATTTTATATAATTTTAGGTATGATGACACAGTTTTTTATTATTAGGTACTTATAAAATCAGAAATTCATCAGCAGTGTCATTTTAAGTTTGATTTAAACGAATTCTCTTTTAAACAAAGTTATAAAAAATATTAAATCATACAATACTATTACCAAACCCAAGGTTTTTTCATTTGCATGGCCAATAATTGATTTGCGTGGGTCAAAACGACCACGTAAACCACGCAAATCACGACCACGAAAATCAAAATAAATCATTTAAAATATAAAAACCCTTTAAGCAAATATACTGTGTTTTGAATATAAGTTGCGTTACCTTATATTTGTTCGCAAAATAATTTTTATTCAATAAACAAATTCACAGAAACCGGAGAAAATTGTACCAGGCAAATCAAAGTTTCGAGAAACCATACCCACGAAGAGAATTTCTTACCTTAATTTTTCGTAAACTCGACGCGTCGTCACACAAGCACTCTGCCCGGCCGTCCGAGCGCGACTAGTAGTAACGTGAATTAGGATGACGCAACATTGGGCCGCGATGTTAGGGATGTGCAAGTGAATTTACAATGATCCACGCAAATCAGTAACTACCCCGGGACAGTAACATATATATTTTTTTATGTTTTGTAATTCTTTTAGAACTATGATCTAATTTTTCATAGCATTGTCAACTTCTTAGGACTTAATGTTTTTTTTTGGTAAGCATGTACCGTTTAGTTTAGAATATATAATTTACTAAGTGACAAGATCGGGGTTTGGGACACTCCACGAAAATCAAAGAATGGGGGTATATATTTTTTTTATGATATTAAATATAAAGAAACTTGAATAATAATCAATAACCCAAATAAGAGGGGATGAAAAGTTTTCCCGAAAAAAAAAGTGGCTTGCTGACTTTTTGATTTCTATTCGTATAAGGTGATGCCGCTTAAAAAACGTGTCTAGAAGAATGACCCATATCTTCCAGCCATCTTCTCTATTGAAATTAGGGTGTTTTTTAATCTCAATAGCCTCGCGGAACATCCTAGGTAGGAATCTGGATTCTTTAGCGAGGATTGGATTTGTGGTTGATCAAATCTAATATAATGGCTGGAGCCTTCAGCATGTTCGGCGACTGCAGACTTCGTTGAGCGGCGGTGTTTTACGTCAGCGATGTGTTCTTTAACGCGGGTCCCTATGCTTCGTTTTGTTTGACCGATATAAGAGAGGCCGCAGTCACAATCTAGTTTATAAACTCCTGCATCTTGTAGAGGTATGTGACACTTGACGGATGGTAATGACTGACTAATCTTCTTGGGCGGCTTGAAGTATGTTTTGATTGAAGCTCGTTTTAGGATGTAGCCAATCTTGTCTGTGACACCTCTCACGTATGGTAGTACAGCAGGTAAACGATCAACTGTGGCTGGCTTCACTCGTTCTCTGTGACGGGGCCGTGGAATTTGGAGCTTGTTGTCTCGCAGTACTTGCTTGACGTGTTGAAGCTCAGCGGCAAGGTGTCTGTCATCACAGATTCCGCGTGCTCTCTGAAACAAGGATTTTCCCACGGTAGCTAACTGTTTAGGGTGGTGGTGAGATTCACCGTTTAAGTACCTATCTGTATGGGTCTTTTTGCGATACACTGTGTGACTTATTGTCTGATCAGGATTTCGTTTGACAAATATGTCTAAGAAGGCAAGAGATTTATTATCCTCCAACTCCATAGAGGTTTTTGAAGCCCAGTTGTAAACGACGAGGGCAATTCTCTTCCCGCGTATTATATTCCGCATCACGGCGTGGTTCGCGAAGATAAGACCTCCACTAAACTTCGTGTGGTTTTAGATGCTAGTTGCCGAACTACATCGGATCAGTCGATCAATGACATTTTGCATGCCGGTCCTGATCTACAGGGTGATTTATTTAACATCTTAATTAAATTCCGCCTTTTCAAAATTGCACTTTCAGCTGATTGTAGACAAATGTTTCTCAATATCGGCATTCGCGAATCCGACCGTAGATTTCAACGAATTTTATATCGTTTTGACAATAGTGAGCCTTTAACCGTGTATCAATTTAATCGCGTTTGTTTTGGACTTAAGTCTAGTCCATATCACGCGTTACGAGTTGTCCGCCAGTTGATCGCTGATGAAGGCGACAACTTTCCCGCTGCAGCCGCTGTTGCTGCTTCCGCTTTATACATGGACGACATTGTCTGTAGTGTCGCATCCGCTCCGCAAGCAGTTTCGCTTTGTGAGGGGCTTATTCAGCTTTTCAAACGAGGCCAATTTGACCTTGTCAAATGGACAAGCAATTCCAAAGAGGTTCTCGCGCACATACCTGATTCGCATAAAGCTTCTCCGGACATTGAGTTCGAGAAGTCCGCACATCACAAGGTTCTTGATTTACGCTGGGACAGACATTGTGATAACTTCCGCTTTGACATCTTATCACAAGGTGATAAGTGTACCAAACGCGCAATGCTATCCACAGTGGCTCGTTTATGGGACATAATGGGTTTTGTGGCTCCTACCATTTTGTATGCCAAGCTCTTGATCAAAGAGCTTTGGTTAGCAAAATGTGATTGGGATGACACTCCTCCCGACCATATTGTCGCTGTTTGGAAACAGTTTTGTGCTGAACTTCCCGCACTCAATAAAATAATTGTGCCGCGCCATCTAGGTTTAGTAGATGGATGTTTTGTTAACTTAATAGGTTTCGCTGACGCCAGTGAACGCGCTTATGGCGGAGTCATATATTTGCAAGTCCGCATTGGATCTAACCACTCTGTGCAGCTAGTTTGTGCCAAGTCTAAGGTCTCGCCTGTCAAAACCATTTCGGTTGCGAGACTGGAGTTGTGCGCGGCTCTGTTGCTGTCTCGGTTGCTTCGCAAAGTTCAAGACACAATTGCGCCCCATCACTCCATCAATAAGATATATGCATTTTCAGACTCCAAAGTAGTGCTCGCTTGGATTAATTCTTCTCCGCACCGCTGGCAGACCTTTGTCGCCAATCGCATTACTAAAATAATTAAACTTATTCGTGCTACTTGTTTCAATCACGTCGCGGGTATTGAGAATCCTGCGGATTGCCTGTCTCGTGGTGTTACTCCGGCTAATCTTCTGGATCATCCTTTGTGGCATCATGGCCCTTCTTGGATTTCTCGTGATCCATCAGAGTGGCCTATACATCCATCTGTCCACGATGCAGAGGACGAGGATATACCTGAGCGGAAGTCTGTCTCTCATCCCGTGACCATTGAGGTTGCGGAATCTCTTATTTACGCACTCGCGCTACGCATGTCATCGTGGTCTAAGTTACTACGTGTCATCGTTTATGTCTGTAGGTTTATTAAGAAATTACCTAATGGAACTTCTGTTTCAAGCTCTGATCTTGAGGTCGCAGAGTATACATTGTTGCGCGCCCTACAGGCTGTTCATTTTAGTAAGGATGTTCAAAATTTAAAAAATAACATTCCTTGTTCTCCCGCTCTTCTTAAACTCAAGCCGTTTCTCGATGAGCACGGCATCATACGTGTTGGCGGTCGTTTGTCAAATTCGGACGTACCTTACAACTACAAGCATCCTTGCATCCTGCCGCGTCACGACCATGTAGTCAACCTTCTTGTTGATTTCTATCACAAGAAGCATCTCCACGCAGGTCCAGAGTTACTCATGTCCTTACTTAGGCAAAACTACTGGATTCTCGCTGCGCGACGAATAATTCGCCACATAATTCATAAATGTAACACCTGTTTTAAATTCCGTCCGCGTTCGATCTTTCCTCCAATGGCAGATCTTCCTAGCCAACGTGTCAACCAGGTAGATAAAGCGTTTACACATACCGGTTGTGATTACGCAGGACCACTGCAGTACACACCAGTTCGTGGTAGAGGCGTCAAAAGCCGTAAAGCTTGGCTATGTATTTTCACATGCCTTACAACTCGCGCTACGCACATCGAAGTTGCGACGGATTTAAGTACGGTTTCATTTCTCGCAGCTCTAAAACGTTTTCTTTCGCGACGTGGTCCCGTAAAGTGTTTATACACGGATAACGGCACAGGTTTCGTGGGTGCAAGTTCTTATCTACGCGATCTCTATAAATTTCTCAATAAAGAGTATAGTTCACGTCTTCAGGAGGAACTTTCCATTAATCGCATTGATTGGAAGTTTATTCCGCCTGCTTCACCACATTTTGGCGGATGTTGGGAAAGCATGGTCAAAGTAATTAAAACGCATCTCTTCAGAGTCATAGGTCAACAAATCCTTTCTTACGAAGAGCTTTTAACTGTCCTCGTGCAAATCGAGGCACTTGTTAACTCGCGCCCGCTCACAGCACTCAGTAGTGACCCTGCTGAACCATCCGCGTTAACTCCCGCGCATTTTTTAAATACTGTGCCATTGTCGTCACTTCCCGCGCCTGAAGCAGACTCTTCTAGCTTTCTTCAGAGACATACTCTTCTTGACAACCTCGTACAGTCGTTTTGGCGGCGCTGGCGCTCAGAATATCTTCACCAACTTCAGGCTAGATCTAAATGGAATAGTCCTGCATCCCCTATACAGGAGGGTACGTTGGTAATTATTATAAATGATAATTCAGCACCGCTTTCATGGCCACTGGGCATTGTTGAGAAGTTACATACCGCGAAGGACGGCACAACCCGCGTCGTTACTGTAAAAACCGCTAAGGGTAGCTACGTGCGCCCTGTTGTACGTCTCTGTCCGCTACCGACTCAGTAAGATCTAGCTTGAAGTTGGATCTCTTTCTTAGTTTAGGTATTTAGTTTGTAATTCAATTAACGCAATTAATTTAAAATATTTTAACACTCGCTGTCTTAGACTGTGTATAGGTTATGCGGTAGTACACCTTACATATCTAGATTATTATTATTATATTTCTTTAACCCTTAATTTGAAAATGTTTACTGTGATAAACATAAAAATAAAAAAAATATAAGGCAGCTGATTTCTACTTTTATACCGTTTTTATTTTACGTAATGCAAGTTTACAGTATATTCTATGTTAAAAAAAATATTTCTTCTACTTTCAACACTATTCACATGTCATTATCGAGACAAAATGTCGGCAAGACGCGGGTGCACAATTCTTCGAAAGGTAAATATTATATTTTACATGTTTTATACAACTATACCAAGTCATTGATTCTCTAGATTTACTAAACAATGTTTACATTTTGGTTTTGTGTATGCTTTGCGCAATTTTATGGCTTTTTACTAACAATTTTTTATCGGCAAACGTGTTTGTTCATCACAGTCCACGTTGCCAAATACTCGAACAAATGTCCTCAATTTCATATGTTCACTGTGATGAACTTTGCCAAATGAGGTATAATGTTTATTAACAAATAGCATGCTTTCATGTGGTGGGTTTTTATTCGGCTTATGTGTTGTTTTTTGTTTGTTAACAGCATATATTACAAGGTCGCACGGATAGAATATTAGCGCTTGTCCCTGTCGAGCATGCACCTTCCGACACTAGTGATAAATCCGATACTAACAGTGACAATGAACTGCCGCCACTTTCTCCAAGCCATGCTTCATCTCCTACGCCTTCCATAGATTCCTCTTTAGAGCGCTTAATTAACATATATAGTAGTCCGGAACCTAAAAATACTCATACAGACGATGAACAGCTGTTAGAACCATCTGATTTGTATCACTCCGAAGCTCTTCAGTTGACACCAGTTTTGCAAGAAATACGCCCTAGTACCCCGTCTAGAGAACCAAATTTCGATAATATCCCTTCACTATCTTCTATAATATCGCTTCCTTCAGAGGTAGCATCACCATCGCCCGGTACAACCTTGACTAGAAAAACCAGACCCAAAAGACAGATTGTTCCAGTTGCCAAGAGACCAAAAAATGTTCCGAAATTTACACTTACATATAAATGGAAGAAAGCTATTTATCGTCACCGTGCCGTATACGACGAAAGTATCGAAACGTATGCTGATTTGCCAGATGATGACCCCCTCGATTATTTGTACCTATTTTTCTCCTCAGACATATTTACCGACTTAGTAGACCAAACCAATCTTTATTCTGTGCAACAAACTGGAAGATCCATACAAGTCTCACCAGATGAGATGCGAGATTTCGTCGGTATTCATATTCTGATGGGAATTATTGCAATGCCTAGCTATTTAGACTATTGGAGCAATAGATTTCGATACGGTCAAATAGCAGACATGATGCATAAATAATGCTTGGTTATTGCATAAACGTAATTGTTTGAAGAACCAAAAGAAAAAAAAGTCATTGAAAGTTTTTCGTTATGAGATTTATGTGAGTAACAAAAAAAAATAGATGTAAAATGAATGAAAAAATACAGAAATGTAAAATTATAAACCCGAAATCAGTGAGGCATACGAGCCCCATACGCTACTATAATACAGGACATTATCCTAGCACAAAAGAAGATATGGGGCGGTGCAAATTTTGTCAAAAAAACACTACTGTTTATTGCATTAAATGTAACATGAGACTTTGTTTTGTAACCGGCAAAAACCATCGTAACTGTTCTTTACATTTTGATAATAAATAATTTCATTGTTTGATAAACATAGTTTTATTTTACTATACGTTTTAGATAACTCTAATTTGGCAGAGTTAATCACAATGAACATTAAAAAAATAATTTATTTCTCTATGAATTTGGCAGTGTTCACTGTGAGAAACATTGATTTCCTGAAAACCTGAAAAAGCTATGATTTTTTTTCTATTTTTTTCGTACTTATTATAACACTAGGACCTCAGATATATAGTGTTTTTTACAAAAGAAGATAACTCGAATCTCTGCCAAATTAAGGGTTAAAGGCAACCCTTTAAGGCCGGGGGGAAATGGTAGTGCCATCTATCTTTCTAAGACGGACTACTAGTCGTCTCATCCATATTTCGCAATATTAGTTCCATTCATTCATTTGACCACTTTTGGAATGAGCGATGTGAACCCCGCCGCTTCCTTACCAATCCTTTCGCACGCCTGGCGCGTAACGCACGTACGCGCTTTCGCAAACCGCTGGAAATAAACGAATCGCCGAGAGGAGACACACGATACCGCGCCCGTGTCGCTCCTGTGCTGCATCGCCTCCTTACTGCTGCTGCCGGATAGCGAACTTTTGTGATAATCCGCCCGCGGGTGTGAACGTGACAGTTTTGTGATCGCATCGGGAAGAACGCCGCCCGCCATCTTGTACTGCTCAACGCTGGAGAGCTAGGTATGCGTGCTTTTTCCCATAGACCTACATCGCTCGCTCACCTCTTGGCGATAATCAGCCATCCTCCAAAAATACAGTCCACTTAAAGATATACCTCGTTTATTTCCAATCCAAACGCTTAATTGTGACACGCGTGCGACGCCTACTTAGCACTTCCACCTGTTTTTTCTGTTCCGTGCGAAGAGATTACCCAACTGCCCTGCTATACTCAGAATCTCATGTTCTCACAGTAAGACAACTCTTCATCCTGCGTGTCATTTTGCGCCGTCACTCCATACTACCACTTGACTCAAACATCCTTCTAAGACATCGAGCCCTGCCCATTTGTGGCTCCGTCCAATGCCGTACTACTTTTGCTAGCCGCCATTTCATTGTTTTAAGCGCGCGTCTTTACGAGAAAGTTAATCGCATCCTCAATATATATACCTTAACCAGATTTAGTTTAAAAACTAAACTAACTAATTGGTTGCAAAGTTTGTCATATGATTCCACGAAAAATATTCTAGTAATTACTTCATAATTACTCTAATATTCCCAAATGTCAAATGATTTTTCTAATACTGTAACATACACGTCTGTAATAGAGCTTTTTACTTTGTACAAGTTGTCTTATTTATGCTGGTCGAGGAACCTTGTCTCCTGAGATACAAGTATCTTTTTACTTAGTGCAGGAGGCAGTTGCTCATTTTTATTTGTTTCACTGTTTGTACTAATAGTTTTTTGTAATTTGTAATTCAAGGTGTGTGTTTTTTGCTACAAATAAATTTGTTATTATTATTATTACTCCAAAATCTTACAAGCCAATAGGATTACTCCCGGTGCTGGGCAAAATCTTCGAAAAGATTCTCATGAGGAGGATACGGTGGCATACCATAAGCCAACAAAGTGAGAGACAGTACGGCTTTACACCACAGCGCAGTACCGAGGACTCCCTCTACGACCTGATGAGGCACATAAGAAACAAACTAAAAGAGAAGAAACTCATTGTTATGGTTTCTCTGAACATAGGGTTCAAGGGAGCCTTCGACAGCGCGTGGTGGCCCGCGATACGCTGTCAGCTAGCAAAGACAGAATGTCCCAAGAACCTTAGAAGAATCGTGGACAGCTACCTCAGCAACCGAAAGGTATCTGTGCGATATGCGGGAGCCGAACACACGCTTAAAACCAGTAAAGGATGTGTCCAGGGCACGATAGGAGGACCCATGTTTTGGAATGTGTTACTAGACCCAATTCTGAAAACGCTGCAAGATAGAGGGGAACTCTGCCAAGCCTTTGCGGATGACGTCGTGTTAGTCTTTTCCGGGGAAACAGCCCTCGAGGTTTCGCTACGAGCGAACGAAACCCTTGGTGCAGGACCTAAGCTTATTCACGACCCCCCAGGTCGTGAATAAGCTTAGGTTCGCACCACATAAAACAAAGGCTATGATTATAACCAAAAAGCTTAAGCACGACACTCGGCGGGGTGGACATCGCTATGTCGCGAGACATAAATATACTAGCCCTAACAATAGACGACAAGCTTACATTTAACTTGCACGTCAAAAACGTATGTATAAAGGCCATAAACATCTATAAACATCTGGCAAGAGCGGCTAAAGTAGAATGGGGTATCTCCCCGGAAATAGTTAGGAGAATGTATGTGGCGGCAATTGAGCCGATAATATTGTACGCGGCGAGCGCATGGGCAACGGCAGCTGGGAAACTGGGAACTAGGAAGCATCTGAACGAGGTGCAACGGGGTTTTGCACAGGTCTTCTGTTTTTTGTTCTGTGGGTAGTCACAGCGAACGGACGCGTTTTTAGTGTGCTCCTCGGTGTAAATTCATTTTAATTAATTTACTCAGTAATTAAATGAAAAACATTTAGCGACTACCACGCACCACCCACTTGCTCATTTAATTCTTTATCAAACAAAATTAACAAACGCAACTGCAGACTATGGACAACAAGTTCACAAGCAGTTTGGCAGATCTGGAGAATCTCTTCACTTCCCGCATGGCAGAATATGAGGACAAGCTGATCAAGGCCTCTGCAGGAACGGGCTCAACATCGGTCAGCATCGCATCCATAGCCAGTGACTTCAGGGATTTTAAGACTTTTGTCTGGCAAGCACTGTCAAAGCTGAAAGCCCAAGTTGAGTTGCTCGGTCATGGTTTCGACAGGCATGAGACTTTCATGCGGAGAAAGGTGCTTCTGCTTTATGGAGTGCCTGAAAAACCAGAAGAAGATCTTCATGAAGTGGTGAGTGAAATCATTACCGGCCAGTTAATGTTAGCTGAATTAAAGGGCAGCAATACCTTGCACGTTTGTCACCGCCTAGGCCCTTCCAGACAGCGGACCCGACCCATCTTGGTCAGATTTTTTATAGTTGAGCATCGGCAGCTTGTGTGGGATGGCAAGACACAGTTAAAGGCCTCGGGCATCACTGTTTCCGAATTCCTGACACAGACTCGACATCAAGCCTTACTTGCCGCTAGGCAACATTTTAGTGTCAAGAATTGCTGGACCACTGAGGGCAGGATAGTGATCCTTTGTCCTGACAAAACTCGGCGAAAGATAGAGACGGTAGGTGAGCTCAATGAGTTGGCGAACCGCTTCCCGTCTAGCGTTCTCGTGTCCGCCGGCTCCGATCCTGAGTCTCCTAAAGCCACCCAAGAGACCTCCAAAGTTCAGCGGAAGACCAAGCGTCGAAACTGAGGACTTCATGCACTCTGCTTCACAACTTTTTGTCTTTTAATTCCAGCTATAATCGCGCAAACTCACTGGCTATCTGTATGTCGGTACTTCGTTTTAACTTTTATCTCGTTATTTTTTAATTTTTGTCCATTTCTTAGTGTAGGTATTTTTAAATGATACTGTGCACATTGTAGTACCTAATTTAGTCTGTTGCAGCACTATTTTTCGACTATGTTCTAACTCCAGTAAACTTATTTGTTATTTTAATTATTACTTTATTACTGTCTGTGGTTATTTCGTAGTGAGAACTGGCACGATATGTCAAATTGACATCAGCATGCTGCGTTATGTTTATGCCATGTGTGTGGTTGCGCGTGAGCGTTTTATTTTATTTTATTTGTGCTGCTTGTCTTTTAAGTTGTAAATGTAATTTTATTTTTTAGTCTTGTAATTGTGTTTCGTTCTTTGTGTTTGTTATAATGATTTAATCTTTTATCAATTTACCAGCGAGAATGGGTGGTCGTTGGTGCTGCTTGTGTATATTATTTAACTGTTATATATTAGTATTTGGTATAATTTATTTATAATTATTTATTTATTTTAACTCTTTTATGGATGCTCTTGATGAGCTTAATGACAGTTTTTTTTCATGCTCTTCTGAATCTTGCGGTTATGTTAGTGCGGATGATCTGAATCCTTCTCACTCTTTACACGACCAAATTTTCTCCCTTTTCTCTGACCGTCGTAATCATCTTAACATTGTGCATATTAATGCCCAGAGTGTTCCGAGTCACTATTCTGACCTTCTAGCATCTTTTAGCAATGCAAATGTCGATGCGCTCCTGATCTCTGAAACGTTCCTCAAACCCTCACTCCTCTCTACTCAATTTCCTCTTCCCGGCTTTGTTCTTATTCGAAATAATAGAATCGGGAAAGGAGGCCGAGGTGTTGCCATTTATTTGCAAGCCGACCTATCGCACGAAATTGTCCTGGCGTCACCCTCTTCATACTCCGAATCAGCTGAATACCTTTTCATCGAAATTTATTTAAAATCCTCTAAGATTCTCCTTGCCGTCCTCTACTCCCCTAACTTACGTATCGACTACTTTAGCTCTCTTGATTATACACTGAGTGAACTGTGTCCTGTGTATAAACAGGTCATAATTATGGGCGACTTTAACACATGTCTGCTTAAGAACATCTTTTTCTTACCACGATCTAATCTACCTATCGTATCGTGTTCGCATTCCGAAGCAAAAACCACAGTATGTTAATCTGCGTAACTACAATGGGATAGATTTTGAAGCTCTGCAAGCCGACGCTACCGCACTTGACTGGTCTCCTGTCACTGATAGCCCCGGTACGGATCAAAAAGTTTCTTGCTTGAACTCCATGGTTTAATGGACAAACATGCACCAATTCGCCAAATAAAAATCAAGCACAAGCCAGCTCCGTGGATTACAGCTGAAATAAAATAATAATAATATTTTTTTTTTTTTTATTGCCATAGAGAGAGATTATTACAAGGTTCTGCGCAATCGTTGCAGTCGTCTGTGTAGAGATGCTAAAAGACGCTATTTTGATGAATCACTTGTTAACCGTAGTTCTCCCGAGATCTGGAATTTTTTAAAATCAGTTGGTATCGGCAAATCATCAATCAACCCCTGTAAAGACATAAATCTTAATGAGTTGAACCATTCTCTCTCTCTCTCACCTATCCATTTAGATGTCAAAACCCGTACTCTTACGGAGCTTATTAGCTTATGCCGATATCAAACTGCCCCCTCTTTTCTTTTAGTTCAATTTCTGAGGCTGACGAAAATCACTACTTGCAATATCTTCTGGTGCAGTTGGCAGTGATAATATGTGCTCGAGAATGATCCGTCTCGTCCTTCCCTCTCTGCTGCCGATCCTCTGTCATCTCATTTCAGACCCATCTCCATCCTTCCTTACCTCTCCAAGGTACTCGAGCATATCGTTCACAGGCAGATCAGTGGTTTTTTAACGTCAAATTCTCTCATCTCTCCTTTTCAATCTGGTTTCCGTTCTGGTCATAGCACTGTCACTGCCCTGTTGAAGGTGACTGATGACATCCGATGGGCAATGGAGAATAAGATGATGATGGTCCTTGTCTTGCTGGATTTCAGCAGCGCCTTCAACTCGGTTGACTTTGATGTGCTACTTGGCATCCTCAAATCTCTAAATTTCTCTACCACTTCCCTAGCCTGGATAGATTCTTATCTTCGGGGTCGCTCGCAGTGTGTTCGCCTCGAAGAGTCTTACTCTGATTGTTGTGATCTCACGGCGGGTATTCCTCAGGGTGGCGTCCTCTCTCCTCTTCTCTTCTTTGTTTTTATTAACTCTGTAACTAGAGTAATTTCCTCTAACTTCCATCTTTATGCAGACGACTTGCAGCTTTATCGCCACTTTGGAGTGGCTGAAGCAGACTCTGCCATTGCTGCCATGAATAAAGACCTAGCTTCCATTTGCTCTTGGGCTGGTTCTTATGGCCTGAAAGTAAATCCTTCGAAGTCTCAGGCTATTATCATAGGTAGCAAGTCCATGCGGAGTCGGCTAAACTCATCATCGATGGCGCGTCTCTACTTCGATGGAATACCGATCAACTTATCGGATACAGAAAAAGACCTGGGGATAACAATGGATGCGAACCTTTCGTGGCATCCTCAAGTTGCCGAAGTTAACCGTAAAGTTTATTTCTCCTTTCACTCCCTAAAGTCACTTCAATACTTCCTACCTATACAGACTAAGATCACCCTAGCCCAATCTTTAATCCAACCCATCATCGACTATGCTGATGCTTGCTATTTGGATGCTACCGAGAAGCTCCTTAATAAACTTGAGCGCTTACAAAATTTATGCATTCGCTTCGTATTCGGCCTACGCAAATATGACCACGTATCCCACCTTCGCAAGCAGCTCAAGTGGCTCCCAATCCGTCTTCACCGGAACACTCGTATTTTATATCTCCTATACAATGTCCTGCACAACCCTACTTATCCCCCTTATCTGCGTGAACGCTTCACTTTTACCCGACCTCCTAATGTCCCTTGCAGAACGCAAATAAAATCCTTGTTGCATTTCCAACCCCAATCCACTGATTTTTACTCCTACTCCTTTACCGTTCACGCAGTAAGACTTTGGAACGCACTTCCAACTAACATCCGTGATTCCAAATCTATTGCTATTGTAGGGACACATGTAAGTATGTATGGCAGAGTGCAAGGTAAGCAATATTGTATGAGAGCGTGAGGCATGCACGGGACGGACAGTTACTGCGCACTGGTCCGAGTGAACGGTTCTCTTTGGGGTTTACGCGAAATGTATTCGGTATCCGAAAGCCGTCTTTCACTTCACCCCTGAACCCGCAACCAGAAGAAGCAGAACTCAAATTAGGGATTTACTCCAACCACGAATCCCTAAAGTGGTGACCCCGAACGCAAGTTTATACACGTTTTGCGCGAATTGCGTGGACATTGTTTAGTGAACCGTAAGCGTGAACTTTGAACAATATGATGCAACCACAAGTGCCAGCTCAACCCACAGTGAAAGTTGAAGATAAGGGCAGTGATTTAGCCCAAATTACCATCAAAACGCATCAAAACGCAAACCGCGGCTATGGTTCGGCCAATTCGAGGTCATAGTCGCAGACCAGAAACTAGGTGAGAGAAAAAAGTTCAACCTAGTTATCGCCAAGCTGAGCAAAGACAGCGTTCAGCAGGTATCTGATTTAATACCCGAGCCGCCAGAAGACAAGCTATATACAGCGCTGAAAGAGCGATTACTTAGCGTATATGAAGAGTCAGACACACAAAGAATCCGGAAACTTCTGAAGGAAATCGATCTGGGAGATCAGAAACCGTCGCAGCTGCTCCGTAAAATGAAGGACCTTGGCAGGGGACGTTTCCCAGACGATACACTACGCATCCTGTGGATTGGACATTTACCAGCGCAAGTACGTACCGTGTTTACTATCAGTGAAGTTACCGACCTGAAGAAGCTAGCGGAGCAGGCGGACAAGATCATGGAAACAGCAGAGCCTAGCGAGGCCATCTCCGAAGTGACCGCCAGTTCTTCAACATCGAGCACAGACGCACTAGTAGCAGAAATATCGAAACTCAGCAAGAGGATCGACGATATGCACAAGCAGAATTGGAAGAAGCCTGATATACGATCTCGCTCACCATCGCCAAGGAGACGGAGGTACAACCCGTCACAACAGCGGGACAGGAGGAGATCGACGGATTGGATGTGTTTCTACCACTTTCGATTCGGCAAGAGGGCTAGGGCGAGGTGCGAGCAACCCTGCAGCTGGAAAAACGGCATTGCAGGAAAACGTCAGTCGGGAAACTAACAGCGGTGCAGTCTGCGGTGGAAGATTGCATCGACATGTCAAACCACCGGCTAAGCATCAAGGAGGTCAACACGGGTATGCGTTTTTTAATAGATACTGGTGCTAATGTTTCCGTCTTACCTGTTACCAGAAAATCCTATAATGTAAATGATAGCTCTAACTTTAAATTGTATGCAGCAAATGGCTCAGAAATTCAGACGTATGGTACTAGAAATTTAGAATTAAATCTTAACCTTAATAAATTGTATAAATGGACCTTTATTGTAGCAAACGTCAAACAACCAATTATAGGAGCAAACTTCTTACGCCATTATAATTTGCTAGTAGATTTGAAATCACAAAAACTTTTAGATAAAGATTCAAAATTAATATCAAGCGGTAACATGATGAAATGCGCGGAACCCTCGGTCAGCATTGTAGACGGCAAGCATCCGTATCACGAGCTATTATCGGAGTTTTCAGACATCACTAAACCTAGACCGTATAGGGATGACGACACTGATGCCGATAATAGCAAAATATTGCATCATATTGAAACTACGGGCCCACCCATACACGCGCGCGCTAGGCCTCTTCCTCCTAACAGGTACCAGAAGGTGAAGGAGGAGTTCAGGTCTATGCAGGAGATGGGAATTTGCAGGCCATCGAACAGCGCGTGGTTCAGTCCGCTACATGTTGTGGCGAAGAAAAATGGGGATATCCGGCCTTGTGGTGACTACAGGCGACTCAACGCTATCACCAAGCCGGACCGCTACCCCGTACCGCGGCTGCACGATTTCACGTACGTGTTGGCAGGTAAGAAAGTTTTCTCGAAACTTGATATAAATAAGTCTTAACATTGTGTTAAAGTAGCAAAGGAAGACATCGAGAAAACGGCAATCATAACTCCCTTTGGTTTGTTTGAGTTCCCGCGTATGACCTTCGGTCTACGAAACGCGAGTCAAACATTCCAACGTTTTATGAATCATACGGTATTACAAGGGTTAGACTTTCTATTCAGTTTTGTTGATGACGTCATCATAGCGAGCGCCTCTATAGAACAAAACAAACAGCATCTCAGACAGGTTTTTGAACGATTTAGGCAGTTTGGTATAACTATGTTGTTTCACCCTTGTTTGGTATTTAATAAGTAAATATTTCAATCTCACCAAGTAAACTCACTCCTTATACAATATTAATGATAGTGTAGCATATATTAGTATATTTAATCCAATAAAAACCTTTAAGATACTTAAAATCACTAATCTACCTACATATGTTTAACTTATTAAAAGTATCTTTACAATATAGTAAAAAATCTTAAAAATCATTTTTTTTTCAATCAGTTTATAATCAATTATCATTCTATTACTTTAATTAAGTAAATTTTTTTTTTGTTTGTTACAAGACTTTAATTTCTTTGTTTATTTTCTCAATTTCTTCATTTTGTTTCAAAGTTTTCTTTCTTTCCCACTCTTCTCTTTCGCTCTCAAGAAACCTTTCTTTCACAGTACATAGCTGTCTTTCATAATATTCCAGGTGCCTCTGTGTGTTAGCCATGCTGACCCGCAGAGCTGCTTCCATGGAGGACAAATTGAGGGCTACACTGAAGGAGTTAGAGTCTGCTAAAGCGCTCTGCAAAGAGCTGCTACAGGAGAGGGAGGACAGCGAAGTGGAACTAAAGAAGATTATTGACAAGAATTCAGAACTGAAGTCTGAGCTATCTGAACTTCACATACAGCATGTAGACATTCACGATCAACATCAACAGCTCCGACAAATAGTGGCTGACTATCAACACTGTATGGACACACATGAGCAGTCACTGAAACGGATAGCTGAACTTGAGTGTGAACTTAGTGAGGCCTATAGGTCTATAACACTATTAGAATCACAACGAAATACTGAACAGGCATCCAACACCTGTAGCCTGTATAATGAGTTGGTTGGTAGTGTCTCCGGGATGGAATATGAAAAGCATCCTGTTATCATTGATTTAACTGGGAATGATTCTTTGTCCAAACCTACTCTTTTTAGTAGTCATAACAAATTAAAGAAATACATTAGAATTAATAGGCTCATTAAAAAGTACCAGAAAAGTCTAACAAAACAGAATACAAATAGAGTTAACTTAGATCTTAGAAAACAGAAAATAAAGTTTATTAGTCAATTAAAAAATTCTACTAGTGAATTAGATTTGTGTAGATCTGTATATGATAATGAGGTACGGTCATTAAAGTTTCAATTACTTCAGAAGCAAAAAACACTGAATGATATCTTTGAAAAGTATACTGCTTCTCAAATAGACCTTCAGGAGCGCATGGTGGAGGCAGGTGAGCTTGTGGATCTGGTGAGGTATAATGCAGAGCGTTATGAATCTCTCACAAACAATCTGTGCTGTACCTGCTCTGGCTCCCCGCCAAGCTCTGAACCACAACTTGCCTTGCCTGCTCCTGTAGTGATACAACCCATTCCTGAAGTGATACAAACAATTGAGCAACACAAATTAAACTTATCTGATAAATTATTAATAAATAAGACCTCATACATTTTTACAGACAAGATAGGCCAAAACTTTGGTAGGTTAATTAACCGTTATTCCCAGCACCATGTTACAAATATTTGTGTTCCAGGTGCCAGCTTCAGTAAGTTGACTAAATCTATTGCACAGTCTCAATTAAATAAAGGTTCCACTGCTGTATTAATGTATGGTGATAGTTTAAATGTTACTAAAAAAGACATACTTCAATGTGTCCAGTTGATGTTAGATATCAATAAGAGTAATGATTGTAAATTCATTCTCTGTGCATTGCCGTACTCAAATAACTTGACCAGCTCTCAGAATGAGTATATCTTTAACTTAAACATGTTTATATATACAGTATGCCACAACCATAATGAAATTGTATCATACTTTGACTGCAATAAGTTTATAAAAAAGTATATATTAACTAAATATACAATGTATATGTCCATTAGATGTAAGAGACAAATTGCTAAGCTTTTAGCATATCATTTACTATGTGACACTGGTACTAGCAATGTACTTAAGATTATTGATTGTGTTAGTAGTAGTACTAATACCTCTTTAGATACATCTTGTAGTTTAAACTACAAGGTGGGACAACGGGAGGGCTGCATCAATTGAATGTTATACATCAAAACATGCAGGGTCTCTCCGGCAAAGATCTAGAATTAAGTTTATTTATAGATAACTACAATGTTCAGGTGTTATGTTTGACTGAGCATTGGTTGAATGGTCATGAATTAAATTGTTTTAACATCCCTGGTAATTCTGTACAGAGTGCGTTCGTAAGAAAGAATGCAATTCGTGGTGGATCTCTGATTATTGTTTCAGATACTGTTAAGTGTAAAGAGCGGTTAGATATTGTAAAGCTTTCTATCGAGCGCACTATTGAGCTGTCTTGTGTTGAGCTAGAGCGATATGTTATAGTGTGTGTCTACCGGCCCCCTATAGGTGACTTTAATTTATTTGAAACAGTGATGGAGGATTCACTTAATAAAATTAAGTCGAGCAGGAAAAATATAATCGTGTGTGGGGATTTTAATGTGAATATTTTAGATGTTACTGTTACCACTACTAGGCTACTTAATCTGTTTAGGTCTTTCGATTTGGCTAACTTATTTTGCGAACCCACTAGAATCACATCCTCATCTTCCACCTGTCTCGATAATATATTTAGTAATTTTGATGCTAATAGTAAACAAATTTTAACTGACATAACATCAGACCACTGTGGACAATTAGCTAGTTTCCCACATTTAATCTTAAAAAAGTTGCGTAAAATTATATGTAGACCGTACACTGTTAGTTGTTGTAATCGTTTTAAAGAGAGGGTTGTTTCTAAAATAAAACCATCAATTTTAGAATTTGAGAATCCTAACGACATCTTTGGAACTCTCTTTGACGTTGTTAAAAACGAATTTCAAAAATCATTTAAAACTAAAACCATAAATGTACAGAATACGACAGCTCCATTTAATCAATGGGCCACAGCTGGTATATATAAAAGTAGAGCGAGACTATATGAGTTATATGGAATGAAAAAATATAAATTTGATGAGCCATTTTTGAAGTATGTTAGACTTTACTCTAAAACTTTTAAACGAGTTTGTAACATGGCCAAGGCTAAGTTTATTAGTGATAAAATAAGACAATCGAAAAATAAAATTAAAACGACCTGGTCAATTATTAATAACGAAACGGGTAAATGTACCAAACGCGATAATCAATTAGAGATAGCTGATAACAACAAATTAATTAGCGAAGCAGTAGATGTAGCTCAGATATTTAATGACTTTTTCGCTAACATTCCTATAGCCACAACTTGCTCCTTACACTCATCCACGGTTGCTGCGGAAAATCTAATGCTAACTTGCGCCCCAAAATGTCACTCAGTATTTACTTTTCAACATGTCACCGTACGGGATGTTATTACAACATTCAAATCACTCAATTTAAAAAATACTGGCGATTTTTGGGGTATTTCTGTAAAGTTATTAAATGTTATCATAGATAATGTTGCTCCTTATCTTGTTGTTACTTTTAACAAGTGTGTCGATTTAGGAATATTCCCAGACCTCATGAAGTACAGCAAAATTATACCATTATTTAAATCTGGTATTAAAAGTGAAGTGAGTAATTTTAGACCCATATCAATATTACCCGCATTTAGTAAAATCTTTGAAAAGTTGATATTGCAGCAATTATTAGGTTTTTTTAATGTTAATAAGCTGCTTCACAATGAACAGTATGGTTTTACAAAGGGTCGCTCAACAACTGATGCCGGTGCAGCTTTATTAAAACATGTCTATAGCGCCTGGGAAAACTCACAAAATGCCATAGGAGTTTTTTGTGACCTTTCCAAGGCGTTTGATTGCGTTCATCACGGCACACTTCTCGCTAAACTTAAATATTATGGTATACAGGATATAGCCCTTAACTTAATGGATTCTTATTTAAAGCAGCGCCTTCAATGTGTAGATATTAATGGCGTAAAATCTAGGCCACTTCCGGTTACATTAGGTGTGCCCCAGGGTTCTATACTGGGTCCTTTCTTATTCCTGGTATATATAAATGACTTGCCGTTTTATTTAGAAGGTATCTGCAAAACTGTACTTTTCGCTGATGACACGTCTCTCATATTTAAAGTTAATAGAAATAGTGATAGTTTTGATCACATTAACAGTGCACTTTTTCAGGTAACAAATTGGTTTACTGTTAATAACTTAGTACTAAATGCTAAGAAAACAAAGTGCATTTAATGCCAAACGTAAAAAATCTAGGTCCAAATATAATTATTAGTAATGAAGTGCTGGAGACTGTAGAATCGACAGTCTTTTTAGGTATTACAATAGATAGTAAACTTAAATGGGCAGCTCATATTTCATACCTCGCAAGCAAACTAAGTTCAGCAGCATATGCAGTTAGGAAAGTTAGGCAGCTAACGGACGTGGATACAGCTCGATTAGTGTACTTTAGTTACTTTCACAGCGTTATGTCCTATGGCATTCTGTTGTGGGGTAAGGCTGCAAACATTGAAACAATATTTATTCTGCAAAAACGAGCTGTTAGGTCCATTTACCAGCTAGGCGCTAAGGTCTCACTTAGGGAGCGTTTTAAGGAAATTGAGATTCTCACTGTTGCCTCTCAATTTATTCTAGCCAATATACTGTATATTAGACAAAATATTCACCTATACACTAAAAACAGTGACATACACAACATTAATACTAGAAATAAGCATAAGTTATGCACTACATCGCACCGGCTGCACAAGGTGCATAACTCATATATTGGACTTAGTATTCGAATCTACAACAAACTGCCTGCTAGTATTTTAGAATTACCATTTAATTCATTTAAATCGGTAGTTAAAACAAGGCTCTGTACGAAAGCCTACTATACATTAAATGACTACTTAGTCGATAAAAACTGTTGGTCGCCTTGATAGTCACAAGACGGTTCTGTGCGGAATTTCAGGGATAATCTATTCCTATTTTTAATTTTTTTTTTGTTTATTTTTAATTTTGACTGCCATACTGATAGTATGTTACTATATTTTGATACAATTATACTATTGTATAATTAACTTTTATTATTATTATTATCTTTTTTGAATTGACATATTAGTTTATCGAAACTTATTATTGTTCCAAATTGTTTGGCATACACTCTGTATGCAACATTATATTGTTTAATTTGTTTTATTATTAATGGAGTTATACGCATGTACATTAATGTACTATTTTAATGCCGCTTTGATAAGGGACTGTGCAGTGAATCAGTGCTTGGGGTTTTTTTTTTCCTAATTTGTAAATGTTTTCTTTAAACCGGCAGCAGTTTCGTCATGCTCCCTTAGTTGTCATTGCCTGCGGTGGCGTCTGGGGTCGGGTCTCCTCCTTCCCTCTAATATGGCGAGGGAGGGGATGGCTGACCCTTGCGTCATACTCGTGAACGGGTGCCGCTTGCGGTGACTGGTCGTTCTGCTGACCTTGGTCACTACGTAGATATAATAATTTTTACTCTTTTATAGTATGATACCCATCTACCTTAACTACTCGTTCACTTTGCACGGTTCCTTATTTTTTATTTTTTTTATTATTTTATATAATTTTTATTGTAATGACAGCGTGCTACTGGGGAGTTTGTTGCGCCGTTTCTTCTCCTCAGCCAGAGCACTTAGGAAGCGGTGAAGGGTGGGCGTTTTGGGGTCGGTTCATATCTGGCGGTGGTAGCGTGTCGTCGGTCGCGTGGCGCTGGGGCGGGCGGGCGCATGATGGAGCATTCGGCCTTTCACACTGACCTGACGCGTTGGTGCGTCAGGTGTGAGAGGTTGGATGTTTTGTTGTGTGTTTGCTCGTTCTGGCGTTGCGCGGCCGATGTTGCGCGCTGCCTTTTCCGCCGGATATGAACCGACCCCTGGGGTGCTGTCTTTTGTAAAAAAAAAATATTGACGTTTAATAAGTGCTACTTTGTAGCCTAAGTTAAATAAATGATTTTTGATTTTGATTTTGATTTTATCAACTTGTCTAAATGCGAGTTCGGAAAATCGAACATCGACTTTTTAGGGTACGAGGTCTCTACTAGGGGTATTCGATCCCTAGATGACAAAATCAAGGCCATCTTTCCGCGCCCTAAAACTGTAGACCAGCTGAGACGATTTTTAGGTATGATTAACGAGCAAGCAATTGATTGAAGAGCAAGTATTCCAAACGCCGCTAGTCAACAGTCGAGCCTTAATGAATATATGAAAGGCGCTAAAAAGAACGATAAGACTGTAATTCAATGGAATAGTAAGTCGGAACAAGCATTTGAACAATGTAAACAAGGTCTGAAGAATGCGGTGATGTTATCTCACCCTAAAGCAAATGTGCCTTTAGCACTAATGACTGATGCCTCAGACACCTGTGCAGGAGCTGTGCTGCAGCAGAAAATTGGTAGTGCATGGCAGCCATTAGGATACTTTTCTAAGAGGTTTACAAAAGCTCAACAAAAGTATTCTACGTACGACAGGGAATTGTTAGCTATTTTTATGGCTATTAAGCACTTTCGTTATCTTTTCGAGGGCAATCAGTTCACTATCTTTACAGACCATAAACCCTTGATTTACGCTTTTACTAAGTTACAAAGTAATTGCGAAACGCCCAAACGTACGCGTCAGTTATTATTCATTAGCGAGTTTACCACGGATATTAGGTACATAGAAGGCGAAAATAATACAGTGGCCGATGCATTATCGCGCATAGAAACAATTCAGTGCCCCACTTTTTTATTTTTCTATTTTTTCTATTATTGAGCGCAGGGAATAACAACTTTAGTTTAAAGAAATATCATGTTCCAAATAGTAATGCGCATATTTATTGCAAAACTTCAACATCATTTTGCAGGCCCTATGTATCCGAACATTTTAGGAAACTCGCATTTAATTCAGTACATGACGTCAGTCATCCAAGCATACGAGCAACGCGTAAATTGGTCGCGCAACGTTTCTTTTGGCCAGGCTTGAATCGCGATGTCGGCAGATGGGCCAAAACATGCATTCAATGTCAAAAGTCAACAGACACACAATATCGGACGTGCAACATTTTCCAGCGTGTGACCGCTTTGAACATGTGCATATCGATATCGTGGGGCCCCTACCAACATCGCGAGAAGGGCACAAGTATCTGATCACCATGATCGACCGATGTACGCGTTGGCCCGAGGCCATTCCAGTGAAGGATATCACTGCGGAAGTCGTAGCAAAAGTATTTTACGAGTCGTGGATAAGTAGATTCGGTTGTCCTGACAGACTGACAAGTGACCAAGGACGTCAATTTGAAAGCACATTATTCGCGCAATTAATGAAATACATGGGTATAACGAAACTTCGCACTACACCATGCCATCCTCAAAGCAATGGTATTGTAGAGCGTTGGCATAGATCCATGAAGTCAGCATTAACAGCTCGCCTCATTAACAACTCGTCCTGGCTCGATGAGCTGCCTACAGTGCTGCTAGGGTTACGTGCAGTAGGTAGGAGCGACAATGGCGTTAGTCCCGCCGAATATGTATATGGCCAAACGCTTCGTTTACCGGGAGATTTTTACAGCACTTCCCATAAACGAAACGACGATGATCAGGAGTTTTTAATGCAGTTAAAAAGGACAATTAATAAGATAAGTTATAGAATCAGGCGTTACTTTGCGGAAATCCATGACATTAAAATTAAATGTTGTGAAAAATATTTAGCTTTAATTCCGCTACAAAAATCCAAGCTTGGCAGCAGGATGCAGTCCCTCCCTCTCTCACCCCCATGCAAATATGCACATGCAGGAAAGCCCACCCTCCCGCCCTCATGCATATGCAAACATACACGAATAGTGAGAACAAAGGAAGGAGCATGCCATGCAACCAAACCAATACTCGACACGTGTTTCGCCCCTACACGGGGCATCCTCAGAAAAATCACATTTTGCAAAACATTTAATCGATACCGGCCATTCCTTGAGCGACAATAATACGTACAACATGTATGTGATAAAAGTTTCCGGTTGTGTGTGTTGGAACAGTTAGAAATTTCTAAACATAATAATAATAACAACTATACACTGTTGAATGAACAAACGAACTTAATTACATCACCTCTTCTAAGTATGATTGCAGGTAGGTCGATGCAAACGTCTTTGTGACGTTTGTATCGACCGATGCCAATGCGTCATCATTGCGCTATATAAAGGAGCGAGAGCCGTTCATCTGGCTCATTCGCTTCCGAGCGGCTGTCGAGTCAACATCTCCTGAGGATGCCCCGTGGAGGGGCGAAACACGTGTCGAGTATAGGTTTGGTTGCATGGCATGCTCCTTCCTTTGTTCTCACTATTCGTGTATGTTTGCATATGCATGAGGGCGGGAGGGTGGGCTTTCCTGCATGTGCATATTTGCATGGGGGTGAGAGAGGGAGGGACTGCATCCTGCTGCCAAGCTTGGATTTTTGTAGCGGAATTAAAGCTAAATATTTTTCACAACATTTAATTTTAATGACAATTAATAACTTGAAACCTGTATCGCGAGACGTGCGGGACTCACGGACATTGTTTATACATAGCGATCTCAATACATGCGACTATGTATTCATTCGTAATGACGCGGTTCGCAAACCTTTTAACGCCTACTTATGACGGGCCATATAAAGTATTAGAAAGAAAAAGTAAAGTTTTTGTGATTCAATTAGCAAATAGGAAAATAAATGTGTCCATAGATAGACTTAAGCCACCATATGTATTAAATGAAGATTGTAATAGTCAGCAACATAATAACAGTGTAAGGAACTCTCTTAGCAACAACGTCCCGGTACTATTGTCACCGAACCTTAACATACAGGACCCTCCGTCAAAAACAAGTCGCAGCGGTCGCACTATTAGGCGACCTGTAAGATTTAATGATTGTTACGAACTGTGTAGGTAACAATATTTTTGTTTTAGGTTATTTGGCGTTGCCGTAACAGAAGCTGCCGGCCCTTAGGGTGTTTTTTAATTATTGCAGAGCGGACGTTACGGCAACTACCCTTAACTGTTAGTTGTAAGAATTGTATCGCCAAACGGGATACCTGAAAGTCGGCCCCTGAAAAATGGGTGACCGCATCCAGTAGACATAACTAGTGCAGTTATTAAGCTGAGTTGTCATTAATAACAAACTAGGTTTTGCCTGTTAGCATTGTAAGTAATTGTGCAACAATGTAATTTATGTGCCTCTTTGTTGAAATTAATGCAAACATATTTTCTGCTGACATATAATGTACCTACTTACCTCTCAATAACAAGTCATACACATTTAAATCAGTGCTTACACTGATTTAAATAGCGTTAGCTTTGGTGTAATTAGACATTTTCTATATTAGTAGCTATACTTACGCACGTCAAATATTTTGTTAACCGTAACCATGGGCAAGACTTACAGCAAAGAAGAAGTTGTGATTGCCCAAAACAACGCGATAGAATCAAAAGTGACGAGATACGAGATCGGTTTCGCAGTCATGGCAACCGCAGTAGTTATAATCGCAGTTTTAGTGTCTTGTCGTCACTTCAGAAATCGCATTAGGAAATTGGTGCATAAGGAGTTGGTCAATACATCCGGTGTTGTGACTACGTTGCCTGGGCGCATAGAGGCTCGCACGATGACGCAGCAGCCGCCTCAAGCCAGTTATGCATAGGTAGTCAGATCCGCCCACCGCAAAATGTTGTTATTGTAATATCCAGTGCTTATCGCAACATTGTAACTGAATACTTACGAGTACTTTGTAATCTTAGTGTGTAGACTTTCTGTTTATCTTACGGTGTTTGTGTAACTTTGTGTTTTTAGCCAGTAAGAGGTTTTTAGTTTTAAGAAAATTTGTGGCAAATTTTGGGGGGGAGTACTGTAGGGACACATGTAAGTATGTATGGCAGAGTGCAAGGTAAGCAATATTGTATGCGAGCGTGAGGCATGCACGGGACGGACAGTTACTGCGCACTGGTCCCAGTGAACGGTTCTCTTTGGGGTTTACGCGAAATATATTCGGTATCCGAAAGCCGTCTTTCACTTCACCCCTGAACCCGCAACCAGAAGAGGCAGAACTCAAATTTACTCCAACCACGAATCCCTAAACTATTTTTAAGAAACGCATTAAAGAGCATTATCTCTCCTTATGATTGAGTTATTATATATATTATAATAATATGTATTTATATATGTATAAGTTATTTGCAGTATATGTATGTTTTATAAAATTATTGTTTTAAATTTTATATTTTTTGTAGTTTTGTATTAAGTCGCACACTATGGCTACCAATATTCAAGACTTCTCCATTCGCGGGTCTGCTGGCAGAAATTTCTAAAGAAATAAGCAACCTTTGTACATAATTTATATATATGTTATACTTACTATACTATTGTGTGTGTACATAAATGATTAAATAAATAAATAAAGATCATAAAGGCCTACAGAACAACTTCGTTTAACTGGCTCTGATACTCTCTGGTTTGCTTCCACTAGACCTTAGAATTAAAGAGGCAGCCTCACTATATGAGGTCGAAAAAGGTCACTCCAGAAGGGTAGTAGGAGACCGAGAGATGGAAAACCCCATACCCTACGCCGAGGCACCACATCCAGCAACACACGCACACCTAGAGTTCGGACTGATTGGGGACGGTGAGGAGTTGGTCCAGCTTGAGAATGACGGGCCACAAATTTATACAGATGGCAGTAAAGTTGAGGGCAAGGTCGGAGCGTCATTATCCATTTGGAATAATGGCACGGAGACCAAAATCAAAAAACTCAAGCTGAAGCAATTCTGCACCGTCTTCCAGGCCGAACTCTTAGCACTCACTCACGCCACACACACTATAAAAACATACAAAACCGGCGGAGTCTTTACACTATACAGTGACTCGAGGTCTGCGCTCGAACTTATAACGCGTAGCGATTCCCTACATCCCTTAGCGGTGGAAACCAGGAAGAACATAGAACATGCAAATAACAATGGAAAAACAGTAAAAATAAACTGGATAAAAGCCCACGCGGGGATGAGGGGAAATGAAAGAGCAGATGCACTCGCAAAGGAAGCTGCGCTAGGCAAAAAGACAAAGCCTTTGAATTAAGTGAGGCACATAAGACCATTACCTCACTCAAAGTAGTCAAAGTTCAGGAGCAGGCTGCGACCACCTGTAGTCTTTATAATGAATTGGTCCATAGTGGATCTGCGTTTGTTTGTGATAGGAATACTGTTACTATTGACTTGACTGGAGATGATTCTAGAGCTGTATATCCCATTTTTAAAAGACATAATAAACTTAAAAAATATATTAAATTAAATAAAACTATTAGAAAGTATAAAAAATGCCAAAACTTTCAGGACATTAATAAGGTAAATAATTCTCTTAGGAAAAAACATCTTTATTTAACAAGTCAGCTGCAGGACTTGAATAGGGAATTACATCAGGGTAGGTTAAAGTACGATCAGGATACAGCTTTACTTCGGGAGCAGCTTGAATCGGGGGAAAATGCTCTGAAGGATATTTTCAACAAATATGAAGCGTCCCAGAAAGATCTTAGTGAACGCATGGTGGAGGCTGGTGAGTTAGTTGACTTAGTCACGTACAATGCAGAAAGATTTGAGTCCCTGACCAACAATCTGTGCTGTACCTGTTCTTGCTCGCCACCTCCTGCCAATACTCAGAGTGTTGAACCTCTGCTTCCTGTGCTTACTGAACCTGTTTTAGAATCTAATAGTTTGCAAAGTTCAAAGTCATGTGTAGTAAATAAAATTGGTACATATATATATTCAGATAAACTAGGACAAGGTTTTGGTAGTTTAATTAGCTCTTTTTCCCAGCAGTGTGTATTAAATATTTGTTTGCCTGGTGCTAGTTTAAATTAACAAGTCTTATTGCTTCGACTGAGCTTAACTTAGGCTCAACTAGCATATTATTGTATGGTGATGGTCTGGCTGTGAGCAGAACAGATATTATAAATTGTGTAGATTTAATGTTACGCTTAAGTGAAAAATATCATTGTAAATTTATTTTCTGTGCCCTACCTTACTCCAGTAGCTTAACTCAGGAACAGAATAGGTACATTTATAATTTAAATATGTTAATTTATAACATAACACATTTACACAATAGCTCAATTTTGTACTTTGAAACAAATAAGTTTATTAGTAAATTTAGAATTACACGGTACAATATGTATATGTCTACTATAAATAAGCGACGAATTGCTAAGTTGTTAGCATATAATTTACATGATGCTGGTACTTATGCTGTACCTAATGTTTTTGATAATGTTAGTAATACTACTAACAGCTTATACACTTCTTGTAATTTAAACTACAAGATAGGACAACGGGAGCGCTGCATGAATTGAATGTTGTTCATCAAAACATGCAAGGTCTCTCCGGCAAGGAATTAGAGTTAAGTTTATTTATTGAAAATTACAGTGTTCATTTATTATGTTTAACCGAACACTGGTTAAAAGCCCATGAGGTAGTGATTTTTAATAGCTCGTTTTATTCCATACAAAGTGCGTTTGTAAGAAAGAGTGCCATTCGGGGAGGATCACTTATTATTGTTTCCAACAAATTAAACGAACGTCTTGATATTGTGAACCTTTCTATCGAGCGCACTATTGAGCTGTCTTGTGTTGAATTAGAGCAATTTCTTATAATTTGTGTGTATAGACCCCCTTTGAGTGACTTTAATTTATTTGTATCAGTAATGGAAGATTCACTCTCTAAAATTTAAAGTAGTAAGAAACGGATTATAGTATGTGGGGATTTCAATGTAAATATTTCAGAATCAACGCTAATGTCTATCAGACTCCTTAATTTATTTAAGTCTTTTAATTTAAATAACCTGTTTTGCGAACCAACTAGGATTGTGAACGATAGCGGAAATGATATGCGCAACATTGATATTCACAATTACAGTATATTCCTTGAGCCTACAAATGCACTAGAAATCTATCGGGTCATAATGTCGCTGAGAAACTCAAAGTCAGCAGGGTATGATAATATAACAACAGAACTTCTCAAATCTATATCTAAATATATTTCCTCGCCTTTAACTCATATTATTAACCTATCTCTACAGCAAGGATGTTTTCCAGAAAACTTAAAAAAATCTTTGATCAAACCATTGCATAAAAAGGGCTCAAAATTAAACTTAGATAACTACAGACCGATAGCACTGACTCCTGTGCTCTCGAAAATATTTGAAAAAATTATGTATAGCCGTGTTCTAAAATTCCTAGATAAACACAATATACTAGTCAATCAACAGTACGGTTTCAGGAAAAATAAATCAACCACATTAGCGATTTTTACATTAGTTAAAGCAATTATTAGCAATATCAATGATAAAATACCTACCTGTGCTTTATTCCTTGACCTAAGTAAGGCTTTTGATCTAGTTAACCATGACAGACTTCTAGAAAAAATGGAAAAGTATGGTATCAGGGGTCCAGCCAAGGATTGGTTTCAGTCGTATCTTAGTAACCGAAAACAGATTACAAGAATAACCAAATTCAACCAATTAACTAACTGCCTGGAATACTTCGATTCTAATCCGGATATTAATGACTGTGGCGTTCCGCAAGGCAGCATTTTAGGACCTTTACTGTTCCTTCTTTATATCAACGACCTGCCAAAATCTATAAAGCGTGAATGTGTCCTTTTTGCGGATGACACTACAATAATTGTCAAATGTAATAATCCTCAAAACTATGATGAGGAAACTAATCAAGCTTTGAACGACGTGATACAATGGCTAGATGATAATAAACTAAAAATAAATATTTCCAAAACTAACTTGCTTCATTTTAAAACATGGAAAAGTAAACCTATTTGCTTTAACGTGGTATACAATAATAGTAATATTAATCAGGTGAATACTTCAAAATTTCTTGGAGTTACATTAGATGAGTGTTTCACATGGAAAAACCATATTGATATTATTTGTAAAAAAATTAACCAATTCGTATTTGCATTACGGAAAGTAAAAGATGTTACGTCTCGGCATACCTCCTTGATGGTGTATCACGCCTACATCTGCTCAGTGATTCGCTATGGTATCGTGGTATGGGGAAACTCTTCCGATATAGAAAGAATTTTTATTGCCCAAAAAAAATGCATTCGAACAATTTTTAACATGCAATGGTCCGAATCCTGTAAGCCTGTATTCAAGTCACAGAGTCTGTTAACGGTGCCATGCATATACATTTACGAAGTTGCTAAGTTCTTAAGATCTAATCCATTGCTCTTTCAAACAAAAGATAACACAAATAAAAGAGAGGTAACACATTTATCATATAAAATGCCAATCCCTAAATTAGAAATCTTTCGAAAGAACTGTGTTTACATGACTCCTCTAGTATATAACGCACTACCCAAGTCTATAAGGCAACTGCCATTTAAAAAATTTTGTGTTGAACTGCGGAAGTGGTTGTTAAATGAAAGTTTTTATTCGATTAACGAATTTTTTTACAAAAATCCATGTAAATACTTTAGTCTTGACTTAGCTTCTAAATATAGGCCTAGATAAGCTAGTCGATCAATAATGTATGTTCCTATTCTATTGTATAAGGTATAATCTTCTAAAAGAATGTTAATTAGTTTTATCTCCTTTATTAATTTTGTATTGAGTGTCATGTAAATTTTAAATTTTAAGTTAATGTGTTAGTTTATAACAAAAACTTTATAAGTAATTTGCATGCCGCTGTGACGGCGAAACATGTCGATCTATTTTTATATTTTTTAAGAACTCTGTACTAACCATGTTTCTGGCAAATAAATATATTATTATTATTATTATTATTATTAACAGCATCTTCTGCAACTTGCTTAGATAACATATTTTGTAATAGTGAAGCGAGTAATAAGGTTACTTTAACAGATTGCGGCCCTTCTTTGGCCTGTAGTCAGGCTGGCCGGCAGGTAGGTAGGTAGGTAGGGGTCCAAATAAAGCACACAATGTGGTAGAACTGGTGCTTTATTTAAGCCAAACTTCTGTTGTCCTAATCACGTCCAGGTTGAGGTATTAGGTACGCTGGGAACACTGGCCTGAACCGTAGTGCAGCTCTCCCGGCGGCCCTGCTCCTTCCCAGGTTGCACTTCCAGGTCTTCAGCAGGACCTAGGTAGTTCCAGACTAGGATCAGGTCTGGTCTTCCACTCGCCGCCAGGTAAAGGTTGCGAAGCGAGGGTCTTAGGTGGAACATAAATCCTGGAAGCGTAGACACAAGGCAAGCGTTAGCAGAGCTTGGACCACGTTGCCGGGTCCAAAGGTCAAAGTGTCCCAGCAGACAAAGAAAAAGAACAGCTGCTAATAGACAGAAATTAAGAAAGGAGAAACACCTTACAATAGCAACACTTAAGCAATGCAATGGAAACTTACCCCAGCGGGATTTCCGAAAAGAATTTATTTTTAAAATAAACAATTATTAAAAATAAATTATTAGTTTAAGAGGTCACGAGTGTGGGTCATCTGAGACCGCGCGACACAGCTGTCACGTCTGATACCTTAAAGTGCACTGCCCGTTGATTTTTACGAATGCGCCCGAAGTGAGCCGAACGGTCGGCACGACCAGTTTTTAACTCGTTTAGAGATGCGTAGGCGCAATAGATACGAGGACCTTAGTGTAACAATTAATATTGGGTTCCGTAATATGTTTTTATGTAAAGATTAATTATTTTATAATGTTGTTTAAATTGATAGGTAGTGTTTTAGTTTAGTTAAGGTATTTTATTATTAGTTTTAGAATAAATATATTGTAATTATTTGTAGTTATATGTTTTCTAGTCTATGCTTAGAGCTAGCAAGGTACAACGTTACAAGATGTTACTTCTGATCATTGTGGTCAATTTGCAAGCTTTCCACATTTAGTTGTAAATAAACCTCAAAAAGTTATTAGTAGGCCATACACAGCGCACCGGTGTACTCGTTTTAAAAACAGCATCATGTCCAAAATACAGCCATCATTTTTTGGATGCGACAATCCTAATGACATTTATGGAGCATTTTTTGATGTTGTAAAAAATGAGTTTGAAGCTATTTTTAAGTGTAATACTAAACATGTCAAGTGCACTTCAGCCTCTTTTAACCAATGGGCCACTGCTGGTATCGACAAAAGTAGAGCTAGACTTTATGAGCTTTATGGTATGAAAAAATATAACTTTGATATTTCATTTGTAACTTATGGAAGAAATTATTCAAAATTATTCAAAAAAGTCTGTTATATGGCTAAGTCAAAATTTATTAACGATAAAATCAAAAATTCTAATAATAAAATAAAAGCTAACTGGAACATTATCAACCAAGAAACTGGTAAGCTCAAGAAACAAGAAAACGGACTAGAGATTATTTCTAACAATCAATTAGTAAATAAAGCCCACGATATTGCACAAATTTTTAATAACTTCTTTACTGACATACCTGTAGCAACAACTAGCTCCTTAAATTCATCAGCAGCTGAGGCTGAAAACCTACTGCGTAATACTGTGCCTGTATGTGATAATATTTTTAGTTTTGAACATGTAACTCCTTTAAATATAGTAAATGCTTTTAAATCGCTCAATAAAAAGAAAACTGAAGACTTTTGGGGCATCTCTGTAAACATTCTTAGTAATATAATAACTATTGTTGCCCCATCACTAGCTATCATTTTTAATAAGTGTGTCGATTTAGCTATCTTCCCTGACCTTATGAAATGTAGTAAAGTTATATCTCTATTTAAATCAGGTAATAAAAACGAAATTTGTAATTTTCGGCCAATATCGATCCATCCCGCATTCAGTAAAATTTTTGAGAAATTCATGTTGAAACAACTTTTAATTCATTTTAATATGAAACATCTCTTACACAGCGAGCAATACGGTTTTACTAAAGGACGTTCAACTACGGACGCTGGTGTAGCTTTACTAAAGCATGTTTATAGTGCCTGGGAGAGCTCGCAGAACGCAATTGGGGTGTTGTGTGACCTTTCCAAGGCATTTGATTGCGTTCATCATGGTACTCTTACTTGCAAACTCGAGCATTACGGAATTAGGAATACAGCACTTAATTTAATTAACTCTTATTTATGTGATCGACTACAATGCGTCGATGTCAATGGTGATAGGTCAACCGGACTACCAGTGAAGCTAGGTGTGCCCCAGGGGTCAATATTAGGTCCATTTTTGTTCTTAGTTTATATTAATGACCTACCGTTCTTTTTAAAAGGCATATGTGACGTCGTGCTGTTTGCAGATGACACCTCTTTAATTTTTAAAGTAGATAGGAATAGACACGAATTTAATGAGATAAATGCTGCACTTGTTAAGGTTATGCATTGGTTCTCATCTAATAACTTAGTTTTAAACGCGAAGAAGACCAAATGCGTAAAATTTTCCATGCCTAACGTAAAAAATCTTGGCCCTAATATAATTATTAATAATGAAGTGCTAGACACCGTAGAATCAACAGTGTTTCTGGGAATAACTCTAGATAGTAAACTTTTATGGTCGGCACATATCTCGTGCCTCGCGAGTAAGCTTAGCTCCGCTGCTTACGCCGTTAGGAAGGTAAGACAGATCACTGATGTGGACACAGCTCGTCTTGTTTACTTTAGCTACTTCCACAGCATCATGTCCTATGGCATATTGTTGTGGGGTAAAGCGGCGGATTTAGAAACCATTTTTATTTTACAAAAGCGAGCTGTTAGATCCATTTACCAGCTAGGTTCTCGAGTTACTCTTAGGGAGCGATTTAAGGAGATAGGTATTTTAACTGTAGCGTCTCAATTCATTTTTGCAAATATATTATTTATAAGACAAAATATTCACTTATATGCCAAGAACAGTGACATCCATAGTATAAATACGAAAAATAGGCATAAGTTATGTTCTAGATCACATCGCCTTCATAGGGTACACAATTCATTTGTGGGGCTTGGTATTCGCTTTTACAATAAAATTCCTATTAGTTTGTTAGAGTTGCCCTTTAACTCCTTTAAATGCACAATTAAAAATAAGCTATGTTTAAAAGCTTACTACTCAATTAATGATTATTTAAATGATAAACATTGTTGGTCGCCGAGATAGACACCAGACGGTTCTGTATGGATTTATAACAGTTTTATTCATCCTTATGTTGATAGGCATACATTTCGTATGTAACATTTTTTACCTATTTTTATTTTATTGTTAGTACGATTATACAAATGTAGGTATAGTGTACCTACAAATATCCAATGAACGATATTTGTTCGGTATTTTTTTAATGTATAATTATATTAATTATAGAATTTAATTATGTATCCACTCATTTTATTGTGATAAGAGACAGTGCAGTAAATCAGTATTTGAGGATTTCCTTTTTTGCTTTATATTTGTTTAAGCCGGCAACAGTTTCGTCATGCTGCCTTAGTTGTCACTGCCTGCGGTGGCGTTTTGGGTCGGGTCTCCTCTTTCCCTCTAATATGGCGAGGGAGGGGATGGCTGACCCTTGCGTCATACTCGTGAACGGGTGCTGCTTGCGGTGACTGGTCGTTCTGTTGACCTTGGATAAGATCAGTGTCTGAACTTTTATATTATATATAAGGTGTTTCCGAAATATCTGCATCGGCTTTAATAGGAGGTAGTATTGTGTTTATAGATTACAATAGTGAAGAAATTTCGTACCCCCGAACAGTCAATAAAATTTTAGAGATTTAAATAGTTAAATGAACATTAACTCTATTCTGCATAAAGTGTTTCACAAATTACGCGCAATGTGACGGATCGTCAATGAAAACAACTGCTATCTCTTTCAATCATTTCTGTGAATAAGAACTGTAATCAGCTGACTAGTTCGTCACTACAAAATCTACTAGGTACACAATAATACGCAGGCATACAAGTGTTTTAAAAGTACTTACCAGTAACCGCATTCTTCAAAAACACTGACGTAGGTAAATAAGATGATAAACTTCCCATCACACTTGAAACAGGCTTTGGACTGTCAAGTTAGTGTAATAGGTATAGCACGCGTAACAGTTTTGTTGATAAGTAGGTAGGGAGTGCGTAAATAACTGTAAATACGGTGCAGTTGTTGTAAATAAAATGATTAACTTTTAAACACGCCAAGTTAGTGTAACTTATCATTATTCGATATTAATCTTACTAAAGTACGCGCCAAATAAACCTGCTTCTACTAATGTATCCCAATATTTAAAAACGATACGAAAAAAATGTATAGGCATATTCCTTGATGCATGTACTGTCTTGCGATAAAGCGCCTTTTACCACGAAACACTTGTTTCGATCGTGTTAACGACACGTATCGTTTTTTTAATATTGGGATACATTAGTAGAAGGAGGTGAACAAACTTTGTTGCAGGTTTATTTGTCGCGTACTTTAGTTAGATTAATATCGAATAACGATAAGTTACAGTAACTTGGCGTGTTTAAAAGTTAATCATTTTATTTACAACAACTGCACCGTATTTTCAGTTATTTACACACTTCCTACCTACTTATCTACAAAACTGTTACACAAGTCCGCCTTCGCGTTGCACACATGTCTCTTCACTTTAGTTAATGTGTCCGATTCACTTTTCACTTGCCTAAATGCGCGTTTGATCTCGTCAGTCCACATAATGATACGGCGTTCTTGCACTCTTGTGAAGTGGTAAGGATGGAGCCCTTCACGATTTAAAAGTCGCCACACGTAATTGTCGCTCACGTCGAAGACTCGAGCAGCATCCCTGGTGCTCGCAAGAGGATGACGCTGGAAGAAGTCTAACACTTTCTCTTCGAGTTCGGCCGAGTATGAAGGCCTGACTGCGTCAAGGGATTTTTAATCAAAGCGCGCGCGAAATCCTTGTCGCTAACCTAACTAAACTCGCTAACTAAACTAACGTTCCGGAACGCGCGGGAGGCGAGGCGAGACTGGCGACTGGCGGGCGGCGGTCGCTAGGCGCGTGCGACGAGCGGGGTAGCGGGTGAGGGTGGGGGCGCGCGGGGCAGGGCTTTGTAGACTGAGCGGCGCCGGCCGGCGCGTACGGCGGCATGCTTTGATAGGAATGGCAACAGCGCATGAATTCGGTGCGGAGCGGCAACAGCTTATGGACACAGGATGGTTTATACTAATAAGTCAATTCAAATTTATACGATATTTATTTTTGTATGAAATAAAAAATGATAAATTACCAATAATTTATCTTTACTATTGTAATCTATAAACACAATACTACCTCTTATTAAAGCCGATGCAGATATTTCGGAAACACCTTATATATTATACTTTTATATTTCTTAGTACCTCAAACACTTGTTTATCTGGCGCGGTCCCTTAATTATATTCAGTATTATTGTAAAGGCAGCGTGCTACTGGGGAGTTTGTTGCGTCGTTTCTTCTCCTCAGCCAAAGCACTTAGGAAGCGGTGAAGGGTGGGCGATTTAGGGTCGGTTCATCTCTGGCGGGGGGCGTGTCGCGTATTGTCGGTCGCTTGGCGCTGGGGCGGGCGGATGCGTGGTGGGGCGTTCAGCCTTTCACACTCAACTGACGTTGCGTTAGCGCGTCAGGTGTGGGGGTTGGATGTCTCATTGCGTGTTTGTTTGTTCTGGCGTTGCGCGGCTGGTGGTGCGTGGTGCGCTTCCGCCGGATATGAACCGACCCTTAGGGTGCTGTCTATTTTTGTTTGTATTGTTTGACGATCGATAAGTGCTACTGTGTAGCCTATATTGAATAAAGAATTTTTGAATTTGAATTTGAAAAAATTGAGCCGGACTACGACAGGTGCCCGGTGTCGTTCGTTAAACGCAGTCTCAGATTGGAAACAGTCCGGGAATGGGAAAAAAGGTACGATTGCGAAACAACTGCAAAGACAACAAAGCTCTTCTTTCCTATAGCAATTGAGGCATTTAAAATAATAAAAAAGATAGAGCTAAGCCCAGTACTAGTTCAGATGCTGACTGGTCATGGCGGGTTTTCCAAGTATTTGAACAAATTCAAATGCAAGGACAACCCGGCATGCCCATGCGACCCAAACAAAAATGAAACGGTAGAACACATAATTACGGAATGCCCAATCTACGATACAATTAGATACGAATTTGAAAGTGAAGTAAATAGGAAAGTTAGTAAAAATAACTTATCCGATTTAATAGCAAAAAGTGAAACTAAAAATAAGTTTATAAAATACTGTATAAAAATAGTAAACAAAAATAACAAGTAAAACAAAAAGATCACCAACCTGTATAATAGGTATACATGGTGAGGTGATCAAGCAAATAAAATGTATAAAATCTAGTGGATATTGTATTAATAAATAGTGATAAGAATATAATGTAAGATAAGGCAACTATAGACCCATATCTGTTCTTCTCACGCTCTCAAAAGTTTTAGAGAAGGTTCTTAACAACCGGTTAAGAACTGTTCTAGAGAAGTACAATTTGATAGCCAACAACCAGTTCGGTTTTCGGACAGGCATATCAACTGAAGATGCCTTTTTGCGCTTACACAGCTGCTTGCTAGGAAATTAGATAGCGGCATCAAATGTATGAGAATATTTTTGGACCTATCCAAAGCATTTGACACAGTTTCTGTCCCCAAACTTTTATCTAAGATGGAGCTCTGAGGTGTAAGAGATAAAGCGTTGGATATTTTCATCGACTATTTAAAAAATCGCACCCAGCGCGTCAAAATTGATATTTACCTAAGCGATGAAGAGTATTTAACATATGGAATCCCACAGGGAAGTATACTCGGTCCTACCCTCTTCCAAATTTATGTAAACGACTTGTGCCGAATGGATTTTCAAAATACTAAGTTATTCGCATATGCCGATGACACGGCTGTAATAGTATATGGACCAACGTGGACATTTATTCAAAGGGAAGCAGAAACAGCGCTTAGGAAGATAATGGTTTGGCTGAACTCTAACCTGTTGACTTTAAATCTCATTAAAACAGTATTCATCCCCTTCACTATACGACGTAATACCACCCACCCCCCGATTTTTCAATAACTGCCCATTCATGCATAGATAAATCTACACCATGCGCTTGCCCAACACTAAACCGCACTGATACAGTTAAATACCTGGGTATACTTATTGATAATGCACTCAAATGGGACAAACAACTAGATGCACTAACTACTTGTCTTATGCGACTTATTCACATCTTTAAAACACTCAGAGAATCTGCAAATAGCTCTACCTTACAAATGGCATACAACACCCTATGTAAATCTGTTTTAGAATACTGCATTACTGTATGGGGTGGAGCAAATCAAACCAAATCTCTTCGAGTGGAACGAGCACAAAGAGCGATACTCAAAGTAATTACAAAAAGGATCAGAAAATAGCCTATCACTCAACTTTACGCAGAATGTAAGGTTCTAACAGTACGTCAGCTATTTGTGCTTAAACCTATCCTTAGGAAGCATCTTAGACTTCCTCCCGCGGACCCAAAAAAGCGAACAAATATCCCTCCAGGCACCCGACATAATACCACATTTGCAAGACACCAGTTTTATACGCTAGGCATTCATTTATACCAACAAATACATAAAAAACTAGAAATTAGAAATCTTTACATACATACAGTTAAAACAGTAGTGACGAAGTGGCTACAAAATCAAGACTATCTTCAGACAGAGTATCTTATGAAATACATCTCATAAATTTGAAAAGGCATAAATACACCCACATTCTTTCACACACTAACATTCCCACAGACACCAACACACACTTACATATACTTACACAATTTCAGATAAATTTACGATTTTTTTCTTATTCTAAACTAGCGGCCCGCCCCGGCTTTGCTCGGGTGCAACGCTGATACCTACACTATATATCTGTCGCAGACAAATAGTATAATATGGCATTTTACATACGGCGTCGTCAGTTTAAAAACGTTTGCGGTTATGTAATATGCCGAAGGCAAAATGTCAAATCATTCAATCGTCATAATGCGACGTTAGTGTTATTTTAGGGTGACTATGCTCATTAAAATCTCGAGAAAAACTTTGAATTACATACGTCGTCGCTCGCTTCGCTCGCTCTGTTGCAAGGTCACAATATCTAACCTAACCTAACCTATTGATCTCTGTCACAAAGTCGAACCTAATCAAGCAATTGATTTCAGAGCCTATGAATATATGAATATTCGATCATGGATTCGTTCATACATGGTTTTTTGACCAAAAATACTCTGCAGGAGTCCTTCACGACCCAGGGTCTATGGATACCTTAGCATTTTTGACGTGCTGGATAACCTCAAAAACTAAATACTTCAATTTGCCTCGGCATTATGTATATGGTGTTTAAATTTTCGATGAAATGTTGTGGTGAGGCATATTATAAAGTGACACGGCAATCTACATTTTGCCTTGGGCATATTACATAACCGCAAACGTTTTTAAACTGACGATGCCTTATGTAAAATGCCAAATTATACTATTTGTCTGCGACATATCTACACAACCATAAAGTTCTGTAGTGCGAAGCACAGCCTTCGACGCACTACTTGGTATAGGCACGCGCCCTACGGCCCCCCGGCCGTTACCGCCGCAACCGCGATGTCGCTGCATTTTAAATTTTGTAATATCTTCGAAAATATTCATTTAAATTACATGCTGTAAAAGGCAATATTGATCTATATTACATGCACAATTTATTAAAGGTACTTAATTGGATAAGGATTAATACTGTATAGCTTAAAATCGCTTTTTCGTAAATAAGTAATAAATAAACGATAAAAAATGGTTATTGTGGGTTATCCTTAAGAGATAGACATATGCCATCGCGGACTTTTTTGTAGATCTTTTTAAGGTGCACAATACTGTAGTACATTTTTTTGATCTATCTCGTAGGGTTCAGCCAGCGTTTGCAATGTAAGCGCAAAAAATTTGTTCGTTTACTTAAATCTCTAAGATTATCCGTGTTTCTCTACTATATTATGCATGTATTATACATATAAACCTTCCTCGTGAATAACTCTACCTATTAAAAAAAACCGCATCAAAATCCGTTCCGTAGTTTTAAAGATCTAAGCATACATAGGGACAGACAGCGGGAAGCGACTTTATTTTATACTATGTAGTGATGATATCTGTCGCAGACAAATAGTATAATATGGCATTTTACATACGGCGTCGTCAGTTTAAAAACGTTTGCGGTTATGTAATATGCCGAAGGCAAAATGTCAAATCATTCAATCGTCATAATGCGACGTTAGTGTTATTTTAGGGTGACTATGCTCATTAAAATCTCGAGAAAAACTTTGAATTACATACGTCGTCGCTCGCTTCGCTCGCTCTGTTGCAAGGTCACAATATCTAACCTAACCTAACCTATTGATCTCTGTCACAAAGTCGAACCTAATCAAGCAATTGATTTCAGAGCCTATGAATATATGAATATTCGATCATGGATTCGTTCATACATGGTTTTTTGACCAAAAATACTCTGCAGGAGTCCTTCACGACCCAGGGTCTATGGATACCTTAGCATTTTTGACGTGCTGGATAACCTCAAAAACTAAATACTTCAATTTGCCTCGGCATTATGTATATGGTGTTTAAATTTTCGATGAAATGTTGTGGTGAGGCATATTATAAAGTGACACGGCAATCTACATTTTGCCTTGGGCATATTACATAACCGCAAACGTTTTTAAACTGACGATGCCTTATGTAAAATGCCAAATTATACTATTTGTCTGCGACATATCTACACAACCATAAAGTTCTGTAGTGCGAAGCACAGCCTTCGACGCACTACTTGGTATAGGCACGCGCCCTACGGCCCCCCGGCCGTTACCGCCGCAACCGCGATGTCGCTGCATTTTAAATTTTGTAATATCTTCGAAAATATTCATTTAAATTACATGCTGTAAAAGGCAATATTGATCTATATTACATGCACAATTTATTAAAGGTACTTAATTGGATAAGGATTAATACTGTATAGCTTAAAATCGCTTTTTCGTAAATAAGTAATAAATAAACGATAAAAAATGGTTATTGTGGGTTATCCTTAAGAGATAGACATATGCCATCGCGGACTTTTTTGTAGATCTTTTTAAGGTGCACAATACTGTAGTACATTTTTTTGATCTATCTCGTAGGGTTCAGCCAGCGTTTGCAATGTAAGCGCAAAAAATTTGTTCGTTTACTTAAATCTCTAAGATTATCCGTGTTTCTCTACTATATTATGCATGTATTATACATATAAACCTTCCTCGTGAATAACTCTACCTATTAAAAAAAACCGCATCAAAATCCGTTCCGTAGTTTTAAAGATCTAAGCATACATAGGGACAGACAGCGGGAAGCGACTTTATTTTATACTATGTAGTGATAGTGATAGTGATGATGATGGATAATCAACACTGTGTTTTTTTTTTTCTTTTTTTTTTCAATCTGTTGTATAAATCATTTTGTGTTCACTGGAAACTCGATGCTATCTCTTATATACCTAGTTTAAGAGGTAGCAGTTATTACATAGTGCAGATTTTAGCAACAAATTGAGTATTGTAACCTCTGTAACCATAATATCTGTAAATCTTTTTGGTAAATTAATAAATTATTATTATTATTATATTATTATTAACAAAAATTATAATAATTAGTGCCACTAGAGAGATAATATATATCTGGACCGTCTTGCTGACTTCTGTCTTATCAATAAACTACACCTTAGTCTCTCTAAGTGCAATTGCATCAATTTCACAAAGAATAAAACAAATATTAAATTTAAATACTCTTGGCATGGCACAGCACTTAGTAATGTATCCGTCGTAGACAAATAGTATAATTTGGCATTTTACATACGGCGTCGTCAGTTTAAAAACGTTTGCAGTTATGTAATATGCCGAAGGCAAAATGTAGATTGCCGTGTCAATTTATAATATGCCTCAACATTTCATCGAAAATTTAAACACCATATGCATAATGCCGCGGCAAATTGAAGTATTTAGTTTTTGAGGTTATCCGGCACGTCAAAAGTGAAAGACTCTTGCAGAGTAATATTGGCCAAAAAAAAAACATGTATTTGATCGAATATTAATATATTCATAGGCCCAGAAATCCATTGCATGATTAGGTTCGACTTTGTGACAGAGATCAATAGATTAGATATTGTTTGGCTCTAAAGGAGCTAGAGCCCCAGCTGAGGGGGCTTTTCACGGCATGTCTCGAGCGGGGTCAGTTTCCCAGTGTATGGAAGGAGGGGAGGCTGGTCCTGCTCAGGAAGGAGGGGCGCCCTGCGGACTCGCCGTCCGCGTATCGGCCCAAAGTGCTGCTCGACGAGGTGGGCAAACTGTTTGAGCGTGTCATCGCAGAGAGGGGCCGGACCTGGACGAAAACCAGTTCGGTTTTCGTCGGGGGCGCTCCACCATAGACGCGATCATGCGCGTGAGGGCCCTGGCGGAGGAGACGGTGGGGTGGTGTTGGCGGTGTTACATATTGGTTTCTTAGGTTTACGCGAATGTTAGACATTGAAATAAAACTACTTTTTACTTTATTTCAATGTTGGCGGTGTTTTTAGACATATCCAACGCCTTCAACACCCTACCCTGGAGTTTTATTCGGGAGGCGCTGAAATACCATCGCGTGCCTCCCTACCTCCGCCGTACAGTAGGGGCTTATCTGGTGGACAGATGTGTCACCTATCTTTTTAATAATTTTCTGTATTTACATATATATCTATACAGACATCTTATGACCTTACCTTGTTGTCACTGGCTATCTTGCGTTGATGTCGCTGTCGGTGGGGCGAGCAGTGGAGCCGTGTATTTCATTTCATCAGATAATTAATAACACTTTCATATAAAATATTATGTTTTTTAAATGATATGATCACTATTTGTTTGCTTAACTACCGTTGCCTGCTACGCGTCGTTGGTGCTTCTCACACAAAACTGGAGGGCCTGTGGAAGGAGTGTTATAATGTAGACAATAATATATATATTAATACATGTCATAGCAACTTAAAAAAAAAATCTCATCGTGCTTTACTCACCACGGTTTTCTGTCCTTCAGACTTTGTGCTCATGAGCGCCAACAGTGACAGGAGCAAATGGATATCACCACACTAACAATTATAATATGTATACTTATATAATATTATTCGCGGGGTACGACCATGGTCGGTGATCGTAATCAAATAAATGAATATTACGGGGGTAGCGGTGTAATGCCGGCTCGTACCATAGCGAAATGTGGCGCGTGCGCCCGGTCACCGTGTGCTATACACAATTATCTATGTTTATGTTTATCTATATTATAATGTTTATCTCCTTTGTACTCCTATCCTTTATATAAAGTCGTTTTATTTCTTATTATTTTGTATTTATTTATGTGTATATTTTGTAAGTAAGTAGGTATATTTGTAACTGGTTTACATCCGTACGCCACACCATCATAGGTTCAGTTGAAAACCAGCGTTAAGCATTAGCTGCTTGACATATGCTGAACTGGACCTTTTTGGCACAGCCGCTAGGCACACTTTCAGCAAAGTGTTTTGTCTTTCTTTTTTACTGTATGTTTTTTCCTAATCTATTTTTTTTGTTTGTTTTATCTTGGTGTCTGTGTCAAATAAATTTTTTCTTTCTTTCTTTCTTTATTTATTTATTTATTTATAAATTAATGTACACACACAACAGACAAGCACAAGTAATTAACACATACAGAACAACTAGGTACAAAGGTACTGCTTATTTCATATGAAATTTCTTCCAGCAGCCCTGCGAAAGAATACATTTAAAAGAGACGTAGACACAGTGTGAAAGAATATAAAATAAATAAACAATAATTAACTAATAAAATAACAAAAAACAACAAAATAAATAAAAAACTACTATATTATAGATGGATACATTAATTCTGGGAAGAAAGAAAGTGTTCTTTTACTCGACGCTTGAAGGAAGAAATAGAAGGAGAATCCCGTATGTTGGGCGGCAGCGCATTCCACAGTCGGACTGCATGGACAGAGAAGGAAAAGGAATAAAAATCAGTGGTATGGGGTTGGATTTTGAGGTGGGATTTAAGATGGGATCTACAAAGGACATCAGGGGAACGCACATAGGAAAAACGATCACGCAAGTAGGAAGGATAGAGGGGGTTATGAAGGATATTATATAAAAGACATAGGATGCGAGTGTTCCTGCGAAGGCGGATCGGGAGCCACTTGAGTTCTTTGCGGAAGTGAGAGACATGATCGTATTTTTTGAGACCGTAGACAAAACGAATACAAATATTTTGCAATCTCTCAAGCTTATTTAATAGCTCCTCTGTGGCATCAAGGTAGCAGGCATCGGCGTAATCAATGATCGGCTGAATTAAGGATTGAGCTAGTAAGATTTTTGTTTTCAAAGGTAAGAATGTCTGGAGACATTTCAACGAGTGGAAAGAGAAGTGTACCTTACGACTTACCTCGTTAACCTGATCACGCCATGATAAATGTGAATCCATCATTACCCCAAGATTTTTCGCTGTTTCGGTGAAGGGAATCACAACACCGTCAAGAGTGAGAGGCATCAGAGAGGACAGATCAAGCGCGTTACGGTAGTGCCTGCTGCCAATTATCATAGCCTGTGACTTTGCAGGATTTATCTGCAGGCCATAATATCTAGCCCACCTACTGATGCTAGCCAGGTCGCGGTTCATGTTATCTATGGCAGAATCTACTTCAGACACTGGAAAATGATGGTAGATTTGCAAATCATCTGCATATAGGTGGAAGTTGGAAGAAATTACAGAGGAGACGGAGTTAATAAAGATGGAGAAAAGGAGAGGTGATAGGACACCACCCTGAGGCACGCCCGCAACTAGATCAAGACTCAAGATCAAAGACTCATCAAGGCGGACCCGCTGAGAGCGGCCCCGAAGGTAAGAACCAAACCAAGCTAAAGAGGATGAGGAAAAATTGGTTGTTTGGAGAATAGCTAAGAGGATGTCAAAATCCACGGAATTGAATGCCGAACTGAAATCAAGTAGCACAAGGATGGTGAGGGATTTGTTTTCCATAGCCCAGCGGATATCATCAGTGACTTTGAGAAGGGCAGTTACAGTACTGTGGCCAGGGCGGAAACCAGATTGGAAAGGGGAAGTAAGGTTATAGGACGTTAGGAAGTCGGATACTTGGCGGTGAACAATGTGCTCAAGTACTTTAGAGAGAAAGGGGAGTATGGAAATAGGCCTGTACTGCGCAAATGAGGATGGATTCGAAGTTTTTGGAAGAGGAATAACGTGTGCGAGTTTCCAGGCTGAGGGAAAGGAACAGGAAGTCAAAGAGAAGTTTAGAATATGAGAAAGAATGGGAAGTAGTAGTGGAAGAATAGGTAAAATCATTCGGGAGCACAAACCGTCGTTACCGATCGCAGAGGATGAGATGGCTAATACAGATTTTTTGACATCCTCTATAGCTACAGAAGAGAAATAGAAAGGGGGACAGCGAGGTACAGGGAGACAGGAAAGTTCAAGTAGTGTAGCAGATTTGGTAGAAGGATCAAGAGTGATAGGAGGCATGGACAAATGAATATTTAAAGCCGTAAGGTCGATATCCTTACAGGCATTCTGCGGTGATTTGCCAACGCCAACAGATCTAAGAAATTTCCAGACATCGCCAGAGCTACGGTCAACCAGGTTGTCGTGAAAGTGATTTCTTCTGGCGGTCTGGCACAGATGATTGCAGCGGTTGCGTGCGATTTTGTAGAGTGAAAGATTGTAACTAGTCGGCCTGCGTTCATATTTCCGCTTTGTTCTGTCCTTCCGAGCCATGGCATCCTGAATTTCAGGTGAGATCCAAGCGACTTGCGACTCGTCAAAGTAAAGCGCTGGTTCGCGCTTTACTTTGACGAGTCGCACTGGGGCATGACGATCATAAAGTTTATGAATGATACTGTTAAAAAGGTACACCTTCTCGTCGATATCGCTGGTAGCTGCCACAGGGCTCCAGTCGATAATACTCGCATCACGCTGTAATGCCTCCAGATTCATACCCTTGTAGCTGCGTAAATGTAGAAGCTTAGGTTTACGCTTGGGGGTACGTACACGATAGGAGAGATAGAGAAGATTGTGATAGGAGAAGCAAGCTGGAAGTTGGCCATGATCAGAAACATTTGAAGGGGAAGAGACAATCATAAGGTCGAGCAAAGAAGGAGAACAATTCGGTGAGTAGTGAGTGGCAGAAAGAGGAAGAATGTGTAGGTTTACAGATGATATTAGACTCTGCAGTCTACGAGCACGAGAATCATCCTTCAGTAAACACGTATTAAAGTCACCCATTATGATGATATGACTGTACTGGGGACGCAGATTATTCAGCTGCATGTCAAGATCATCAAAGTAGTTGATATGTAAGTTTGGGCTGTACAGTACAGCGACTAAAATTTTAGTATGGTTGACCAGAACTTCCAGAAAGATGTATTCAGCCGATTCAGAATAAAGTGAAGGAGAAGAACAAATAACCTTATAAGGCAGATCTGCGCGTAAATAGATAGCAACTCCACCACCGCCCTTTCCCGTCCTGTCATTGCGAAGCAACACAAAACCAGGAAGAGCAAAGTGAGTTGAAGGAAGGGAAGGCTTTAAAAATGATTCAGAGATGAGAAGAATGTCAAGGTGAACGCTGCTAAAAGATGCCAGAAGATCTGAATAGTGACCAGGAACACTCTGAGCGTTTATATGGGCGATATGAAGGTTACTAGGGTAATTAGAGAAAAGGTCAGAAAGGTTGTCATGTAAGGAACGCGGAACCGACGAGTCATGGCTGTCCGCACTAACAAAACTCGAAGTATAAGAACATGAGAAGAAGCTATCATTAATATCTATGTTATCCATATATAACTATTTAAATAAAATATTCAAAAAAATTGTATAAAAAAAAAAGATAAAAAAAATAATAATAATTAAAATTTACGTAAATCAAGGATTGCTTAGAAAACAACCTCCCCGACTCACAAGAAATACACATACATAACACGAACAATAATACAACAAAACACATAATAATATATTACATTTACATCGAAAGAACAAACACAGAAAATAATTGAAATTTAATGCAGTGCACCACAAACCATCCCACACCTGAAACGGAACGTCAGATAACAAAACGTGCATAGCAACAATGACAATTGACAACTTACTAACAAATGACAGTTGTCAATGTCACCGTCACCGATGTAAACAAACACGTTGTGCACCGAAGTACCGACAAGTAATAAAAAGTAAAACTTAAAACTAAAATACTTAACTAAACGAAATAAATCATGCAAGAGTGAAAAAGACGGTTAATCAAATAAAAGTTAAAAATGTACCGACACAACATAGTTTTCCAAAAGCAGCGGTGCAAAGCAAAAAAGACAGTTTATAAAAGGAGTTACTTAGCAGCACAAAAACTTAATTCCGACGACGAGTTTTTCTTTGGACCTTGCCTATGGGTGTAGAGGGGTCCGCAGGCGGTGATTTGGATGAAACAGTGTCCTCCGTCGGCAAACAGTCATCGTTGTTAACCGGAAACTTTGAAAATAGCCTATGCAACTCGTCCATCGATTCTATTTTGTGGCGTGTCTTGTCGGGATTAATGACCACAATTTTGCCCTCAACGGACCAACAATTAGTCATACCAAACCGTTTGCGAGCGGCCATAAAAGTCTGGTGTCGCAATTGAGTCAAAAACTCGGAGATGGTGACGCCAGAACCCTTCAGAGATTTTTTGTTGTCCCAAACAAGATGGCGGTGTTCGGTGGTGAAGAAACGTACAAGTATAGGCCTGGAATTGCGCTTCACTGAACCAAGACGGTGACAAATATGTATGTTCTCCCGGCTCAACTCAGTCAGCCTCATTTGTTGGTTAATAACTTTTAAAGCAATGTCATGTACCTGTTCATTTTTTTCTTCAGCAACACCGTGGATCAGAAGCACTTTGCGCCGCATAGCGGTTTCATGTCTGTCAAAACCCAATGAAAGTAACTCCATTTGGGATTTAAGTTTTGACAATGCTTGCCAGACAAAACTTTTAAATTCCATGAATTCCTGCTGGAGGGATGAGAGATTCAGCGATGGAGTTGAAGCTGAAGAAGCCCCAGATGTTGCCAATGCCAGCTTGTCTTCATACACAGCCATCCTTGTGTTAAACAGCGCTTCCAAGTCCTCCAAGTTTGAAGATAGTTTAGCGTCCATAGTGATGTGTTCAAAATTATTGTGTGAGATACCGGATAATAATTATTTGTGAGGAAAGGGGGGTTAAATAAGCAATTGTGATAATTAATTCATTAAAATAATTTAAAATAATATTATTAACATAAAATTAATTGGGAGCAATAAAAAATATGTGTTTAACTGTGTCTACCCACAAGCAGAAAAAAGTTCTTTCTTTCTATCGGGGTCGTGACGGTGCTGGTCGGCACTTCATGTCGTGCGGTGTTCCACAGGGTTTGGTCTTAGGACCGCTCCTGTGGAACATCGGCTACGACTGGGTGGTGAGAGGTGAGCTCCCGTCGGCCGCAGACTTGACGTGTTATGCGGACGACACGCTTGTCACTGCCCGGGGGAGCTCGCACAGGGAAGCGACGTTGATAGCCACGGCTGCGGTGTCACAGGTGGTGAACCGCATCCGGCGCCTGGGCCTGGAGGCGGCCCTAAACAAGTTGGAGGCCATAGTTTCATGGCCCCCGACGGGCGCCGACGCCGGGATCACACATTGTGGTCGGTGGGGCTCGAATAGCTGTCGGGTACACCATGAAGTACCTGGGATTGATGCTCGAGAGCCGATGGGAATTCGGACCTCACTTCCGGCGGCTAGCGCCCAAGCTGATGGGCGCGGCGGGCGCGATTTCAACGTTGCTTCCCAACATGGGGGGCCAGAGCGCCGCTTGCAGGCGGTTGTACGTGGGAATCGTGCGGTCCATAGCCCTGTACGGGGCTCCTGTGTAGGCGTTGGACATGACGGCCAGCAGTCTCGCCATTCTGCGCAAGCCGCAGAGGGCGATGGTCGTCAGAGTCGCCCGCGGGTACCGCACGATTTCCTACGAGGCGGCTTGTGTCCTGGCCAGATCCCCGCCCTGGGACCTGGAGGCGAAAGTACTCGCGTGATTGTACCGATGGCGCGAGGAAGAGCGGGCACGGGGCTCGATGCCGGTGCAGCGGCAGATCGAGCTGCGCCGAGGTGAGGTCCGTCAGGTCTTGGTGGCGGAATGGCGGCAAAGGCTTCTGCGCCCTACCGCCGGCCTCGCTACCGTCGAGGCGATCTGGCCAGTACTCGACGACTGGCTCGGGAGAAGACACGGTTCCCTGTCGTTTAGGGTGACGCAGGTGCCGTCGGGGCATGGGTGCTTCGGCAAGTACCTGTGTCGCATGGGCAGGGAGCCGGACGCTCGGTGCCACCACTGCGTCCATTGCGGGGAGGACACGGCGCAACACACGCTCGCCGAGTGTGTAGCTTGGGAGGAGCAGCGCCGTGTCCTCACAAATGAAGTAGGAGGCGATCTGTCGCTGCCGGCCGTAGTGCAGAGTATGGTCCGTAGCGCAGAGTTGTGGGACGCGGTGGTGTCCTTCTGCAAGGACGCGATGTCGCAGAAGGAACGGGACAGCGGAACGGGAGAGGGAGATCTCATCTCTCTTCCCCGGCCGCAGAAGGCTAGTCGGGCGCAGGAAAAGGGCGAACAACGCCCTTTTCCGCCACCCATGAATGGGTCCAGTGGGGGAGGGACTTGGGGAAGTCCCCGCCCCCTATCCGATGGCCCCTAGGCGGAGGCGCGCGCCTCAGAGGCGGAGCACGAGGTAGTCTATCACCTCACTACCCCGTGCAGGAGATGAGGTCCGGACAACCAGGCCAGCACCAATGTGGAAGAATTTGGATTCCCGCGGCCCCACGTGCACGTGCGAGGAGGAGACACCGGGGGGTTTTAGCCGGTAAGAGTCCGGCATGCCGGGCTAAGGTTTATGTGAGTCTCTCGCGTGTTTAATATTTGAACACCAATTTGGCCTTTAAAGGGTTTACCTATACTTCCGGCTATGAAAACACCCTCGCATTTAATAACTCCTCCGGTAAAACTACACATTCATTATTTATACTATTGTCTTTCATAAACACCTTTTCACACCTCGGTGGTACACAAAATACATTTAATGTAGTTGCCCTTGCCTAAAGTACCACTTCTCATAGATAAGGTAGAATATTATTATAATTATTTAATGATTTGAATTTGAATTTGAATTTGAATTTGAATAATGCTCGCGCAAGTCTTTAAATATAACTTTCAATTTCTGAACGCATCTCTAATTCAAATAAAGCTATTTTATTCGACCGCAGTATGAGTTTGTATCCTTCCCTTTCCCTCCTATCCCGCTTTCATACGGCAGAAAGAGAAGGAAGACTCGCCGCACGCGCGAACTTACGGTGAAGACCCCAGGAAGTTGGTGGGAACAACGACAGCAACACCGCTCCGCAAGTTTAATTACCTAATTTCAGTTTATCTAAGTGATCGCATATATTCAACCGCTAAAACTATTTATGGTGTAGCCGGCACACATATTTATGGACAAAAGTGCGTGAGTGATAGTGAAAACACGAACTACAGCGCATTAGGCCTGCAGCCACGTGCACCATTCGCATCAGTCAGCAAGTAAGTCCTAATCCATCCCGCTAAGTCAACTCATACTGTGTGTCCGGATTCCCATGGATCAACCCGCATAATAAAAAAAATATATTTCCCCGCACCCGCTACGGTCCTTCGAAGTCATAATTTCATATCCCATTTTGGGCTCCCCGCAAAACACACCGCACCTTATCAACACTAGATAATGTATTATTTTCGAAGTTTAAAATAGCTTTGTATTTACGTAAGAAATCTCTTCCGATTATACCCTGGTGCATTGAAGGCAAGGAGTAGATAACGTAAAATTTGTGTATAATTTCCTGTCCATTTATGTATAGCGAAACATAAACATAGCCCAATGTGTTTATCTTGCCACCAATACCATTTATGTCAATGCATTCTGTATGTACTGGAATATTCCAGTGTAATCAATTTCATATTTCAATACTGATAATGATGCTCCGGAATCTATTAGAAAACCATATTTGAGAACTCCCACTTGTTCGTGCTCTGAAACTACTCAATAAGCTACTGACATCAGCACCGGACTGTGACTTGTTTAGTTCGCAATGGATTCATGTTTGTCAAAATTATTTAAAGTTTTGTGAGTCTATTGACAGATAGGGAGCTTTTGACTTAGAAGGACCGTATCCTTCGAAGTCATAATTTCATAGCCCATTTTGGGCTCCCCGCAAAACACACCGCACCTTATCATCATTATTTTTGGTCCATACGAGCCGATATTAAGAATCAGTGATACGTTTCCCCTTATTATTAGGTCTAAATACGTAATATTCAAACCTTAATACATTTTATTAAAACCGCCATTTTTATTTTTTTCATTTATACCAACATGGAAGATATTAAAATGAAAGTTAAATTACTTCAATGTAAAAATCAAGCAATCTTTGAACGATTATCGTCATTATACGAATCTTCTAAGAAAATAAATATATCTAGCATTGAGCTTCGTTCCGCGGAAACATTCATGGCGGACACGGAGATTCTGTCAATCACTCGTCAGGAGTTTAGCGCCAACTTAGATAAAGTAAATGCATATCTGTTAGAATTAAATCCCGATCATACAATCGATTATAGCAGTCTTATATCATTCGACGGAGTTTATACCCGTATTGAACGAGTTCGGTCTCTTATCTCTGCGAATCGTTCAAGGTCGTCGAATGACTTTACGTCGCATGAGGGTACTGCGAAAAATAAAGGTGTAGTCAAACTACCACCGATTCAAATTCCGTCCTTTGATGGTAAAATTAATAACTGGTCTGTTTTCTATGAATCGTTTAAATCAAATATACACATTAATTCAAAGCTTACCGATTCTCAACGCGTGCAGTATTTGATAGGTAGCTTAAAAGGAAATGCATTGCAAATAACCGCCGGAATTACTCCTTCAGGGGATAATTATTCCGCTATCTGGGAAAGTCTAGTTAAAAGTACCAGGATAAACGAACATTAGGTACACATTACATGTCTAACATATTAAATATTAAACCTGCATTTAATAATTCAATATCTTTAAATAATTTCATTGAAAGTTTTCACGCGTCTGTTTCGGCTTTAGAACAATTACAAATTAAAGACTTAAAGGATTTCATTTTATTAAATTTAGCTTTGAAAAAGTTAGATCCCGCTATTCAATTGTTCGAAATGCATATGAGAAACGAAGAAATTCCTACGTATAAGGGTTTCGTTGAATTTATAAAATCACAAGTTAAAATATTAGATCGCACCACGGTGTCACGGACCGCGTTAGTGAATAACCACCCTAATAACAGTAAGTCTGCCGTAGCTCACAGTCAGTCAATTAGTAATAGTAACAATGTCCATTCGTTCGTTGCTCGTAACAATAATAATTTTAATGACCAAACCTGTTTGTATTGCAGCAAAAGTGATCATTTTAAACTTTATATTTGTCCATCTTTTCAATTGCTTTCACCTAATTCCCTTTTGGACTTTATTAAAACCAAACGTGGATGTGTAAATTGTCTTAGTGTTACGCACACTGCTTCTCAGTGTAAATCTGTACATACTTGTAGGACGTGCCATAAAAAACATCATTCGCTGTTACGTCTTGAACATAATAATAACTCGAAGCCGTCTCGCGCGCTTTCGGGTGATTCGGCCGCTGTTGTTAGTTCAGCGAGCTCGCAACAGGTGGCGCTGTGTGCGTGCTCTCGCGTAGATAACACACCGCGTTCTACGATACTGTTGTCGACTGCGCAGGTGTACGTTGATAACAAACGTAATAAACATATTTCTGTCAGATGTTTAATAGACAACGCTTCGCAAAATAATTTAATTACTTCCATTTGTTGCAAGAAACTACAATTAGATATTATACCACTTTCAAATTCATTTATATCAGGTGTTGGAACTTCTTCGCGTCCTATTATAGGTTACGTTGATATAAAGGTTACTTCTAAAAATAAAATTAATGCTTTTAAAATTTCCGCTCTTGTTGTCGATTGTATTACGGATAACTTGCCATCTCAATTTGTTGACACTTCTGTAGTGCAACATTTGTTTGATTTACCGCTCGCTGATCCACTATGGCATATACCTGGTGAGGTTGAATTGTAACTAGGTGCAAAATTGTACCCGCATTTATTATTACATAATAAAATTATCTCATCTACCTCTCCTTCCGCTATTGAAACCGTGTTTGGCTATATTCTTATGGGTGAGATACCCGCTAGATTATTTGATACAAAATATAGTCCCGTATCCACTAAATTAAATACTGCTTCATATTTTTCCACCGCATTTAATGTTGATAATACTCATTGTTTTTTATCTTTAGAAGATTCTCTACATAAATTTTGAAACATTGAAGGAATACCTTCAAAGTCTTTTATGAGCCCTGCTGAGCTTGAGTGTGAACAGCTGTACGCTTCTACAGTCTCACGTGACTCAAGTGGTAGGTATTATATCAAGTTACCGTTCTGTAAAAATCCAGATTCAATTGGAAATTCTTACGCTGTCGCTTATCGACGTTTTATCCACTTAGAAAAAACTAAGCTTCATGACCCCGCTTTGCGCAATAGTTATAACAAAATTATTAAAGAATATATAGATCAAAATTATTTAACTGAAATTCCGCCTAGTTCCGTTAATCAATCGGAAGGTTATTATATACCGCATCATCCTGTTATTAGGAATGATAAACAAACCACTAAGATTTGCATCGTTCTTGATGCAAGCGCTAAGTCTCATACTGGCGTGTCATTAAATGACTTCTTGCATACAGGGCCTAATTTACAGGCTGTCATATTTTTATTACTTTTAAATTTCCGCTTGTTTCCTATAGCTGTTACCGCTGATTTAAAGCAAATGTATCTTCAAATTGCTGTTATTGATGAGCATAGAAAATACCAAAAAATACTATTCCGCTTTAATACCGCTGAACCTATACGCGAATTTCAATTTAATCGAGTTGCATTTGGTCTCAAATCCAGTCCCTTTCTAGCCATGCGCACTGTACGTCAGCTGTCAGAGGATGAAAAACTTCACTTCCCTCGCGCATCCATTGTTGCTTCTCATGAGCTGTACATGGACGACCTGGCTTATTCGATTCCCTCTCTGGCGGAAGCCAAGGTTATTTCCACTGAACTTATTGCCTTATTTAACGCCGGGGGTTTTGATCTTGTGAAATGGGCAAGTAATTTTTCTGAACTACTTGATGCCGTTCCACATTCTAACCGCTCTTCTATTAATTTCTCTGATGGGGACAATTTGAAGATACTTGGACTCAAATGGATTCCATCAGACGACTATTTCACTTTCACCACATCTGACGTGGGTAACCTTTGCACTAAACGTTCCATACTTTCTGCTACTGCCCGTCTGTGGGATGTTCTCGGTTTTGTAGCTCCGGTTGTTTTATTCGCGAAATTGCTTATAAAGGAACTATGGAAATTAGATCTAGGTTGGGATGAGACTCCGTCCGACTCGATTGCGTGTCTATTCCAACAATTTAGGGAGCAACTGCCTTTGCTTTCTACGATAAAACTGCCTCGTCACGTGGCCGTTTCTATGGGCTGCGAGATTAATATTGTAGGTTTTGCTGACGCCAGCATGAAGGCTGCGTTATATACTTACATGTAACCGATACTTATGGTAACACACACGTAACTTTGGTGTGTGCTAAATCCAAAGTAGCACCTATTAAGGTCATATCACTAGCTCGTCTAGAGCTCTGTTTCGCTCTGCTCTTGTCAAATTTAATTAAATTAGTTTATGGCACTTACCGCTCTCGTACCGCTATTAATAATATATTTGCTTTTTTCCGATTCTACTATTACGCTTTCATGGATACATTCCTCACCGCACAAATGGAGTACTTTTGTTAGTAACCACGTTGCTAAATGTCAAGATAATCTTGATCCCAAACATTTTTATCACATTAATGGTAAAGAAAATCCTGGTGATTGTCTGTCTCGAGGTCTTCTACCTGAACAAATATTAAACCACAGTTTATGGTGGCAGGGCCCTGAATGGCTTCTGCGCCCAACTGCTGAGTGGCCTATCACTCCCTTTATCTCTTCATGCAACGAACAAGTGCCTGAATTTAATAATAAATCTTTAATTTTGATATCTATCGCTCCAGAACTTAATTTGATATATCTTCTTGCTTAAAAATTTACTTCGCTAAATAAAATATTACACATAATTGTATACATCTTAAAATTTTTACGCATTATTCCTCACGACAAATCACACATGCACATTACTGTCCGTGATTTGGGTGCCGCTGAGACTTACTTAATTCGTTGCATTCAACAACATCACTTTAAAAACGTTTATGAAGAAATTAATCATAAAAAACTTTCCTCACCTCTTAAGAGGCTCGACCCTTTCATAGACGAACAAGGTGTAATTTGAATCGGAGGCAGACTTTCAAGCGCTAATCTTCCCTATGATGCTCAGCATCCAGTCCTTTTGCCAAAAAATTATAATTTCACGCATGTTCTGATAGACTATTATCACCGCATACTTTGCCACACTGGCGCAAATGTTCTTACTTCGATTTTGCGGCAAAGGTACTGGATCCTCTCCTCTAGAGGTGTCATAAGAAAAAGATTACACATTTAGAACTTTTGTTCTAAACTTTCTCCTTCTCACCCCAGTCCAAAGATGGCTGATTTACCCGCTTGTCGCGTACAGGAGACCAAAGCTTTCGTTCATACGGGTGTGGACTACGCTGGTCCCATTAAAGTTACATTGTGTAGACGCCGAGGTCAAAGAAGTCAAAAAGCTTACATATGCCTATTCATTTGCTTCGTTACCAAGGCAGTTCATATTGAATTGGTTACAGACCTGTCGTCTGATACCTTTATTTCCGCGTTTAAAAGATTTATTTCCCGCCGAGGACCCGCCTGTTCTTTATATTCCGACAACGGAACAAATTTCGTTGGAGCCAAGGCTCAATTGCAAGAACTACTTGCTGACCGCTACCGTATAGAGTGGAAAATGATTCCACCCCGCGCTCCCCACTTTGGAGGGTTGTGGGAATCTAATATAAAATCTATTAAAACTCATTTATACCGTGTTATCGGTTCTCAAATTCTTACATACGAGGAGCTTTCGACTGTTCTCACCGAGGTTGAGGCAATTCTGAACTCCAGACCGCTTTGTGTCCTGAATGAGGATCCGTATCCAGAACCGCTTACTCCCGCTCATTTTATAATGGCTTCTCCATTGACTTCGTTGCCTGTTATGAATGTTCCCGACACGACGAAATCTCTAACTTGCCGCAAGAAATTACTTGACCAAATGGTTTGTAGTTACTGGAAGAGATGGCGAATAGAATATTTACATAGTCTTCAAAGTAGACAAAAATGGTTGAAATCCGTAGACAATATTAAAATTGGTACAGTGGTTCTCATACATCAGGATGATGTCCCTCCTTTACGTTGGCCAATGGGTGTAATTACTGAAGTTTATGTTATTATTATGTTTAAGTTTAACTTTTTGGTTGAGGGTAGTAGAAGTGTCAACACAAAAACTTAAAAGCTCTTGTTTAATTTTAATTTTAAAAATATTAATTCTCATTTATTTGTTTGCTAAATGGTGTAAAAGCCTTCATTTGGCGTTGGTGCACTCACTTCTTTAATATATCTCGCTATATCTCTCACTGTTCTGGATAACCTAACTTGCATCGACAACTTCACATCACATTTCAATGGATCTGTACGCAAAACTTACGAACAGCATGGAAGAGTTGACAGCGACATTCACCACTAGAATGAACCAATATGAAGAGGAGCTTAAGTCTGCCGGTGGAGCTGAAGTGACTCATAGACCATTGCCAGTTTGTCGCGTGAGTTCACCGACTTCAAAACTTTAATTTGGAAGACTGTAAGCACACTTAAATCCCAAATGGAGCTACTGATTGTTGGCCTTGACCGGCATGAGATGGCTTCACGCAAGCAGGTGTTGCTTCTTCACGGTCTTCCAGAGGACAAGGAGGAGGATCATGTGGCGGTAGCTGTCCAGACTATTGCAGAGAAGATGAAAATCGCTGATGTCTCTTCTTCAGATGTTGTAGTGTGTCATCGTCTTGGAAGCACCACAGGCAAGCCCCGTCCTCTTCTTATCAGATTTCATGGGCATAAGATACGGAATGATGTTTGGCGAGCAAAGACCACTTTAAAGGGCTCTGGTCTTATATTATCAGAGTTCCTGACGAAGCCAAGGCATGACACGTTCATGAGCGCCCGCAAACACTTCGGCGTCAGGCAATGTTGGACGTTTGATGGGAAGATACACATCTTACTTCCCAATAAGACGCGCCGCAAAATTGAATCTGCTAGCAAACTGCAAGAACTCATGGCGCAGTTCCCGACGTCGGTGTTGGAGTCTTCTGCAGCTGGTGAGGTGACAAAGGGTGCTAGTAAGCCTCTTGATAAGCGGTCTGGAAAGCCTGCTAAATAGGATGGCAGACGGATACCCACTTATATTGTTACCGTTTTATTATTCTCACTTTGTCGGTATCTGTAAATTCCATTTATTTCTATTACTTTAAGGTACTTTGACAGATAACTGACATTTGTTTCGTATGACAATTAGGTGCTGTTTGTTATTTTTTAAGTTTTGCTGATATTATTTTGAATGCTGTTGTCATGTCACTGGTTTAAGGTTATGTTATTATAGAATCTAATTTTTTAATATAGTTCATATCAATGCTCAGAGCGTTCCCGCTCACCACTCTGACCTTATTACTTCTTTTGATTCTAAGGTTGTGCAGGCTGTTCTTATTTCCGAATCATTTTTAAAACCTGCTCTTCCTTTTTGTCATTACTCTCTGCCCAGCTACAAGCTAGTACGTAATGACAGAACAGGCAAGGGTGGCGGAGGCGTGGCCATCTACCTTAGAGGCGATATTCTACACGATGTCATTGATAAGTCTCCGAGTGATTACTCGAAGTCAGCTGAGCATATGTTTGTCGAAATTGTATTTAACAGTAGGAAGGTGCTTTTGGGAGTATTTTATAGCCCATCATGCACCATTGATTATTTTCCATCATTTGAAAAAAAAACTCGAGCTGCTTACACCCTTATATGATGACACTATAATCCTTGGAGACTTTAACACGTGCCTGCTCAAGGACGATGTGCGTAGCCGTAAGCTCCACGCTCTTGTCTCTTCTGTCAATATGAAAATCCTTCAGCTTAATGCTACTCATCATTCTCCTCATTCTAATCCTTCTCTGCTTGATCTCATACTTGTCTCTGACACTGACAAAGTAGCTGCTCATGGGCAATTATCCGCTTCTTTCTCATATCATGACCTGGTATACCTTTCATACAAAATTCGTCCTTCTAAACCCAAACCTAAATTTCTTCTTCTACGCAGTTTCAAGAACATTGATCTGGAGCGTTTGGGCTTTGATGCGAGCAAAATTGACTGGTCGCCTCTATACAACTATGGTACCATGGATGCGAAGGTGTCTCATTTCAACAACTGTATCTTAAAACTGTACGAAACACACGCTCCCCTTAAAAAAGTTAGAGTGAGGCATCTTCCTGCTCCATGGCTATCCGATGGCATCAAAAATACAATGGCGAAAAGAGACAGGGCGAAAAGGCATTTCAGAAAGGATCCTACAGATGACAACTGGGCGAAGTATAAAAGATTGCGTAACCGCTGCAGTCGCATGTGTAGAGATGCAAAAAGGCACCACATACATCAGTCTACTCTAAACATAAATACTTCACAGGTATGGCAATTCCTAAAATCCCTCGGTATCGGTAAAGCCACTAGTGAAGAGGCCATTAATTTAGACCTTAACACTTTAAATGCTCACTTTTCCGAAGCACCCGTTACCTTGGATATCACTTCCAAAACTTCTACACTTGCACAGCTTTCTAATCTTCCTTTGCCAAAATGTACCTCGTTCACATTTCAAGCCGTTGTGGAGAGAGATGTTGAAAAATCTATTCTTTCCATTTCCACAAAAGCGGTAGGTCATGACGGCCTCCAAATGTTCCTTCCTATCCTAAAATATCTGGTCCCTGTTATCACCCACATTGTCAATTTTTCACTGACTACAAGTTCCTTTCCTTCCGTTTGGAAAAAAGCCCATATCCTACCGCTTCCTAAAGTCCCCAATCCGACCTCCGTATCACAGTATCGTCCGATTTCCATTCTCCCTGTCCTATCCAAGGTCCTTGAGGGTGTTGTTCAAGATCAGCTGTCTAATTATCTTTCCTCTAACAGCCTGCTGAGTCCGTATCAGTCTGGATTTCGTCCTGGTCATAACACTGTAACTGCTCTCGTCAAAATTACCGACGACATACGACTGGCCATGGAGAAGAAGTTACTTACTGTACTGGTACTTTTGGATTTCAGCAGTGCTTTCAATTCAGTTGATTTTGACGTACTCTTGGGATCCTTTCCTCCCTTAATGTCTCTCCTCCCGCAACGGCTTGGTTTGACTCTTATCTTCGGGGTCGCTCGCAGTCTGTTCGTGCCAACGAGGTCTCCTCTGAGTGGTGCGAACTTACAGCGGGAGTTCCCCAAGGTGGTGTACTTTCTCCTCTTCTTTTTTCTATATTCATAAACTCTATTACTTCAGTTCTCTCTTCTCAGTACCACCTCTACGCAGACGACTTGCAGTTGTATCGCCACAGTGATTTGGACAATATTTTCAATGCAATTGCCGCCACCAATAATGACCTTAGCAATATTTATCAGTGGGCTAAATCTTTTGGCCTTTTAGTAAATCCCTCTAAATCTCAAGCTCTCATTATTGGTGGCCGATATTTTTATAACCTTTTGGATCAGCAATCTCTTCCGCCTATACTGTACAATTCCAATCCTATAGCTTACTCCAAAACAGCCAAAAATCTGGGTGTATACATGGATTGCCATCTCTCATGGGATACACATGTCTCTGAGGTAAGTAGGAGAGTCTTTTGCTCGTTTCACTCCCTAAAGCGTCTCCAGAAGTTCCTGCCCTTTCAGACTAAAATCACTCTTGCCCAATCTCTTCTTCTACCTCTTCTGGATTATGCCGATGTCTGTTATCTCGATGCAACTGAGGAACTTCTGAATAAGCTCGAACGTCTGCAGAATTTGTGCATCCGCTTCATTTTTGGTTTGCGGAAGTACGACCACGTGTCGGAATTCCGGGCTAGATTGAAGTGGTTGCCTATTCGCCAGCGTCGAGATTCTCACATTCTCTGTCTTCTTTACTCAGTTTTGCACAACCCTAAATATCCAAGCTACTTGCGGGAATGATTTGAATTCTTGGTCCCCAGAGGTAAGCCTTGTCGTACTTCTTCTTCTCTTCTCCTTCGTACTCCTCTAGTCGCTACGACGAATCGTTTACTATTCGTGCTGTGCGCCTCTGGAACTCACTACCACATTCCTTACGTAATAGCCCTTCACTGAACGTTTTTAGGAGAAAGATAAGAGAACATTTCCTCTCGATTTGAGTTATGTCTGTCTATAATATATATTATATTATATACGTACTATATGTAGTATTTGTGTGTATGTATATTATAATTTGTAGAGTTGTACACTTCTGTCTTCCTCACCACTTAATAATTATTTCTCTTTCACTCAAAGGTTTGCTGGAAGAAAACTCAATTTTGAGTTAAGCTCGCCTATGTACATCAACTTTAATAAATATGTCTATGAAATGTAAATTATGTGTGTACAATAAAGAATTAAGTTTTCCCGGCAAGGATGGGACAGCCCGCGTAGCCATGGTGAAGACATGTAGAAGCTCTCTCAAGAGACCTGTTGTCAAACTATGTCCTTAACCTTCTGAGTAAGATTACCGCCTAATTTATTTAAACTTAATCTTATTTATAATCACATATTTAAAATACTTTAATCCCGCTTTCTACATAATTTCCTTTCTTACCCTTCCTTTTGAGGATACTACATACCCTCAAAGCCGGGGAGAATGCTCGCGCAAGTCTTTAAATATAACTTTCAATTTCTGAACGCATCTCTAATTCAAATAAAGCTATTTTATTCGACCGCAGTATGAGTTTGTATCCTTCCCTTTCCCTCCTATCCCGCTTTCATACGGCAGAAAGAGAAGGAAGACTCGCCGCACGCGCGAACTTACGGTGAAGACCCCGGGAAGTTGGTGGGAACAACGACAGCAACACCGCCCCGCAAGTTTAATTACCTAATTTCAGTTTATCTAAGTGATCGCATATATTCAACCGCTAAAACTATTTATGGTGTAGCCGGCACACATATTTATGGACAAAAGTGCGTGAGTGATAGTGAAAACACGAACTACAGTGCATCAGGCCTGCAGCCACGTGCACCATTCGCATCAGTCAGCAAGTAAGTCCTAATTCCTAATCCATCCCGCTAAGTCAACTCATACTGTGTGTCCGGATTCCCATGGATCAACCCGCATAATAAAAAAAATATATTTCCCCGCACCCGCTACGGTCCTTCGAAGTCATAATTTCATAGCCCATTTTGGGCTCCCCGCAAAATACACCGCACCTTATCAACACTAGATAATGTATTATTTTCGAAGTTTAAAATAGCTTTGTATTTACGTAAGAAATCTCTTCCGATTATACCCTGGTGCATTGAAGGCAAGGAGTAGATAACGTAAAATTTGTGTATAAATTCCTGTCCATTTATGTATAGCGAAACATAAACATAGCCCAATGTGTTTATCTTGCCACCAATACCATTTATGTCAATGCATTCTGTATGTACTGGAATATTCCAGTGTAATCAATTTCATATTTCAATACTGATAATGATGCTCCGGAATCTATTAGAAAACCATATTTGAGAACTCCCACTTGTTCGTGCTCTGAAACTACTCAATAAGCTACTGACATCAGCACCGGACTGTGACTTGTTTAGTTCGCAATGGATTCATGTTTGTCAAAATTATTTAAAGTTTTGTGAGTCTATTGACAGATAGAGAGCTTTCCACTGATATATTTATATAGCATTGGTACATTTTGTGTTGATTTTTAATGTTTATTTTAATTGCTTTTTGTTGTTTTAACTTTCACTTTGGAATTGTTTAATAAGTTTGTTTTAATTTTATGTATAAGTTTTACTTTTATACTTTATGATTATGACATTGTTCAACGAATTGGTGTTAAACTGTAATGTTGTACGCTTTGATGTTCATTAAATAAATAAATATTTGGCACCTTGCACAACAACTTCTACAGAACAGTTATACTCGCAAGCTAATATAAAATTAGGATCGAAAAAACTCAGTTTCGGGTCTGTTATTACATTCCTCAGAATTTTGATCGGGCTGATTCATAACTTCTGTAGTATTGTCATTACTATTATCATTATGCATTATATTCACATACCTGTTAGTCCGCGCAAATGTCCGGCTTTGTCTACCACGATATGAACCCCTCTGCACATTACCTGGGTTACCGTGCTGCTGGTGCCGGTCCACGTTTTGACCTTGAGCTTGAGTATTGTCCTTTTGACTACTTTCGCGCGCCATTTGCATATTAGATCGACCAAATTGCCTAACGTGATTCCCTCTATTTCTACCCCGGTATGAACCAAAATTACCTGAGTTTCCTCGATGTCCAAAGTACACTGAAGCTTCCGAGTCTCGGCGACTACACGAAACCTCCTCGTCTTTAGCCGCCCTTATGATATCCTTTAGGGTGGTGTAATTACGAACTGACAAAATAGTGCTTAATTGACGATTTCGTAAGCCGTGAGTAAAACTTCTAATAGCTAGTTTTTCATTAATCGCTCTCAGTACTTTATATGCATTTTGATCACCGTCGGCTTGGGATATTGTCAAGTCAACAAATGATTGTTCAATTTTGTTTCCAAACTCATAGATAGAAATACTATTCTGCTTCAAAAGCATCAATTCATGATGTATTGCTGTACTAGATTTTTTAGTCAACAAGTGATGTCGCATATCACTTAAAAGTGATTCGCACGTATCATACGACACAGCTAACTTCAACTTAGCATTTTGGCTTAATCGTTTTTTAAGTACAAATTTTATCAACATCGTGTTACCTTTTTCATCGAGCGAAGAACTGTATGGAATTGATCAGATTTTTTGGTGACGTTTTCGTCACCTGTCATCACTGGAAGGAGCGAAGTAGCTGAAACTCTCCATGTTGCTATGTTTGCTTTCTATGTCTGTAATTGAACACTCGGAACTAGCTGGTAGCGAACTGTAATCTTTGGAACAAAAATATTCAATTTGTTTATAGATATCTTTGATTAAATCGCAATATGACTGTATTTCTTTTAATACTGGTGTTTTGATTTGTTTATGTTCAATTTGTTTCGATAAAACGTTAATACATTCATCAAATTGACTACGTAATTGAGCTGCCTCATATAACTTTTGTTTCAAAGTAGTTTTGGTTCTCGTAGGGTAACTCAACTCAATCAAATTATCTTTTATATTTTTTAGTTTATCATATATATTTTTAAGTTAATTTGCCATCACCCATGGCAATATTATATAAGATTAATAAGTTTTTAATTGAGTATTAAATAGACGCAACTGACGAACACCATATCATAGAAAACGATTTCTTAATTAACTATAATATAGGTAAGCTATAGTAAGTAGTTCACTACATTGAGTTTCATTTGCAATTAAACATATTCGTTTACACAAACGCTGAGTAATGTGCAAATAATGAATATGCTATGCCTATATTCGACAAATGGTATTCTTGCATTGACGCCGAGTTTGATCTACCATTTTGAGTAATAAATACATCCTCTTTTTCTATGTTTGAAGGGCACATTTTAGTGTATATTATATAATCGTTTTAATAATTTTTCAAACAATAGATTATGTTGCACGCGACCGAACTCCGGCAGACCGCCTCGAATGGCAAGGTCGCCATGTAAGGTTGTGAGTTCGGAGAGATGAAAGAAACGCACGTATATGATGAGATATGATTTATTACTAGCCTAGAAACAACTGGATTAGATTAATATAAGCACACACACAAATACATAACGTAACACACACTACAAAGCCATAAGCTTGATAGATAACAAATTTAAATGTTTTGGAATCTTCTTAGATTTTTCAAAGGCCTTTGACACGGTCTCAATACCCACTCTTATTTCTAAGATGGAAAAAATTGGCATCCGTGGCTTGACACCAAGCCTTTTTAAGGATTACCTATCTGATCGTACTCAGACTGTTTGTATAGGAAAGGTGACCAGCGATGAAGAAATAATTAACTACGGTGTTCCTCAAGGGAGTATCCCGGGACCTACGTTGTTCCTACTAAATATTAATGATTTATGCAACCTTGATAAACCAAACTGTGATATCACAACGTACGCAGAAGACACGGCCATATTAGCATATGGATAAGAAGACTAGGTTTTAGCCAAAAAAAATGCTGAAATAGTCTACGGATTGTTACCCAATGGCTGGCCACTAACTTATTAACATAGAATGTCGAAAAAGCAAAATTTATCCGATTTTATCAGTAATATGTTGGAATATTGTTAGATGAACGTTTTGATTGGCGTCCACAAGTAGAAAAACCCTCACTGCTCGCACTAGAATGCTCATGTACGTCTTCAAAAACCTAAGACATAGAAAGAGAGAAAGAGAGAAAAAGCTTTTATTCTGCCACTTATAGGCACACACATAAAATAAAAAGTAATAATAAAAATTAAAAACAAACAAAAAAAAAAACAAAAAAAGAACACAAACATAGCGCAGAGCCCTCTACTATTTATATGGTTTACACTGCTCTATGTCAATCGGTGATAAATTATTGTATACCTGTCTGTGGTGGGACATTCAAAACACTCATCATTATGTTGGAGAGAGCGCAGAGGGCTATTCCAAAGGTGATCCACTTTTTTTCACACATTTACCCGACTACAAACCTGTATGCAGATTGTCACGTCATGACGGTCAGGCAGCTATATATTTTAGGAGCTATACTATGAAGACATTCATTTCTCCCTCTCGATAAGAAAACCAACCAAAAAGTGCTCTTGTCTGTCCAAGTGTATCTTGCAAAACAGCTTTCGCTGGAAGGCAATTTGATGCTGTCAGCTCTAGACTATATAACACAATAAATAAAAAACTTAATATTTACAGCTTAACTAAGCATGAAGTAAAACAAACATTGGAGAATTGGTGGCTCGCCCTAGATTATGAGTAAACTGAAATGCTCCTAAGTATAAAAAAATAATAATCTCACATGTAGGTAGTGAGATATACAATCGGGGACATCTACGCCTTATCACCTTACCGTCGAGAAACGGTTTTCATCGCTTGCGCTCTTTCTAACGCTAGCGACACAACGGCGACGCCTCCTTATTTCTGATTGAATTTTAATATAGTGCCTATCATTGCCAGTGTAACTGAAAAAGTTGGACACTGTGCACGATAAAAACATTATGTCGTATTGTTCGTTGTCGTCAGTAGTATATTATTGGGCATTCTGTCCCACTTGTTCGCTCATGCTTGCGCATTCGCGACGTGGGACAGAATACCCAATAATATTTCTGGTAATTAGGTCTTGGGCATTCTGTCCCACCCTTGTATTGCGCGCTCACAACTCATATCATGTTTCATTTGTTGATCAGAAAGTTTAAATGTGACCGCTTTGAACATATATTGTCATTCTTAGATCAACTCTATAACATACTTATCATGAAGTTCATTAAACAGCCCCAATCGTTGAATGTAAACACTATCTGTGATGATGTTCCTAAGACTCGTGTTCGTCACGGTGAATTATTACCTAATATAGTACGTTGCATTATTTGCGGTCCGTCAAATTGTGGAAAAACAAATTTGCTCATTGGTCTTCTTATACATGAAAACGGTTTAAAATTTCAAAATGTTTACGTTTATTCAAAAACTTTGCACCAACCTAAATATACAGGGTGAATATCAAGTCGTTGTTTTCCCGAAGCGAAATGAGTTTGTATCGGTCATACAATCGATTAATATATGTAAAAAAAATTAGACTCAATAAATGGCGGATTAACAATTGTTATAAACAAAACTCGAAAGTGACTTTAATCAGTAGTAATACATCGCGCTATACCTACGCGGGCGGGCGCGCGGTTACCCCGAACGCCGCGCGGTCGTTGCACTTCGCGTGTAAATCAGCTGATCGCTACTCGTGATTTAATAAAACACAAAACCAATAAGTAATTCAAATTTTCGCTTCAAACTTTTACGGGCTTAGGATCGTCATAAATACTTAAAAAATCAAAATAGGTATCTTTAAAAAAAGTCGGAATTTGATAATTAAGTATTTAAGGCGTAGGTATTTAAAAATGGAATCGACTTATTTACAATGATTTTGATTACCTAACCTACTTTTAAATGTTTATTTACAAAGTACGAGTACTTACACTTAACGGTAGCGGAGTAATTGTTCGAAATGTAAACCACTACGTTCAATGCACAAACGAGCACGTTTTAACTGATTGTCTTTCAGTTTCATTAAAGTGTCTCTGTCACGTCTCACGATATTAAAAGCGTCCACTATCGCACTTATCAAAGAGTCGCGTGTTTGGTGTTCCTCACGATACACCAAGTTCTTGAGCTCAGACTCTACCACAAATAAAAGTCCAAGGGAGTCAAGGCCGGGCTCCTCGGTGGCCAAGGGTGTGGCCCGCCACGAAAAAAAAAATGATAAGGATGCAGTCCTTCTGTGTTGAGCACTTTCATCGCACATTCATCACTTGACGTCATCGACGTTCGCGCACAGAACACTAACTAAGCCGTAGGCACAGAGCGCAACATTTGGCGGCATTCTATTGTGTTTCGGCGCTTGCCGCGTGCATGCAAGCTAATTTATACCGTATCACCATGACCGAGAGCTTATTTTGCTCTGAACATTTATTATTGATTCTTTCTTTGTAAGTTTGCCGACAACACGTGGCGGCGGCGTGTGCGTTTCGTGTTACCTACAGGTGCCTACGTGATCTCTAGTGAGTGAACTACTATTGATTATCGCTCTTTCGAGTTTATGAATACTTTTTTAATTATGTGAAAAAAAAAACATTATGTTTTTTAAGTTAAACTTTGTATTTCGATAGTACTACTGATGGGTAATCGTCCTGCCGCGGGAAAACAACGATTCAATTTTCACGGTGTATATTTCTGGAAAGAGTTTTACAACGAGTTCCAGGTATTTCATTTCAGAAATATCATGGAAATGAAGACGTTTTGAGTGTTCAGGATGCTAAACCCAACTCTGTAATAATATTTGATGACGTTGCATGTGAAAATCAAAGTAACATGCGAGATTACTTTGCAATGGGTAGACACAAAAATATCGATTGTTTTTATCTCAATCAAACATATACTAAAGTGCCAAAACAGTTAGTACGAGACAACGCTAACCTTATCGTACTTTTTAAGCAGGATGATATTAATCTCAAGCATATTTATGAAGAACATGTCAATACAGATTTGACTTGGACCCAGTTTCGTGAAATGTGTTCAAAAATTTGGAACGAGCCTTACAACTTTGTGGTAATAAATAAAGATTGCTCTAAAAATAATGGATGTTACAGAAATAAATTTGACACATTTGTTGTCTTTGAATAAGTAAATGATTCTATATTTAAGACCGTTGACATCGTTACGTTTTTATTCTTTAAACAACTCTTAAGCGATAACTATATATTTATCGACTATGGAAAAATCATTGAAACAACAAATCGTAGATGCCTCAGCTGCTGTAAAGAAAAAAGTACGTACCATGAGAGAACTTGAGACTGGGAATAAGGAAGCATTAAAAACGGTTTTTAAACCTATAACCGAATCACTTAATTTACTAACCAACCACAGTAATGGAACTTCTGCTGATGAAAATGAAAAAGTCTTGGAAAGCAAACAAAGATTAAACAACGAAGGTCCTATTAGCCAAGAGTACACGGAAAGCAGTGATGAAAATGAAATCGACAGTGAATCTTCATTTCAATCGTTGGGTGATAAAAACGAAGAATGCGATACATCAACTTGGTCTCTATCTCCTGAAGCTTTACATGATGTACCATTTGGTGTTCGGATAGAGCGTGGAAAACTAATGTTAGGTTCAGCTAGCATTACGATTGGTGATGATTTTATTACACTAACAGGTCGCAAATATCGAAATACACCGGGTTTGAAACAGTTGTTGCTAAAAAAAGATGTAGACTTAAGTTTAGTGACAGATAATGATATGCAACATTATAAGTCAATGCTGCTCGATACAAATGCACATCGTCGAGATTTTGAACCAAGCAAACCCATCAAAAGTAGCAAAGGGCAAAAATATTTACAAATTATTAAACCTCTTTTCAAATTACAAAGTACAAATCAGATCCACAATCAACCAAAGGGAAATGGACTACCGTTGAAAAAAATGTGGAGAAAAAACGTAGATTATGTCTATTGGGATAATCCAAACGAACTAGTGGATAGATTAAAACTATTGATTGCTTCACGAGACGCTGGCAACACTGGGCTGGACAATGAAATAATATCCATCATCGAAGAATTGCGTGAAAGTAAAGTTATTAATTAATAAATATCTTTTATTCACTGCATACGTTTCATTTTACTGTTAACCCTTCAATACAAAGCACATTCAACATGAATATAGACAAATTTGGGCATTATATTCATAAGAGAATGCGATTGTCAGAATTATTCGAGTGTAATGATAATGCATTAACGAAAACAGAAAATGGTGAATTTGATTTGAAAGCTTCGACGTTGAGAGGTATCAGAACTCCTGTAGAACCAGATGATGCTGTAAATAAGGATTATGTAGATCAGTTCATGACAAACATAACGAAAGATTTATATAAATCCATGCTGTTAATGCGAACTCAAATTATGAATGATGTACAAAATACTTTAAAAGCAAAGATATCTGAAGTTTCCATTCATTTAGAAGATAAGTTTTACACAAAAACAGCCGTAGATAACTTATTAGCACCTAAAAAGTCATCATAATGTCCAAACAAGAAATTGTAAATGAAATCCATAAAGCAGCAAGAAAAAATTTTAATCGACGTCCTGTCATTTTGAAAGGGATTGATGATTTGTGGCAAGCTGATCTAATGGACATGCAAAATTTAAGAAAATACAACAAAGGTTACAATTACATTTTATTGGTTTGTAGCCTATCACTACATATTTACAAACACACAATAACAAAGAAACATACTATTTACACATTTTAATATTTATTCCTAATATCTACATATATTTACATCACAACTATCTACAATCATAAAACATTATAATGAATATATACTATATAACTAACTACACGATTAACTAAATACTTATCTATCACACAAAATTATTAACAATATTATAATACAATACATTCACAACAAACAGACATCGTGCATTGGAAACGAACTACCTGGTTTACTACGTCATCGGACCGCTAATGATGCGCGTGCGCAGATCATACGGTGCGCGGCGCCCGGCGCCAGTCGATTTCGATCATCGGCCGCGAAGCCCGTGTCGCTTGTTTACCGAATGCTTAACGCTTCCTACCGCGCGAACTCGCTTATCTGTACTATCTATTGTGAACTTTCTATGCTATCGCTGTATACTTTCTACTCCTTCTATTTTCTATGGATTCTATCTTTGCTGTCGTGTGTGTGTGAATATATCTGTGTGCATAGTGAAATATAAGAACATTCTTTGTGCTGGACTCGGACTTATTTATTTATCACCCAGTCAACCTACCCACACCACACATCATCATCAACTACCATAACTGGTGACCCCGAAAGGACACAAGCATTAAGGATACCAAATCACCCAGGTACCATAATGAGTGATAGTAGCGATTCGATGAAAACGGTTGGCTCGCGCAAGGACGACAACGTGACCACGCGGCGGACGCGCCGAGTGCGCGTTTCCACTGGCCACAATGATGCCGAGATGCGAATATTTAAAATTAAAGTTCCCCCGTTTTCACCAGAGGATCCAGAATTGTGGTTCGCAATGTTGGAGGGGCAGTTTGATAGCCATGACATCACTGATGACGTCATAAAATTTAATAACGTCACCAACAATTTGGATGTGCAGTATGCAAAGGCCGTGAAGGATATTATTATCAATCCTCCGGCAAAGTACCGCTACGACAAAATTAAGTCGGAACTCATCAAGCGCCTATCCGCGTCCCATGAAAAGAAGGTCAGGCAACTACTGACTCACGAAGAACTTGGTGACCGGAAGCCGTCACAGTTCTTGCGACATCTCCAGGACTTGGCAGGACGTTCGGTACCCGATGACTTCCTTAAATCGATATGGTGCAATCGCCTTCCACACAATATTCAGGCAGTGTTGGCGTCACAACCCACGCATTCTCTAGAGCAGCTGGCAGACTTGGCAGACCGCATACAAGAACTGACGTCGCCGTGTAACGTCGCCGCTGCATCTTCTAGTGGAGCACAGACGTCTCCGTCTCCTTGTCAGTCAGACGAGATCGCGGAGCTGAAGAGGATGGTGCAGCACCTCACCCTGAAGCTGGAGCAGCATACCCGAACAGCCTGCTGCCATTCCACTGATCGTTCGAGACCACGAGATCGTCGTCGTTCGCCATCGCGACAGCGCAGCCGCTCGAAATCTAGTTACCAGAAGTACCCCGTGTGCTGGTACCACAGTAAGTTCGGCGCACAGGCTCACAAGTGCTTGAAGCCTTGCGACTACACCAAGGCGGGAAACGCCCCAGGCAGTCGGTAGTGGCGACAAACGATTGCCCAGCATACAAGGGTCGCCTCTTCATCACCGACCGCAGGACGAATATCCAGTTCCTGGTGGACACTGGCAGTGACCTTTGCGTCTACCCTCGCTCTGCGCTTCGGGAACGTCGAGCCAAGACTGACTTCGAGCTTACTGCAGCCAACGGGTCGATCATCGAAACATTCGGCTTTATCGAGCTCAATCTTAACCTAGGCTTAAGGCGTAATTTTGTGTGGCGATTTATTGTTGCAAATGTAACTAAGCCAATAATAGGCGTTGATTTTCTTTGCTTTTATAACTTAATTGTAGATTGCCGTAACCAACGCCTACTTGACAATACAACAACCTTGTCATCGCACGCTTCCATCGCTAATGCAGACATATTTTCTGTTAAAGTTTCGACAGGCGACACGCGTTTTCACGCTATTTTAAGTAAGTACCCGGAAATTACACGCCCTGCAGGTACGCCGGTATCTCCAAAGCACAACACGGTACATCATATTAGGACCACACCCGGTCCACCTATCTCATGTACCCCCCGCAGACTGGCACCGGACAAACTTCAAATAGCTAAGCACGAATTTGAGCTTATGCTTAACAACGGCACGGCGCGTCCTTCTGAAAGTCCCTGGTCTTCTCCCTTACACCTTGCACCTAAGAAGGATAACGGCTGGCGGCCTTGCGGCGATTACCGTATGCTTAATTCGCGGACTATTCCAGACCGTTACCCTATTAGGCACATCCACGACTTCGCCCACTCCATTTCTGGTTGTACCGTCTTCTCCACCATCGATTTGATGAAGGCCTATAACCAGATTCCAGTTTTTGAGGACGACATACCAAAAACCGCCATCACTACTCCCTTTGGCCTGTATGAATTCCCTTTTATGACTTTCGGTTTGAGAAACGCTGGTCAAACATTCCAAAGGTTTGTTGACGAGATGACGAGAGGTCTAGACTTTTGTTATTGTTTCCTCGACGACTTTCTAGTTTTCTCCAAGGACGAAGCCGAACATGAGGCTCACCTTCATCAGCTGTTTAATCGGATGAAACAGTACAGCGTCCTCGTCAACACCTCCAAGTGCGTCTTCGGTGCATCGGAAGTAACATTTTTAGGTTACCGAATCTCCGCATCCGGCACCAAGCCTTTGGAATCTAAAGTCCAGGCCATAACAGATTTCCCAATTCCTAAAACAGTTAGACAACTTAGGCGATTTTTGGGAATGCTCAACTTTTATAGGCGATTTTTACCCAACTCTGCAGCCATCCAAGCCCCTTTAAATGCCCTACTCACGGGCAATGTCAAGGCTTCGCAACCAGTTGACATCTCGGGTGTCGCTCTGTTAGCTTTTAGTAAATGCAAGGAGAGTCTTGCCAATGCTGCCTTGCTGGCACACCCAGACTGTCAGGCCGACCTTGCACTGGTAACAGACGCGTCCGACCTGGCAATGGGTGCAGTTTTACAACAATTTAAAAATGACATCTGGGAACCACTCGCATTCTTCTCGCGGAAGTTGAGTCCTTCCCAGCAAAAGTACTCGCCATATGACCGCGAACTCTTAGCCATATACGAAAGTATTAAGTATTTTCGTCATATGCTAGAGGCGAGGCATTTCGTGGTGTTTACTGACCACAAGCCGCTCAGTTACGCTTTCAACGAAAAGAAAGCTAATTGTTCGCCCAGGCAGTATCGCTACCTCGACTACATCTCGCAGTTCACGACCGACATTAAACACATCTCAGGGAAGGATAATGTCGTTGCTGATCCACTCTCGCGTGTCGATGAGCTGCAGATGCCAGTCGACTTAGGCATGCTGGCTGCATCTCAAGCGTCTGATATGGAGTTGACCCAACTTCTGGGAGGAGAATCTTCACTCCGCCTGAAAAAGTTGAGGGTTCCTAACACTCGTACGGAGCTTTATTGTGACGTTAGCAGCCCTACACCTAGACCCTTTGTCACTAAAGACTTGAGGAGACAAGTCTTTGAAAGCCTTCATAGCCTGAGCCACCCAGGTGCTAACGCAACGGCTAAGCTTATTGCCGAGCGATTTGTATGGCCTGGAGTGCGCAAAGACTGTCGAGACTGGTCTCGTCAATGTTTGGCATGTCAACGCGCAAAGGTTTATCGCCACGTGTCTTCTCCATTGGGCACGTTCGATCTTCCTCGCGCGCGATTTGCCTTCATTCACGTGGACATTATTGGCCCTTTGCCCATTTCACAGGGCTACCGCTATTGTCTCACAGCGGTGGATCGTTTCACTCGCTGGCCCGAAGTCACGCCCATGGTGGACATGACTGCTGATTCAGTGGGGAAGGCATTAATATCATGGGTATCCAGGTTTGGATGTCCTACCGATATTGTCACCGATCGCGGTCGACAGTTTGAATCGTCACTTTTCCAGTATCTTGGAAAAATGATCGGATTCAAACATCGCAAGACAACCGCGTATCACCCTGCCTGTAACGGACTAGTGGAAAGATTCCACCGCCAACTGAAGGCAGCCATAATGTGCCACGCAGATTATAACTGGGTGGATACGTTACCCCTAGTGCTTTTAGGCATAAGGAGTGCATTTAAGGGCGACCTTCAATCGTCTTCTGCCGAGTTGGTGTATGGCGAGCCGCTTCGTCTCCCCGGAGAATTTTTCCAGGCTACCGTTCCTGATTTTACCGATATATCGGACTTCACCTCTCGCCTACGCCAATTTGCAGCTAAACTCCAACCGACACCAGCCGCACGACACAATAAAGACAAAATATTTGTCTACAAAGACCTAACTTCGTCTAGTCACGTCTTTTTAAGGGACGATGCATTACGTGGCGCTTTACAACCGCCTTACACCGGACCTTATGAAGTTCTCGAACGAGGGGAAAAGACCTTTAAAATACAGGTCAAAGGGAAGAGCGTTACAGTATCCATAGACCGCCTAAAACCGGCCTATATACTGGCTGACCCATCTCCCGATCCTATACCAACCCCTACTCCTGTTGCCAACCCCCACCCTTCTTCCCTGCCACATCCTGTTCCCGTAGGACAAAGTGTCCCAGCTCAGGATGACGTCAGAAGAACGCGTTCAGGCCGTTCAGTTCGATTCCCGGATTTTTATCGCCCGTAGTGACGGTCTCTGGGGGGGAGTGATGTAGCCTATCACTACATATTTACAAACACACAATAACAAAGAAACATACTATTTACACATTTTAATATTTATTCCTAATATCTACATATATTTACATCACAACTATCTACAATCATAAAACATTATAATGAATATATACTATATAACTAACTACACGATTAACTAAATACTTATCTATCACACAAAATTATTAACAATATTATAATACAATACATTCACAACAAACAGACATCGTGCATTGGAAACGAACTACCTGGTTTACTACGTCATCGGACCGCTAATGATGCGCGTGCGCAGATCATACGGTGCGCGGCGCCCGGCGCCAGTCGATTTCGATCATCGGCCGCGAAGCCCGTGTCGCTTGTTTACCGAATGCTTAACGCTTCCTACCGCGCGAACTCGCTTATCTGTACTATCTATTGTGAACTTTCTATGCTATCGCTGTATACTTTCTACTCCTTCTATTTTCTATGGATTCTATCTTTGCTGTCGTGTGTGTGTGAATATATCTGTGTGCATAGTGAAATATAAGAACATTCTTTGTGCTGGACTCGGACTTATTTATTTATCACCCAGTCAACCTACCCACACCACACATCATCATCAACTACCATAGGTTATTGATTGTTTCTCAAAATACGCCTGGGCAGAACCGCTCAAATCGAAAAATAAAATTGATGTTACTACTGCATTTGAGAACATACTCAATAAAATTAAACGCAAACCAGTTAATTTACAAACAGATTCGGGAACAGAGTTTTATAATACATCATTCCAGATGCTCATGAAAAGGTTTAATATTAACCATTACTCAACTTTTTCTACAAAGAAGGCTTCAATTGTTGAGCGATTGATAAAAACTATTAAAAATAAATTGTATAAGTGTTTCAGTATGAATGGAAACTACAAATGGTATGAAACAGTGTTACAAGATACATTGAAAATGTATAACAACACAAAGCATCGTACTATTCAATGTAAACCTGTTGAAGTAAATGAATGCAATGAGTTAAACATAAAAGAAAATATAAAAAAAACACATAAGCAAGTTCCTTTTCGCGTATCTAAGTTCAAAGTTGGTGACAGTGTTCGCATTAGTAAATACAAGCATGTTTTTAAAAAGGGCTATACTCCTAATTGGTCAACTGAAATATTTACCATAAAAAAAGTAAACAATACCAATCCAAAGACGTATCATATAGAGGACCAGCGCAAACAAGCTATTTTGGGCACCTTTTATGAACCGGAACTTCAAAAAACATATTTTCCAAACGTTTATTTGATAGAAAAAGTTTTAAAAAGTAAAGGAAATAAATTGTTTGTGAAATGGTTAGGTTTAAGTAACTCAGAAAATAGTTGGATCAACAAAGCTGCGATAGTGAATTGATAAAATTAGATATTATTCATATAATATAAACATTATTATTTCTTACATGTATTTCATTTTACTTTGAACAATGCAAGGTGGTGGACTAGTCAATAGTGTGATTAATAATTTACCCTTTGAACTTCATTTGCCTGGTTATAATTATTGCGGACCGGGTACTAAACTTCAAAAACGGTTACTACGTGGAGATCGAGGCGTAAACAAGTTAGACGAAGCTTGTATGCATCACGATATCGCCTATCAAAACCATACTGATTTACCTAATCGTCACAAAGCGGATTTACAACTGTTAAACATGGCTAAACAAAGACTTAGATCCAAGGACGCAGGAAAAGGGGAAAAACTAAGTTCGTGGCTGGTGAGCAAAGTCATGAAAGCCAAAATAAAGTCTGGTGCAGGGATTAAAACGTTTAACAGTTTTGTTTCAAAAATAAGATCAAAAATTAGGAAACTCAAACACATGGACAGTAAGGCTCTTATAAACGCTGCTTACTTGGCTGCTAGAAAAATATTTCCGTGCATACAGAAAGTACGAGTTCCTCGTGTCATACCTATACCGAAGTCTGGTGGAGTTCTGCCTTTGATCCCAATTTTCGCTGGTTTATCGGCGTTAGGATCTTTAGCGGGTGGAGCTGCTGGTATCGCAAAAACAGTTAACGACTATAAAACAGCTCAAAAAAAATTACAAGAAACTGAGCGGCACAATAAAACTATGGAAACATTAGCTATAGGAAAGGGGTTGTACATTAAACCGCATAAAAATGGTAAAGGTTTGTTTATAAATTCGTCAAAAAACTGATGAGTAAGCTACCTAATCGTCCATTAACTGATGTTGACATCAAAAAGCACGCGCGCGACTTGCCATACTTTCGAGGAGTTTACATGAAAGATCGGTTGCCGAGAAAACCAAAACAAATTGAATGTGCAATCGTGAATTTGGACGATTCAAAAAATGAGGGCACTCATTGGGTGGCTTATGTTAAATTTAATAATTATTGTGAATATTTTGACAGCTTTGGTGATTTGAAACCGCCTCTCGAATTGATACGGTACCTAAAAAACTGTAATATATTTTATAACTACACAAGGTACCAACAATTCAATACTGTGAATTGTGGACACTTATGCTTAGAATATCTAAGAAATTTTTGGTAAAATAAAAAATGTATAAATTTATATGTTGTTCTTTCATTTTATCATTCTCAAGATGTCCCTCACTTTGTCAATAACTGGAAAATCATCAGATTTGTGTACTTACTATCCTAACACATTACAACTAAACGGTCAGTACGAGTGCGCATTATTGCATTTCTCAACGTTTAATTCTATTCCTAATATTGATAAAAAGAACAATAGGTTCTACTATGGATCGGAGGAAGTAATTGAAATACCTGAAGGAACTTATGAACTTCAAGATATCAGCGATTATATAAAGTCCAAAATACAAAACGCTTCGATAAAACTACTGTGCAATAACAATACTCTAAAAACTACTATAATCTGTTCTAAAAATATAAACTTCGAGAAGGAAGACACCTTTCGTAACCTATTAGGATATGATAAGCAGATCTTAAAAGCTAATAAATTGCATGTCTCACAGTTCCCAGTTAACATTTTGCCAACGACCGTGATCAGGATTGAATGTGATATTGTCAGTGGTTCGTACGTAAACGGAGAGCCCAGTCACATTATCCACGAATTTGCACTCAATGTGCCACCAGGATATAGAATCATAGAAATTCCTAAAAACGCAATATACTTTCCGATTAATCAAAACAACATAAGCTGCATACATATACGGTTATTGGACATAAACAATCAACTGATAAATTTACGTGGTGAAGAAGTACAGCTTTATTTACATCTAAGAAGAAAAAATGATTGACTATAATAAATATACGCATCAACCAAAAAAAACCATCAGTTTATATAAAGCTCCCAGTCATATAAGAACTAGCTCGAAGAAACGAATAAAATTAACGAGAGAAAATAAAGCATTTCTTAAAGCTATCGGTCTCCTAAAATGAATATCTTAGATGTTTTATCCGCACCAACCTACGACAATACTGTTGAAGGCATCGAATACCATTCATATAAACCGTACGTCACCAGTTTTAACAGGAATGACGAGATACGCATACCCATTAACCAACAGGACTTGTATGTACTACCGTCAGCAAGCACCTTGTATTTGGAAGGAACCATAGTTGTTAAGAAAAAGGATGCAAAAGAAACTGCGAGCAGTGTTCATTTTACCAATAATGCTCTACTCTATCTATTTCAAGATATAAGGTACGAGCTAAATGGAGTCGAAATTGATAAAATAAAAAATGTTGGTATAACTACCACGATGAAGTCATTAATTTCAATGAATGAGACCGAATCAAAAATATCTAATTCATGGGGCTGGAATATCGAAGGCATAAAAAATATAAACAGTGGTAAATTTTCTGTATCTATACCACTTTGCAACATACTCGGTTTTGCAGAGGATTTTAAAAAGATTGTAATAAATAGTAGGCACGAATTGATATTGTTACGTAGCAATACAAACTTGAACGCTGTGAAATTAAATACTGGTGAAATTTTAGAAGACGTTATTATAAATAAAATAATATGGCGCGTACCTCACGTTAAAGTATCCGATAAAGAAAAACTAAGTTTAATTAAATTGTTAGAAAAAGATCGTCCACTGCAGATGGTATTCCGAAATTGGGATCTTTACGAGTATCCTGCTTTACCTAGGACTACAAAACATACCTGGTCTATCAAAACATCATCGCAAATAGAAAAACCCAGATATATTATAATTGGGTTACAAACAAACAGAAAAAATAGTGCAAGTTCTGACATGTCTCAGTTTGATCACTGTCATATACGAGACGTTAAAGTATACCTCAATTCAACATACTTTCCATATGAAAATTTAAACGTTAATTTTGCAAACAATAACATAGCTTTATTATACGAACAGTATACTCGATTTCAACAGTCATACTATGGACGTCGCGCGGAACCCTTATTAAGTGAAAAACAATTCAAAGACTTAGCGCCACTATTCGTTATCGATTGCTCCAGACAAGCTGATAATCTAAAAGGAGGACCTGTTGTGGACGTCAGAGTGGAAATCGAAAGTGATTTAGAGATACCTGATCAAACATCGGCATATTGTCTTATATTAAACGACTGCATAATAGAGTACAAGCCGCTAAGCAGCACTGTTAAGAAAATATCATGAAATCGGATACTCTCATATTGGATGTACAAGGATTCAAGGATCTTTACAATAATTTTATAATAAAAGAATTGGCATTTGCTACTCAAAACTATACGCAGTCGTTTTTAATAAAACCTCCATACTTATTTAGACATCTAACAAGCGAAGAAAAGATTCAAGTTAAATGGATAGAAAAAAACCGAGGCATTTATTGGAGTGAAGGACACATCGACTACAGAGAATTCCATCGTATGATCGTACCATATTTAAAAGATAAGAATATTATAGTTAAAGGTTCTGAGAAGGTGAAATGGGTTAAGGATCTATGTATGAATTGTAATGTATCGGAACTTGATGAGAAATTGTGTCCTAATTTATCCAAGTTGCATAAAAAATACTCCTGCGATGGAAAACTTAACTTGTGTTGTAATAAACATTCCAAACAGTGTGCTCTTAAAAACGTATTATGTATAAAAAAGTATTTAGAGGAATAACTAACGGTGTTTATTAGTTTTAAGATGGAAAAATAAAACATTTTTAAATGACAATATTGCGTTTATTTTATAATAACCCTATACTATTTACAGTTACGTTTATTCCTATTCTAAATATAAAAACACAAAACACTTACGTACCTTTATTATCATACATACTAAAACTTACAAATAATGCAAATATTATTAATCACTATATTCTATTAACGATTTAGATATTTTCCTAACTAATGATTCAGTTTCATCCACTATAGGGTCCACCACCTCTTTAACTATGTACTGCGCACTTATAATTACATTTTCAGTTTCATTATCACTGTCGCTGCCTAGCGAGTTATTGCACAAGTCAATTACTGATATTTTGATCAGTTTAATGCCTCGCCGCTGGTGCCTGCTCATCACGAATGACTGAGTAGAGTTGGGCTTGTTCACGGTGTCTTTACGCCTTGGTCTCGTCTTTTTTTCTTTCACCATTCGATTGGTGTTTTCACGATCGCATCGTAGCATCTCATTGAATTCTTCGTAAGGATCTTGCGCATATTGGGTAAAAACCATGTCTGATCCCGATCGCTAAAACAATAAACATAACAAATCGTTAAATATTTAGATTGCATAAAACACCAAAATTTGTATGAAAATATAAAATAATTACTTACCGATGTCATATTGAATATAAAGTCCACGTACAAGTACTTCAAGTGAACTATATTTGGTAAATGATTTAATGCAATGAATTTCTTATGCAGTGCAATAAGTATCGAATGCAATATCTTCTAACCTTTATGTAATAAATACATATTGGTGCATAAGACAATCAATCGTAATGTAAAAACACTAAAAAACAATTTACAGTGGTTAGTTTCAAATGATTGTATTTTTGCTTGTGCCCTTTGACTACCGAAAGTTGTTAACTAAGCATTACATGTATCCGAGTGATGAAATACATATACGCTCATATTACATCGTCATAAACATTGTTAGTAATAACATTCCTGCTATATGTCGCAACTTGATGTTTACCCGACAGCGATGAAGCAAAAAAAGGGTTATTATATTCATGATCAACAAATATTGTAGAGCTGAATAAATAAAACAATCAAGGTTTCTCACAATATCCCATTTATTTATATTATGATAAATTTTAATCTTACACACTAAAATTATAATAACTTATAAATTAACTTACGATATTCACATAAACACTTTCAACTAACTCTAATTTAAATATAATACTTTAATGTGACAAAATCTTATTCATTAATACATTTCTTTAAAAATTGCAAAGTGACCCCATGCACGCGTTGTAATGTTATCTGAAGATAATACTCGTTTATCATCATTTCCAGAGAGTGCAATTTTATTTACACTTTGCGTGAATATCTCGTGCTTAATTGATTTGAACAATGTATTTTTGCTTCGAATGACTCCTTTATTGACCAAAACATTCACATAATCGTTAATTGTTAAATCACGTACTACACTAGATTGTATCCCTTTCGCTTTCTTAATAACATAATCAGGAGTTTTAATAGAATACAATTTTGACCTCAAACCAACAAATTCTGTGATGACTTTTCCTCCCATCTCATCTTTGAATAATCCAGGGATTTTTTTATTAATTTGAGGAATTTTAAATTCGTTATCGGTACAGTAATTACTAGTATCAAAATATTCTAAAAACTTAAAATTCAAATCTTGATAAAAGTTTGATGTAAATATCTCATACACTAAGGAATCTGTATCCGTATAACATAATTTTACTTTATTTTTATAAAAGGGTTTGATGATATTGTAATGAAAATTATACATATGCGATTTAGATAATTCTAAAACGGTAAAGCCAATATAAATAGGTTTGTCTAAAATTATTTGATCAGGTTTCATTTGTATCGCTACTAAATTTTCTGAGAAAACTGAGGCACTATGAAAATAAGGATTACTAATAAGTTTTTCAGCAGTGTGACATTTTTTAGTAACATTATTAGAATCATTCCAAGTATTAACTAAATGAACATTCACTCTATTCTCTGTGTTTTCCAGTGTTTTCCCAAACACGCTGTTATTTAAAAGCTTGAAAAAATCTTGTTCGAATACATTATTTGCCTTTTGTCGTAGTTGCGTATTTAATTCAATATACTCTTTCAGGTATGCACTTTGCCTAAATGTGATAACTTTATGAATCTTACGTAATATTAATCCATGCTCCAAACACTTTTTTAAGTGAATATAATGAATTACATAGTTGTACTTATTGTAAAGGTTGGAAATAAGTTTTTTCGTTTTACCACCAGGTGGAATGCATTTTTCAGGACAAAATGGTAAATCATTATGCAAAGTATGTAAGGATTCCGGATACAACAGATCTACTTCCAATATGAAACCCCATTCTGCCTCATCCTTTAGAGTGTTAATATTATTATGTAATTGTTCTATTTCAGTTTCATTCAAAAATCTAAAATCCGAGTAGGGTAAGTATTGACACATACTAAAACCATAAAGGTTATTGCAATCCAAATAAACTATAAAGCACGATGGTTTTGTTGAATCATAAGAAGACATGTACTTATGATTAGCTTTAGCATAACGGTGTGAGCACACACATAACCCTCCTCTTATACCATTTTGAATCATTCGCACAATAGCCAGATCATCTATGAGCTCTAATCGGACACCAGTTTTTAAAAGCATGGCATCAAAAGATAAACTCGGTGCTGTAATATAAAATGCGGGATCGAGCTTATAATGTAACTTGCAAGTTTTCCGGAACTTTTCAAATATATCGGTAAGTAGAAGTACATCTGTTTTTAAATATAAGTCAGTATATTCACCTAAATTGTTTATGTTAAATGCATTCCACACTAACTTAGCGTGTTCATAGTCCTGCGAGGAAATACTTTCATTAGTTAAAGAATTAAAAAAGAAACGCTGTGATGGCAAGACAGTTTCGTCATAGCATTTCCAGTCCCTGATGTAATCATAAGGATATACACCTTTGCGTGTAAGCAATCGAAAGTGATCATAACTTGGAAAATGATAACGCATATTTTTAAAGTCTTCAATGGTCATAGTTTTTGCAAGTTTGTCTAAACTAGTACCTAAAAAATGAAATGAATCTAAAAATCTAACATGAACGTATTCACTATCGTTGATCAATATGAATTTAGAAAACGAAATGTATTTTTCTTTACTTTTTGGAATTATAGTTAACTTGCCTGGAATTTCCCCTAATTTTTTAATGAATAAATGACAGTCGTAGCCTGATAAATTGTGGAAGAAAATTGGTACAAATATGGGTACTTTATACTGTAAATTACAATGTTTATGTGCGGCGCCACGATAACGACCTGTGATATGACAATGATCTCTAACTTTGTTATTCCATAAGGGAAAATCACATATGTGACACTGCCATGCTTGAATGTAATCGAACTCATCTTTTTGAGAAAATTTCATCCTAACGTTTTCGGATAATATCTTATGAATCCTCCTAACGTCTTCAGTAAGAAAATCAATAAATTTTGAAACGCAGTCAATACCACGATACGATTTAAATTCATTAAAATTATCATCTATCGAAGAAACAATGTTATATGCGAATGCAGTAGGAACGTGCCGTTGTAAACGGAGCGTATTCGCGGTGTCATGTTCATGGTTACAAACCTGTTCAAGTAATGTTTCAAAATCAGCATATATCGCAAACGGAACATTTTGTTTTCTTTGATAGTTTTTAAATTGTATAACCGAACCCTTATTTGGTAAAACAGTAACGATCCCTTCACATTGATGTTTATTAATTTTTTCTTGATCAGGAAAAAACAATAAACAAGTTTCACAAAAATACAATTTACCATGGTGTTTTGTGATTTGATTTTTTACAAGACGAGGTAAATCTTTTATGAGACAATAATGAGATGAATTATCATTTTCTATATACAGCAAATGAATAATTTTGGACCCCTCGTTTAACTTCGTTGGTCTATACAGTGGACCTGTTATAGTTTTATTATTTTTTAGACCATAAACGTAAATTTGTATCATGGGATTGTGTCTTTCAAAAATATTGATGTCTGAAAAAGAGATAGGAAAACCAATGCCATTAATGTTTAAGACGTCGCGAAAATGTGGATAAGAAGTTACTCTCTCCGAATGATGCGTAGCGGGGTATAAGGCAGCAACAATGCACCATAAAAAACAATAATCATCATTGTTTTGAATGTTCAAACAAGCTTTTTTGCTCTTTATGAATTTAGGTAAATCTAAAAATTTTGATCCCCTAAGTGGTTGATATTTATTAATGTTAATTTCTAAATGGGAATTATGTAAAAATGACCATCCACTATCTCTTTCTTGGAATTCCTCAATTTTTTTTAAAAGCTGAACTGAAAAGTTTTGAAACATCAAATCAAAATTATAATTACAATGAACAATGATGTTTTTTGTTGCAAAAGATTTTAGTTCTTGAACATCGTTTTTGTACATCAAAAAAATACCGTAATAATCAAAGTTAACCTTAACCGAAGTATGTTTTTGAAGTGAATTGTCTATTAAAGAATTTACTTCTTTTTTAATACTATTTAAAAAAGATTCTGGATAGTCATTAATATTATTTTCGTACGCTTTAATACGATAACTTACAATACGTCCTTTAAAACAAGTATCTATAATTTCAATTTTGTCATCGAGGGGTATAATGCTATTATTTTTATGTTTATTAGTACGTAAATGCGTAAACCAATTGCCAGAACTAACATTAATTTTGCATACAGAACAGAAAGGCATTTTTTACCAAAAAAAAATTGAATCTTACAAAATAATCGCCACTTACAAGTTATATAGGTACTACTTTTAAAAGCTCAAACTTAACCACTAGATCCGTTGACTGCTGCGATTAGACTTTGTTATATTTTCATCACATTTACCATAGTAACTGCTCTGTTCTGCTTCTGAAAAAAAACATGAAACTTGGATTAGGATAGTCTACGTACAAAAAAGATAATTCTGACTTACGCTCGCGGTTTCAAGAACCTTTTTATCTCGATACTTTATAAACTTCTAATTGTGTATTTCAGAAATCAAACTTTAAATATTTACAACAATATAAAACTAAGTCTAACAAGAAATAAGAAGAATTATAAACTAAATAAACCTAAAACAAGCCATCAAAAAAATACAAAACTATACATAAGATCATTATCATAAAAAAATATCTGAATATAATACTATTAGGGGAGAATATTTAAATCTCTAAAACTGAATGATAATAACCATTACCTACCTTTTTAATAGTGTAGTCTCAGATGATCGTTGTAGATATTTAAAATCTTAAATTTCACAATCTTCTATACTGTGCGACGATCACTGTTGCCGTAAAGGCATAAACGTATTTAAATCGTTGAGATTGCTGAAAAAAATAAAATACACCCGAACTTAATTATCAGTAGACAAAGCCATGAAACAATAGTTAAATAGTTAAGGACTTACCTTTCAATGTTGAGAATAGAGTTTCTTCGATTTACAGATACATTATAATATTTATTAATTTCAGTTTAGTACATAAGTAAACTGTGAATAAAAATTATTTATTATTACTTAGGTCTACCATGCTGCGACCATTACGAAATTATGAATGTAACTAAGTTTCAAATTTCTTGTATTGTTGATTCAAATATTATATGTAGGGTTGTCACTCATAGAATTTAGTAATCATATTATAATTTCAGAAATAACAAAGCGTCTCATTTGTTAAGTTAAAACGATTAGAGATAATTACCAAAGTTCAGTACTAATACAAATTAAAATTATTTATTGGTAGCGTATTATAATCTTTAGTTTGTTTGGTTAAAAATTAAAACATTATCACTCTAATAAAAAAAAATCCTACAGTAGGTCTCATGTTTTCAAATATTTTATATACTTCAAAAAACCTCCTGTCAGACTATTAATTTTAAACCAATTTTATATCTATAAAAATGATAGCCCTTATGAATTATGCTAAATTAGCAATGGTATGAAATCGTACGATGTAACTTGATCACATAAAGCAATATATGAAGTCATTACATGACAATGAATGAATCCCTTAGTCGATACTTTTTGCGTTTACACGAATATAATACGAACCCGAGAAATGGTAGTGTCGCTTAGTATGTTTGCTTTGATTATGAACATTTTAAATTATCCAAGGAATCACATCACATTTGCTTATAAGCAAAGGCATGTTTGTTAGCGATCATTAGTTTACTTTCTAGTGCTGATATAATATTTGGTACCATACCATACCCCAGCTACTGGTTTTCAGCTAAAATCTAGAAAGTAAACCGTGCATCAACACAGTTTCAATTCTGAGTATCTTTGTGTAAATAAACTATACTCGTACATCACCGCTGTCCAGTTTGCTAGAACACACCAGTTAAAATGTAAGTAGTTACTGTCTTTATTACGTGATTAATTTATTTCTAGATTGTAGAGTGTATGATATGTGGTCGAGCCTTCGAATACAATACACACACATTTTATTTCATTTAAAATTAGTGTGTTACTGATATTACGTTCAATAAATAATTTTAACCAATTGATTTGTTAAACTTTCAGGTCTGACAGTGACATCATTTCCTTCAACAATGACCACAAAACAGAAAGCTATCAAAAACGAACAACATTTACAGGCAAACGCAAGGCTACTCCAACTACAAAATCCGCTACTATAAGGTAACTAATACAATGTTTTAACTTTTGTGAATCCCCTAATCTTAACGAAACATGTACGTAAATTCAAAGGTGTTCTTAAAATTATCGTTAGTTTACAAGTATTTGTTAACATTATTGTTTACTCTTTGTTCCAGCAAAAAAGATAAGCTTGATATATTCGGGCTCCGACATGAACGAGACGATGAATGTGATGGCACATCAGCGCCTGTGTTGTCCACGTTCTTCGTTACAAGAATAGCAAACGGTAGCGAACGCCGGACTGCAAACACCTCCGGCCAGTACTACATTGACCTCAAGGTGTATCAAACAAATGACGCTCGTGAAACAGACTCTCAAGAGCTATGGAAGAAAGCGCTACTTCGAATAAAATTCCAGACTGAGGGTGACACCAGCCAGTGGCGTAAGCTCCAAGCGTTCGTGCAGTCCGCAGATGAGCTGTTCGTGAAGCCTCCATTGTTCAATTCGATCTAGTCTCAATAACCTGTTATGTTTTAAATTTAATATATATCTTAATACCTTTTGTTTGTTTTTTATTACGTGCTTTGCGATGAAAAAGCATACTGCGTACACCAGTCTGCATCACAGACGATTGTATCAGTTGTGAGCGCGCAATAGCATATTATAAAGACAAACAATGCCTTTTGGTTTCTATCGTTATTGCGATGAAAACGCATACCGCAATTCAATGAATCAAGTCGTTTCGATGGTGTATCACCGTTGGAACGCAATACAACAAGTCGCTTTAATGGTTTAATATCATTTTAGCGCAATTCAATGAATTAAGTCGTTTCGATGGTGTATCACCGTTGGAACGCAATACAACAAGTCGTTTTAATGGTTTAATATCATTTTAGCGCAATTCAATGAATCAAGTCGTTTCGATGGTGTATCACCGTTCGAACGCAATACAACAAGTCGTTTTAATGGTTTAATATCATTTTAGCGCAATTCAATGAATCAAGTCGTTCCGATGGTGTATCACCGTTGGAACGCAATACAACAAGTCGTTTTAATGGTTTAATATCATTTTAGCGCAATTCAATGAATCAAGTCGTTCCGATGGTGTATCACCGTTGGAACGCAATACAACAAGTAGTTTTAATGGTTTAATATCATTTTAGCGCAATTCAATGAATCAAGTCGTTTCGATGGTGTATCACCGTTGGAACGCAATACAACAAGTCGTTTTAATGGTTTAATATCATTTTAGCGCAATTCAATGAATCAAGTCGTTCCGATGGTGTATCACCGTTGGAACGCAATACAACAAGTCGTTTTAATGGTTTAATATCATTTTAGCGCAATTCAATGAATCAAGTCGTTCCGATGGTGTATCACCGTTGGAACGCAATACAACAAGTAGTTTTAATGGTTTAATATCATTTTAGCGCAATTCAATGAATCAAGTCGTTCCGATGGTGTATCACCGTTGGAACGCAATACAAAAAGTCGTTTTGCCGTTATAAAACGTTATTACGTATTCCATCCAACGTCGTGTACAATTTAATTACTAGAAATATTATTGGGCATTCTGTCCCACGTCGCGAATGCGCAAGCATGAGCGAACAAGTGGGACAGAATGCCCAATAATATACTACTGTCGTCGTCACTAAATACTACGAATGTTTTGACGACTTACGCAATATGTTTTTCTTCTGCACATATTTTCATAAAAATGTGGTGTTGATTATGTAAACTATAAATGCTAGAATGTTAATATGTTAAGATGATAAGATGATATTTTTTTTATTTATTTATTTAACAGTTTATGTACACAAACAGGAAAACAACAATGGAACAGGACATAGAATAAAAGATGTACAAAGGTACTGCTTATTTCTAAAAGAAATCTCTTCCAGCAGACCTGCGAGAGGAGAAGAACATGAAATTTGTAGACAATGTGTACAATAGTTAAAAGGAAAAAAAAAAAGGTTATCAAAATAATTTAAACATAAATTAGAATATATATATATAAATACTTATGTAAATAAATATACACTTAAATCATAAGGAAAGGTAGTGCTCTTTCACTCTTTTCTTAAAAAGAGAGATACTTGGTAAGTTTCGTATGTTAGGCGGCAGTGAGTTCCACAGTCTGACTGCGTGCACGGAAAAGGAATAGGAGTAGAAGTCCGTGCTATGAGGTTGGAACTTTAGGAGGGTTTTGAGGTGGGATCTGCACGGAGCATTGGGAGGCTTAACAAAGGAAAAACGCTCTCGCAGATAGAATGGATATTGTCGATTATGCAGGATGTTGAAGAGGAGACATAATATCCGAGTGTTCCGGCGAAGGCGGATAGGGAGCCACTTGAGATCCTTGCGGAAGTTTGAGATGTGATCGTACTTTCGTAGACCAAAGACGAACCGAATACACAAGTTTTGCAAGCGCTCAAGTTTATTTAATAGCTCCTCAGTAGCGTCTAAAAAGCAGGCGTCAGCGTAATCAATAATGGGCTGAATCAAAGATTGTGCTAGGGAAATTTTGGTTTTGAGGGGAAGGAAATATTGTAGGCTTTTGAGAGAATGGAAAGAATAATGCACTTTACGGCTGACCTCATTGATGTGTGCTCGCCAGGAAAGGTTATTATCAAATATGACACCCAGGTTTTTAACGGAATCAGAGAAAGGGATGTGAACACCATCAAGATATAGTTTTCCGCAGCAGTTCAGGTCAAGTGAGTTGCGGTAGTACCGACTGCCAATTATTATAGCCTGAGATTTAGCTGGGTTCAGTTTTAGGCCGTAGGACTTAGCCCACAAACTAATGCGAGCCAAGTCAACGTTCATTGCTGAAATGGCAGCATCAACGTCGGCCAGTAAGAAATGCCTATACGCCTGCAGATCGTCAAAGTCAAAGTCAAAGTCAAAGTCATTTATTATTTGCAAACATGGGTACAGGTACAGGTGTTAGGTTTATAAAAGTTCTCCATATTCTACCGTCACATGGGCATGCAAATTATATAAAACAGTTTCAGAATTAATAGAAAAAAAATAGAAACATATCATTCAAATAAAGTAATAATAAAAATGAATATAGTGATAAATAATTGACAACATACTGCAGAAATAATAATAAAAAGAGAAATAATTACAAATTATAATGTCAAATGGAATTAAATGTCAATATATAGGTAACGTTAATTACTCAATGATTTATCATTCAGGAAGTCGTCAATTGCGTAGTAACATTTTTCAATCAGAATATTTTTTAACATCTTTTTAAATTTTAATACAGGTAATTGTTTTATAGCATTAGGTATTTTATTATAAATGCGTGGGGCAATTCCAAAAAAGCTTTTTTTCATTAGTGCAGTTTTACATTTCGGTTGACATAATTTATCGACATACTGAGATCGTGTTGGATTTTTTCTAGTTTCTGACAATTTCTGAAATAAGTTTGGATTATTTTTAACAAATAAAGCTGTTTCTAAAATATACAAAGATGGAAATGTTAAAATTTGTAATGATTTAAAATAGGGAAGACAGCTATCTGTTGTCTTAATACCACACATCGACCTTATACACCTTTTTTGCATTCTAAATACCAGCTCCCTATCAGTAGACTGCCCCCAGAAAATAATACCATACCGCAAAACAGAGTCAACCAAACCATAGTACGCCGTTAATAAAGCCTGCCTGTTCACTTTTTTGGATAGTTGAAAAAGTGCATATGCGGACTTACTAAGTCTCTTACATAGTTCTTCAATGTGAGGTTTCCATGAGAGTTTATTATCAATAAGTATACCCAAGAACTTAGCTGTATTAGCCTCTTCAATAGAGGAACCTTGGTGGGCAATGCTTACGTCTGGGTGTTTGTTGCGCTGATGAAAGTGCATAACTTTGGTCTTATTTGGTTAATTACTAAATTATTATTATGTAACCAATTTATAATTTCATGCAGACAAGTATTTATGTCATGCTCATAAATAATTTTGTTTGTACACTTTACTACGGCCGTACTGTCGTCTGCAAAAAGAATCATTTTGTTTTTTGTTATTTTTGGAAGATCGTTGATGTATACTAGGAAAAGTAGCGGTCCTAGTACGCTACTTTGCGGGACGCCGTATTTTACATACCTAGCTTCTGATACATAAACTTTTTCAGATTTGTCTTTTGGGCAAATTCTTGAAATTTCTGTGCATTGAAGCCTATTACTTAAGTATGATTCTATTAATTTTAATATATTACCTCTTATACCATAATTTTGTAATTTCTGTAGCAATATGTTATGGTCCACATAATCAAACGCTTTGATTGATCGTCTGCGTAAAGATGGAAATTTGAAGTTATAACAGTAGTGACAGAGTTAATGAAAATGGAGAATAATAGAGGGGAGAGGACGCCACCCTGAGGCACCCCCGCAGAGAACTCACACCATTCAGAAGTAGAATCTTCATGACGGACGCACTGCGAACGGCCCCGAAGATAGGAAGAGAACCAAGCTAACGAAGATGAAGAAAAATTTATTGATTGCAGTATTCCCAGCAGTACGTCAAAGTCCACTGAATTAAATGCACTACTAAAGTCAAGCAGAACAAGTACCGTAAGGCGCTTGTTCTCCAAGGCCAAACGGATGTCATCAGTGACATTAATCAGGGCTGTCACAGTACTGTGGCCCGGGCGAAACCCAGATTGAAAAGGCGAGAGGAGAGAATTGGAAGTTAAAAAAGAGGAAACTTGACGGTGTACGATGTGCTCGAGGACTTTAGAAAGGAAAGGGAGAATCGAAATAGGCCTAAATTGAGATGCAGTAGTGGGATTTGGTGATTTGGGCAAAGGGATTATGAATGCTTGTTTCCAAAGAGATGGGAAAGTGCAACAGGAAAAGGATAAATTGAATATGTAGGTTAGGTTGGGAAGTAGTTGCGGTAAGATAGGGATAATCATCTTCGAGCTAAGATTATCTTTGCCAACCGCCGAGGAAGATATAGCCAACACAGATTTTTCTACTTCGGAGTGAGTCACAGTGTGAAATTCAAAGGGAGGGCAGCTTGGTACCGGCATACTCGACAGTTCTAATAAAGTACAGGTTTTGGCAGATGAATCTAAAGAAGCCGGTGAGAGGGAGAAGTGAAGGTTCAGGTCATTTAAGTTTACATCTTTGCAGATGTCAACTTTAGGAGATTTACCGATACCGACTGATTTGAGAAATTTCCACGTATCAGAAGGATTAAGTTTGTCGAGAGAATCGTGAAAGTAGCGCCTCCTAGCATCCTGACACAGACGATTGCAACGGTTTCTCAGATCTTTGAAAAGCAGCAAGTTAGCCTCAGATGGTCTCCGCTGATACCTACTTTTGGCTCTGTCCCTTCTAGCCATAAGCTCCTTAATGGAGGATGTAATCCAGGGTGCAGGCTCATGCTTCATTTTTATTCGACGGTTAGGAGCATGCTTGTCAAATATTTCCATAACCTTAGCATTAAAGAAAGATAAAGCATCATTAACGTTCTGTGCTGCAAGCAGCGTCGACCAATCAACAGCCTCAACATCGCACCTCAACGCTTGAAGGTCCATACAGCGATAATTTCTCAATAAGAGAAATTGAGGTTTGATTTTGGGGCGGCGGATTCGATAGGACATAAATACAAGATCGTGATAGGAGAAGGGAGCTGTAAATTGGCCGTGAGTAGAGACGTTAGTAGGAGACGAAACAATCGTGAGGTCAAGTAGAGTAGGAGTGCAATTAGGAGCAAAGTGGGTAGCAGAAGATGGTAGAATGTGAAGGTTGAAGGAAGATAAAAGAGATGATAGCTTGAGAGAACGGGGGTCACGCTTCAACAAGCAAGTGTTTAAGTCCCCCATTGCAATGATGTGGCTGTAAAGAGGGCAATATTCCTGCAATATAGATTCGAGGGAGTCAAAATAGTTTATGTTAAGGTTCGGGCAGTAAATTACAAGTAGCAATACTTTGGTGTGGTGAACTATAACCTCAATGAGGAGATATTCAGCTGATTCGGAATAAAGATTGGGAGAGGTGTAAATAATCTTAAAAGATATGTCAGCACGAAGGTAAATATGTCAGCAATAAGGTTGAGTGACGTCACGGAGGTTGAGTGACGTCACGGATGTCAACCAGTCATTAGCGCTCTGCGTATTTCTCAATTGTAAATAAATAAAACAACAGTTTAAATAGAAAATCTTTATAGTGTAAATAGTCCTTACAGTGCAATTTACAAGTAACATTGTTAGTGTGTGTTTCTGTGCAGTGTGGATTACAAGAAACTTAATTATCCCAAAATAAGTTTTACTCTTAGTATTCGTCTACCTGACAGTGAAAGAAAGAAACTGATCTTCGTTAATCGACCGAAACTCACCAGTGTATAAACTTCAGTTCGTGCACACCTTTACACCGAGACCGTGAATCAGCGTATGGTGTCGATCCCTACCATAACAACACCATAAAACTGCCATAAACGTCTTTTTTAAGATAGCGCCCTCTATTGAGCTATTAGCGTACCTCATTCATAGAACGACAGTGCGCGTGAGTCGACGATCTATTAGCAATGGCAAAGTGTGGGGCCTGCGGAAAGTTCCTTTCACCGACAGAGGCCGCTAGATGCAGCAATACAAAATGCCAATTATTTTATCATCGGCCATGTGTAGGAATGGATGTAACTGGTCGTATGCCGTCCAACTGGCACTGTCCTGAGTGCAAAAAAAATGTATTAAGGGATAACAGGGCAGAGACACCCGTAAGGGGTCATTCACCTGCAAATATGGACGAGAGTGTCCACCTTATGGACACAACGTCATTCAATAACACCGCCCTCGATATTACTCAGAGCCATGACCTTGAGGTCTTCAGGGCAGAGCTAAGAAGTTTTAGGGAGGAGTTTTTGATTACAGTCCGGAATGAATTCCAGCTTCTGCGAGATGATTTGTCTGAACTGAGATCCTCTCTTAACGCCACAAACGATCGAATGAGCAGATTAGAGGAAAGAGTTGCAACTATGGAAAGTGCAAAAATGACCCAGGCTTCCACAAATATGGATGAAATAATCGCACAGTTAAAGAGTGACGTTAATGATCGAGATCAGGAGTTGTTGGCAAATGACGTTCAGTTATCGAACTTGCCTGAAATCAGCGGTGAAAACCCTATCCACACCGTAATGTTGGTGGCCTCAAAAATGGGTGTCAAGATCAAAGCGCGCGACATCGTTAGCGCCGAGCGTGTTGGAGGCAGGCGTATCAATGCGACGCAGCCCGCTGCGCCTATGGAGACCCGGCCGCGCTTCCTCGCCGTACGGTTCGCGCGACGTGAACTGCGCGATGAGTTGCTCGAAAGCGCGCGTGTACGTCGCGGCATGACAACTGCTGACCTCGATATGCCTGGTGCTGCGACGCGTTTTTACGTAAACGAGCGACTCACTAAGCTGAACCGTGAGTTGTTTCGGAGAGCACGTGAGGCTGGCGGCCGTCTCGGATGGCAGTTTATATGGGCCAAAAGAGGCCGTATTTTCGCCAGAAACAAACCAGGGGACTCTGTTTGTCATATCCGGAACGAGTCTGACCTACAGCGCATATTTGGCCCATGCCCGAACATTAATTAGTATCCGTTATGTAGTATGTAAAAATATTTACTTATGTTTCTTTCACACACGTATCTATAAATTTGCATATGTATTGTTTATTGTTTCCGTAGGAAACCAGTGCATGACTCACTACTTAATAATGTCAGCTGTGGTCCGTGCGAGTGTGTGTCTAGCGGCGCACCGAAGCAAAGGACTACTCGTAAACCAGTTTCATATCTATAACACTATATTTTATTATACTATATTTATATTTATATATACTTCTTTACACAATGACATACTAGAAACACATCCTTTTACAAAAGACAACAAACTACAAAAAATCTATTTAAAATACCTATTACCTCACTATCACTATTGTTATTTACATCATATTAATATAATATTTACAATGTACACAAAAAGTTATACCACTAATTTTGTTCTAAGCAGGGACATAATGATTTCGTTTAATAATTTAATGTTTAAAATCTATTCTCAAATTTTAATTTTACTTTTATTTTAATTTTTACTTTTATTTTTAAATAATTATTTTTGCTCTCATCATGGTGACTAAGTGTGATAAGCATTTCAAGTTAGGATTCCTTAATGCAGGTTCGCTAGGAATAGGTCATGATGACCTAATTAATGCGTTAGATAGTTATCGTTTTGATATATTGGCCATTAATGAAACATGGTTGCGTAACGGCGAGGAGGGGCGCGCTCCGGCCGTGCCCGGCTATCGTCTCCGGCACACGCCTCGGCCGGCAAGTGTGCGCTCAGGCCGTGGTGGGGGCGTGGGGTTTTATCTGCGGCGCGGATTGAGCGCGCGGGCATGGACTTGCGCCGGCGATCCCAGGTTCGAATCAGTCGAGCAAATGTGGCTGACTATGTCGTTAAACGGTAAAAAAATTGCAATAGGTACAGCGTATCGGCCACCGTGGTTGGACTTAGACCTCTTTCTAGACGCAATATCAGACTCCCTGAGTGCGCTGGGTAGCTGTGATCATTGCATATTGCTCGGTGATTTCAATGTAAATATGCTTAGCGCATCAGGGACTAAAACTAAAAAAAATAACGACTTTCTGAAATGTCTAAGCCTAACACAGTTGGTCACATCTCCAACTCACTTTACGGAGACCAGCGAAACCTTAATAGACCTCCTGTGCACTGACCTTAGGGCAAGATATACAACTGTAGAGGCTTTTGGCTCAATTCATGGTCATTCTATCATAGTCAGTGAATTTCACATCAAGCGAGAAAAGCTCAAGCCATATTGCATCAAATATAGGCCACTGAAAAATATATGTAGGGAGAATTTTGACAAAGACTTATCACTATTTCCATTTAATAATATTTCTATGCTTGATAGTGTTAACGACATGACGGATAGTTTTAACAAATATTTGATTGCATTGTTGGACTCACACGCGCCGCATTGTACCTGCACCATCAGAGAAACGTCTTATCCTTGGATTACTGACACTATTAAACTGATGATGCGGTTAAGGGATAAAGCCCTAAAAAATTACAGGAAATATAAGACTGAATCAAAAAAAAAATTACTACAAACAAATGAAATATTTAGTGGAAAATTCTCTATTTAATGAAAAAGTGGCATATTTTAGATACAACATCAATAACAATATTAAAGATCCATCATTATTGTGGAAAAATATCAAATCTTCCATCACAACAACTAAACCGCGTGTTGAGCTTCCCTCACACTTTAACAACCCCGATCAAATTAATAATCATTTTTTAAACATTCCTGGAAATCATTCTGTTACGATTTCACTTATGACGTACTATGAATTCCATAAATATAGTGATGCAACTTTCATAATCAAGCCAGTTGGACAGGACGATATCTCTCGCATTATTAGTAAATTGAAAAGTAATGCGTCGGGTTACGATGATATTTCATTAAATATGTTAAAATTAACACTTCCGCACACGTTGCCATGTATAACCAATATTATCAATCGCTCAATAACTTCGTCCGTCTTCCCTGAACATTGGAAGGTTGCGATCGTCAGGCCTCTGCCTAAAATTTCAAACCCGACTGAATTAAAGGACTTGCGGCCTATAAGCATACTACCCTGTCTTTCTAAGGTCTTAGAAAAAGTAGTCTGTAATCAGGTAACCCATTTTCTTGAGACCAACGATGTCCTACCTGTTTTACAGTCCGGCTTTAGAAAGCAACGAAGTACGTCTACTGCCTTATTAGATGTCACAGATAATATATTATCTGCACAGGATAGGGGCATGTGCACGCTACTTGTGTTGCTTGATTTTTCTCGTGCATTCGATTCCATAAATGTTTCATTGCTGTTGTCTAAATTGAAGTACTACGGATTCGACTGCGGCGCCATAAATTGGTTCCACAGTTACTTAAGCAGCCGGAAGCAGCTCGTTGAGGTTCAGGTAAGCAACGGTACCACTTTGACTTCCGCTCTTGCATCTGTAGTACGAGGAGTACCCCAGGGCTCTATTTTGGGTCCAGTTCTTTTTTCACTCTACTGTGCTGACATCGTAAAATGCCTCACGAAATGCCAATATCACATATACGCCGACGATGTTCAGTTATACATTTCATTCAAACCTGAGGACTACGAAACGGCTGTAAGCGATCTTAATCATGATCTTAGTGAAATAGCCTCATGGTCTATAAGTAGTTGTTAAGCACTGAACCCTACTAAGACAAAATATATGTTACTAGGCACAAAAAACCAGTTGAAGAAGCTGCCTGCGAACTTAAACTTAACTTTGATGGGTGAATCTATTGACCGAGTGAGCGAGGCGCGAAATCTAGGTTTAAAAATGGACAGTGATCTTAGATTTGAAAAGCATGTATCTGATTCGGTACAAAATTGTTTTTACCGCCTAAAGATTTTGTACAAAATAAGACCGTTTCTTTCAGAGAGTATTCGTGAGCAGTTGGTTGAGTCACTCGTCCTATCCAAACTAAATTATGCCGACACAGTTTATGGCCCTCGTCTGCTGTCTCGTACGAATCGGCTTATACAAAGAGTTCAGAACGCCTGTGCACGCTTCTGCTACGCAATACCTGCTAGAAGTCATGTCACACCATTCCTCAACAAAAATTTTATTCTTAAAATGAAGTCGAGACGAAAACTTCATTTGGCATGTCTTCTCTTTGGGATCATTAAATTTCGCAAGCCGGAGTACTTATACCGAAAACTTAGTTGGTTGGCCGGTAGACAGGAAAGCAGGCGCAGACAATGTGCACAACAACTCTCTGTCCAGTCACACCGCACAGCAGCATTTAGAGGAAGCTTCCGTTATGCTGCATCCAAGGTGTGGAATAATATACCCCCTCCGATTAGGGCAATAAATACGATCGATACGTTTAGAAAGCGCCTACGGCAGTATCTTATTGATGCACAGCGGAGGTTGGATATAGCAGCCGTGCACAATATGTCTATCATTTGAATTAGCGGTTACGTTGAGGAAGTTTGTGTGTGTGTGCGTGCTTGTGTGTGTAGTGCTCACGCGTAATCGCCTTAGTAGTAATTCTGCTGCGCGTCGATTGAACTGGCTTTATCCGCCGTGGGCAGCCTGGAGGAATAGATAAATAATATTAGTTTACGTAATCTAAATAATTTTCTGTTTTTACATATATATCTATACAGACATCTTATGACCTTACCTTGTTGTCACTGGCTGTCTTGCGTTGATGGCGCTGTCGGAGGGGTGAGCAGTGGAGCCGTGTATTTCCTTTCGTCAGATAATTAATAACACGTTCATATAAAATATAATGTTTTCTAAATGTCATGATCACTTATTTTTCTTTTTTTTTTTTGCTTAACTACCGTGCCTGCTACGCGTCGTTGGTGTCTCTCGCACAAAACTGGAGGGCCTGTGGAAGGAGTGTTATAAATAGTTATAATGTAGACAATAATATATATATATTAATACATGTCATAGCAACTTCAAAAATCTCGTCGTGCTTTACTCACCATGGTTTTCTGTCCTTCAGACTTTGTGCTCATGTGCGCCAACAGTGACAGGAGCAAATGGATATCACCACACTAACAATTATAATATGTATACTTATATAATATTATTCGCTGGGTACGACCGTGGTCGGTGATCGTAGTCAATTAAATGAATATTACGCGGGTAGCGGTGTAATGCCGGCACGCACCATAGCGAAATGTGGCGCGTGCGCCCGGTCACCGTGTGCTATACACAATTATCTATGTTTATGTTTACCTATATTATAATTTTTAACTCCTTTGTACGTCTATCTTTTATATAACGTTGTATTATTTCTTATTATTTTGTATTTATTTATGTGTATATTTTGTAAATAAGTATGTATATTTGTAACTGGTTTACATCCGTACGCCACACCATCATAGGTTCAGTTGAAAACCAGCGTCAAGCATTAGCTGCTTGACATATGCTGAACTGGACCTTTTTGGCACAGCCGCTAGGCACACATTCTGCAAAGTGTTTTGTCTGTCTTTTTTTTCTGTATTTTTTTTGTGTGTTTTTTGTGTTTTGCTGTGTCAAATAAATTTTTTCTTTCTTTCTTTCTAAATAGCCACACCGCCACCACCTTTGCCAGTCCGGTCATTGCGGTTCAGGACAAAGCCAGGGAGAGCATAATGTGTAGAGGGAAGAGAAGGTTTAAGAAATGACTCAGATATCAACAGAGCGTCGATATGTTCACTGCTAATAGACGCCAGAAGGTCATTGTAGTGGCCGGGAACACTCTGGGCATTAATGTGGACTAAATGGAGGTGCTTGGGAGTAGTAGAAAACGCAGAGGCGATTTTACCACGTAGTGTGATAGGAGGAGAAGTATCACTGCCGGCACTAGCAAAACTATCAGTGGAAGAAGAGCATGAGACGAAACTATCGTTGAGATTTAAGTCTTCAAACATTAAATGTATGGAATAAATATATAATAATAATCCAGCCTATAAACGTCCCACTGCTGGGCACAGGCCTCTTCCCATATATAGAAGGCACGAGCATTGATCACCACGCTTGCTCTCTGCGGATTGGCGATTTCAGATCCCAAATTTTGGAATCCAGGTTTCCTCACGATGTTTTCCTTCACCGTTTGTCAGAAGTGTCTTAGAATAATTAAGAAAGTACATATAACTTTGAAAAGTTACATTGGTACTTGCCCGGGTTCGAACCTGCAACCTCGTGCATACAAACCCGTTCATTGAACCGCTAGGCCACCACGACATCACTGTTGGACATCACAAATATATAATACGAATAAATAATAAAAGTAAAAGGCAAAACAATACGCAGTTGACAGTTAAACGTATCACTATACAAAGAACTGTCAGCCACCCACTAACTCACGCAGTGCTTCATTTGAGGCGTATCAGATTAAAATAAATAAGCATGTAAAATAAACTGTCACCAAAATTAAAGCTAGATAATAAATCTCCAATAAAACACTGACAAAATAAGAACCAAATAAAATTACTTAAACAAAATGTGCAAAACAAAAACTAAAATGAGTGAAATGGAACGTCATGACAAGGAAATACAATGTGGTTGAGAGTGACAGATGACAATTAAAAATATTGTGAGTGATGAAAATTGTCACCCTCACTAAATTTAAGAAAATAAATTTATATGACGGTGTAAGAAGAATGAAAAAACAATTTAGAAGAGATATACGTACATTAATAGCAATAGATGGATACATACAATAAAATAGTTGCTCAAGCATGTAAAAATCAGCCTGAAAGTAATCAGTTGCGCCGCCGAGCCTTCCTCGTACCCTTGGTAGGGACAGCAGGCAACTCTTTAGGTGATCCAGGCTCGTCCGATGGTGCTGAGTCCTCTGCATCGCCGGCAATAGGCATAGGAAAACGGGCAAACAATCGACGCAGTTCATCCATGCCTTCAAGTTTGTGGCGAGACTTGTCCGGCGTGATAACAACAATCTTGCCCTCGATGGTCCAGCAGTTGTTCACACCAAAATGCTTGCGGGCTGCAGTAAATGCAAGGTGACGAGGCTGGGTCAAGAATTCGGACAACGTAATTCCCGTGCCCTTGAGCGACTTTTTGCTTCCCCATACAAGTTGCCTGTGCTCCATGCTGAAAAACCGAACAAGGATGGGTCGGGCTTTGAGTCTCGATGTACCCAGTCTATGACAGACGTGTACAGAGTTGTTGACCTCCGCATCAGACAGCTTCAAGCGACTTGAGAGTACACTATAGACGGCCTCCCGTACCTTCTCATCACTCCTTTCTGGAACTCCGTGTATGAGAAGAACCTTTCGCCGCATTGAGGTCTCATGACGGTCAACTGTAGCCACCAGTGAAGTGATCTGGGCCTTCATTTTGCTCAGGGCCTGCCAAACAAAAGTTTTGAACTCGGCAAACTCATTGGCAAGCGAAGAGATAGTGAGGTTAGCCGGACTGGAACTCAAGGTTGCATGGTGCAGCTTTTCTTCATACTGGTGCATCCGGCTTGCAAAAAGTTGCTCCAAATCTTCTACTGCTGTGACAGTGGCCATCTTGTCATTGTGGGTCAAAGTTCAGTGTTCACAGGGTACTATATTAATAACTTAAACTTTGATTGTAACTCAAAGAAAACACTAGATGGTGAGTAAGGGGTGGCTTAATACTTAAAAAGTGTATTATGTCATTAAAATTATAGGAATAAATATTATTAAATTAATTTCAAAGAGCAGCACTCTGTTTTAACTTGTGTCCACAATGCCTACCCACAAAGGAGTTTTTTATTCGATTTTGCAAATAAAATTAATAATAGAGTAACTAAAAAAGCTAGCTTTACCGACAGTAATGTGCTTACACATTAGTATGTAATTTATCGTTATTCCTACTCGGAAATCAAGGAACTGTTAGGTCTATTACTCGTGTCTCATAATAAGTTTCTAGTTTTTTTTTTAACCGTCGGTCCATCTGTTGAGTGTGTTTTCTAAATCTGTTTTTATAAATGACTGATCTGTGACTGTAGGTTGTCGGTTTGATTCCCACCCAGGACAAATCTTTGTTTGATGAACACAATCATTTGTTCTGTGTCTGGGTGTATTTTATCTTTAATATGTAAACGTTTGGTAGAATCTGCTCCTGATCAGAGGGCTGGTTTATTCCTTGCACAGAGAATCGGCATAGCCATTCAACGTGGCAATTCTGCCAGCCTTCTGGGCACGTTTCCCGCCATTGACAAGGATGACGATGAGTTCTTTGACGCCTGTTAGTTTTTATTTATGTAAGTTTTAATTTTAGTATAGTTTGAGTTTGTTCTTATGTTAGATTTAATTGTGTATTAATAAAATTATGTTTAATATGTAGTAGAAATATATAAGCATATTTATCAGATTTCTGGTAACCATAAAACAAGCTCTGCTTACTTTGGTATCAGACATCGTTATAATATTGTATTATTATAACTATGTCTGTTTTTTTATTTATGACATTTGTTGCTTAACGTTATGTTTTAATGTAATTTGGGTTGAGAAAATATAAATTATTATTAAAAGCTAGTCGGGATTTTTATGTTTTTAATATCTTGTTTACTAAATAGTAAAATTGCATCAATACCTTTTAATACTACCTTTAAATGTTATTATTTGTTGCTTTGTTTAAGTTAATTTATGTAGGATGCATAATGCACTTTACTACTAAAATACTAATAAGATGTAAACTTAAAATTTATAATTCGTTTTTTAATGCTATTTACTTACTAAAATCACCGTTTATACTCCAGTTTAGAGTTTTAAAGCTCGATAAACCCAGTATCTGAACCTTACCACCTTTCCCTGTGTGTGTAGCAGGTATTCTTTTCAATGGAGTCTGGAGTATAGCAATAAGGAGACGATGCTGTTCGGTCAACGACTGGCTTCATGAACTTTAGTATGATTTCAGCAAGTAAGGAATAAACAAAATAAAACAAATTAGATACTTCAAAATACATATTTATTGTAATGACCTGGGTTCTAGGTAGACTGGATACGTAAAGATAAACAAGTCTTTAAGCTTATACAATTTTATTCCCTTAAGGGTTTAACACCTCAATTGTATTACAAATAAAAATAAAATAACAACAAAAATTACGCAACAAAATAATAAAAAAAAAACGAAAAAACAAAAAAAAACTTAGTACAAAATTGCAAAAGGGTATCAATGAACTAGCATCGAACCCGCCGCCCAATATTGGAAGTACGCTGCTACACCGCTAGGCTAAGTGGCTGCTTGAGGACCGTTGCAAATATGGCGTTCTGAAACGAAAAGCAGCGCGCTAAAATTATGCCGAGAAGGATTAGATTCCACCCTTTGGATGAGATGGCCGGGCAATAAGGGCGTTTCCGTAGGCTGAGAACAAAACGAGCACGGTCGGCCTTGCAAAAATTATTTATGGTCCAGCTTACACTACGTAGAATAGACGCAAACACTTACCCCGTTTCTTCCACTACTCGCACTCAAACACAATATCTCTATAATTACCAAAATGCACAACAAGGCACTCAACCTTTATGGGAAAGGTATTATTTAAACAATCAGCAGCATTTGCACCGTGATCCGGGCGATCGTCTGTCGCTTCTCTCCGTCATCATTCCACCGCCGTACTTTTTAATTTTTCTCCCACCGTCACTTGACAAGACAACTTTTTGCCGTATTTAAATACTGTCGCGAGCCTAGTAACGCCATCTAGTCATAGTTTTGCGAACAAACTTATCGATCATTACAATATCCCATCTCCTCTGAAGAATCCAACCGGATTCAAACTAAACGTTTAATGTCACAAGAGTGCCATCTTCCTAAATCTTTGCCTCTGAGACTCTTTAGCCTGTAAACATCATCTGATATCTTTTCTGCTATGATTGCTTTCTCAAACTTGGGAGCCAGTTTAGACATAAAGGCGTGGTTGGCATTCGAAAGGAACTTAGTGCGTTTCCAAACCAGATCCCCAACTTCATATGTGCATATGCGACGTCTCTTGTTGTAGTGTCCGCTGTTTATGTCATGCGATTGCCGTATCCTTTCACAAACTTCGTCATATACCTTACTTCGGAAGGCTATGTTTCTTTCGAATTTTTCCTTGTTGAAAGTAATCGGTTCGTCTGGTTCAAAACTATAAGGTTTTATACCCTATATGGCCGTCTCGCGCCCAAAATACAAATATGAAGGTGTTTTCCCTGTTGTTTCATGAACCGAAGTTCTGATCGCATGTCCTATGTGTGGTATGTACTTGTCCCATTCTTTATGACTTTATTTACCCGCTCAGTGGGGTTGCTCTGGGGATGGTTATAAGGGGTATACCACATTTTTACACCGTAGCCTGATACTAGGTCCTTAAATTGGTTCGACACAAATTGCTTTCCATTATCACACACTATCACACTAGGTGTCCCGAATATCAGAAATATCTGTTCCTCCAGTATCTGAGCTATGGTCGATGATTTCCCATTCCGAAGTGGATACAGAAAACAAAATTTGCTAAACCAACATGTAACGACTAGCAGCATAGTATTGCCATGTTTAGACTTTGGAAAACTTCACATTGCCGTACATACTTTTTCATGTCCTGAATCAAAGTTGGCCAAAAATAGTGCTGTCTCGCTCGGTTGACCGACTTCTTCACACCAAAGTGACCGGATGTGGGGTCATCATAACATTCCTTTAAAATCTCTAAACGAAGTTTTTCTGGTATCACCTGTTTCCAACTGTCATTCTCAAGGGGAAACTGTTTTAATTTCATGTATTTCCACAGTTGTCCTTGGCTAACTTCCCAATCCTGGTCACTCTTTCCGGCCAGTACCAAATAACCTCTATTGAATTCTACCATTTATCTTTGTCTTCTGGTTTTACTTCTAATATGTTAACTTCATCTTCAATCGCTCTTGATAAGGCATCTGGTACAGTATTATATTTGCCTTTGCGATGGACTATCTCGTAATCGAATGGCCCACCTTGCTAAACGCCCGTGCGGGTCTTTATTACGATATAGCCACTGGAGAGCACTATGGTCCGTAATAACCTTAAAATGATTCCCTTCAATGTATGGACGAAATTGTTCTACGGCATGGATGACACTCAACAGCTCTCGCTCTGACGCTGACTTCTTGCATTCCCTTTCCGATAGCTTCCTGCTCGTGTAAGCAATGGGTACTTCCAGGCCATCAACTATCTGTATTAAAACTCCGCCAGTCCCTCTGTTAGAAGCGTCGCATTGGACAGAAAAGGGTTTTGTGAAGTCTGGTACTCTCAACATTGGTGTCGAGGTCAGGGCAGTCTTTAGAGGTAAGAAGGAATCTTCAGCTTCTTTATTCCATATAATGCGCTTAGCCTTCTTACCTCCCTTGGTTAGTTCATGAAGTGGAGCTGCGACGATGGCAAAATTTTCTACAAATCGTCTGTACCAGCTAGCTAGGCTAATAATTCGCTTTAGTTCCGTGTAAGTTGTTGGCCTGGGATAGTCGAGTATGGCTTTTAATTTATCCGGGTCCGTACGTAATCCTTCCTTGTCAACAATATAGCCCAAGTATTTTAAGGATGGTCTCGCAAAAACACATTTCTCCAGGTTGATTGTTAATCTTGCTTTCTTAAGCTGATCTTTTAAGTGTGACAATAACGATAGATGGCTGTCGAAGCTGTCGTCACATATGACAATATCATCTAGGTAGGTGAACACTCTACTTTCAAATTCAGGCGTAAACAAGCGATCCATTAATCGTTGTTGTGTCTGAGAAGCATTGCTTAGACCGAATGACATGACTTTGAACTGATAAAGTCCTTTTCCCGTGTAATGTGGCGGGAACGGAGCAATAAATGAATAGGCGTGTAGTCAGCTCAAGAGACATTTAATGACTGTTCTTACATACACTTATACTTAATAACTAACACCACTACATCTACGGGGTTATATAAAATAAATAAAAAATCATCAACAATGTTTTTTTTTATATACTTAATTATGATTATACTTAAACTTTGAGACAAACATTTGTCATTTATGAGTTGACGTTTAAATTACGTAATGCTACTTCTAAGATAAAAGATAAAGATAAAGATAAAAGATAATTTATTTTGTAAAACATGGGTGTATGTGTACAAAGCAAATGATTGCAACATAAGATATCAAAATAATAATAATCAGACCCTAACATGTTTTGCCTAGGAAAGGCGTACAAAAATTTTATGTTTTTATATTTGAACCGAAACGTCATAATGTTAGGCATCAATTAAGTATTCCCTCAGATTATAGAAACATTTGCTAATTAGAAATTTCTTTAATTGTAATTTGAATTTAGTTAAGGGTAGCTGCTGTATGGATTTTGGAATTCTATTATATATCACAGGCGCTAGGCAGAATACACTTTTGTGCATTAGTGCAGTGTTGCATGGCACAATACACAGCTTGTCACCATCCCTGCGGCTACGATTGCTGACATCGGCAAGGCGACTAAATAGTTTTGGGTTGGCTTTTACAAAAATAGCAACCTCATATATAAAAAGTGACGGTAGAGTAAGGATTTTAAAATTAATGAAATATTGCTTACAGCTATCAGTGGTTTGAAGACCAAACATTGCCCTAATGCATCTCTTTTGAGATTTAAAAACAATTTCTTTGTTGGTCGAGTTTCCCCAGAATATTATTCCGAATCTCAGAACGGAATGAACGATGCCATGGTATGCTGTAATGATGGCATCAGTGTCTATGATAGCTGAGAGTTTGTAAAGAGCGTATGCGGATGAACTGACTTTTTTTGTGAGTTCCTCTGTGTGTGTCTTCCAATTCAAATTTTTGTCAATGATCACACCTAAAAATTTCGCTGTAGCGACTGTATCTAGTAATGTGCCTTGATAATTGATTTTATAATTTGGAGTAACTATACGTTGACTAAAATACATTATTTTTGTTTTTGCTATGTTGATCTTAAGGTTATTATTATTCATCCATTGTATTAATGATTGGATGGTATTATTAATTTCGTCCTCATGTGAGGCGTTTAATTTGGAGTCTACGGTAACTGTACTATCATCGGCAAATAGAGTTATTGGATATTTGGTCGCTAGTGGTAAATCATTAATATATATAATAAAAAGTAGCGGTCCTAATACGCTACCCTGTGGTACGCCGAACATGACTTTACGGTCGTGAGAGTTGAAAGTTTCCTCACATTTTTTGTTTATATTTATTCTAGTAATTTGGGTGTATTGTATTCTATTTTTTAAATATGATTCCATTAATTTGAGTACATTGCCCCTAATACCGTAAGCCTCTAGTTTATTAAGTAATATGTCATGACTAACATAATCAAAGGCCTGTGTCATGTCACAGTAAATTGCACATATAGGTACTTTTTTATCAACTTTACCAATAATATTCTTCAAAAAATCAAAAATGGCCATGTTTATAGTTTTATTTTTACGAAATCCTTTCTGCTCATGCGTTAATATATTATGTCGTTCTAGAAAATTATAAATTTGTTCATAAATGTATTTTTCAAAAATTTTAGAAAATATTGGTAAAAGGGCTATTGGTCTATAGCAGTTCATTGATTCCTTGTCGTCTTTCTTAAATAAAGGTTTAATGATGGAAATTTTTAAATTATCTGGGTAAGTACCTGTTGAGATACTCATATTTATAATAAAACTCAAGTGAACACAAATAATATCAGCAACATATTTGACAACTTTTGTTGATACTTCATCATGACCGACACTCTTAGTATTTTTTAAAGATTTTATGATTTTTAACACGTCATGTGAAGTACTTGGTGCCATGAATATTGAATTATTACAATTATTAATTTTAATATTTACTTTGTTATTAGAACTATTTATAGGTTGTATTTTATCAACAAAAAAGTTGTTGAATGAGTTTGCTATTCCTTGTGGATTATTTACATATTTGTTATCAATTTTTAAGGAATCAATAATGTTTTTTGGGATATTTGTTTTATTTATGTTTATAATATCCCAAGTTGTTTTTGATTTATTGGTTGATGTTTTAATTTTGTAGCAATTTTGAACGCGTTGTGTAAGCTTAATAATTTTTTTGTAGAGTTTATTGTATTTCTTAAATTTAAATTTATTTACATCATTACGTTTTAACCTATAATTCCATAATAGTTCTATTTTCTTCTTACTGCACTTTTTTATTCCTCGAGATAGCCATTTTGGTTTCTTTAAGACCTTAATATTTATTTTTATGTGTGGAAAACATAGTTTATACAACAACATGAAGTAGTCCATAAATGAATTGTATGCTTTATTTGCATCGTTTGATGCGTACAGTTCCGAGAATGATAGATTTTTTAAATAATTTCTAAATTTTTCTATGTTTTCTGTGTTAAAGTCTCTACGCGTGATTTTCCACTTATTTATTAGATAAATTTTATTTACTGGAAATTGTAGTAATTGTGCTGTGTGATCTGATAAACTGAATTCAATAACATCTGACTTACATTTTTTCCCAATATTGTGTGCAAAATTATCTATGCAAGTTCCACTAGCGAGCCTGGTCGGTTGATTTAGTTGCAGTTTTAGATTATAATTTAAAAGCAAACACTCCAGTTCAAGCAATGTACTAGTATGTTTAAGACAGTCTATGTTAAAGTCGCCTGCAATTATGACACTTCGTTTCTGTTTCAATGCAAGTAAAATATGTAACATTTTATCAAATTGTTCAAAGAAAATATTTAAGTTATTAGACTTTGGTACTCTGTATATACAAATAACTATTGTTTTATAATTAACTAATTCAATACCACAGCATTCAAAAACCCCACTTATAGAATATTTGGCAATATCTAAAATTTCTTTACAATTGTGACCTTTTTTTACAAGTATACATGTTCCCCCCCTTTTACTCTTAATTCTACAAAAACTAGCTGCTAATATATAATTTGGTATTGATAACAATTGTTCGTGCCCTTCCGACATGAAATGTTCCGATATACAGAGGACATCGATATCGTTGGCTTTTTCTCGTAGTTCTTCGAGACAGACGGTGAGCTCGTCAGACTTATTTAGAATGCCAGCAATATTTTGATGGAGTATATTTATGTATTTATTGAAGAAAAAACTGAGTCTTGTATTGTTGATTCAACTCCGTCGTCTGTAATTGTTTAAATTCTGTAGTTACATCTGTGCTAATGATGTACTTTGCGATGTCTCTGAATATTGTCTGCACGCCGTAGTTATTGACTGATCTAGTAGTATGATTGAACATGTCATAGTCGCATGACAGATTTTTGTTTGAGTCTACGATATAGGCATATTCATTTGTTTTGATGTCGGTGCAGAGAAGATCGTTGAAGGTTTCGACACGGCAATTATACATAGAAGAAAAATATGAGAGCTTGTAGGTTGGAACACATATTATTATGTTCGTATGAGTTATTCTTTCTAGTTTTTTTCTTACATTTTCTACTAGAGAATAATAATTATTGGTTTTTTCAAAATCAGTTGCTCCAATTAGAATAACACAATAGTCGCACATGGTAAATTCCTTCAATTTATCCTCTAATTCAAAGATCATATTATTTATTCCACAATTTGGCTTTAGATAGTGACATATTTCATACTCAGACCTCGCATTAAGTATATTCTCCGCTATTAAGCGTATTTTATTTCTTCTGTTTTCACTTATTATACATATTTTATTCCGTTTCTTAATCTCACTACTTTTTACTTCTATTCCCCCATCTGAATAACTAGGACAAGCGACTGTGTTTTGAATATTCTGTGTGCATGAGTCATTGACTTCTTGATTTGCTGAGCTGCTACAAACAGCTCTTGTAGATTGTCGGCACTGCTTAGGAGATGATGTAACAGGTAAGGTTATTCTATTTGCATAACTTTTTTGTTTTTTAGGTGTTTTGGTTTTGTGAGCAGCTATTTTGGACTGAGAGGTGTTTTTAATAAGTGCACTTTCCTCATCGTAGTCTTCGTCACTTGTGCGTTTATTTTTTAGCGGTTGTTGTCCCTGCTTCCTTATCATGTTATCGTACTTTTTTAATTCAGATTTTAAGTTCTCGTTTTCTTTAAGTAGGTAATCAATTTTATTATTTGCATTCAGCAATTTGACATCCAATTCAGTTATTCTGTCATTGAGTATTTCACAGCAACTGTTGGTGCCATCTATTGAGGTATATGGCAAACTTTGTAATGTTGTTTCAAATAACGAATTATTTGAAGAAAGAGTGGACAGATCTTGATTACATGAAGACTTTGGTTTAGATCGTAGCGTTACATTTTCAAATTCCATTGTTTTCAAGTTATTGAATAAATGCAATGCACAAAAATTTTTGCCGTAGCTGGGGTGCGATCTTACGACCAACGATTGAAAGTCACTGCGCCTAGCCACTCGTCTATCGTAATTCTTGGATGTGTAGTCGAAATAAAGTGATACTTCGAAACACGGATTGAAAAAATTAAGTAGCCGTTAATTATGAATTGTTTTTTTCACTTTCTTTCAAATGTTGTTTATTTTCTTTTCAAATCTTGTGCCACTTTGTAAATACACTATTGTCTTTGCTTTTGTTTTAGTTTTGCACTGTAATTTGTCACTTTATCACTCTGTTTCCAATTTGAAATTTTATAACACTATTTCTTTAAAAGTACTTATGAATTTCACGAGATAACATTCACACTGAGTCATTGGTTTGAAATGAACCGATTTATGTATAACACTATGTAATTTAACTGCATTTACTATTTTTTAAAACAAAATAACACGGAGCTTGCAAACTTTAGTTGTTGATGACTTCAGCGCCATCTAGCGATTCTAACTACTACTAACTACTAACTACTTCTATAATCTGTTATGTTATAATATTGTCCACTTGCTTATCGTACGGATAACGTTACAATGTTATTATAGTTAATGCTGTTACTAAACTAGTTTACATGTGGTTTTGTTCGGTTTTTGTGGACAGTCTCATTTTTACCGTTCTTAAGTACTATTACATTGGGCTCATTTTCACTTATTACCTGATATGGGCCATCAAACAATTTATCAATTTTTTTACCAGACTCATTTCTTATCAATGTCAAATCACCCTTTTGGTATTTAACTGGATTACTTCTGCAATCGTAATAACATTTCCTTTTTATTTTAGACATTACTAAATTTTCTCGTGCTTCTTTATTTGCTAATTGTAATCTGTATTTCAGTTCTAGTGCATAGTTATCTGGATTGTATAGAGGTTCTATTATATAACTAGATCTAGACACACGGTAGTGTGTCCGCCAAGTTCGAACAAACAAAGCGACACACCACCGTGGGTTATATTACACGAACCATTTCGGGCCAATTTCGACCACCCTATAACTCAAAACATATTTTATCTACGCATATGAAATTTCGAGTGTCTGTAGACATACCCTTAATTGTCTAGAATACAGAATTTCATTATTCTATCTATAGTAGTTCTTGAGATATTGACGTCAGAAAATCGCAATTTTTACTATACACTCACTGACTCATCAAAAACCTAAACCACTTCCAATGGTCGTACTGACTTGAAATTTGGCATGGAGATAGGTCTTAAGGTCAAAGTAAAGAAAAAAATCTGAAAACGGCCAAGTGTGAGTCGGTTTTAAAAATAGCGAAGGTGTAACTTTGTTCTACTATGAAGTCATAATGAACTCAATGGGTTTATCTTCCAATGGTCGTATCGACCTGAAATTTGGCTCGAAGGTTTGTCTTTAGGTTGAAATAAAGTAGAAACCTGAAAACGGCCAAGTGTAAGTCAGTTTCGAAAACAACGAATGTGTTATTTTGTTCTACAATAAGTAGGTATGGAGTGGAAGTGAAATAAGACTTATTAAAAGGAGAATGACCAAGTGACTAGGCACTTAGTATCACTATCAAATATGTTGTGCCACAATGTTATATATCTTAATATAAAGTATGATTCATGTACTTTTAATTACAGTAATTATTTTTTAAATACTTCTCCGCATTTTGCCGTAGTTTTGAAGTGAAATAGTTGCAAAAAGCGATATTTTTATGAAATTTATCCACAGATTTCATCTTGTTAGAATGAGAAAAATCAATCTAAAGATAATCTGTATGTTGTGCTAGCAGTAGTGGACGGTTCCACCTACTTTATACTGCAGAACAGTGACTACTTTTTAGAACCTCGTCATCAACATGTTAGTAATTCCAATTGTTTTCGAAATGTCGATAGACGACGGTGACCACTTAGGTACTTCTTTCTTTGCTAGATTATTCTGTTGGTCAGGCTAATGATATAAAAAAATATAACTAGAAATACGAATCACACAGGCATTTTAAAATGAATACTGCAAATACTCAAACATAAGTTTATTAAATAAAAGTGTAGAACTTGATAGGTACACCCATCAAGTTCTACATTTCATATTATCCTATTCGTCAAAAATATCATCTAAAGATAGAGCTGGGACTTGAAATTCTATTATGCCGTATTATTATGAAAACTGCTTGTAGGTACTACTACCGTTAATCTCGTTCGGTGGTACAAGCGTGCCCCAATTTTAATAACGTAATGATTGTTAACCCTTTAAAAAGTACTCTGTGATGGTTCTCTCTCGGTGACAAACGCATTCCTCATAGCCCATGATATGACATTATTTAATACAAATAATGTAACTATTACTTCTTAAAAGTAATTCGTAATTGTATTGAGATAATCAGGACTTTAAAATAAATTAAACGAGTGGATTATGGATGATTTAAAAACGTGTATTCAGAGCACAAGTGCTTATGATAGAAGAGAGGAAAGAATGAAAAGACACTAAAAATCAAAATCAAAATCAAAATGTTTTTATTTTTTATAAACCAAAAAAAAAGGCGCTCAAGAAACGTTACGTTAACTCTACTGATTCTAGTTGCTCGGTTCCAAAGTGTCTTTCCTATGAAGAAGAGCCGGCAAGAAACTCCATAGGTTACTCTTTTAAAAATAAAATTATACAATTATTTTTACATTACTGTTTAAATATATGCATCAACACCGCAATAAAAGTACGACAATAAAATAAAGAAAAAAAAATAAGAAAATAATTTAAAGCAATCAATCCGTTATAATGGATAGTAAAAACCGCGCTGTTGACGCATTCACAACAAAAAAAGTACCAAAAATTAAAAATGAAATTGTATATAAAATAAAAAGAAAACAATTTTACATACAATACATATCTAGTCACATAAAAAAACGAAATACCCTAACAGGAATGTCAAGGCATGTCAAGTGCCTTCAGGAAACGCAGGCGGCTTATGAACTCATTTAAAAGTAAACAAGCAAATCTTAAGGACCGCCAGGGAGGCCACATGTGCAGATATTAAACACTCCACGCCCTTTTGTCTTCCACGTAGTCTTTAACTTTATAATACGCTTTCTTTAAGAGAATAGATTTGACACAAGATTTGAATTTCTTACCGGGCAAGTTGGTAATGACCTCTGGTAGTTTATTATAAAAGCGTATTGAATTCCCTAGAAATGATTTTGTATTGGTTTTAGTAAGCCAAAATTTAGGAACTACTAATTTATTTTTATTCCTGGTATTGATGTCGTGATAATCACTTATAACTCTAAAACTAGAGAGATTTTTACGCACATACATAATATTCTCGAAAATGTAAAGGGAAGGCAAAGTCAAAATGTTAATTTCTTTAAACTTTTCTCTCAATGACTCTCGAGGGCCCATGTCGTATATTGAGCGAATTGCCCGTTTCTGCAAAATGAAAATGGAATCTACATCGGCCGCGGACCCCCATAATAGAATACCGTAAGACATTAAACTGTGAAAGTAAGCATAATAAACTAATCTAGCAGTGGGTATATCAGTAAGCTGCCGAATTTTCCTAACCGCGAATGCAGCCGAACTTAACCTAGACGACAGTGCCGTGATGTGTGGCCCCCACTGCAACCTAGAGTCAATTGTTATACCAAGAAATACGGTTTCATTAATTAATTCAAGCTGGTCACCATCAAGCATCAAATTTAATTCTGATTGATTATGGGCATTAGAAAGCGAAAACTTTAGACATTTAGTTTTGCTTGCATTGAGAAGCAAGTTATTTGTCGAAAACCACTCGGAAAGAACATTAAGGGCATTATTAAAGGATGATAAATCTGGTAATTTTCTATTAATTTTTAAAATGAGTGAGGTATCGTCCGCAAATAATATAATATTAGTTAAATTAGCCTTCATATGGGGAAGGTCATTTATATATGCCAAGAAGAGAAAAGGGCCAAGGATTGAACCTTGCGGCACCCCCATTCTCACAGTAGATCCAGATGATGTTACGCCGTATATACCTATTTTTTGAAGTCTAGTTGTTAAATATGACTTAATAAGTTCAAGAGATTGTCCTCGCAATCCGTAGTGTTTTAGTTTAAGGACCAGCGTCTTATGGTCGACACAATCAAAAGCCTTTGAGAGATCACAAAAAATACCAATGGCATCCTGTGATCCCTCCAAAGCCTCCAAAATGTGAGACACTAACTTAGCCCCGGCGTCGGTCGTTGACCTTCCCTTAGTAAATCCAAACTGGCGTTCATGAAAGATGTTATGTTTACTAAAATGCAAAATTAATTGATCTAATACCAATCTTGCAAATATTTTACTTAAAGCAGGAAGAACTGAAACTGGTCTGTAGTTTGATGGATCGTTCTTGCAACCAGATTTAAAAATAGGAATACTTTACTGTGCTTCATTAAATCTGGAAAGGTGCCACTATCCACACAGTCGTTAAAGATGTTTGCAAGAATCGGAGCGATACTGTCAATTATTGATTCAATTACTTTGATAGATATGCCCCATAAATCTTCAGTGGTATTTACTTTTATATATTTAAATGATTTCTTTACAACGCTAGGAGATACATGACTAAAACTAAACTTTGGAATTTCTCTATTAAAATTTTGCTTAAGTAATGACTCTGCTCGTATAGTAGATGAAGACAGAGATTTAGTTACTTTAATTGGTATGTCTTCAGAGAATGTTTCAAAAGCTTTTGCTACATTAGGCTTGTGTGAAATTAACTGATCATTAATGTTCAATGATATTTCTGTATCTCTTTGTTTACTACTGCCAGTTTCAGAGTTAATAATCTTCCATACTGTTTTAATTTTAGTATCTGATTTGCCTATACGGCTACTTATAAGTTTTGACTTAGCTAATACGCATACTAAAAAACTAGTAATGGCTAATTAAGGTTGCGTCGCGGCTCGCTGCTATTATAATCTCGCCAGGCGCTCCAACATGCCCCCGGACGTTGAAAGGTTCTCTTTCAACAAGAATCAGCACAGACAGGCAGCGGGCAAATTTTACTGAAGGCTCGCCGAATAATTCCAGTAGACGTCCTGATGTCAGCCACTCGAACGATCGCATCTAATCCTGGATAGACGGCAATAATTCTTCCCAGTTTCCACTTAAGGGGAGGTACGTTGTCCTTCTTCACCACAACCAAGGAGTTCAGCTTCAGCGTGTCTTTACTGGAACGCCACTTGGTTCGCTGCTGCAACTCAGATACGAACTCTTTACTCCACCGAACCCAGAAATGTTGGCGCAGTTGTCCAATCCGTTGAAACCGGGTTAAATGATTTGCGGAAGCGTCCTGGTAATCTCGCTGTGGTAGGGAAGTAAGCGGTCGACCAATGAGGAAATGTCCTGGCGTCAAAGGGTTGAGGTCAGCAGGATCAGAAGACAGCGGCGTCAGCGGGCGAGAATTCAAGATCGCTTCAATTTGGATTAGCGTAGTGTTAAGTTCCTCGAAAGTAAGATTACACTTACCCAACACTCGATTGAGGTGATATTTAGTCGACTTAACACCCGCCTCCCAGAGTCCGCCAAAGTGAGGTGAATAAGCGGGAATAAAATGCATTTTAATGTTATTATTGGCTAGACTTTCACTCAAAGAATCGCAATTTGATTTTAAAAATTTGGAAATGTCATTGTACGCGCCAACAAAAGAGGTACCGTTGTCAGAATAAATGTCAACAGGTTTTCCTCTTCGCGAAATAAACCTATATAAAGCCAATAAGTATTTGTTGCTAGTTAGGTCGCCTACAAGCTCCAAGTGAATAGCCTTGGTGGTAAAACAAATGAAAATCGCAATGTATACCTTTATCAGCCTACAACCACGACCTTGCCGACTTGCACACATGATAGGACCGGCATAATCGACGCCAACACTTTCAAAAGGATAACCTGGAAGGAGACGCTGCTGTGGCAAGTTTCCCATTAAAGGAACAACTACGGTACCTTTCATACGACAGCAGCGCACGCAGTTACGATAGCAAGACTTGGCTAAATTTCGACCGCCTATAGGCCAGTAAGATTCCCTAATTGATGCCAATAACAATTGCGGACCTGCGTGCATCAATTTTTTATGCTCATAATTAAATAATAATTTTGTAAAAACATGAGTGGACTGTAAAATGACTGGATGCTTTTTGCTGTAAAAAAAATTAGAATTTTCTAGGCGTCCCCCGACACGCATAATTTTATTGCTGTCCAAATAAACATTAAATTTTAAGAGAGCACTTTTAGCAGGTAAACTTTGTCCATGTAAAAGTAAGTGGTATTCTGGAAATGATTCAGTTTGGCTCTTAATAATTATAACATTTAATGCTTCATGTAGCTCGGCTTCTGACAGGAATAGACTATCTACAGGCAGTTTCCTACAAGTTTTAACAAATCGCAATACATACGCAACGCAACGAACAAGTCTTAAATAATTAGAGAAACGTTTAAAATCTATAAATGCATCGTTGAAACGATCTTGTACTATGGCACTTAAGGAAACTTGAGATCGTGTTTCGGGTAATGACTCGCAATCGGAAGGAATAAATTGAGATGGCCAGTTGGATTGATCTTGCATCAAAAACTCAGGGCCACACCACCATATAGAAGAACCTTGCAGAGTACTAATATCCAAGCCGCGGGATATCAGATCTGCTGGGTTCTTGTCAGTCGGGACGTGTTGCCAAATGCAATTACCTGCCTTGTCTAGAATTTCAGCCACGCGATTGCGCACGAAAGGCTGTAATTTAGAAGGCAGCATCCGTAACCATCCTAAGACAATGGTTGAGTCCGTCCAACAATAAGCCCGATCGAACTTTACTCGAAGTGATTTGACAACCTTGTCATAAATACGAGCTCCCACTACGGCGCCACACAGTTCCAACCTCGGAATTGTAGTGGGTTTGATTGGTGCCACACGACTTTTACCGATTTGTAACCGAGCCGTGCATTCTTGTCCACTACTGACGCTGCGTACAAAAGCACATGCACCATACCCTCGCTCAGATGCATCAGTGAATATATGAAGCTCCAATGCATGGTAGGAAGCAGACATGACAAGACGTGGAATGCGAAAATTGGTTAAGACAGGTAGATCCTTTGCAATAGCACTCCAGCTTGCACTGTATTCCAAAGACAAAGGTTCGTCCCATGAAATTTTATCTAACCACATTTGTTGTAATAACATTTTCATGGATACTACAAAGGGAGATAACAGACCTAACGGGTCAAATATACACGCAATTGCTGAAAGCAAATCACGCTTAGAGCTGCCATTAGCCGGCATTTTAGAACTAATACTAAAACCTAACTCGTCAAGATCAGTGAACCAATCAAGCCCTAGCAGCTTGTTATGCTCACTAGACGCAACTCCTAAATCTAATGATGACTGAAAAGTCTCAGAAACTAACTGAGGTGCGTTCGATTTTCACTTTCTGAGTGGCATACAAGCTGACGCAAGTACCTTGGTGACTTCATTACGAATGTCAATAACTTCAGTTAAATCATTGCCACCCGTGAGCAGGTCGTCTACGTAAAAATCATGCTTTATGATTGTGGCAATCTTATCATTAGTGCACTCTATACCTAATTGCTTGAGACACCGCGTCGCAAGAAATGGTGCACTAGCCGTACCGTAAGTTTCGGTGTTTAATTTAAATACCTTGACAGGATTGCGGGTATCATCACGCCAAACTACCTGTTGCATATGCCTATCAGATGGATGGACCACGACCTGTCTATACATTTTCTCGACATCAGCCGACAAGACATATTTATACTGTCGAAACCGAAGAAGTATAGACAAAAGGTCGTCCTGAACCGTAGGACCCACCATCTGTATATCATTTAAAGAAACTCCTGATGAAGTCGGACAGCTAGCATTAAACACTACGCGAAGTTTGGTAGTGGTGCTACATTCGCGTAATACCCCGTGATGAGGTATGAAGTATGCCTTATCATTCAAACCTAGATTTTTAATTTCTGTCATATGTCCTAACGATTCATAGTCTGACATGAACTTGTGATATAATTTGCTCAAATCTGGTTTAACCTTCAGTCTGCATTCCAGAGAATATAAACATTTAGTAGCCCCATTAAATGAGCTACCTAGAATAGAAGGATTTTGCTTCAGTGGTATCCTAACACAAAACCGACCGTCCGCTAAACGCGTCGTATTTGCGACAAAATGTTCATCACACATTTTTTCTTCAGGCAAATAATCATTAGATTGGGAATTAATCTCTTCGAGGTTCCAAAATCGCGTTAAATCACTGCGTATTAATTCTAAGTCCGTGTCAGTACAGAAACTAGAAGTTTTAGTGAAATTACATTTAACCCTATAAACAGATTTATCACTTTTGTAATTAATAGGGCCGGACACGATCCAACCTAACCTAGTCTCACATAATACTGGCATTCCGACACCTAACTTAATCCTCTCCGAACATAGCAAGTCCCAGAAAAGATCAGCGCCAATTAACAGATCTACATCTGACGGCTTGTAAAAAGTAGGGTCAGCTAGACAAATATCGGAAGGAATATTGAGGTCTGTTAAATCTAATTCTCGATAAGGCATAGTATCACTAATTAATGGCAAAACAAAACAAAACAACTTAGCTTTATAGCTGTTATTAAGTGACGTCATTTTAACTTGACATGTGTTGCCTACGTGAGCAATCACGTTATTTATGCCATAGATTGACCCGTCTATTCGACTTGTTTTTAATTTTAAAAGTTTGCACAGTCGCTCCGTCATAAAACATGATGTGCTACCACTGTCGAGTGTCGCTCGGACAATATGCTCACGATCATTACAATCGTACAATTTAATTAAAGCGGTAGACAATAATACGCCGTTGGTTGCTATAAGTAGGTAGAATGTTCGCAGACAAAGCAACGTTATTACCGGCAGTGCTACCTGAGTGCGCGGGCGCCGCGGACGTGGACGGAGACGAAACTGGACCATCAGAAATATCATTATTATTGTACTGTGTATTATGTCTTGTGTATGTGTTGGTAGCTTAAGCATCTTTATTCATGTATTAGTTTAAGTCACTCGTGGCAAATACACGTCTTTCTTTGATCGACTCCCCGTAACCCACACACTACATGGCGACCCTGCCATGCGCGAGCGCCGCGGCGTAAGTTACCTACCTGCTGTTGCCGGGTGTCGCGTGTCGGGCGAATTCTGCAACTCAGCGGATTCCTGTGTGCCTCAGTGCAGTGAGTTAGAGCTTTTATAATATTGACGTTATGAAAATGGATATAACGCAAGGGACATTCTCCGTAACCAGTCACGTCCGTCGCTTCGAAAATGGGCAAGAGTTATTCAAAAACTGGAGACAAGGAGGTGATAATCGCACAAAATGCATCTGGAGGAAGTAATTCTGCCGTCGAATCTCATATGCAGATAAATAATATATTACTGGCGTCGGCCTTGTCAATTTTCGCCGTTATAATCCTCATATTCATCTGGAAAAAGCTGAAGGACAGACAAAAGAAATGGATCGAGAAACATGTTGAATCACAGTTTATAAGAAGAACGCGTTTGCGGTTGTCGGGAAAGCGAGAACGTGAAGAAGGAAACGAAGCCGTGTGAATAAAATATGTGAATTCTGTGTCAGTGAGCCCGAGTGACAAATCGTCATATTTCGTATGCGTATATTATGTGCTTTCAAATAATTTAGTGAGTAAAAAAAAAAAAAAAACAACAATGAACTGTGTTGCGTCGTCTAACAACGACTTGATAGGAACTATAAGTGCTCGATTAAAAATAATCAATCATTATATTACAGTGCCAATGTATTTGTTACTTTTTTTCTTTTAATAATTTTATGTTTCTTGTATCTTACAGTCTAAGTATTTCGGAATGTCACATGATAATATAATAATAATAATAATAATTTCTTGGAATATTTTCATGGAATAGATATTGGCCGTAATCCATTTGGGTAAGGACCAAACTACTAGGTACAACATTTTTTTAATGTAAGTATGTTTTAATTTCGTATTATATGGATATAGATTTAAAAAGAATTTTTAATGAATTGTCTGATATTCAAATTACTTTGAGGAAGTTAGGCCCATCTAGAAGGTTACAATATAAAAACAAGGTTAAGGATAAAATATTAAAAGCTAAGGAACTATATTCATTTTATAAAACTATCATTAGTATATTTTCTGAGCAAAAAACCTCGTTAGAATTAGATGAATACATAAATCATAGATGCGGTAGAATTATATAGCGATTGCCTAAAGGACACAGACCAAAAAAAATGTTAATTTCTTTTGTTTTGAAAACAAGATTAACTAAAACTGCCAAATTAAAACTAAAGTGCGAATATGATGACGTAGAAAGCCTTTTACAGGATATAAAAACTTATTTACTTACAAAAAAGTCCGCCAATGCAATACTATATCAATTGAATAATATGAGTCAAAATAATATGTCTATTTGTGATTATGGAAATAAGCTATCAGAATTATTTATAGACCTCACTATTGCGCAAGCTAACGGTAACGAAAAGACCTGCGAGATACTGAGACCTATAAACGAGAAAATCGCTATTAAAAGATTTTCCGATGGACTAAGAAATAAACGCTTAAGCACTATTATTTCAGCACGGAACTTTTCCGAGTTGAAAGATGCGGTGCGTGCAGCGGAGGACGAGGAGCTGGGGCAGCCCTCGACTTCCGGTGGTATTTTCAGCGCGAGGGGTAAGTCGAACAACAGATATAATTATAATTTCACTAGAAGAGGACAGAATAATTATTATAATCAAGGTTTCCATTTTCGTGGCAATTCTAGAGGTCAAGGATCTAATAATAATTATCAGCAGAATTATAATGGTAATCCCCGTGGTAGATATACACGCGGAAGAGGTAATAATTTTTCAAAATTTGTAAATAATCATAATCCTTCAGGATATTATCGTGGTAGAGGTAATCGAGGTAAAAATAATCAACAAAAAATTTTCTTAGCCGAAGGGAGCGAGACCCGCCAAGCAAATAACGAAGAAATAGAGACGGAAAACCAGTTTTTTCGGTCCTAAATGCTATGACATTTTAACCTGTAATACAAATGTTAGATACGTCCATTTCGACATTAACAATTCTAAGTGTTCATGGTTACTTGATACCGGCGCGTCCATTTCTGCTGTTTCTAAGAACGCTTTATCAGAACATACTCCGTTGCACGAAGAAAACATTATAATAAATGGTATCGGTGGAAAAATATGCTCAAAGGGATATGTTTATCTTACCTTGCTTAACCAAAATAGTAGTTTTAATCACAAATTTTACTTGTTCGATCATTTACCGTGTAAATCGGATGGAATACTCGGTTTAGATTTTTTATCAAAATTTAATTCACATATTAATCTGGAAAATGATACATTAATTCTACATAACCAATGCAAAAATATTATACCACTATATGCGTCACCTACTATTTCACATAGCTACTTAACTATTCCTGCGAGAAGTGAGTCCATTCATTACATACCGATAACGAATAATAAATTAAATAATGACTGTGTTGTTTTACCACAACAGTTACAAGAGGGTTTATTTTTAGCAGCTCTAATAGTGAAGCCAGTAAATAACGTTATTCCCATTAAAATATTAAATACTGAAGAAGAATCAATTACTATACCGACTTTTCAACCAGACTTACACTCATTAAACGATTACCAAATATGTCAATTTAATAAATGTAAATCAAACGCAGAGAGAGCTAATACCTTGTTAGGATTATTAAAATTGGATCACTTACATCCTACCGAGCGTGGAACTATACAAGCAATTTGTACTAAGTACAATGACATCTTTCACCTACCGGGTGACAAACTTACAACTACTAATTCATATGAACATAATATTTATTTAAAACCGGATGCTAGCCCCGTCTATACAAAACCATACAGGTTACCACATAATCAAAAACCTGAAATAAATAAGCAAATTAAGAAAATGTTACAGGATGATATCATAGAAGAAACTCAAAGTGAGTGGTCTAGCCCCATTTTGCTTGTGCCTAAAAAGTCAAATGACGATAACAAAAAGTGGAGATTAGTGATAGATTACCGTAAATTAAATGAAGTTATACAGAATGATAAATTTCCGCTACCGAATATCACTGATATTTTAGAGTCTCTTGCTGGTGCCGTGTATTTCACCCATTTAGACCTTAGTCAATCTTATTACCAAGCGACCTTGAACCCCGAGTCACGTAAGATTACTGCCTTTACAACAAATACAGAACAATACCAGATGAAACGAATGCCAATGGGTCTTAAAACCAGTCCAAGTTCTTTTTCAAGGTTAATGACTATAGCCATGTCAGGTCTAACGTATGAGAAATGTTTTGTTTATCTTGATGACCTTGTAATTTTTGGACGTAATTTGGAAGGTCACAATAAAAATTTAATAGATGTATTTGAGAGACTTAGAAAAGTTAACTTAAAACTAAATCCCATCAAATGTAATTTTTTGAAAAAGGAATTATTATATTTAGGACACACAGTGTCAGCCGATGGAATTAGTCCAGATAAAACTAAAATAAAAGTTGTTGAAAATTACCCAACACCAAAAAGTACAGAAGAAGTAAAACTGTTTGTTTTGATGCATTTTGTAACTATTACCGAAAATTTGTAAAGAATTTCGCGGAAATAACTATCCCTTTAAATAACCTGTGTCGTAAAGATGTCCCTTTCATATGGTCTGAACAATGCGAAAACTCATTTAAAATCATGAAAAAAGCGTTAGTATCACCCCCCATTTTACAATACCCAGACTTTTCAGACGAAAACGAGTTCATCTTACAAACTGATGCTTCTGGCATTGCAGTAGGAGCAGTACTATGTAATAAAGATATGAGACCATGCGCTTATGCAAGTCGGCCCTTAAACAAAGCTGAAAAAAATTATCCAACTATACAAAAAGAATTACTTGCGATAGTATGGGGAGTGAAATATTTTAGGCCATGTCTCTTAGGTAAAAAGTTCACAATCATGACGGACCATAAACCATTGTTGTATTTATTCGGGATTAAAGATCCATCAAGTAGATTGTTAAAATTTAGGTTAACATTAGAAAATAATTAACGTAATGACTAGAGCACAGAAAAAGAAACTAGAAGATATTAAAAATAAGAGTGACACTCAAATCACCAATAATGACACAGACTATCGGCCTGATCAACCGAGAATCGTGGAATTATTGCGGATTCCGAGTGGTGCGATCGAGATGATTTTAATAAAAGGTAAAGAGTTAAATAGGATTCGAAAACGAATGGGTATAGATGTAGAAACCGAGTGTTTTGCTTTTTCCCAAAATAAGAAAATTTTATATATTAATCTTGATTTCAAAGCACAATACACGCGAGCCGTTTTTGTGAAGAAATTAAGTGAATTTAGTGAAAATATTGCTGTCGACGAAATATGTATAATAAAAACAATTGATAACGCGTTATTTATAAAAGAACTAATAGAAGAGATTAAAAGTAAAGATATATGGACCGGTCCACGGATATGTATTTTACGAGGTGTTGAAAGAATGGATAATGAAAAAGATAAACAATTTATTATTAATGACTACCACTTGCTGACTAACTTGTTGACTAACTCCGCCGTTGCCGGTCCCAAGCCCGGATGAAAAAGGAGGAGGGTTGGTCCTAAGTTAGAATGACCATAAAATCCCTCATGCCAAGATAGGCAAACAGTAGAGGCCACCAGGGGCCTGGAGAAAACCTACTCTTAAAATCTGGCTCTGTGGGCATGGACGCAAAGATGGCAGCCCTATCACCTTGCTCGGGGTGTTGTAGGCTAATCACTTGCACATCTTTAAATATATAAATGATTATGAAACCTCAACAAAGTATAAATGATCCGACCTCCCTAACGATGACTTTTGGCGCGAAAAAACGGACCTGATTTGGATGCTGGAATGTAAGAACCATGACCCGACCTGAAAGGCTGCCGCAAGTAGCTAAGGTCATGACAGACTACGGTATCCAAATCCTTGGATTAAGTGAAGTGAGATGGAACGGCTTCGGTGAAATTCCTGCTGACCATAATACGACCCTACTGTACAGTGGCAAGGAAGACGAAAATGCGTCTCGTGAATTCGGAGTGGGACTATTGCTCAGCCGTAATGCTAGAAATAGCCTGCTCCACTGGAAAAGCGTATCTGAACGCATAATTACTGCTCGTTTTAACTCCCGTGTTAGAAAGATCACCATTGTACAGTGCTACGCTCCGACTAACCTAGCATCATCGGAAGCTAAAGACGAATTCTACGAACAGTTACAAGCCACCTTCAACACAATTAAGAAGCAGGACATTGTTGTGTTAATGGGTGACCTAAACGCAAAGATGGGCAATAATAACTCTGATCGGGAACACTATATGGGCAAACATGGAGCCATCGGAGAAGCAAACGAGAACGGAGAACTCTTCGGTGACTTCTGCTCCACAAACGATCTTGTAATAGGAGGAACTCTCTTCAGCCACAAAGAATGCCACAAGGTGACGTGGAAATCTCCAGATCGTGTTACCCTCAACCAAATTGACCACGTCGCTATTAGCAAGACATGGAGGTCATCCCTACTAGACGTGCGTAACAAGCGCGGCGCTGACGTTGATTCGGACCACTACTTAGTTGTGGCAGAAATGCGTCTTAAAATGGCTGCCATTCATAAAAAGTCAAGTACAGTTTCCAAGAAACTCAATGTAGCTAAGCTGAAAGACTCAGATATTCGAGAAGAGTTCGTTGTTAACTTAAAAAACCAGTTTGAGTTGCTTGAAGAATTGGAAGATGAACAAATTAATGAGCTGGACGCGTATACGCACAGCATTTGTAAAGGCAGGAGAAGCAACCCTGGGTTACTGTAGCAACTCAAGAAAGGCTTGGATGTCGTCCGAGCTCTGGACCACAATTGAAAAAAGACAGCAGATCAAAATTCAAATGGCTTCTATGTCCAGTAACGACCCTGTTACTGATACCTTAAACGCACAATACGCTGATCTCAGAGCTCAAATAAAAAGTTTATCTAGACGTGACCTTCGCCGCGCCGCAGATGAAGTAGCAAAACAAGCGAACATAGCTGCCCGTCGTAGGGACATGCGGGGACTTTATGACGCTACTAAAACTCTTAGTGGGAAGCGTGGCAAGACCATCAGAAAGCCACTCCATAGCAAAGATGGGCAGCTCTTATGCACTTCGGACGAACAACTCCACAGATGGCATGAGCACTTCAAAGAGTTGTTAACAAGATGCAAAAGCGCGCACAGCACATCTGGCGACAACTTCAAAACGAATCCACCTGTCAATACCCAGGAAATATCTACAACACCACCTACAATACACGAAGTTTTTAAAGCAATTAAACAACTGAAGTCTGGGAAAGCGCCAGGTATAGACAGTGTTAGCGTAGAGTTGCTGAAGGTCGATGCGGTGGTGTCGGCTGAACTGTTGCACCCGCTACTTGTGCGAATTTGGGAAACAGAATCAGTCCCCCAAGAATGGAAAGAAGGATTGTTAATTAAAGTACCAAAGAAAGGCAATCTATCTTCTTGCGACAACTGGCGTGGCATTACCCTCCTGCCTTCTGCTGCCAAAGTATTAGCTAAGATCCTGCTAAACCGCATATCGCCGGAAATAGAAAAAACACTGCGCGAAGAACAGGCAGGTTTCCGACCAGGGCGCTCTTGTACCGACCATATCAATACTTTGCGCATCCTTATAGAACAGTGTGTTGAATGGCAATCCGAAGTGTATTTAGGCTTCGTCGACTTTGAGAAGGCATTCGACACCGTGAACTGGGGCGCACTATGGAAGTGTCTGTTAAACAGGGGCGTTCCTTCCAGGGTGGATAATATAATTAGATCTTTTTATCAGCTGAGTACCTGTAGAGTGGTTCACGAACAAGCGCTGAGTGACCCAATAAAAATCTCAGCCGGTGTGAAACAGGGCTGTCTCCTGTCACCACTTCTGTTTGTCATCTTGATCGACGATATTATGAGGGAAGTCACACAGACACCAAACGGCCTTCAGTGGGGAAGTGGTACACTTGAGGACTTGGATTATGCTGACGACATAGTGTTAATCTCGCCGTCCCTACCTCAACTCCAAAGCAAGCTTGAAGAACTGAAGAAAGCTGCTTTAAAGCGTGGGCTTCGAGTCAACACTCGTAAAACGGTTGATATGCGGATTCTCCCTAGTGACAACACGACCCCATTGAAGTTGGACGACCAGCCTTTGACCACTGTCACCAATTTCACTTACCTCGGAAGCATTATGACACGCACAGGAGGCTCAGATGAGGACATTGTAGCTCGTATTAAAAAAGCCAAAGCAGCGTATGCCCAACTTAGACCAGTGTGGCAATCCAATGTTCTCACCAGGCGCATTAAACTCTCCCTTTTCGAGTCCATCGTAAAGTCGGTCCTTCTCTATGGCTGTGAAACCTGGAGGGTAACGAAAGGCTTAACGAGTAAGCTACAGGTCTTCGTGAATAAGTCACTTCGATCAATCCTTCGTATCTTCTGGCCTAAAACCATCTCGAATAAAGAGTTGTGGTCTATATGCCATCAAACTCCAATTTTGCAAGAAATTGCCCAGCGGAAATGGAAATGGATTATAATAATAATAATAATAATAATAAATCTTTATTGACATAAAAATATTACATGATTTTGTTTGTAACCCTGATTGGCCACACTCTCCGTAGGGAAGATGGTAATGCTGCTGAAATCGCCTTTGAGTGGCAACCGGAGGGTAGACGAAGACGCGGACGGCCAGTGCACACGTGGAGAAGATCGGTGGACATGGAGCTCAGGAAGGAAGATATGAAATGGGAAGACGCTCGAAGAATCGCGCGGGACCGGCCGGCTTGGAGAAAACTTGTTGGGGCCCTCTGCACCAGCGGGGTGCCTTAGGACCACTACTACTACTACCACTTGCTGCCCACTAGTGGCCACGCAGGCATTCGTAGAATCATTAATAATATTAAAAAAAAATATTTCTGGCCAGAAATGGAAAAAGACGTAAGAGACTTTGTAACTAAATGCGAAAAATGACAAAAATCTAAGTATTCACGAAATACCAAAGAGCC